>CM059431.1:68626549-69361549 GCA_030390025.1 Squalus acanthias
ATCTTCTATGTTTCTATGCTAAAAGCGGTGGCAGTAAGGATAGTAGTCAGGAGGAGCAATGGTAGTCAGGAGGAGCAATGGTAGTCAGGCACAGCACATATAAATACTTTTCAAAAAATACTTCAATAACTGGAGTGTGTGGATCTGGGAGTGCAAACTAGTCTATCACATGCTCCTCAATGAAAGAACTCAGGATTGAAATAGATGTACAAAACTGACACATGCTGGTATATTTCTATAACCATTCTACATCACAATAATCTTGTGCTACATCTATAAGCTTTTTGAACTTAAGTAAAGCAATACAAATATATGTGTAAGAACAATTACTGATATTTCAGAACAACAGTCACTACATTGTCATTCAACTTTAAGATGTTTCTGAGAGATGCAATAAAGTACTATATAAATGCAAGTCTATTTTTTCTGGTGCTTGCAGATGCATAAACAGAATGGACCAGAATTTGCTTGCCTTTGCCCATTATATTTCTATGACGTTTTGCACTGCAAGTTGCTGTAACAGATCCAAATGGTGCGGCGCTCTATTAAAGGCATCTGGAATCGGTGTGAACAGAGCAAGCAACAGTGTATCTGCTTAACCAATCAGATTGAAGAATTGTTAATGAGCAGCGCAGAGTCTGAACCAGGAAATGTAAGTTAGAATAGTGAATTCACTGTCAAATCAGGTACAGAAAGCAAAATAAAGAGAGGGAAAGACTGGGTTAAGAGAGAGAGAAAAAAAGGACAGAAAGAAAAAGTTAAAAATAAATTAATTTAAAAAAAAACTAACAACAATTAAAATCTGAGGGAATTAGACTCAACACTTGTAAAAGTTAATTTTCAGTGCCAGAGAAGTTGTGTGGCAGTAATTAAGACTTATTACAGCGTTAAAAAGGGTACTTAGCCTGAAATGGACAAGCCCTAACTTTTTGTGGCGAATTTAGTCCTTATCTACAACGTAAATACAGGAACTTCACACTGTTCAATACATTTGAATGGGGAACCGGACAGTGAGATGCTATTTTCGCAAAGCTAACGGTGGAGCAGCACGTCTCGGACAGCAACTTCTGGATCTTTGCGTTTAACTACGCAACTGTGCTCGCCGAAAGTTGTTGTCCGATTCGCGCATAAATAACGATAAAAACCATTAGCCTCGCTGTTATATTTACAGTAAATTCTGGCCCAATATCAATGCAGATAGGGAAAAGTATTAAAGGAAGCCCATAGGGACTTTCATATACCAAACTACATTTAAACCTTTGGGAATTTGAAAAAGAAAACATGTTTCTGGGGGGAGGTGAGGGCTCAATTTAATGTATTGTCAAATACTGGCAACAGACACAGACATTTAGCAGCATTAAAATGGGACTTTGTAAACTTTAATTTCATTAAAAGCATTACACAATTGAGATTAACTTATTAACAAGCCATTGAGATGTGAGTAGGAAGTGTAGAAACCCATCTTAAACATTTAGGTTCCTAAATTAATGCACTTGGTGTCACTGCTAAAACAATAAATATTTTATTATTCCTCCCATTAGCATTGGTGCAAGACTATGCAGGGAGTGGGGATAATTAGTTGCCTCCAATGTAATGCAGCAAAGGGAACATTTGTAACACCATTAGCTTGACAGCACCAATAAAGTTGTCCTCGATGCAGCATTGTATGTGCAGAGCCTGCTACTCACATTTTCATATGTGGGAGAAAAAATTATTCTGTGGCATTTTGTCTTTTTCTGATCACTCTGCACTTGGAGCAATGACAAAATGTGCCTGATATCATAAATGGTTAGTGGAAGTATGAGCGAGTAAAGATGTAAATATTTCCCTTGTGGCACATGATTGTAAGCGTCGATACTGAATAAAATGTACGTTTAGTGCCATGGTTTTTCTTGATTCTTGAATAGTGTATACTTGCTCTTAATCATAAATGATAGCTAATTGTCTACAAAAAAGTCAGTTTAGCAAATGAAAATGGCTTTGTACGCGAGAAAGGTTCATCTTATGCAAAGGTTATCTTAAATGGACCCAACTATGTATAGTCTGATTGGATTTAGTATTCTTGTTCTATATGTACACCAATTGTTTATTTCTCCATCTATCGGTAATACCATAGAACCTACCATATGATTGCCATATAGATTCACATGTTATGCCATTGTTAACTCTATTATCCACAAGGTCAGACAGCCTCTGCTCTATTAAACATATCTACAGTATTATAGCAAGATAAGTCAAAAATAATTTAAACAAAAAACTATTCAATGCATGATATGGACCATCAGACAACCATCAGTGATTTTAAAGCAATAAAAACAGAGAATGCTGGAAATACTCACCAGTTCAGGCAGCATCTGTGGAGAGAGAAACAGAATTAATGTTTCAGGTCGATGACCTTTCATCAGAACTCTTTGACCTGAAACGTTAACTCTGTTTCTTTCCAGCATTTTTTGTTTTTATTTCAGATTTTCGGCATCCGCTGTATTTTGCTTTTGCATAAGTGATTTTAAAGCCATTATTAAATAATGAATGTCTCAGGACCTAGCTGTTATCAAACACTGACAAGCATGCATGGAATCCAAATCCCTCGCTAGAATGCTGTATTGCAGCAGGTTAGTGATGGACCTGTGACAGAGACTGTCGGTCCCGCATTAGACTCATCAGTCACCTGAGAACTCATTTTTAATGTGGAAGCAAGTCATCCTCGGTTCTGAGGGACTGCCTAAGAGAGAGAGAGAGAGAGAGAGAGTGGTGGACATTTTGTAAATCTTTTATCCTGATATTATTTCCTTATTTCCCTGTAAGTTGTGTATCAAATATTCACATGCATGAGACAGATCCATCTTCCTTTGGGGCATAGTTCAGCAAAAGCCTAACAGGGCTACTGGATTTGGCATTTGTGATACCCTATTGTTTATGCTGTTCAAATGCCGTATTTGCTTTCACATCAAGGAGGTACATGAACTCATGAGGCCAGCCTTTTCTAGGTAACTTTTTTTTAACTGCCTGCAGACTGAAAGGATAACAAAGAAGATCAAAAGTTTCACAAAAAAATGATTGTAACCTTGTATCTTTGGTTTATAACGTATCTTTAAGTTTCAGTTATAGTCTAGAGTTAAGAATGGATGACAAAATATAGGGGTATTCCCCCTAATGCTTTTTTTTTATTCACGCTTTCATTGGCACAAATATTTCTATATATTAAAAACCACTGACATTAAAATCAATGAATAACGCTGTAATAGTAACAACTTCTACTCCTATTTTCTCAAAAGTTGGCACTTACCTATCTCTACCTGTTTTCTCAGCCTCTCCTTCCCACCATTGCCGCTGCCTGCCTCACTCCTCCCCCTGCCATGCCTCTCCTTGCCCCCAATGGTTCCGTCTCCAAGGTAGATAGTATTGTATTCTGCTCTCTTACTCTACCTCTTTATTGATATCCCTGACATGTCTCCTTCTTCCCATTGCTTGGCGCATTTTCTTTCCACACAAAACTTTGTTCTCCTTCGCACACAGCTCTCTCCCCATGGTCTCCTACATTTTATTCCTGTATCTGGCTTGCTCCTCCTCTTGCCAATTCCCACTTCTGTCCTGCTTCTGCCAAATTTATTGTTTCTGCTGTCTTTTTCTGCATAGCCTTGTCCAACTCACAAACCCTGATTCTATAGGTCAGGCAGCATCTGTGGTGAGAGATAGAGAGTTAATGTTTCAGGTAGATGACCTTCCGTCAGAAATATTTTCAGCATTTTTCTGTTTTTATTTCAGATTTCCAGGATCCGCAGTATTTTGCTTTTGCAACCCTGATTCTATCTTTCTCTGCCTCTCCTTTTATATTGATTTCCCTGGCTCCACTATCTGCTGTCTGTGGGCATCTGCTTGATGTTTTATTTATGCATCCAACTTGATCCTCCTTCTGCCAGTCCAATTAAAATTGCAAAACCTGCTTCTCCTCATTGCCATCTCTCAGGGTAACAGCACGTCTGGACCCCCGTCACCTCCTCAATCTCCACCGCAGTGCCAGAAAACCTATTGACCCGACTGCCCCAGCAACCACCGAGGGTTGCCGCAGTCTGCAGCTGAGACTGTTCAAGCCCAAACTTCTACAGCAGCTCAAGAGCCCTTGACTGAATTACAGCAGCCTTCCACCTCCTATGCTGAAGCCATGGGGGAAGCATCTTGAAGGAGTACTAGACTAAATGAAAGTGCACTTGGGATGTATTTCTTCGTTAAAGAGGTAAGTTGTGGTTGTTAACACAGGCACTATGGACTCAAACCTAGGTGATAATTAGTGTGTGGTTATTTGTGTAAGCCAGTAAAATGATAAACCTTTTTGACATCTTTGTGTGCAGACAATGTTGCTGTAATAGCTGGTGGCCCTGCAATGAATAACAATGTTGGCCTTTGGATGGCTGCAGTTCATTTGAGGGTGGAAGGACTGGGACAGATGTAGGTCATGACAGTTAATGAAGGAGAATAAAGAATGTTCAGCTGAAACACTCTTCAATGACCTGCTGTTGAAGAGCTCTGGCTGCAGGCAAGTGTTGGTGTCCTCCCGCTTCCTCACCATCCTGTGTGTCACCAGGTTTGTATCCCTCATTTTGCTGAAAGTCCTCATCCAATTGTGGCACCATGTGTTCTCCCTGTTGCAAAGTTTTGCAGCATACGGCAAACCAGAGCTCTCTCAGAGTTGTTTATGTGTGAGCAGTGTTATCAAAGAGAAGCATTACCTACGATTCAGTAAATTTACATTTGTACGGAAGGGACTCATTTAAAAATGGACACGGCAAAGCAAGATTACCTGTATGGCCCCTTTCCAGCTATTGTTGTGAATGGTGTTTGGATTTCTGGCATCTTGTGATAGAATGCTAAGCACTTTCATCACAATAATCCAGCAGAGTGACATTTAATATTTCTTTCACCTGTTTCTGCGACAGCAAATAGAAGGACATTCCAATGAAGCTGCCACTGTAAACTATTGTGTTTTCTTAATGAAATAGCACAAATTATTGCTGACTAGAGGTAAAACTCCGAGTTAGATGGTCCTTTTTTAAACCAGAAAAACTTTTCAGCTGCAACCCTGACCTATGTTTCTTATTAAACAGTGCAATATCAAACTGTCATCTGTTATACCCCTGATTATACTATACTAGCAACTATATCTGACAAAATTAAATTTTAATTATTTTTAATTGAATGCTATTTTGGAAAAGTTCATAATAGTATTGACTATGTGGTATTTCTTTTTTAAACAGAGTATAATTGAAAATGTGAAATGGAAGGCTGTAATCCAATCAAGTGGTGCGGAAGACATTAGAAATCAGAACAGTGAAGCTTGAGTGCTTTATAACCATAAAAACCGGAGATAGGATTACCACCTTTAATTCACTCAGTGTCACTTACTTAATTATAGTGTTACCATTTATTATATGTTGACAATAATAAAAATATTATTTTAAACTTAGTTTTATTAATGATTAGGTGCAATCTGTTGACTGATTTATTTAGTATAAAGGTTTTCTGATGCTGTATGAAGATAAATGTAGTGTCATATTGCATAGGACAATGATTATCAACCAATTTTACAATGTACTACTCAAAATATACTAGCCCAAGGTGACAAATGACATCCTAATTCACTGCGACAAAGGTAAACTATCCCTTTTTGTCCTTCTGGAACTGTCTGCAGCCTTTGACATGGTTGACCACAAAATTCTGCACCAACGCCTCTCCAATGTCGTCCAGCTGGATGGGACTGCACTCGCCTGGTTTCAATCCTATCTTTTCAGCCGCAATAATTGGAATCACCTGCAATGGCTTCGCTTCCCGATCCCGAAATGTCACCTCTGGTTTCCCCCAAGGATCTATCCTATTTCTCATCTACACACTGCCCCTCGGTGACATCATCCGGCGATACGATGTGAGTTTTCACATGTAGGCTGATGATACCCAGCTCTACCTCTCCTCCACCTCTCTCGCACCCTCCACCATCTCTATACTATCAGACTGCTTGTCCGACATCCAGCACTGGATGAGTAGAAATTTCCTCCAATGAAATATCGGGAAGACCGAAGCCATTGTCTTCGGTTCACGCCACAAACTCCGTTCCCTTTCCACTGATTTGATCTCTCTCCCCGGCAACTGTCTCAGGCTGACCAAGTCTGTTCGTAACCTTGGTGTCATATTTGATCACAAATTGAGCTTCCTACCTCATATCCATTCTATTACTAAGACAGTCCATTTCCACCTTTGTAATATTGCCCATGTCCACCCTTACCTCAACTTATCTGCTGCTGAAACCCTCATCCATGCCTTTATCACCTCTAGACTTGACTATTCCAACGCGCCCCTGGCCGGCCACCCTAGTTCTACCCTCCATAAACTTGAGGTCATCCAAAACTCTGCCGCCCGTGTCCTAACTCGCACCGACTCCCACTCACCCATCTCCCCTGTGCTTGCAGACCCCCATTGGTTCCCAGTTAAGAAACGGATCGATTTTAAAATTCTCATTCTTGTTTTCAAATCCCTCCATGGCCTCAGTCCTCCTTATCTCTGTAATCTCCTCCAGCCCTATAATCCCCCAAGATCTCTGCGTTCCGCCTATTCTGGCCTTTTGAACATCCCCGATTTTAATTGCTCAACAATTGGCGGTCGTGCCTTCAGCTGCCTAGGTCCTAGGCTCTGGAATTCCCTCCCTAAATCTCTCCGCCTCTCCACTTCTTTCCTCCTTTAAGATGCTCCTTAAAACCTACCTTTTCGACCAAGTGTTTGGTCATCTGCCCTAACATCATCTTATATGGTTCGGTGTCAAAAACATTTTTTATAACACTCCTGTGAAGAACCTTAGGACGTTTTATTGTTAAAGGCACTTTATAAATATAAGTTGTTGTTTGTCTTTTCTATTTTGTAAAACAACATGAAATCATTTTGCACTATACTCAACTTGCTAAATTAAACCAAAATAAAAGAATAATTAAAACAGATTTACTGTGCTGTCAACTGGAAAGGTTACAGTCAAATAGTAAAAGAAAGGTTTACATAAGAACATAAGAAATAGGAGCAGGAGTAGGCCATTTGGCCCTTCGAGCCTGCTCCGCCATTCAATAAGATCATGACTGATCTTCTACCTCATCTCCACTTTCCTGCACTATTCCTATATCCCTCGATTCCCTTAATATTCAAAAATCTATCGATCTCTGTTTTGAATATACTCAACGACTGACTCTCCACAGCCCTCTGGGGTAGAAAATTCCAAAGATTCACCACCCTCTGAGTGAAGAAATTTCTCCTCATCTCAATCCTAAATGGCCGACCCCTTATTCTGAGACTGTGACCCCTGATTCTACACTCCCCAGCCAGGGTAAATATCCTCCCTGAATCTACCCTGTCAAGCCCTGTAAGAATTTTGTATGTTTCAATGAGATCACCTCTCATTCTTCTAAACTCTAGAGAATATAGGCCTAGTCTACTCAATCTGTCCTCATAGGACAATCCCCCTATCCCAGGAATCAGTCTGGTGAACCTTCGTTGCACTCCCTCTATGGCAAGTATATCCTTCCTTAGGTAAGGAGACCAAAACTGTACACAATAGTCCAGGGTGTGATCTCACCAGGGCCCTATATTATTGCAGTAAGACATCTTACACTCAAATTCTCTTGTAATAAAGGCCAACATACCATTTGCTTTCCTAATTGCTTGCTGTACCTTCATGTTAACTTTCAGTGATTCATGTACAAGGAAAATATTGGGATTGGGATAGTTTGGTTGTACATTTTGAAAAAGAAAACTTTAAATTTAGTATTTTCTTTTGATCAGGGTACTGATTTAAGTAAAGCAACAGTAAATCCAGAAATGTTTTGGGGATAATCATTTGCTGTAAGTATACCATTTAATTTTTTTGATTATTCTTGATGTTCATATTTCAACATGTTACAAATAACTGTCTTCTGATTGTGTGATCTGCAGCTCCTGTTAATTTATACAGATTCACATCTGGACCCCATTGGGATATTTTTCCAGCTTTGTGTCCTCGCAGGGAAAGTTGCCTGATGAGAGCACAGTGTCAACAATTTTTCAACTATTTAATGGAACCTATTTGGAGCATTTTGTAACATTTCTGAGAGTTGTGATAACGTATTAGATACATGCAAGATTTTTTAACCTATGATATCAAAAGGGCAGAGTGTCCCATCTGTTTAGGATTCAAGTTTTTATAGTGAATGTCAACAAATATAAAACTTAGAAACATAGAAACATAGAAAATAGGTGCAGGAGTAGACCATTCGGTCCTTCGATGCCTGCACCGCCATTTAATGCGTTCATGGCTGAACATGCTACCTCAGTACCCCATTCCTGATTTCTCGCCATACCCCTTGATCCCCCTAGTTGTGAGTATTATATCTAACTCCCTTTTGAATATATTTAGCGAACTGGCCTCAACAACCTTCTGTGGTACAGAATTCCACAGATTCACCACTCTCTGGGTGAAGAAGTTCCTCCTCATCTCAGTCTTAAATGGCTTCCCCTTTATCCTTAGACTGTGACCCCTGGTTTTAGTTTTCCCTAACATTGGAAACATTCTGCCCGCATCTAATTTGTCTAAACCAGTCAGGATTTTAAACGTCTCTATAAGATCCCCCCTCATTCTTCTGAACTCCAGAGGATACAAGTTCAGTTGATCCAGTCTTTCTTGATATGTCAGTCTGGCCATCCCAGGAATCAATCTAGTGAACCTTCGTTGCACTCCCTCAATAGCAAGAATGTCCTTCCTCAAGTTAGGAGACCAAAACTGCACACAATACTCCAGGTGTGGCCTCACCAAGGCCCTGTACAACTGTAGCATCACCTCCCTACTCCTGTACTCAAATCCCCTTGCTATGAAGGCCATCATGCCATTTGCTTTCTTGACTGCCTGCTGCACTTGCCTTCCCACCTTCAGTGACTGATGTACCATGACGCCCAGGTCTCGTTGCACCTCCCCTTTCCCTAATCTGCCACCATTCAGGTAATAGTCTGCCTCCCTATTTTTACCACCAAAGTGGATAACCTCACATTTATCCACATTGTACTTCATCTGCCATACATTTGGCCATTCACCCAACCTGTCCAAGTCACTCTGTAACCTCCTAGCATCCTCCTTATTGTTCACACTGCCTCCCAATTTAGTGTCATCCGCAAATTTGGAGATATTACAATTAATCCCTTCGTCCAAATCATTAATATATAATGTAAACAGCTGGGGCCCCAGCACCGAACCCTGCGGTACCCCGCTGGTCACTGCCTGCCATTCTGAAAAGTACCCATTTACTCCTACTCTTTGTTTCCTGTGTGCCAACCAGTTCTCAATCCACGTCAACACATTACCCCCAATCCCATGTGCTTTAACTTTGCACACCAATCTCTTGTGTGGGACCTTGTCGAAGGCCTTCTGAAAGTCCAAATACACCACATCTACTGGTTCCCCCCTGTCCACCCTATTGGAAACATCCTCAAAAAATTCCAGAAGATTTGTCAAGCATGATTTCCCTTTCACAAATCCATGCTGACTTGGACCTATCATGTCGCCACTTTCCAAATGGTCTGTTATGACATCTTTAATAATTGATTCCATCATTTTACCCACCACCGATGTCAGGCTGACCGGTCTATAATTCCCTGCTTTCTCACTCCCTCCTTTTTTAAAAAGAGGGATTACATTAGCCACCCTCCACTCCTTCGGAACTGATCCAGAGTCTAAGGAATGTTGGAAAATGATCGTCAATGCATCCATTATTTCCAAGGCCACCTCCTTAAGTACTCTGGGATGCAGACCATCAGGCCCTGGGGATTTATCAGCCTTCAGTCCCATTAATTTCCCCAACACCTTTTCCCGACTGATAAGGATTTCCCTCAGCTCCTCCCTCTTACCAGATCCTTTGATCTCTTTTATTTCTGGAAGGTTGTTTGTGTCCTCCACAGTAAACACCGAACCAAAGTACTTGTTCAATTGATCTGCCATTTCTTTGTTCCCCATTATGACTTCCCCTGTTTCTGACTGCAGGGGACCTACATTTGTTTTTACTAACCTCCTTCTTTTTACATATTTATAGAAGCTTTTGCAGTCCGTTTTAATGTTCTCCGCAAGCTTCCTTTCATATTTTATTTTCCCTGCCCTAATCAAACCCTTCGTCCTCCTCTGCTGAGTTTTAAAGTTCTCCCAGTCCCCGGGTTTGCTGCTACTTCTGGCCAATTTGTATGCCACTTCCTTGCTTTTAATACTATCCCTGATTTCCCTTGTTAGCCATGGTTGAGCCACCTTCCCTTTTTTATTTTTACGCCAGGCAGGGATGTACAATTGCTGTAGTTCATCCATGCGATCTCTAAATGTCTGCCATTGCCCTTCCACTGATAACCCCTTAAATATCGCTTGCCAATCTAACCTCGCCAATTCACGCCTCATACCCTCAAAGTTGCCCTTATTTAAGTTCTGGACCATGGTCTCTGAATTAACTGTTTCCTTCTCCATCCTAATGTAGAACTCCACCATACTATGGTCACTCTTCCCCAATCTTAAAACCTTTCATCGGTCCTTATCAAATATCGCTGCACTAGTAGTTAGGTTACTAAGAAGTTCTGCTCAAATACATATGTTTAAATTCAGAACTTTTATTTAGAAACTCATTCAAAAGTTAAATAATGATACAGTCCTTCCAGAATGTGTTCCTTATATTGTCTATTATTTCTGTTGAGTGCTTTTGGTCCCTCTTTTGGATACACATTAATAAAAGAAAAACCATTTACAGTACATTAAAAATATAAATAAAAACTAAACAATGGCAAAATGAAAAAAGTGCAAGGCTTCATCAGTCATAGATGTAAAATGCTACATTTGAATCAGAATTACTGTCTACTGACATCATTTCGATGTGCACAAACTTACTGAATTTTCTATTTGAAAGTAATATTCATAAACATCCTGTGCAAGTTCATCCTGACCAGATAGTCATGCCAGAAAATAGTGACCGTCAATTTGCTGAGGGAATTTATCCTGAAGAAGTAGGTTTTTAAAAACCTGTAAAGTTAATTTAAGATTGAAAACTCTTAAACTTCTTGAAAAGAAACAAGATTTTTGAATCCAGAAAAGTACTGGACTGGATATCAGAAGTACTTGTACAAAGTCATTTATGAACTGGAGAGGTCTGATATCAAGTCCTAGAAGGAAGCCTGAAGTCATCGGCCTAGAGGTTCGATAAAGCCCAAAAACAGGTGGTGCCACCGCGAGCTGAGATTTGCTCGGGCCTGTGAAAAGATCGCAGGCAGCACTGTTATTTTGGTGCTGCCTGCTGATTTGAATGATTGGAGCGCACAGCCTAGCAAGGAACGCGCTCGCGCCTCAGGCTGTGTGCTTAGCAGGAGTCCCAATGTAGCGTGGCCGTAGCATCCCTGAAGCAAGGCTGCCTTTTCTTAAAGCAAGGCTGTCATTTTAGAAAGCAGTCTCAAGCCCTTAAAAGGGTCATTGCCTTCTGAAAAAAAAATCATTTAAAATAGGCAGTCTCTAGCCCTTAGAGCTCAACTGCTTTCTGAAATCTTTTTTAAAAATCATTCCAAACTAGGCAGGCTTCAGTTCTTAAAGCTGAACTGCCTTCTGCACGTGAAAAATGGTAAAAGTACTTCAGCACTAACACAAATGGTTCAACAGGCCAGGGAAAGGGCATCCAGGGCCTTGCACGCAGTGCTCCAGCTTTGTGCAGAGGATTAACACTGGAAGAGAGGTCCTCTACCCACAGGGGGCCAGGCGGCACTCCAGAAAGAATGATGTGGGACCAGATCGCCAAGGCAGTCACTGCCAGCAGTGTCGCCCCCATGACCTGGCTCCAGTGCCCAATGAAGTTTCATGACCTCAGACCAGTGGTCAAGGTCAGTGAATGCATCTTCAAAAGCCATCTCCTACCAACTGCACAGTAGCCTCACACATTGTTCAATACATGACCCCCACCCCCATCACTCACCTACCATCAATCTGTACCAAACACGAGGCGCACCTCATAGTCTTTGCTGCACTTCACCCCCTTGGAGGAGATGGTGCTGGCCATTCTTGGCAGGGGCACTGCTGAGCCCTTGGCCAGCAGCGGGGTGAAAGAATACAAGATGCCGGTATCCTCATACGTTATCTGCCACCTCACATTCCACTTCCCCCTCATCCCACAATCTCTTCTGATGTACAAGCTGTGCATGTTGTAAGCATACAAGCTCTTGCATTCCCGCCCTTCCCTCACCATAACCCTTCCTCATTTCAGACACCCAAGAAATCCAACCTGTCCAGCCAGTGGTTGACCAAGAGGAGGAGAGAAAAGGAAGAAGAGAAAGAGGAAGAGGAAGGGGAAGAAGAAACACCGTCACTCGATTGGACACTCCCAGCCACCAGTGCCTCAAGGTCGTCCTGCGAGGCCATCTGCAGTGTCCCCCACTGAAAGTCAGCAGCCTTCCACCAGCCATGCTGCAGCCACTGGGGTAGCACTGCGTGACATCAGTAGGATAGGCAAAGACATACACAAGACAATCACTAAGAGAATGTACAAGAGTGATTAGTTGATTACTTGATGTCATATTGGATGCATATATGGATAAAGTGGGATTGGAAAGTTTGATCTGTGGTGGCTTTTGTTTCAGCATTATGACCAAGAGGACACAGTGATGGTCAGTAACAGAGGGAAGGTGTGGGACAAATGTTGAAAGGGGAATTGGGGTTGTGGTCACTGGTACCGCAGGCAGATGATTTGATCCCGGATATCCCAGCCAGAAAGGAGCTGTCTGGGTTGCATCCTTCCTTCCACTTCCTCCTCTTCTGCTTTCTCCTCTACTGCTTCCTCCTCTTCCCTCTGTGAGCAGCTTGTCTCCTTTGCTGACTCTGCTTCATCTCCATGTGCCCCCCAGGACTATGAGCAAGTGGTCTTCTTCGAGGCAAAATACTGCGGATAATGGAAATCTTAAATAAAAGCAGAAAATGCTGGAAATACTCAGCGAGTCAGGCAGCATCTCGACCTGAAATGCTAACTCTGTTTCTCTCTCCACAGATGCTGCTTGACCTGCTGAGTATTTCCAGCATTTTTTGGCTTCTCAGAGGCCTTCCTTTACCATCTAAAGTCTTGTAAGCGTCCAGCAGCACACTATGCGCACTTTTTAAATGTATTGCACCAAGCCACTACTTCAATAAAATATGAAGAAAAGTCCAAAAGCTGAAATCCAAACTTACCTGAAAGATGCGTGTGGCCCTTTAAGAAGCACTGACAGCATCTCTGCAGTACTGCTACACGCATGTTCTTCCGTGCGTGGTTTAGAGAGGGTGTTATTGCGTGCGGCGACTTCCAAAATCAGTGTCATACATCAAATCAGGCGTTGCACAGCGATTGATGTCATGATCTGCACATTTTAATTTGAGAGGCCAGCGCTGACAATGGCAGCGCTA
The DNA here is from genome assembly GCA_030390025.1 of Squalus acanthias. Lineage (NCBI taxonomy): Eukaryota > Metazoa > Chordata > Chondrichthyes > Squaliformes > Squalidae > Squalus > Squalus acanthias. The sequence goes on from CM059431.1 coordinate 68,639,991, forward strand.
CAGACCTCACCAAAATGGTGGCCGACGTGTCCCGCGCCGGATGCAGAAGGAAGTGAGGCGGTCGCCATTTTATCCAGAAATACGGTGGTCGGCAGTAAGGTAGAGAATTTCTAGACTATCATTTTTGCCTCCCATGTATAATCTCTGCTCTCTTGCCAATAGCTTCATTCCTCTACCCAGCCACGCTCAGGCTGAACCAGACCATGCAAAACATTGGTGTCCCATTTGACTCATATCAGCATTTATGACCTGAGGACGTCCCAAAGTGCTTCACAGCCAATGAAGTGCTTTTCAAGTGTAGTCACTGTTGTAATGTCGACAAATGCAGCAGCCAAATCACAGGCCTGTTGTGGGGATGGAGGCCAGAAGAGGTCAAATGTAGAAGGTAGAGCAGAGTGAGGTAGAGGAGGGGAGAGTAAGGAAAGTAGAGCAAGATTAGAGACCATGAGAAGTTAGAGGTGGTTACGGGAGGGGGGTGGGAGACAGGGATCAGGCACAGCACAGTTAGAGGTTGAGAGGAGGGGGAAGGTAGGGATTGGGGTCAAGGGGAAGGTAGAGTAGGATTAGAACTCAGCAGAAGACGACAAAGGTAGAGCATAGTAAGAGGACAGAGGAGAGTTAGAGGCCCAGGAAGGTAAGAGAAATCTAACAGATGTCAGAGTGTGGATGGAGCCTAGAGGAAGCAATCATATTGCTGCAACCAGTGTTAGCAGTATGCCAAGCCTGGCTACAGTGGAGCTGAGGGGAAGCACTGGTAAATAGGAAAGGGGATGGGATAGTGGGAGGAGCAAGGAGAGAGAGGAAGTGGGAAAGAGGGGAAAGGATAGAAGAGAGGGATAGAGCAATATGAAAAGGGAGAGGGGAGGATAGGATGGAGAAAGGGTGGAGATGGGGAGATGGAAGGCCAGGAGCGAGGATAGTGGATAGCTGAAGAGAAGGGGCTGAGGGGGGATGATGAGGCAGAAGGAGGATGGGAATGAGGGGGAAGATGGGAAAGGGGAAGACAGGGAAGGGGAAGAAGGGGCTGGTATGAGACAAAAGGGGTGGAGGAGGACAGGAGAGATATAACAAATATCTATATAAATAATTTAATTTGAATTTTAAAATTAGTTGCTTTTTATGTGTACTCATAATGGTCTTTATAATAACAAGGTACACCTAAAAATGGTGGGCCAAATGGACCCGTGTGGATGGAGACCAAGGTTTCTCACTGGAAGAACCAAGGGGGAGAAGGAAGGTTCTTGAACTGAGGGCTATTATATCATGAGATGCTTCACCACAAATGGCTATTGAGTCAGAGACTAGAACATCGTTTTAAACGGAATGGACTATAAAAGGATCTTGGGGAAATGGGGTTGCAGGAGAAAGTCCCAGCACCGGTAAAAACACCAGGGACTGAATGGCCTCCTCCTGTGCTATAATTTCTATAATTCTATGAAAACTCTCCTTTACTGAATCCGAGCCCAGGGAGTGGTTTAGAAATGCTGGTGCTCAGCTACGTTTAGGACGATGTGGCCTGTGAGAAGTGCCCCAAAAACCGAGCCCGCTGCCCTTTGTGCGATCACTCAAGTTGGTTCAAGTCAGCCTCTTTTTCTTTTATTCGTTCATGGGATGTGGGCGTCACTGGCAAGGCCAGCATTTATTGCCCATCCTTAGTTGTCCTTCAGAAAGTGGTGGTGAGCCACCTTCTTGAACCACTGCAGTCCGTGTGGTGAAGGTACTCCCACAGTGCTGTTAGGGAGGGCGTTCCAGGATTTTCACCCGGCGACGATGAAGGAACAGCGATATACTTCCAAGTCAGGATGGTGTATGACTTGGAGGGGAAGGTGTTCCCATGCGCCTGCTGCCCTTGTCCTTCAAGGTGGAAGAGGTCGCAAGTTTGGGAGGTGCTGCCAAAGAAGTCTTGGTGAGTTGCTGCAGTGCATCTTGTAGATGATACACACGGCAGCCACGGTACGCCGGTGGTGGAGGGAGTGAATGTTTAAGGTGGTGGGTGGCAATCAAGCGGGCTGCTTTGTCTGGATGGTGTTGAGCTTCTTGAGTGTTGTTGGAACTGCACTCATCCAGGCAAGAGGAGAGTATTCCATCACACTCCTTACTTGTGCCTTGTAGAGGGTGGAAAGGCTTTGGGGAGTCAGGAGGTGAGACACTCGCTGCACAATACCTAGCCTAACCTGCTCTTGTTGCCACAGTATTTATGTGGCTGGTCCAGTTAAATTTCTGGTCAATGGTGACCCCCAGGATGTTGATGGTGGGGGATTCGGTGATGGTAATGCCGTTGAATGTCAAGGGGCGATGGTTAGTCTCTCTCTCTAGTTGCAGGGTGAATATCAGTGGGTTATAGGATTACTACTAGTTATAGGTAGGATATTGAGGCATAACAGCAATTACTACCAGTTACATATAGGCCATCAGTGAGTTGTGCTATTGGTTATGAGGGGAACCTGAGTGTTACCAGTATTACGATTAGTTATCAGTACAATTCCAGAGAGTTACTATTAGTTACTGGTGGAATCAAAGTTCCTCCCACCTCTAGTTGCCCCTCTGCGAATAGCTCCCCCACCTTCGGTTTCCCTTCTTCACATTCTTGCGGGTGGGCATCTGGATCTGAGAACTTCCCGCACAACAGCTGCTGGCGCGAAACCATGAGCAAAAATACACATCTACAGCGTACACAACCTTTATAAGGTAAATACAATAACAGTTGCAGATATCACATGATCAAACATTGTGATCAAACCTCCAGAATGCTTCCAACCAGAGTTAGCAACCCTACTTACAGCACAAGGGTTTCTGCCCCACATTAGCAGTTCCAGTGTAACACAAGTCCTGCTTCAATTATGCACCATATTGCAAAAGCATCAAAGTAATATCTAGTTTGAACCTGTCTATATGTGTAGCTCATGCTTCTGTCCCTTTAAATCAGTAAGCAGCTGCCTTTTCAATCCCCCAGGTGACAAAGATATAAACATATACCTTACAATAATCTATCATTTGACTAGTATAACCCAAATAGCAAAGAAGACACGCTGATCAATGCGATCCTACTATGTCTTTGAATAGCCACTCTCTAGTGAACTGGAGAGTGCAGCTGACACAGACTGTCAGGTCTTAAGCTGTAACATTTCTGCTCATGAGACATTTAATACAGTCTTACTCAACTTCCTTTTTAATGACAGAAATAAGCTAGAAGGATGTCCTCCAATACTCAATCTGTTCAAATGTAGGCTTCACACCCATATTTCATGCCTGGTCAGAATCACGAAGCAACAGTTTATTTGCTGATGAATTTTTCCTGTAGGTTAACAGATCCTAATTTAAATAAAGCAGTATCAGGCATGTGCATAACCTCAATATTGGTTTCTCAGCACTGGAATGTCTGTGACTAGACCTCTCTGCTTTCTCAGAGATATTAAACTTTTCACAACTATGTAAAGTCCCTACTTGCACATTGTAAATGTATATTGTACTCATTGGTGTATAACGTTTTACATCTTTATACGAAGTTTTAATTCTTCTAAAAGCTCTTTCTTAATTGCCCATTTAACCCTTTATTTAGCTTTCCTGATTTTAGGCTACGTCTTGCCCATACATCATCAACATAAATATATCGGGCCGGATTTTCCGACCCCCATGGGTGCGTAAGAATTCTCTTGACAGATCATCCGCATGCCCAAGAAAAGTGCCTCTGCAGGTGGAGAGTTGTGCTTTTTGCACAACTGAAAAAGCGCTGAATGTCAAATTCTTACGCCTGGTAAAACCAGCATAAGAGTTTTAAAAAATAGAAAAATAAAATTTTATCACTAATTTATAAATTAAATATACTCTTAAAAAAGGTAAGTTTATTTTTAGCCCCGTAAAAACATTTAATTATTTTTTTCAAAAAATTTAATTTTTGTATTTAATTAGATGGCATTTTAATTAATTTTAAATATGTAATTTAAAAATTGTATTTAGTGTTTTAGTGTGTTTTTAAATGTGATCCATTAATACTTTTGACAGTTCTGTGCATACGGACCTGTCAAAAGTATGAAGGGGGATTTCCCTTCTTCCATTGGTTTGCCTGGCCCACGTGATCCCAGGGGCGCTTGCAAACCACATGCGCCCCTGGGATACCTGGGCCTCTACGCATTTCGAAGAGGAGAGGCCCAGGATCGCAAGCCTCGGGATCCAAGGGACCAGCAGGTAAGTTTGTAGATTTTTTTCCTGATCGGAGGCATCCGCCCGCAGGAAGCCTCCGATCGGAAATTCAGGGCCAGTGTGTGCTTTGTGCTGTTACGTGAGTGTTCAGATTTTAGTGTTTGTTGAATTAATCCGAAATAGTCTGATTCCCCTCTGAGTGAAAGAACTGGGTTTCAGCTCCCCCAATAGCTCAGTTGATAAGTGCATTATGTAGTGTTCAACTGAACCATAGAAATCGTGAAAGTTCTAAGTTTCATTCCCAGTTTATACAAGTTAGCTGATCTCTTCCAGAGCGATGGAGGTACTACAATTAGTCCCAGCACCCCCGAGCTAAGAAGGCGAAAAATTAACGAGGTTTTGACTTCTGATTGCCATTCAGTGACCCCCTGTTGGAAAGGGTGCATCTGTAGCCATTGACTGAGGACAAGAGTAGGTCCAGTTCTGTTGCACTCCATGGTAAAATAGCCCGTTCCATTCCATTATCTGGAGTCACACCTGAAAAATGGTCACCTGGGTCAGGTACTAAAGGGTGGCTTATGCCAGTGGAACTGTACTCTGACATGCATTCATCGCTTTCATGGGACATGGGCTGGAATAAAGCAAGGACTTGACTTTCACAATCTTAATCATCTGATGAATTTCTGGTAAATTTTGGCTAGATTCATTTTGTCACAGATCTCAGTGTTGCCAATCTAGATTCTTCGGAAAACTGATGTTTTTAGACAGACTCCCTGGAATCTGATGCATTTTGTTCCCCCTCACCTCCCAAAATCAATGAGAAGTGGGTATCCCAGATGTGTAGCCACTGTGGAAGTGGGAAGGATCACATGATCAAATGTGTTCATAAAATGTCACTCTTCCCCAGTCAGATAAATACATTTTTAATTTCCACTGTTCGGTCTATCTTCAAACAATTTTTGAAAATATATCTTGAGCTGTCATTCTGAAACAGGAGCAGGTCAAAGACTCTGTAGTAGGTTAGCGAAAAATCACCACGTAACATTAATCAGCAACCTTGTTTCAGGGACAGTTTTATATTGAGTGTTAGCAGAGGAGAAGCAACTTTGTTATTTTTATATTCCCAAGAGGAATATAGAAGTCTGTAATTTCATAAATCTAGTTTGTTCACACTAGTCCATTTATTTGTTCACTGTTCAAAAACTCTGACGAGTAGTTTATTGCCTCAACCACACTCTGGAGTTTATTCATCTGCCTTCTGAAGTCATGGAAGTGAAATGGCAGCATGGGCTACACCCAGTAAGCCTAAATAAGATGTTTAAGGATTTTCTGTTTGGGCTTGTACAATCACCTAGATATTGGTCAAGTAAAGGCACACAGCAGCAGTCTGTGATGATAACCCAAGAAAAATGTCTAGCATAAAAACACAAAATATAGCCGAATAATTTCATTCTTTTTATTTTAGCATCAAGACCCTCCATCATTATCAAAATGAGCACTCCAAACTTGAAGTAAACTTGGGAGATTCTCTCTCAGTTCACTTGCTGCAGTGATAGATGCGATAGGTGCTATAAAAATACAATTTCTTACTGTCTTTCAGCTCACTCTATTCTCTAAATGTAAAACACAACAGCTTTTTAGATTCCAAGAAAGACATTTATATTCTCCTGGATAAAGTCCTGCAAAATAAATTTTAAACATTATAGAAAACGAAGAATAAGTTTATTATAGTAACGGCTGAGGAAAATATTTTTAAAATCCTTGGGGGAAAAAATCAGTTGGTTGCGCCTCCCGTTAGCGCCTTAAGTGGGCGCTAATGGGGCGCAAAGCAACTAGCGCCCGGGCGCGCGATGTTTGCGCCGCTCGCGAAATTAACTAGACATTTTGCGGTGGCGCTAAACACTACCGCCACGATCTCCTGCGCCGGCAGATCGTGACGTCAGTCGAGTGCGCAACGCCCCGGTAGCGCCCCGGAGCGGATATTGAGTGGCGCCCCCTGCCTTACCGCCTGCCGCTAGCAACGACAGGTTGAGGGGAGCGTTTTGCAGTCAGGAAGGGACTGGGGGAGTGCTATTTAAAGGCGAACGCTTCCTGCCTTTTTTTGTTGGTGACATTTTTGCACCACGCATTCTGAGAGAGAGAGAGAGAGAGAGAGAGAGATAGACTTCTGGAGAGATTCAACGCTGTGTGAAGGAGTTTTGGGTACTGAGCAGCACTTTGCAGGTTCATTTTGATTTGCCCTTCCTTGCATCTATTTAGAAGAGACTGTGGGGGCTGCACTCTGAGCTCTTTCCCTGGTTCTCTCCATTGTTCTTTCCAGCAGATTTGATGTACTGGTCTCTCCAGGCCGAGATTCAAGGCTGCAATAAGCAGGATGTGGATGGAGAGCAAGATCAACCCTCCCCTTTAAGAACTGGCCGGCGCCATTGTGTCTCTGTTCCATTGCTGACTGACATCACATGAGCTTCGCCAGCGCTCTGAGGTAGCGCCTCGCTCCTCGGCCTTTGCGCCTTAAGACAGGTGTGAAGCGCCTGATTTAGCGCTCCAATCACCTCCAGGGGCGATAAAAGCCAAGTTTGCAGTCGGAGGCGATAATTAGCGCCAGACGCTAATCTTTGCGCCCGGCCGATAATTGCGCCCCAAATGGGGCGATACTGAATTTTTCCCCCTTTATCTATTATTTTCATCATAATTCAAAAAAGATACATCTGGCCCTTATGTTTACTTCAAATGCAATTAAAAAATGGTATTCAGTTTAAATAAAAATCAGAAAATAATTTTAATTGCATTCTATTTTCAGCTACTGGTTGGTGTCTGCAGCACCAAGCTACATAAAAGAGCTGATAATGGTAAACTGCAGCAATAGGAAGAGCAACCCTTGAAAAGTCCTAATAAATGTATTCAAAGCCCTCCAGTTGTTCTTCGATAATCTGCTGCATACAGAGTTTTTAAAGTGCTGTGTACTGTGAATTGCGTGGAAAGGTGCTTTGAAGATCTTTAAAGATATGCAGGAATGCACTCTTAATTTTAATTCATGTTTTTGCCTAATTAACAATAAAGTCTTGCACAGAGAACATGCCCTCTGCACAGCTGTCAGTTAATTCTTTGGGTAAGCTGAATTAGAAATCCAGGCCAGGACCCAAGCCTGGACCCCCACTCCCCCCAACCCCAGCGTGCCCCACATACATTACTTGGAGTGCTGGTATGCCTGGATCATCCCAGCATACTGGGTGCTCAGTAGAAAAAAAACCACACATATGGAAATTTCCATTGTGAGAATTCCTGTCCCCCAGCACTGCCCCCTGCAGCGTCATGAGCCATGTTCAGAGCAGATAGAGATTCCGCTCCAAACAGTCCCCACTGGAAACTTGCAGCGAGGGCCTGGATCTTGCACATTCAGCCACTCTTCTGCCTGCTCCGCTGCAATCCTGGAAGATTTATGCCAGAAGTACGCTACTAGGTCCCACATATTTGCAGGGCCATAGTGGATTTTCAGAAGTCATTTGATAAAGTACCCACAGGTAGCTTGTTACAAAAATTCAGGCATATGGTATAGGAAGAAATTGATCAGCAAGAGTAGAAAGTTGATGATGGACAAGAAACAAAGGGTTAGGGTCAGTGGGTGTTGTTCATATTGCAGATGGGTTGAAAGTGGTGTACACCAAAGGTCAGTGCTGGGTTCACTTTTCTTTGTCTATAGAAATGGTTTAGACTTGGGCATAGGGAGCATGGTATTAAAATTTGCAGATGACACAAAAGTAGGCATTTAGCAAACAGTGTGAAGAACTGTGAAGGACTTCAGGAAGACATAGATAAAAACAGAAAATGCTGAAAACACTCAGCAGGTCAGGCAACATCTGTAGAGAGAAAAACAGAGTTAACGTTCATCAGTCTGGAAGACATAGATTGGTTAGCAGAATGAGCAAACAGGTGGCAGATATAATTTAATATAAAAAAGTGTGAAGTATTGCATTATGGAATGGTAAATCAAGGAATGGAAATATAAACTCAATACAGGAAACTCTATTAACCGGCACCGACGGGACCGGCGTGGTGCCGGTTTATCGAAAGTACCGGATAACGGAGAGTTATATCTACCGAGGCTATTTTTAACAAAGAGACTCCAGGCAGCGCGGGAGAATCAACTCCTGCTACTGCAGTGTTTCGGACTTCCGACAGCGCCAGGAGGCCGAGTAGTGGCACTTTTGAAAACTACCCCTACTGACTAAATCGGCGTTCGCGGACTCGGACTCGGACTCGGGATCGGCAACATTGCCGGTTATTTGAGAGGAGTTTTCGGAGTACTCGGCGTTCGCGGAGACTCGACTGCGACTCGGCAACATTGCCGGTTATTTGAGAGGAGTTTTCGGAGGATGATTTTTGCCGGTTAAGCGAGAATTCCGGATATTTGGGTGCCGGATAAACAAAAGTTTCCTGTAGAAAGATTTTGACTGGTGTAAAAGAACCGAGACACCTAGGGATTCAAGTATAAAAATCCTTGAAAGTGCGAGTACAGGTAGACAAAGTCATAAAAGAGGCCAACAGCATTTTAAGTTTTATAAATAGAGACATAAAGTACAAAGAAAAGAGATTATGATATTTGTACAAGGAAATGGTTAGGCCAGTTAGAGTACAATGTGCAGCTTTGGGTGGCCCATTATAGAAAGGATATTAAAGCTACAGAAAGTATAGTGATGATTTATCAGAATAATACAAGGGGTGAGTAAATGTAGTTATGAAAAGATATTTCAGATATTGGGACTATTTCTACTGGAGCAGAAAATATCAAAGGGAGTTTTAATAGAGATTTATAAAAGTATAAAACGTTTTCATAGGCTGATTGGGAAAAGACTATTTCTTCTGGTTGGGGAATTATTAACATAGGGCCATCAATTTAACATTGTCACTAAGAGGGAGTGGAGAGAGGTTAGGAGAAATTTCTTAACACAGAGAATTGTTAGAAGGTGGAATGGTTTGCCACAGGAAATATCTGAGGCCAAGACCAGTACATCTTTTAAGGGAAGAGAAGATAAATATTTGAAGTAGTGGAAGATACATAGCCATGGAGAAAGTAGGGCAGTGGAATCAGTTTAGAACTGTTCTACCAAAGAGTTGGCATAGAGAAGATGGGCCAAATGGACTCATGAGTTATAAACATCTATGGGTTCTATACCAACTCTCTAATGACAAAATGTAGGGAAAAAAGTTAATCTAAGGAAGACTTCAGATCCTATATATGATCCCTTCCCACTGGGTAAGAGTTCCCTTTAGCTAAAAACATCTAAATCCCAATAATTGAGGCTACTCTTTGACACAGAACCTCATATATGTATGCTTCTGTGGAGGCAGATTTGGAGAAGGCTGTCTCTTATTAAGGTATACCAAAAAGCAAAAGGGTAAACTTTGCAGTGATTTGCTCATGGCACGAAGCCGCAGTTGATTGGAATGCAATTCAGCGGAATTTGTCTTAACTTTGTCTGTCATCAGTTTAGATTTGCTGAAGTACAGTTCTGGATTTGCTTTTCCTATACGGTTTATTATCTTGTATGTCTCTGTTAGGTCCCCCCTCCAGGTATTGATTTCCAAGATGGAAAACTTAAGTTTTTCCAATCTTTCCTAATAACCTGGGCATCTGATACTAGGATCAGCCTTGTGACATGTCTCTGAATCATATCCAGGGCTAAAATGTCTTTGTCCCTCACTAACCAAAATTGGACACAGTACTCAATATTTGATCCCTGTACATTTTGTATTTCATTTTCCACTGTTTTGCACACTTGTGCATATTTTTAGAGCCAATTTTAGGCAGATGTTAGTCCATTTAAAATTCACACAAACCAGCAGTTTTCTGAGCCTGCAGAAATAAATCAGTGATTCAAAAGTGAATCAGATACTCTTTCAACACTAAACAACTCATGTAACAATTCATGCTATTTTACAAGTATATCAGTAAAGTGAGAATCATTAAAAGGGAGGTGGGGCCCCTGAAAGGAGAGAATTGTCAATTTGTAGTTGATGATCAAAAAAATGGCAGAGGTGTTAATACGTACTTTACTAAAGAGAAGGATATCAGAGAGAAGGTGAATCCTGAAGTGGCTGAGGGCAAGATGAGTAACAGTATGATGGATAAAGGAAGCTACAAAGGGATATCAATAAAATGGGAGATTGGGCTAAAGAGTGGCAGATGGAATTCAACATTAGTAAGTATGAGGTGATATATTTTGGTTATAAAAACATAACAGCTGTAATTACACTTTGAGTGGAAGTGGGCTCGGTGCTGTGCAAGAGCAGAGGGGTTTGGGAGTACAGCTTCACAGGACATTAAAGGCAGCACCTCAGGTCGATAATGTTAATGGAATTCTAGGTTTTATCACATGCAGTATAGAATATAAAAGCCAAGTGGTAATAAGGAGCCTATATAAAACTTTAGTAAGACATCAATTAGAGTACTGTGTGCTGTATTGAGCTCCACACTGGTGGATAAATGTTAAGGCTTTAGAGAGGGTACATAGACTGATACTTTTTCTGTTTAATGAATTTTGAAAGTGTCTTTCAATCCAAATGCCTTTAGCAAGAACAAATGCTGATCAGTCATTCAAATTAGCAACGTGATATGTCAAAGTATGGGCAAACTTAATTTGTCTTTTAATGTCAGCTGTGGCTCAGTTGGTAGCACACTCGCCTCTAAGTCAGAAGGTTGTGGGTTCAAGTCCCACTCCAGAGACTTGAGCACATAAAGCCAGGCTGACACTCCAGTGCAGTGCTGAGGGAGTGCTGCACTGTCGGAGGTGCCGTCTTTCGGATGAGACGTTAAACCGAGCCCCCGTCTGCTCTGTCAGGTGGACATAAAAGATCCCATGGCACTATTTCGAAGAAGAGCAGTATAGTTACCCCCGGTGTCCTGGCCAATAGTTATCCCTCAATCAACATAACAAAAACAGATTACCTGGTCATTATCATTATGTGGGACCTTGCTGTGCGCAAATTGGCTGCTGCGTTTCCTACATTACAACAGTGACTCCACTTCAAAAGTACTTCATTGGCTGTAAAGCGCTTTGAGACTTCCGGTGGTCGTGAAAGGCGCTATATAAATGGAAGTCTTTCTTTCTTTTTAATCTTAGCTATTACTAAATACAGTATACACAGCGGTGTTTACCAAAGTATGTATTCTTAAGTAAAAATGAGAAAACAAACACATGACTTTTAATTGTCACAGGTATTGCAGTATTGGTCAATTTTCAGAAGGAGGTTCTCATATGGCACTAAACTTTAACTGCTGGGCTAGGTATGAACATAGGTACAGAAAAGGGTGAAGGCCCAAAGAGTTACAGAATTAACTGGATGGTTGCGATCTTGTTTCTGTTCTTAACATTAAAAAAAAATGAAATCAAAAAAGGCCTAAAGTGCAACATAAATGGGAAATTTAGTTTGCATGCTTTTCACCACTGAATGCGAGTTTAATAAAAAATAATTTTTGTAGAAAAAATACATCAAATGATTAAAAAGCATTCCTCTGAATAAAGATTTTTTTTTAAATGCATGAATCGGAAACCTGTGACTTACATTTTCTACTTCCAGGGCAACTGTTAAATAATTCACAAATCAACAAACTGACTGTTTTGAACTAAACAAACTGGCAGTTGATCAGTTCAGTGCTGCAGCTTTCAGACAGCCATGCAATTATGTAGAACACAGCTACTGGGTCAGTCAAAGATGAGGCTATGAACTAAAGTCAGAAGACAACATGGGGGTGAATTTGGCTTTGGGCGGTAGTGCAAAATGGGCCATAGCGAATCGCTAGCCCGTTTTATACCTTGCTCGATTTTCCTTTGGATTGATTTCGATGGAAAAGAAAATCAGGCGGGCTGTAAAACAGGCTGCTGATTCGCTATTGCCCGTTCTGCGCTACAACCCAAGACCAATTTCTACCCCCATGGCTTTTAGCAACCTCTACCAACAAGCAGAATATTATTACATTACTTCCTGTTTTATTATTTTTTTCTCCCTTTGCAAACTTGTGGGTTTCTATTACGCTGGGCCATTGTCATCACAAATTCAGCATGCCATGTTAACAAAGAAAACTAGAAACAACTTAATGTCGTTAAAGTTGCCATATTTGCACTTTCCGTACCTAGGACTATTACAGACTGGAAAGATCTACAAAGGTTAATTATTGTTTGTCAGTTTCCAGAGGACATAACCTTTGAAGATATCAATGGTATGATGATTATGTCTGTAGAAATGAAAGTTAACACAGCATGAAGAAGCTTTCATGCTACCAGATCCTATAGGCCACCCCAGGGGAATGTGCAAGTGTTTGACCTGAACAATTTTTAAAAGTTAATGGGCCAAATTTTGCTGTAACATGGCATCTAACGACATAGAAGATAGGAGCAGGAGTAGGCCATTCAGCCCCTCGAGCATGCTCCGCCATTCAATGAGATCATGGCTGATCATCCAAATTCAGTACCCTGTCCCTGCCTTCTCCCCATATCCCTTGATCCCTTTAGCTTTAAGAAATATATCTAACTCCTTCTTGAATATATTTAATGAATTGGCCTCAACTGCCTTCTGTGGTAGAGAATTCCACAGGTTCACCACTCTCTGGGTGAAGAAATTCCTCCTCATCTCAGTCCTAAATGGCTTACCCCTTATCCTTAGACTGTGACCCCTGGTTCTGGACTCCCCGGCCATCGGGAACATCCTTCCTGCATCTAGTCTGTCTAGTCCTGTTAGAATTTTATAAGTTTCAATGAGATCCCCTCTCATTCTTCTAAACTCCAGCGAGTATAAGCCCAATCAACCCAATCTCTCCTCATACGTCATTCCTGCCATCCCAGGTATCAGCCTGGTGAATCTTCGCTGCACTCCCTCCATGGCAAGAACATCCTTCCTCAGGTAAGGCGACCAAAACTGCACACAATACTCAAGATGTGGTCTCACCAAGGCTCTGTACAACTGCAGCAAGACATCCTTGTTCCTGTACTCGAGCCCTTTCGCTACGAAGGCCAACATACCATTTGCCTTCTTAACCGCCTGCTGCACCTGCATGCTTACCTTCAGCGACTGGTGCACAAGGACACCCAGGTCTCGCTGCACTTCCCCTTCTCCCAATCTATTGCCATTCAGATAATAATCTGCCTTCCTGTTTTTGACACCAAAGTGGATAACCTTGCATTTATCCACATTATATTGCATCTGTCATGCTTCTGCCCAATCACCCAACCTGTCCAAATCATCCTGGAGTTTCTCGGCATCCGCCTCACGGCACACACGCCCACCCAGCTTTGTGTCGTCTGCAAACTTGGAGATATTACATCCAATTCCCTCGTCTAGATCATTAATATATATTGTGAATAGATGGGGTCCTAGGACCGGTCCCTGCGGTACCCCACTAGTCACTGCCTGCCACTCGGAAAAAGACCCATTTATTTCAACTCTTTGCTTTCTGTCTGCCAACCAGTTCTCTATCCAAGTCAATACCTTGCCCCCAATCCCATGTGCCTTAACTTTACATGCTAATCTCTTATGCGGGACTTTATCGAAAGCCTTCTGAAAGTCCAAATACACCACATCCACTGGTTCTCCCTTATCTATTTTACCAGTTACATCCTCAAATTCCAGTACATTAGTCAAGCACGATTTACCTTTTGTAAATCCATGTTGACTTTGTCCGATCCTGTCACTGTTTTCCAAGTGCTCTGCTATTACATCTTTTATAATGGACTCTAGCATTTTCCAGGCTTACCGGTCTATAATTCCCTGTTTTCTCTCTACCACCTTTTTTGAATAGTGGGGTAACATTAGCTACCCTCCAATCCATGGGTACTGTTCCAGAGTCTATAGAATTTTGGAAGATGACCAGCAATGCATCTACTATTTCTAGGGCCACTTCCTTAAGTACCCTAGGATGTAGATTATCAGGCCCTGGGGATTTATCGGCCTTCAATCCCGTCAATTTCCCTAACACTATTTCCCTACAAATACTGATTTCTTTCAGTTCCTCCCTCTCATTAGACCCTATGTTCTCCGACATCTCTGGGAGGTTATTTGTGTCCTCCTTTGTGAAGACAGAACCAAAGTATGCATTTAATTGATCTGCCATTTCTTTGTTCCCATTATAAATTCCCCTGATTCTGACTGCAAGGGACCTACGCTTGACATGACCAATCTTTTTCTCTTCATATATCTATAAAAGCTTTTACAGTCAGTTTTTATATTCCCTGCAAGCTTACTCTCATACTCTATTTTCCCCCTCTTAATTAATCCCTTTGTCCTTCGTTGCTGAATCCTAAACTGCTCCCAATTCTCAGGTTTTCTGCTTTTTCTGGCCAATTTATATGTCCTCTCCTTGGATCTTATGCTATCCCTAATTTCCTTTGTTAGCCACGGTTGAGTCACCTTTTTTGTTTTATTTTTATGCCAAACTGGGATGAACAAATTCTGTAGTTTATTCATGCGATCTTTGAATGTTTGCCATTGCCTATCCACCGTCAACCCTTTGAGTGACATTCCCCAATCAATCCTAGCCAACTCGCGCCTCATACCATCATAGTTTCCTTTATTTAAATTCAGGACCCTAGTCTCTGAGTCAACTACTTCACTCTCCATCTTAATGAAAAATTCTATCATATTATGATCGCTCCGACCCAAGGGGCCTCGCACAACAAGATTGCTTATTAATCCTTTCTCATTACATAATACCCAGTCTAAGATGGCCTGATCTCTAGTTGGTTCCTCGACATATTGGTCCAGGAAACCATCCCGTATACACTCCAGGAATTCCTCCTCCATAGTATTGTTACTAATTTGGTTAGCCCAATCTATATGTAGATTAAAGTCGCCCATGATAACTGCTGTGCTCTTATTGCACGCTTCTCTAATTTCCTATTTAATGCCATCCCCAACCTCCGTATTACTGTTTGGGGGTCTATACACCACTCCCACTAGTGTTTTCTGCCCCTTGGTATTTCTCAGTTCTACCCATACAGATTCCACATCATCAGAGCTAATATCCTTCCTTACAATTGTGTTAATCCCCTCTTTAACCAGCAATGCTACCCCACCTCCTTTTCCTTTTTGCCTATCTTTCCTGAATATTGAATACCCCTGTATGTTGAGTTCCCAGCCTTGGTCACCCTGGAGCCATGTCTCCGTAATCCCAATCATATCATATTCGTTTACCTCTATTTGCGCAGCTAATTCATCCACCTTATTACGAATGCTCCTCGCATTAAGACACAAAGCCTTCAGGCTTGTTTTTTTAACGCGCTTAGACCTTTTAGAATTATTATTTACTGTGGCCACGTTTGATTTAAACCCTTGATTTCTCTGACTGACACCTTTGTTTTTTTTCCTAACTGACTTTTGCTTCTATCCTTGTTTCCCTTTCCTCTGTCTCCCTGCTCAGGTTCCCAACCCCCTGCCATTTTAGTTTAAACCCTCCCCCAGAGTACTAGCAAACACTCCCCCAAGGACATCGGTCCCGGTCCTGCCCAGGTGCAAACCGTCCGATTTATACTGGTCCCACCTCCCCCAGAACCGGTTCCAATGTCCAAGGAATTCGAATCCCTCCCCCTTGCACCATTCCTCTAGCCACGTATTCATCTGAAATATCCTTCTATTTCTACTCTGACTAGCATGTGGCACTGGTAGCAATCCTGAGATTACTACCTTTGAGGTCCTATTTTTTAATTTACCTCCTAACTCCCTATATTCAGCTTTTAGGACCTCATCCCATTTTTTACCTATATCGTTGGTACCTATATGCACCACGACAACTGGCTGTTCACCCTCCCCTTCCAAAATGTTCTGCAGCCGCTCTGAGACATCCTTGACCCTTGCACCAGGGAGGCAACACACCATCCTGGAGTCTTGTTTGCGGCCGCAGAAACGCCTATCTATTCCCCTTACAATAGAATCCCCTAACACTATAGCTCTACCCCTCTTTTTCCTCCCGTCCTGTGCAGCAGAACCACCCCTGGTGCCAGGAAGTTGGCTGCTGCTGCCTTCCCCTGATAAGCCATCCCCCTCAACAGTATCCAAAGCGGTATATCTGTTTGAGAGGGGGATGGCCACAGGGGACTCCTGCACTACCTGCCTGCGCCTACTACTCTGTCTGGTGGTCACCCATTCCCTTTCTGCCTGTGCAACCTTTACCTGCGGTGTGACCAACTGGTTAAACGTCTGCTGTTAGTTAGATTTGCCCTTGCACATTTAGGTTTTTAAATTTTTTCCGTGGTAAGTTGCTGATAGTGCGAGCTGATAACGTCACAGTGAGGAAAACAGGGCATCTGGGATCTGAGTGAACAGGGAAAGCAACTGTGTATCTCCTTAACCAATCAGATTGAAGGATTGTGAAATAAACAGTACAAGGACTGAGAGGAAGTGTAAATTAGAGTGGGTGAATTCAATGTCAAATCAGGTACAGAAAGAGAAATACGGAGAGGGAAATAAGGATTGCATAAGAGGGAAAGGAACAAAAAAGGAAAAGTAAAAAATTAAAATCTCCAACAATTAACACATGAAGGAATGAGACTCCACACTTGTAATAGTTAATTTTCAGTACCAGAGAGGTTGATTGGCAGTCATTAAAAAGGTACTTAGACTCAAAATGACTTGACCTAATTTTCTGTGGCGAATTTAGCTCGTATCTACAATGCAAATACAGCAATTTCACGACAATCAATGCATTTCAATTGTGAGGCAGAAAGTGAGATACTGTTTTCACAAAGCTAATGACGACAATTTTTAGGTACTGGCATTTAGCCATGCATCTCCCCTCGCCTGAAGTTGCTGTACCATTAGCGCATAAATAACGCCGAGTGCCTTTAGCCTCACTATTATTTTGAAAGCAAAACATATTTGCTATAATTTTATCACGTCTTTTGTTGTAATGTTACAAAATTGCAATTTTTCACAAGTCCGATATTTTAAACAGTTCGTGGATTTCACAGACTTTACAACAAAGCAACCAGCTATGGAACAGCTATAATTACAGTCACTGTTTTGGTAGAAAAGTAGTAGGGAAAATCTTGAGGAATTTTCCTAATGGCAGCAAGAAATATAATTACCCCAGAGAAAATTCTCAAACATTACATTAAATTGTACTTTAATATACATGCAATGTACAGTGACCACATTATACAGTTAACAGACATGTACATGCATTGTTTAGTGTGGAACTGAGCTATACTGATCAGGAAGGTCCCAGATTCAATCTCTGGTCACCTGGTGAGGGTCTACAGTTGGCCTCGTATCTTGGGCTAGAGAAGAGAAAATTAAATAAAACTTCTGATCACTATTTAGTGGTTCCTTGTGAAAATTGCACATGTATGGATGCTGGATGAGGACATTTTCAGGCTTGGCAATGATTTTCTTCACTCCACCATTAATGGCCATGCCTTTAGCTGCCTCGGCCCTAAGCGCTGGAATTCCCTCCCTAAACCTCTCCACCTCTCTCTTCTCCTTTAAGATGCTCCTAATATCTCCTTACGTGGTTCAGTGTCAAATTATGTTTGATAACGCTCCTGTGAAGCACCTTGGGACATTTTACTACGTTTAAGGCGCTATATAAATGCAAGTTGTTGTTGTATACCCCACTGATCTCACTAGCTGGGTTTACAAAGGAAGAATGGCCACTTGAGTGAGGATCTGGAGGGAAGTTGGCGCCTGTGGTCAGCAGCTTCAGGAAAGAAGAGGGGAACGAAAATTGGAAGGGGGAAGCAATGAAAAAAAAATTTTCTTTTTTAAAAAAGGCTTCAAAGTTCTTACTCCAAACATTCATGATCTAAATCTGAAACACTAAGTATCACAACTTATTTAGAATAAGAGAGATTCTGGCCATGGACAGCTGCTGGGGAAGTTCAAAGGGTTCAGAGCAGCTTTATAAACTCTGTACAAAAGACTGTAGGTTTAAATACTGTGGCAGCTTTTCCTTATTTGATCACCAATTTATTCCAGTTGAAATTCCTCCAAAAATTACAAGTCAAAAATCTTCTAAAAATGAATTTGATAACGAAGCACATTACGAGAACTGTGCTGCTTATTTTGGATAAATATTCAGTAGATTATTAAATTGATCAGTTTTCAAGTGCAGTGGAGCCACTTGAAGTGATCGTGTCGATACTGTGATCAAATCCTGTTTGGAAAAAGCCATTTTGATTAAACCTGTGTGTTTTCCATCTGTTGTACTGCTCGGTTTGTGCTGGGAGGAAGGAAGAATCCTTTCTTTGTTTTTAAATGGCTGAGCAACGCTGAGAGCTAAATAGATAAATTTGAAATTAGCTCTCATACATTCTTCTAACAATAACATTCGTTTAGTAATCATTATAAATGCAGTGGGTTTGTGCAATGGGAAGGGATTTTGCATGGTGTACAGGCAGTTTGAGCAGTGCAGCAGCTGTTTATTGACCAGCTATGTAAATCCCCCAATGTGCTGCTCTAACTGCTGGTACATCGGAACAAAGATCCACCACAGGAGGGAATGTTAAGAATTACTGTTGAAAGAATGCCTAAAAACAAAATTTCACTTTAACAAGAGTGCCTCCTCTCAGTGCTGCTCTGCTACCCTTCAGAGTTCGTGATCATCTGGTTGCAGTACTCATTTTCAGGTGCATTCAAATCAATCATAATCTAAGAATGATATAGTTTTTTGTTTAAAATTAATCTGTTCCACAACGATGGAATAATCTCATGCTATGTGAGCACAACCTCATTCAGATTCAATTTCTTTCTGCCCAACACACATGCAAAACATCCACCTATCAGCTAAAGATCCCAGATGCATTTCAGCATTTGTTACTGGGAAAATGTCAGCTCTCCTTTGTAAAACAGGATGTGAATGATTAATCAAAGCTGTGTACAACTCTGGACACACATGCCATACCAATACTACCTGCTTCAACAAGTCAATACAGTTAATCTGTAACAGATTACCATTTTCAATTGAGTAATTGGTCCTGTCATACCTATAAAACTGCATTTTTCCATCATCATGGGGATTCTATTGGTTCCTTTATCGGCAATCTATTTTGAGTAACAAGGGATCATTCAGAGGCATTTGCATTATTCCATTATGATATATAATTGTCCAAAGAATGCCAACTCCAATTAAAACAAAAATATTAATCTTAAAACCACAATGAAACGAAGTCTATAGAACAACCCCAGAAATTAAGGAATGAAATTGCTAAATAATTGGTTATGAAAAAATACCAGAGGCATGCTGATTGTTCAGGGTTAAGTACCATCTGAAAGTCTCCTTTACAGTCTGTTTAACCTAGATATGAAAATCCTTGTGGTTAAGTCCTTTCCTTCACCCATAAAGTATATGCAGTAAAGAATTTCTAGGCATTCAAAAGACAATAAAAGTTGAAATGAAGCAAACTAAATATGCTAGGCAGCTTGTGAACAGCCCTGGGCTACAGTGACTGGTCAATCTACCACAATCTTGTCAAAAGTCAGAAAAATATGAAGATAGCTAACAAGTTTGAGTTATTTGGAGGTCATTCTAGTTACTACATATTAAAGCATCATTCCTCTTATAAAACACTAGAAAAAGAGAATCTAAACAACATTCTCTTATACGTGCTCCATTTTTCATCTGTCCAAGGGACCTTGGGCAAATATAGACAAAGAGGATAAGCAACTGAATCACTTAAACCAGCCACTGTCCTTTACTCAGAACTCTTGAGAGATCAGATCTAGCTGGAGAAGAGCATCGTTAGTTAGACTTTTTCCTGTACCCTTCAGCTCGAAAATGTTTTGTGTCATAACTTGCTAGAAGTGCGAGCTGATAACAGCGTGGCAAGGGCAATGGGGCATCTGGGATCTTAGACAGGACCAACAGTGAACCTCCTTAAACAATGATTGAGAAAGAAACAGGAATGACAGAGAAGGAGGGTGAATTAAAGTCAAATCCGGTACAGAAAGAGAAATAAAGAGAGGGGAAGAAAGATTGAATTGAGAGAGAAAAAAAGAGACAGAAAGGAAAGGTAGAAAATATTTTTTTTTTTAATTAAATTTGACATTTTAAAAATCTTTCTTCTTCTTAGGCAGTCCCTCGGAACCGAGGATGACTTGCTTCCACATTAAAAATGAGTTCGCAGGTGACTGATGAGTCCAATACGGGACCTACAGTCTCTGTCACAGGTGGGGCAGACGGTGGTTGAAGGGGCGGGTGGGTGGGGTGCTTGGGTTGACGTGCGCTCCTTGCGCTGCCTGCGCTTGGCTTCCGCTTGCTCCCAGCGAAGAGACTCGAGGTATTCGGCGCCTTCCCAGATGCTTCTCCTCCACTTTGTGCGGTCTTGGGCCAGGGATTCCCAGGTGTTGGTGGGGATGTTACACTTTTTCAAGGAGGTTTTGAGGGTGTCCTTGAAGCATTTCCTCTGCCCACCTGGGGCTCTCTTGCCGTGCCGGAGCTCCGAGTAGAGCGCTTGTTTTGGGAGTCTCGTATCGGGCATGCGGACAATGTGACCCGTCCATCGGAGCTGATCGAGCGTGGTCAAAGCTTCGATGCTGGGAATGTTGGCCTGAGCAAGAACACTGACGTTGGTGCGCCTATCCTGCCAATGGATTTGCAGGATCTTGCGGAGGCAGCGTTGGTGGTACCTCTCCAGTACTTTGAGGTGCCTGCTGTACATGGTCCATGTCTCTGAGGCATACAGCAGGGCGGGTATCACTGCTGCTCTGTAGACCATGAGCTTAGTGCCGGGTTTGAGGTCCTGGTCTTCAAACACTCTCTTCCTCAGGCGACCGAAGGCTGCACTGGCACACTGAAGGTGGTGTTGGACTTCGTCGTCGACGTCTGCCCTTGTTGACAGTAGGCTCCCGAGGTATGGAAAGTGGTCCACGTTGTCCAAAGCCTTGTCGTGCATTTTGATGATCAGGGGGCAGTACTGTGTGGCGGGGGCAGGTTGGTAGATGACCTTTGTCTTACGGATGTTTAGTGTAAGGCCCATGCTCTCGTACGCTTCGGTGAAGGTGTTGACGATGGTTTGGAGTTCGACCTCCGAGTGAGCGCAGACGCAAGCGTCGTCTGCATACTGTAATTCGACGACAGCGGATGGGAGACCTTGGATCTGGACTGGAGGTGATGGAGGTTGAACAGTTTCCCGTTTGTTCTGTAAATTAGCTCCACTCCAGCGGGGAGCTTACTGAGGGTGAGATGGAGCATTGCAGCAAGGAAGAGCGAGAAGAGCGTTGGTGCGATGACACAGCCTTGCTTGACCCCGGTTCGTACGTGAATTGCGTCTGTGGTGGAACCGTTGGTCAGGATCACGGCTTGCATGTCATCGTGAAGCAGGCGGAGGATGGTGACAAACTTTTGAGGGCAGCCGAATTTGCGGAGCACACTCCATAATCCCTCACGGTTGACAGTGTTGAAGGCCATTGTGAGATCAAAGAAGGCCATGTACAGCGGTTAGTGCTGTTCCCTGCATTTCTCTTGTAATTGACGTGCAGTGAAGATCATGTCCATTGTGCCCCTTAGTGGGCGGAATCCGCATTGCGACTCTGGGAGGAGCTCTTCAGCCACTGGGAGAAGGCGATTGAGGAGGATTCTTGCGATGACTTTCCCTGCGGCAGACAGCAGGGAAACTCCTCTGTAATTACCGCAATCGGACTTGTCACCTTTCTTGAAGATGGTCACAATTACGGCATCTCTGAGATCCCCTGGCATGCTCTCCTCCTTCCGTATAAGAGAAATGAGTTCATGAATTCGCGCCAGTAGTGCTTCTCCGCCATGCTTTAATGCCTCGGCGGGGATTCCATCTGCTCCTGAGGCCTTGTTGTTCTTCAGTTGTCGGATGGCCTTTTCAACCTCATGCCGGGCTGGGGTTGTGCTGAGATGGTGGCGGGTAGCATGCTGCGAGATGGAGTTGAGGACACTCGCGTCAAAGACAGAGTCGCGGTTAAGGAGATCTTCGAAGTGCTCCTTCCAGCGGGCACTGACTGCCTCTCTGTCCTTGATGAGTATCTCTCCGTTCTTGGCCCGCAGTGGGGTAGGACCTTGGGTGCTTGGGCCGTAGATGGTCTTGACTGTGCTAAAGAATCCACGCACGTCGTGGTTGTCGGCTAGCTGCTGGATCTCCTGCGCTTTCTCCACCCACCATCTGTTCTTTAGGTCGCGAGTTTTTTGTTGGACCTTGGCCTTCAAGCGTCTGTAGAGCTGCTTTCTTGCTCTCGAGTTCTGTTGCTGTTTCCAGATCAGGAATGCCTTGCGCTTGCGGCTTATTAGCTTCTGGATCTCCTGGTCGTTCTCGTCGAACCAGTCTTGGTGTTTCCTGGTCGAGTGACCGAGCGTCTCTTCACAGGTGCTGATTATGGAGGCCTTGAGTGCTGACCAGGCGCTGTGGGCACTCTGTGTCTCTGCATCACTGGGAATCGTCAGGTTGTTTGTGAGGCGCAGGCTGAATAGGGCTTTCTTAGCGGGGTCTTTGAGTGCTCCAGCGTTAATTTTCCTGCGGCATTGTTTCTGTTGCCGCCGCTGTTTTGGGGCTACATTGATGGAGATGACAGAGCGGATTAGGCGGTGGTCTGTCCAGCAGTCGTCAGCTCCTGTCATGTCGCGGGTGATGCGGACGTCCTTGCGGTCCCTCGCTTGGACAATGACGTAGTCCAGCAGGTGCCAGTGCTTGGAGCGAGGGTGCTGCTATGAAGCCTTGTACTTGTCTCTCTGACGGTACAAGGTGTTGGTTATGACAAGGCCATGTTCTAAGCATTTCGACAGGAGGAGGGTACCGTTGGAGTTGGCTTTCCCTACCCCCTCTCTGCCGATCACACCTCCCCAGAGGTCAGTGTCCTTTCCAGCTCTGGCATTAAAGTCTCCAAGGAGGATCAGCTTGTCCCCCATTGGGACTCGGGACAGGGATTGTTCGAGGCTGGAGTAGAATTCCTCTTTCGTCTCGTCTGTGGCTTCCAAGTGTTGGGGCATACGCACTGATGACCGTAGCGCACTGGTTCCGGGTTAGGGTGAGCCGAAGAGTCATGAGGCGCTCGTTTATACCGCTAGGGGAGTCTCTGAGTTGCCCAACTAGTTCATTTTTTATGGCGAAGCCTACCCCATGGAGGCAGCGTTCTTCTTCAGGTTTGCCTTTCCAGAAGAAGGTGTAGCCACCGCCTTGCTCCTTGAGCTGGCCTTCCCCTGCCCGCTGGGTCTCACTTAGGGCGGCGATGTCAATGTCGAAACGTCTGAGCTCCCGGGCAACGATAGCAGTATGGCGTTCCGGTCTGTCACTGTTGGGGTTGTCCATGAGGGTCCCGACATTCCAGGTCCCGAACTTCATTTTAAAGGGTGGAAGATGCCTGTGCGTGAATTCTTTTAACGTGGGGTGGCCGTTGCACACCAGCTACCACACGGGCTTGACAGAGCAAGGTCTTGGTCCAATGGCAAGGGGATCCAAGACGATTGGAGACCAGGCTCTGCTACAATGGCCTAGCACACACACACACAAACATAATGCTACTGTCCTCCTCCCTCCTTCCCACAGGTCCTCTCTGCCTGGGTTTCATAGGATGCATTGTGGTCCTCCCGACCTCGCTGTTGGCCCGTGCCGCACCTTCCCTGGGCCCCGACCCCGCTGCTGGTCCACGCTGTGCCACTCCTGGGCCTTGACCTCGCTGCTGGGCTCGTCCTCGCTCCAGGGTCCCGGCCTCGGACATGAATGATGTTGTCTCTCACAGGATCAAATTAGCACCGATATTCTCGCGATCCCTGGCTCTGAACTCCGCTCGCGATCCACTAGTCACTAGATCACTAGTCTAGTGGAGAAGCGTAGTCTTGACGGCAGAGAGGTCTGGGAATTTGGGAAATCTTTAACAACAAGTTACTACCTGTACATGCAGGAATGAGACTCCACAGTCTCAATTGTTCCCTTTCTGGGCTGGAGAGATTGATTGGCATTGCATTAACAATTACCATGCTGTTAAAAGTGTACTTGCACTATAATTATGAGCCCTAACATTTTGCGCCGAGTTTAATGGGCAATTAATGTGCAATTCTAGCAAGTTCTTAAAAATAATGGGCGAGATGTCTTTTGTATGAGGTAAACGGTAGAGTGGTGTAAATCGATGAGCAAGCCATGGCGATTCGCAACTCAAGGTGTAAATCTTCATCCTCTGAACTTGCTGGCCAGGTTGTGTATTAATAACAGCGTGCGTCGTTAACATGCTGTTATTTTTCCAGGAAGATATGGCCCCATTAACTCTGTTTCTTTCTCCACAGATACTGCCTGACCTGCTGAGTGTTTCTGTTTTTATGTCACTGTTCTTTATTGGCAGGTTTGTGAGAAATTCCATTGGGATATTCAAACTGAGGTTTCACAAACATTGAATGGGATTTTATTATTTGATAACACATGAACCTTTTAATAATAAGGAAAATTTGATATTTCTATGGGCCGTATTTTGTGGCCCCTATGAGTGCGTACGCGCCCGAAAGGGCCTCGCAAGTTCTGGGTTTAGGCATGCGCTAAAACCCGGAACTTGCAATCTGTCAAGAATTTTCCTGACAAATGATCTGCATCCCCGGGAAAAGGGCATTTTTTCAATAATTTATACAAGTTTATTTTTAACCCCTTTAAAACAAGTACATTTATTTTTTGTTAATTTAAAAAAAAGTTAAATATTTAATTCAATGCCATTTTAAATGTGTGATTTTTTTTTACATTTATTTGAAGTGTAGAGTTATTTTTTGGGGCATTCTCATTCATACTTATGGGGATTCCGTACATACAGAACCTTCATAAGTATGAATGGGGATCCCCCTTCTTTCATTCGTTGTGCCGGCCCACGTGATCCCACGGGCGCTTGCGAACCATATGCGTCCCTGAGATATGTGGGCCTCTACGCATGCCTACAGATAGAGGCCCAGGAGCGCAAGTCTCTGTGGATCCCGAGGCAGAAGGGAGGCCTCCGACTGCAAATTCAGGCCCATTGTTTTTATATTTATATCGCAAAGGCAAAGATATGATTGTTTTAATCATTCTGATACAACAGGGCAGAATACTCAGGTAACAATGATAACATGCACACTATCAAAAGTCCCTAGATGCTGCTGGAGTAGCTATGTTCTGAAAGGCAGAATGGGTTTTTAAATGTATGCTATTCTAATAATACTATTTCTTTGCCATCTAGACTGATGACTGTAAGCTGCTCTTATTGTGACTGATATCCAGTGAAGAGCAGGGTTTGAAGAGAAGTAGAAACCAAGAACACCTGACATTGTTGTCAGCAGATCTGCTCTGTGAAAATATTTGATAGGGCCAAACAACATCTCTGCAAGTGAACATTACTCGGCCAGAAGTGCCGAGTGGATGATCCATCTCGGCCTCCTCCTCAGGTCCCCATCATCACAGAAGCCAGTCTTCAGCCAATTCGATTCACTCCACATGATACCAAGAAATGGCTGAGCGCACTGGATACAGCAAGCTATGGGCCCCGACAATATCCCAGCTGTTGTGCTGAAGACTCGTGCTCCAGAACTAGCCGCGTAGCCAAGCTGTTCCAGTACAGCTACAACAGTGGCATCTATCCGACAATGTGGAAAACTGCCCAAATATGCCCTGTCCACAAAAAGGAGGACAAATCCAATCTGGCCAATTACCACCCCGTCAGTCTACTCTCAATCATCAGCAAAGTAATGGAAAGTGTCGTTATTAGTGCTATCAAGTGGCACTTACTCACCAATAACCTGCTCACTGATGCTCAGTTTGGGTTCTGCCAGGACCACTCGGCTCCAGACCTCATTACTGCCTTGGTCCAAACATGGATAAAAGAGCTGAATTCTAGAGGTGAGGAGAGAGTGACTGCCCTTGACATCAAAGCAGCATTTGACCGAGTGTGGCATCAATAAACCCTAGTAAAATTGAAGTCAATGGGAATTAGGGGAAAAACTCTCCACTGGCTGGAGTCATACCTAACACAAGGGAAGATGGTTGTGGTTGTTGGAGGCCAATCATCTCACCCTCAGGACATCGCTGCAGGAGTTCCTCAGGGTAGTGTCCTAGGCCCAACCATCTTCAGCTGCTTCATCAATGACCTTCCCTTCATCATAAGGTCAGAAGTGGGGATGTTCACTGATGATTATACAGTGTTCAGTTCCATTCACAACTCCTCAGATAATGAAGCAATCTATGCCCGCATGCAGCAAGACCTGGACGGCATTCAAGCTTGGACTGATAAGTGGCAAATAACATTCGCACCACACAAGTGCCAGGCAATGACTATCTCCAACAAGAGAACGTCTACCATCGCCAAATCCCCCAACATGAACATCCTGGGGGTTACCATTGACCAGAAGCTTAACTGGATCAGCCACGTAAATACTGTGGCTACAAGAGCAGGTCAGAGGTTGGGTATTCTGCGGCGAGTATCTCACTTCTTGACTCCCCAAAGCCTTTCCACCATCTACAAGATACAAGTCAGGAGTGTGATGGAATACTCTCCACTTGCCTGGATGAGTGCAGCTCCTACAACACTCAAGAAGCTTGACACCATCCAGGACAAAGCAGCCCGCTTGATTGGCACCCCATCCACCACCTTAAATATTCACTCCCTCCACCACTGGCGCACCGTGGCTGCAGTGTGTACCATCTACAAGATGCACTGCAGCAACTCGCCAAGACTTCTTCGGCAGCACCTCCCAAACCCACAACCTCCACCACCTAGAAGGATTGGTTGTCTGCCCTGTTCACACAGCTCCTTAAACCTCTCTGCCTCTCTTTCCTCCTTTAAAACGCTCCTTAAAACCTACCTCTTTGACCAAGTATTTAGTCATATGCCCTAATATCTCCATATGTGGCTCAGTGTCAAATTTTGTTTGATAACGCTCCTGTGAAGCGCCTTGAGACATTTTTTACTACATTAAAGGTGCTATATAAATGCAAGTTGTTATTCACTGCTGAGAGCAAAATCCGGGCCTATGCGTACCCTTCCATAGATGTCAGACATCCTCCAGTACCTTTTCCAAATAGCCATTATTAATGTGTGATACTAGACAGTGAGTGTTGCAGGCTATTCAACCATGAGGCAATACTACAGCAAAGCCTCGCTCTGTCCTCAGCCAACATCTATACTTTCCAACAGTGACCACAATATATCTTCAGGCACATAAATCCTGGCTGTTTTTTCCTTCCCAGCTTGGAGGTAGCTTTATTGCCACTCTAGTTAAGATCACCAAACTCAGCACATAGCAGAAATCCAACCTGGGACCTTCCACTCCCTTTTGTTAACTTTTCCAACTGTGGCAGATTTGATTTATTTTAAAACAGTCAGGAAAAGGTGAACAAAGCTGGCTGTCAAGTAAACTACGAGTGACCATCAGAAACACATATACACTACATCATAAACTCACACTGTATTAAAAATTTAACCATCATATAAGAGTCATATGGTTTTTGTTGAAATGAATACTTTATATCTACTCTTCATACTTGAAATGTTAACAGTATACACAGTGTGAACCATTCTCCTAATATTTCAATATTTGGGGAAAGGAGGAACATAAGACGCTACCTTAAAGAATGTGTTCCTAACTGGAATATTCTATGTGAGAAGTCGCACAACACCAGGTTATAGTCCAACAGCTTTATTTGAAATCACAAGCTTTCGGAGCACTGCTCCTTCGTCAGGTGAAGGAACAGCGCTCCAAAAGCTTGTGATTTCAAATAAAGCTGTTGGACTATAACCTGGTGTTGTGCGACTTCTCACATTTGTCCACCCCAGTCCAACACCGGCATCTCCACATCATGGAATATTCTAGTTTAGGGAGTGTTTTTTTCCCACATCCTTGCAACCAAAAGCCCACACTTCTAGATATGAATGAGTATTCCTCCAATTTGGGTACTACAATTAAGGACAGGATACAAGAAGCCAATCTAGTGAATAGCTTAAATAAAAACAGAAAATGCTGGAAATACTCAGCAGGTCAGGAAGCATCTGTGGAGAGAGAAACAGTTAACGTTTCAGGGCGATGACCTTTTGTCAGAACTGGAAAAAGTCAGAGATGTAAGTAAGCAAGTACTGAGGCAGAGAAAGGGGGGAGGGGAGCAAAGAACAAAAGGGAAGGTCTGTGATAGGGTGGAAGGCAGGAGTGATTAAATGACAAAAGGGATGATGGTGCAAGGCAAAAGGAGATGGTAATGGGACAAGTAAAGAGACAAAAGATGGGTCAACAGAAGGTGTAAATGGGAATGGCAGAATCGTCAACAGCTGCCATCTGAAAATTGGTTATGGTCTGAAATTGTTGAACTCGATGTTGAGTCCAGAAGGCTGTAAAGTGCTAAATAGAAAGATGTGGTGCTGTTCCTCGAGCTTACATTGAGCTTCATTGGAACAGTGTAAGAGGCCTAGGACAGAAAGGTCAGAGTGGGAGTGGAGCGGAGAATTATAGTGACAGGCGACCGGAAGCTCGGGGTCATGCTTATGGACTGAACGGAGGTGTTCCGCAAAGCGGTCACCCAATCTGCTTTTGGTCTCCCCAATGTAGAGGAGACCGCACTGTGAGCAGCGAATACAATATACTAAATTGCAAGAAGTACAAGTAAATCGCTGTTTCACCTGGAAGGAGTGTCTGGGGCCCTGGACACTAGGAAGGGAGGAGGTAAAAGGGCAGGTGTTGCATCTCCTGCGCTTGCAAGGGAAGGTGCCGTGGAATGGGAACGGGGTGTTGGGGGTGATTGAGGAGTGGACCAGGGTGTTGCGGTGGGAGCGCAGGTGAGGGGAAGATGTGTTTGGTGGTGGGATCACGCTGAAGGTGGCGGAAATGATCTCTTGAATGTGGAGGCTGGTGGAGTGAAAGGTGAGGACAAGGTGAATCCTATCGTGGTTCTGGGAGGGAGGGGAAAGGGTGAGAGAAGAAGTGCGGGAAATGGAATGGACATGGTCGAGGGCCATGTCAACCACGGCCGAGGTGAATCCTCAGTTAAGGAAAAAGGAAGACATATCGGAAGCACTAGTATGGAAGGCGGCGTTGTCAGAACAGATGCGACAGAGACATAGAAACATAGAAACTAGGAGCAGGAGTAGGCCATTCGGCCCGTCGAGCCTGCTCCACCATTCAATACGATCATGGCTGATCATCCAAATCCAGTACCCTGTCCCTGCTTTCTCACACAGAATCCCCACATCGAGCACTGCACCTATCCCACCTTATCCCCGTAACCCCACGTATTTAATTCCCCCTAACATATCCCATCCTATCCCCATAACCCCACATATTTAATCCCCCCTGTACACTAAGGGTCAATTTATCATAGCCAAATCAACCTAACCCGCACATTTTTGGACTGTGGGAGGAAACCGGAGCACCCGGAGAAACTGGAAGAATGGAATAGAGTCCTTACAGGAAGCGGGGTGGGAGGAAGTGTAGTCCAGGTAGCTGTGGGAGCCAGTGGGCTTATAGTGGATGTTTGTTGATAGCCGATCACCAGAAATAGAGACAGAGAAGTCGAGGAAGGGAAGGGAAGAGTCGGAGATGAACCATGTGAAGGTGAGGGAAGGGCTAGAGTGAATAGCTTAATAGATTTGCAAGTTTGTTTCATACATAAGGAGGACCATTCGAATCCAGTCAAGAAATTGTGTTGTAGAGTGGAGGATAAAGGGACATAAACATTGTTTTATACAGAGGAGGGTAAGGATATAATGAATTAATTAAGAAGAAATTTTGATCACTTTTAAACCTATCCACTTTAATCTCATGCCTTGATAAGACAAACCTCTCCTAACAAGAACAATCTCATCATACCCTGTAAGTTATAACAATGATGTTTGACTGTCAAAGCATTTCATGGTTTGGAGCTGATTAAAGATGGGGAAATGTCACTTTTTTCCCACTAGCTGCTTCATGGTTTGATGGCAATCATAAACTACACCCACAAAATGTTAAGTATCATTCTTTTATTTTGCACACCCATCCATTAGTTCCAGTACTGAACACTCACTTAAATAGAACAGCTCTGATCATCATTTGTGGAACTGACCTCCATAACTCACTAGCGTCTACAGTACTTGTGAATTATGGGTCATTGCAAGAGAACTGCCATGTCAGGCAGATTAGTCTCCATTTATCGTTGTTAAAAAGATAATGGATTAAAAAATCATTCACCGATGACAATCGCATTACTGATTTATAATTGATGTATGAGCAAGCTAGATACTTATGGGACGTCAAACTTTAACAGACATAAGTGTCACAAACTGAGGCACAGAGTGAGTTCTCAACAGTGCTAATCAACTAGTGTCAGCATTCACACGACATTCATATCAAAATGACTGCAGTAGAAGGTTCCATTTATAGCAAATAACTGGTAAACACTCCTACATATTCTACTTTTTTTCAAATTTTCTTCTCTTTTCTCCCTCCTATCTGAAGATGCTGACTCATCCTAGTGTAGTTGTAAGCCCTCCAGTACCTTACCCGTGTGATTTTTTTTAAAACATGATTTGATAGAGGTGTACAAGATTATGACGGGTTTGGATAGGCTAGATGGGGAAAGGCTGTTCCCACAAGTTGATGGTACAAGGACTAGGGGACACAGGTTTAAGGTTTTGGGCAAGAGATACAGGGGGAATGTGAGGAAAAACTTTTTTACGCAGCGAGTGGTGAGACATAGAAACAGAGAAGATAGGAGCAGGAGTAGGCCATTCGGCCCCTCGAGCCTGTTCCGCCATTTAATGAGATCATGGCTGATCATCCAAATTCAGTACCCTGTCCCTGCTTTCTCCCCATATCCCTTGATCCCTTTAGCCTTAAGAAATATATCTAACTCCTTCTTGAATATATTTAATGAATTGGCCTCAACTGCCTTCTGTGGTAGAGAATTCCACAGGTTCACCACTCTCTGGGTGAAGAAATTCCTCCTCATCTCAGTCCTAAATGGCTTACCCCTTATCCTTAGACTGTGACCCCTGGTTCTGGACTCCCCCGCCATCGGGAACATCCTTCCTGCATCTAGTCTGTCTAGTCCTGTTAGAATTTTATAAGTTTCAATGAGATCCCCTCTCATTCTTTGAAACTCTAGCGAATACAAGCCCAATCGACCCAATCTCTCTTCATACGTCATTCCTGCCATCCCAGGTATCAGTCTGGTGAATCTTCGCTGCACTCCTTCCATGGCAAGAACATCCTTCCTCAGATAAGGCGTCCAAAACTGCACACAATACTCAAGGTGTGGTCTCACCAGGCCCTGTACAACTGCAGCAAGACATTCTTGCTCCTGTACTCGAATCCTCTCGCTATGAAGGCCAACATACCATTTGCCTTCTTAACCGCCTGCTGCACCTGCATGCTTACCTTCAGCGACTGGTGCACAAGGACACCCAGGTCTCGTTGCACTTCCACTTTTCCCAATCTATTGCCGTTCAGATAATAATCTGCCTTCCTGTTTTTGCCACCAAAGTGGATAACCTCGCATTTATCCACATTATACTGCATCTGCCCAATCACCCAACCTGTCCAAATCATACTGGAGTTTCTCTGCATCCTCCTCTGAGGACCTGGAACTCGCTGCCGACAGAAGTGGTGGAAGCGGAGACACTCAATGTTTTCAAGGGGAGACTAGATAGGCACTTGAGGGAAATAAACTTGCAGGGCTACAGGGATAGAGCAGGGGAATGGGACTGACTGGATTGCTCTACAGAGAGCCAGCACGGACTCGATGGGCCAAATGGCCTCCTTCTGTGCCTCTATGACTTTATGATATTTAACCACGGACATCACACCTGAATCCATTCCTGTCCTCACCTGATGTCAACACGAATGCACTTTCCATCAGGAGTCAATCGGTAACAATCAGGAACTAAATTCTAGCTGTTTTTTACACTCCCTAACCCATGAACACTGAGGCCAACAGTCCCAACTGAGACTAGGGGTAGAATTTTCACCCATTCATCCACCATAGCTTTGGCTAGAGAGACACATAAACCCTGGGGAAAACGCAGGTAAGCTCTCAAAGGAAGGATCCAAGCTGTGCCATCTGTGAGCCATTTGTCCATCTGCCCAGGAGTTTTACGTTCAGGCACTTCTCCATTCAGATAGAGCAGCTTAGACTGTCCGAAAACAGCCAGTGGAGGTTTTCATTTGAAACATGGCAACTGTGTGAGCAAAGCAACATTCCCATTACGTTTACGGGAACTGAATCCTTTCTCTCAGTGCATTCCAACTGTATTACTGATCCTTTTGTAAAGGAAGCACCAAATCACCCGAAGGATTCCGCCAGCATCAGTCAATGTTATTTCATGAAGTCAGCACTAATCATTTTCATGTACCAATGATTCCGCAGAATCACTTAGTGGCAATACAGCTATGGTGGTTGTCTATTGGTGAATATTACTAAGTTAGATACAAATGGTTTAGGAATTTATCTTTATTTTTATCTTTTTCTTTTGTTTTAGAAATGTGTATTTTTCAACCTCGATTATAAACTCTACATATGAACACACAGCGTGATCACACTGCAATTCACAATGCAAATGACCCTGGGTGAGGGTGGGGGGCTGGGGGGGTGGAAGGAATGTGGACAGCTGTTTCCTCACAGGTGCAATGCACCTTAAAGAGGAAAATCTACTCTTATCAATGATCTGGGCAGAACGCTACTGCACCCTCTAGAAACATACCAACAGTTGGCAGGGAGGATTAAGGGCAGTATTTGGAAGCAGTGTACACAATTCTAAATTATCTGCTTGCAGCCCTGCCAGGAATAGTCCTATAGTCAATAAGACTGAGCGGTCAATTTTAATTCTGGGTGAGTTTTAGGCGGGCAGGAAAAACTAGAATATGTACCAACTAAAGAATCAAAACATTTTCTGCAGCTTAAACCCAGGATCCCTCCAGAAAATTAATACCGTGTCTTCAACACTTGTAACCCCTTTCAAGCTTTCATCTACTCATGCTTTTTGTTCTCCAAATATTAGCGATGGAATTTGGGTAGATCTACAACTTAAGTTACAAGCCCATGTCCCACTAAACTTTGTGCTAGAAATTGGAAAAGGTCGGAAAATGGGCGCGGGGATCGCGATGCACGATCAACCCGTGCCCGTCCTTTCCGATGCAGGCAAACATCGTGCTGCCTGTTAATTTAAATAATAGTAATGTGCAGGCCAGCGCTGAACGCGCTGCTGAGTGGCTGCACAGAACGGGATTAAACGGAGTGGACTTGCAGAGTCTTTTATTTGGGAATTTGGAAAGAGTGGAAATTTGGAGAAGAGGGGGAAGGAGTTGCTGCTTTTTGCCTACACTACTTGTAGTGCTTTGTGTTACAGGTAGATATTTAATTTCAGTACCCTTAACTTAATCTAGATCAAGTAAGTAGTCAAGAAACTACACTGTAAACTAAGTTATCTAATTACAAATGTAATTAAATTTAATTAAATAAAACAAGGTCATTTAGGGATGGCAGTGCAGGTGGTATGCCGCAACTGCAGCATGTGGGAGTTTGTGGAGAGCTTTGTGATCCCGGACAACCACATTTGCACTAAGTGCCTGCATCTTAAGGAACTTCAGCTCAGAGTTTTTGAGCTGGAGTCTGAGGTGCAGACATTGCGGGGCAACAGGGGTGGGGAGAGTTACCTGGACACTTTGATCCAGGAGGCAGTCACACCACTTAGGTTAGGTAGTGGTACAGGTCTGGTTAGTGGTCAGGGACAGGAGGGCGTGACTGCAACTCAGGCAGGTAAGGGGACCCCAGGTGCAGTGCTGGAGGAGCCTCAGCCTTTGCCCTTGTCCAACAGGTATGAGGTTCTTGCTGCCTGTGTGGATAAGGAAAAAGCCTGCCGGATGGATGAGCAAGCTGACCATGGTGCAGGAGGCCATTCAAGTGGGGGCAGTGAAAGAGAATGTAGTTGTGGTAGGGGACAGTATAGTCAGGGGGATAGGTACTGTTCACTGCAGACGCGACCGAGAGTTCCGAAGGTTGTGTTGCCTGCCCAGTGCCAGGGTTAAAGACATCTCCTCGCAGCTGGAGAAGAACTTGGAGTGGGAGGGAGAAGAACTTGGAGTGGGAGGGGGAAGATCCAGTTGTCGTAATCCACGTAGGAACCAACGACATAGGTAGAACTAGGAATGAGGTTCTGCTGAGGGAATTTGAGGAGCTAGGATCCAAATTAAAAAGCAGAAACTCAAAGGTAATAATCTCTGGATTGTTACCTGAGCCACGTGCAAATTGGCACAGGGACAAACAGATTACAGGTTTAAATGCGTGGCTCAAAGAGTGGTGTGGGAGGAAGGGGTTTCAGTTCATGGGGCACTGGCACCAGTACTAGGATATATTTTGTCTGTGTTTAAATTGTGAATTCTGGGAGATTCTCTCACTGCTAACTTACCTGACGAAGGAGCGAACTGCTCTGAAAGCTTGTAAAATTAAATAAATCTGTTGGACTATAACCTGGTGTTGTGCGACTTCTCATTTTTGTCCACCCCAGTCCAACGCCGGCATCTCCACATCATGACCAGTACTAGGGACAGAGGGAGCTGTTCCATTGGGATGGGGTCCACTTAAACCGGGCTGGGACCAGTGTCCTGGCGAACCGAATAACTAGGGCAGTAGACAGGGCTTTAAACTAATGAAGAGTGGGGTGGGAGGATTCAGGAAGGAGTAAATTTAAAAGCAGCGAGAGAAATGTCAATGCTCTAGAGCAGAGTAGAGTTTGGGGTAAAAATAAGCAGAGTGGATCAGGAAGGGACAGAAAGAGTAACAAAGATATAAAGGCATCAGTGACGAAGGGGACATCAGGGAAAAAGAGAAATAAGTCAAAGCTAAAGGCACTGGCCCAAAAATTAGTGCCGCTACGCGAGAGTACGCACTGTGTACTCTCGCGTATTCTGTCTCCAATTGCCGGTTTTCTGCATGCACTGCGCATGCGCTGAAAACCGGCACTTGGTGATTTCAAAAGGGGGCGGTTCCTAGGTGAACCGCGTGCGCGCTTCAGGCTGTGCGCACGCAGTGCACTTAGTGCTTTGAACGCGCAGGTAAGCATGGAAGATTTTGCACATAAAGAAAGGAGGCGTAAGACCCTCTTTTAACAAGGTAAGTAGTTAATTAAGTATTATTTTGAATTTTTTTCAACAGGTATATCTTTTTTAGAGACTTTAAAGAAAGGTAAGTTTATTTTTATAACTTTTTAAAAGATTTTAAATTTTTTCAAAAATTTAATTTTTTGTTTAAAGTGGTTAATTTATTTAACTATACTTATTTTATTAATGTGATGGGTTTTTTTTTAAATTTAATTGGGGTTTAGCTGTTCTTTTGGGGGGGTATAGATTCATAGCTTTCACAGCACTTGATGTGAAAACTATGAATGAAAGATGGTGTGCTGCCATTGGCTCTAACTGAATCACGTGATCCCACAGCTTGCACGAATTAACTGCGCCTGTGGGATACGCAAGCACTGCCCAGCTGCTGTCTAGAAAATCAAGTTCGTGCGAGCTGGGAATGAAAAAGCCGGCGCGCAGTGAGATATCGCGGGGAAGCCTTACCCCCGCACGAAGGCTCCCTCACTAATTTTTGGGCCACTATATCTGAATGCGCGAAGCATTCGCAACAAAATAGATGAATTAATAGCGCAGATAATTAACAGGTTTGATCTAATAGCCATAACGGAGACGTGGTTGCAAAGTGGCCAAGGTTGAGAACTAAATATTCCAGGACACTTAACTTTTAGAGGAGATAGGCAAAATGGAAGGGGTAGCCATGATAATAAAGGATGGGAAAAAGACAGTAGAGAGAAAGGATCTTAGCTCTGAAAATCAAGAAGCAGAATTCGTTTGAGTAGAGCTAAGAAACAGCAAGGGGCAGAAAACATCGGTGGGAGTTGTATATAGGCCCCCAAATAGTAGTTGTAATGTAGGACAGAGTATAAATCAGAAAATTAGAGGCGCATGTAACAAGGATAATACAGTAATCCTGGGGGACTTTAATCTGCATATAGACTGGGCAAATCAAATTTACACTTATAGTGTGGAGGACAAAACCATGGAATGTATACAAGATCATTTTCCAGATCAGTATGTTGAGGAACCAACTAGGGAACAGGCTATCTTAGATCTAGTATTGTGCAATGAGAAATGATTAATTAATAACCTTGTACAAGATGCACTGCAGAAACTCGCCAAGGCTTCTTCGGCAGCACCTCCCAAACCCGCGACCTCTACCACCTAGAAGGACAAGGGCAGCAGGCACATGGGATCACCCCCACCTCCAAGTTCCCCTCTAAGTCACACACCATCCTGACTTGGAAGTATATCGCCGTTCCTTCATTGTCGCTGGGTCAAAATCCTGGAACTCCCTCCCTAACAGCACTGTGGGAGTACCTTCACCACACGGACTGCAGCGGTTCAAGGCGGCGGCTCACCACCACCTTCTCAAGGGCAACTAGGGATGGGCAATAAATGCTGGCCTTGCCAGCGACGCCCACATCCCATGAACGAATAAAAAAAAGTAAAGGGGCCTTCAGGGAAGAGTGACCATAATATGATAGAATTTTATATTGAGTTTGAAAGTGATTTAGTCAAATCCGAAACTAGGGTTTTAAATCTAAACTCAGCAAACTATGTAGGTATGAGGGGCGAGTTGGCTAAGGTGGATTGGGAAACTACATTAAAAGGTATGACGGTAGACAAGCAATGGCTAGCATTTAAAGAATTAAAACATAATTTACAACAAATATACATTCCTTTAAGGCAGAAAAATCCCACAGGCTAACAAGAGAAGTTAAAGATAGTATTAGATCAAAGGAAGAGGCTTATAATGCTGCGAAAAACAGTAATAAGCCTGAAGATTTTAGAATTCAGCAAAGGAGGGCCAAGAAATTGATAAAGAAAGGGAAAATAGAATGAGAGTAAACTAGCGAGAGACATAAAAACAGACTGTAAAAGCTTCTATAGGTATGTAAAAAGGAAAAGATGAGCAAAAGTAAATGTGGGTCCCTTACAGGCTGAGACAGGAGAAATTATAATGGGGCATAAGGAAATGGCAGAGAAATTAAACAAATACTTTGTGTCTGTCTTCACGGAAGAAGACGCAAAAAATTTCCTGAAAATAGTGGAGAACCAAGGGTCTAGCGAGAATAAGGAACTGAAAGAAATTAGTATCAGTAAAAAAAAAAGTACTGGAGAAATTAATTGGTCTGAAAGCCGATAAATCCCCTGGACCTGATGGCCTACATCCTAGGGTTTTGAAAGAGGTGGCTATAGAGATAGTGGATGCATTGGTTGTCATTTTCAAAATGCCATAGATTCTAGAACGATTCCCACGGATTGGAAGGTAGCAAATGTAACCCCACTATTTAAGAAAGGAGGGAGAGAGAAAACAGGGAACTACAGACCAGTTAGCCTGACATCAGTAGTAGGGAAAATGCTAGAATCTATTATTAAGGAAGTGGTAACAGGGCACTTAGAAAATAATAATAGGATTGGGCAGAGTCAACACGGATTTATGAAAGGGAAATCGTGTTTGACAAATCTGTTAGTGAGCTTTTTGAGGTTGTAACTAGCTAATAGATAAGGGGGAACCAGTGGATGTGGTGCATTTGGATTTTCAGGAGGCATTCGATAAGGTGCCACACAAGAGGTTATTAAACAAAATTAGGGCTCATGGGATTGAGGATTGGTTAATTGGGACAGAAAACAGAGAGTAGGAATAAACGGGTCATTTTCGGTTGGCAGGCTGTAACTAGTGGGCTACCACAAGGATCAGTATTTGGGCCTCAGCTATTCACAATCTATATCAAGGATTTGGATGAGGGGACCAAATGCAATATATCCAAGTTTGCTGATGATACAAAGCTGGGTGGGAATGTAAGTTTTGAGGAGGATGCTAAGAGGCTTCATGGGGATATAGACAGGCTAAGTGAGTGGGCAAGAACATGGCAAATGGAATATAACGTGGAGAAACGTGAAGTTATCCACTTTGGAAGGAAAAATAGAAAAGCAGAGTATTTTTTAAATGGTGAGAGATTGGGAAATGTTGGTGTTCAGAGGGACCTGGGTATGTTGGGTACACAAATCACTGAAAGTTAACATGCAGGTACAGCAAGCAATTAGGAAAGCAAATGGTATGTTGGCCTTTATTACAAGAGGATTTGCGTATAAGAGTAAAGACGTCTTACTGCAATTATATAGGGCCCTGGTGAGACCACACCTGGAGTATTGTGTATAGTTGTGGTCTCCTTACGTAAGGAAGGATATACTTGCCATAGAGGGAGTGCAACAAAGGTTCACCAGACTGATTCCTGGGATGGGGGGATTGTCCTACGAGGAGAGATTGAGTAGACTAGGCCTATATTCTCTAGAGTTTAGAAGAATGAGAGGTGATTAAGGGAATCAAGGGATATAGGGCTAGTGCAGGAAAGTGGAGATGAGGTAGAAGATCAGCCATGATCTTATTGAATGGCGTAGCAGGCTCGAAGGGTCAAATGGCCTACTCCTGCTCCTATTTCTTATGTTCTTATGTTACCTTGCACAGGGCTTTGAGCAGAGCTTGAAGCCCATCCTTTTCAGCATGGAAGTGATGGCCAACTCCATTATGGACCTAACCATGATGCAGCATCAAATGGCCAATGTCTCAGCTTCCATTGCAGTACAAGCAGAAGCCACCCAACAACTGGGTGCTGTCATGCAAGTTCAGACTTCTGTCATGCAAGTTCAGCTTGCTGCTACGCCCCGCCCCCCCCCCCCCCACCCCCCCACGACCAGATTGCACTATTAAACCACAGGAATTTCTTATCCTTAATTCCCTCTAAATCATACCACAATCTGCGCTGTGCTTTTCACAGGCTGCTAAACTGAAATAACACAAAACTGACTGTCCAATTTTCATTCTTGGGTAACAGACAAGAGAGATACATTGATCATGTAAGATTTCAACACTTGTTTTTGACACAGAAAAGCTATAGTGTAAGATTGTATCACTGAATTGTGGCTTGCTCAGCATTATTTTATTACTTTGGTGCTTTTCACTTTCTTTTTTATAAATACTTTTCCCATTGCAGCCTCAGACTAAAGAAATTATTATTCCTGTCGTTACCTGCAGACTTTATTCAACCGTCTGTTCGCCAGTGTAAATCTAAGGTTCTACATTACCAATGAAAAAATTCTATAAATATAACTCACTAAAGTGAGCTGCCGGCGTCTCCACAGGCAGCTCACCTATTTCAGGATATGAATTTGGGGCCGATTGTTTTTCGGATCAAAACATATTTCCCATAAAACTTGTATAATAGAGGCCACAACAACAGAGCAAAATTGGAGACGACAACAACAGGATTTATGAATTCCCTGATAGCTTGTTGGGAGCACAGAATGAATTGGAAAAATTGTACTAGAATGCCATTGGTAAAATCTGATAACGCCGATTGATTTCCTGCCTTATACATTCTACCTGACGTAAACTTGAGGTGATCCAAAACTCGGCTGCCCGTGTCCTAACTCGCACCAAGTCCCATTCACCCATCACCCCTGTGGTCGCTGACCTACATTGGCTCCCGGTTAATTAACGCCTCGATTTCAAAATTCTCATCCTTGTTTTCAAATCCCTTCAGGGCCTCGCCCCTCCCTATCTCTGCAATCTCCTTCAGCCCCACAACACCCACCCCCACCCCCCTGCCCCGACCCCCCACCCCCCACCCCCGAGATATCTGCGCTCCTCTATTTCTGCCCTCTTGAGCATCCCTGATTATAATCACTCAACCATTGGTGGCCGTGCCATCAGCTGCCTAGGCCCTAAGCTCTGGAATTCCCTCCCTAAATCTCTCCGCCTCTCTTTCCTTCTTTAAGACGCTCCTTAAAACCTACCTCTTTAACCAAGCTTTTGGTCACCTGCCCTAATTTCTCCTTATGTGGCTCGGTGTCAAATTTTTTGTCTTATAATACTCCTGTGAAGTGCCTTGGGGCATATTACTATGTTAAAGGCGCTATATAAATACAAGTTGTTGTTGGTTGTTTATCGGACTGGAGGAAGGTGGTGTTCCGCAGGGGTCGGTTCTAGGACCACTGCTTTTCTTGATTATATATTAATGACTTAGACTTGAGTGTACAGGGCACAATTTCAAAATATGCAGATGACACAAAACTTGGAAGTATAGTGAACAGTGAGGAGGATAGTGATAAACTTCAAGAGGACATAGACAGGCTGGTGAAATGGGCGGACACATGGCAGATGAAATTTAATGCAGAAAAGTGTGAAGTGATACGTTTTGCTTGGAAGTACGAGGAGAGGCAATATTAACTAAAGGGTACAATTCTAAAGGGGGTGCATGAACAGAGAGACCGGGGGTATATGTGCACAAATCGTTGAAGATGGCAGAGTAGGTTGAGAAAACGGTTAAAAAAGCATACGGGATCCTGGGCTTCATAAATAGAGGCTTAGAGTACAAAAGCAAGGAAGTTATGATGAACCTTTATAAAACACTGGTTCGGCCTCAACTGGAGTACTGTGTCCAATTCTGAGCACTGCACTTTAGGAAGGATGTAAAGGCCTCAGAGAGGGTGCAGAAAAGATTTACAAGAATGGCTCCAGGGATGAGGGACTTCAGTTACGTGGACAGACTGGAGAAGCTGGGGTTGTTCTCCTTAGAGCAGAGAAGATTGAAAGGAGATTTGATAGAGGTGTTCAAAATCATGAGGGGTCTAGACAGAGTAGATAGAGAGAAACTGTTCCCATTGGCGGAAGGGTCGAGAACCAGAGGACACAGATTTAAGGTGTTTGGCAAAAGATCCAAAGGTGACATGAGGAAAAGCTTTTTTATGCAGCGAGTGGTTAGGATCTGGAAGGCACTGCCTGAAAGGGTGGTGGTGGCAGATTCAATCGTGGCTTTCAAAAGGGAATTGGATAAGTATCTGAAGGAAAAAAATTTGCAGGGCTACGGGGAAAGGGCGGGGGAGTGGGACTAGCTGAAGTGCTCTTGCAGAGAGCTGGCACGGGCTCGACTGGCCGAATGGCCTCCTTCTGTGCTGTTACCATTCTATGATTCTATGCCGTGCACGTTGAGCCATAACAAGGAAAAGAATGCTAATGGATTTTCTGTGTTAGTGGTTTACTTCATAATTTAAAATAATTAATCATTTAAAACTGAATCATCTAACTCACCTGCAGCAGTAAAGCATTACAACAATTGCTATTTCTGTCACTCCTAAATGTCCCATCATAATTTTTAAGCTTTGACTCTCCTCTGCTGGCTTTCTATACAGGCAACAAAGCAGAAGATGAACAGACAACAATGTGGAATTTTGTAAAATGCAATTCTCAAAAGCCAACAAGTTTTTAAGGTTCAATGTAATAGCTGCATGTATATGTTTTAATTTTTCATTTGTTTTCTGTGCTCAGCAAGGTGAGGCTCGCCAATGCAGGCAAATGGAAACATTCTTCCATTTCAGATACTTAGACTGCCAAAAACCCACAATCCCGCTCTGCCACCTTAACAATGACGGAGCAAGACTTCTCAGCTGCTGCAGAGTTATATGATTCACCACACTAGAAATCAGAATCACGCCACTTACATGAAGTGGGCATGCACCCACACCGTTATCAGCACAGCTGGCGCGCCGATTAAATAGGGGGCCACACATACTGGCTTTGGTCAGCCGCTGAAGCAAGTACCAACAGGTTCGACAAAAGATTACAGCACAAATGGGCCCTTTCCTGAAAGGCTGGTTACCTTATAGCAGCCGATGAATATGCGTCTGGTTTTCCCACTTTGGTGACCCCATTTCCGCCAATTTGGAGTGCAGTAGAGGTGGGATTAGCAGGGATTCTGGCAGGTTATGTCATCCTGGCAGCCCTGCCTCCATCTATGATGTACATTTCGAAAGGGGCAGACATAGGAGCGACCCCCACCCTTCCCAGGAAATCTCAACACTGCTCTAACGGGGCAGAGACCCAATGAATTATAGAATCTTACAGCACAGAAGAAAGCTGTTCGGCCCATTGTGCGTGTGCTGCTCTTTGAAAGAGCTATCCAATTAGTCCGACTACCCTGCTCTTTCCCCGTAGCCTATGTTCCCGTTAAGCTGTCCAGCCGCGCAGCAGTCCAGAGTTCCCGCGCAGGTCACTCGCCGGCTTTTAAATGGAAAAAACCATGTCAGTGCGGTAATTTGAATGGGCCGTGCACCCAAAAAAAATTAGCGGGAACATTGCCCGTAGCCCTGCAATTTTTTCCTTTTCAAGTATAAATCCAATTCCAATTCCAATCTTATAGGTTCCCATCCCAATTTCAGCCACACCACACAAAAATATATTTTTTACCTACCTCTGCTTCTTGGTTGTACTGAGCGGAGTGTCCACAAAAAATGCCTTCAAGATCCTATCTATGTAATGGAGCCCCAATTTTAATGTATTCTTGAGGCTCCAGCCCGAGTCAGTCCTATTAAAACAGCAGCGGAGGAAGATGGTGGAAGGGATGAAAATCAGCGGTAAGTCTAACCCTTTGATTTTAAATCCTGTACCGCCCAGGTTCCACCGGGCGGAGGAGTTAAAATCCCCCCCTATAATTTCCCATATTGACCACCTCTGCAGCCTCCTTGAGGGACACTGAAGGTTGTACCAACTTGTTTATAATTATGAGCAGTTCTGTAGTCGCAGCCACAGGGATTTGTGTTGAGATTATCCAATGTGGGTCCCTGTAGGTGGAAGACACTCCTTCGGTCTGGACTAGAGTGAAACCCAGATCCCAAAAGTGAAAGAACAGAGTCTTATCCCACTGCACTACCGTGCTGATATATAAAAAGAATTGAGGATTGATGCCCTTTCACCACTAAGATTTGGGTTTGCATGAAGTCCAAATTAACAGATCAAAGGTTTCCTCCCTCAGCTAATTAAAGAAACCTACATAAAACTGGCAAACACACAGTCAGAGTGGCAATCAGGATAGCTGGTTTCCGATGTTGAAAAGTTCACACTGGTGCAGTAGTGACATGTTCTTCTGAGGCTGAGGAAAGCGAGAGGGAGCTGAAACTGACCTTTGCCCAAAGTGGAAAAGTGTTCCATTACCCAGATCTGACATTTTTTAACTTGATGAAAGAAATAACTTGTATTTACATAGTGCCTTATCATATCCTATGGGTCTCCCAAAGTGATTTACAACAAATGAATTACTTGTGAAGTGCAGTCGCTGTTATGTAGGCTAATACAATAGCTAACTGTACACAGTACAAATAGCAAGTGAATGAATAACCAAATAATGGCCCAGATTTTGCTGCCAAAATAACCATGAGTTTAATGGCACTCGCCGTTATTTATGTGTAAATTGTCCAGCAACTTGTGGCGAGGAAGATACCCTGTGAATTGCGAATCGCCACAGGTTGCTGGATGATTTGCGCCACTCCACCATTAGCCTCGAGAAAATGGCATCACGCCTTCAACCTCCCCGTGAGTTACAGGAAGTTGCTGCTTTTGCACATTAATTGCCCATTAACTCACCACAGAAAGTTAGGGCTGCTACTTAACAGTGTAAGTACCTTTTTCATGAGGAGGTTTATGATGCCCCGCTCCAGCAAAATCTGGGCCAGCCTGTTTTTGGTGATGTTGGTTGAGGGAGGAATGTTGTCCAGGGCACACCAGCACCAACAAAAAATATGAGGAAAGGTCTATCCAAGTTGCTACTAATGACTCTAGAAATATCAAAGCTAGGGAGAATTCAGTGGAAAAACCTACTTAGTATATCTGAGTCCTGCATTGATATAATTAAAGGAGATTAGGACCCTACCTGTCATGCATTATACTGGCATTTGTGCAATGGTCTGACTGAGAGAATGGTCAGATCAAAGGGTGGAATGCTATGATCCTCACTGGAGAGTTGGTATTT
The DNA here is from genome assembly GCA_030390025.1 of Squalus acanthias. NCBI lineage: Eukaryota > Metazoa > Chordata > Chondrichthyes > Squaliformes > Squalidae > Squalus > Squalus acanthias. The sequence continues at coordinate 68,683,923 of CM059431.1, forward strand.
TAGTGGTTGAATGGCCTTTTTTGTCCAATACATTTACATTCTTGTGCAAAGAATCATACTGTCGGTGAGGAATATCCAGGTGCTCTATTTTTAAACCTATCCAGTTGCCAACTGCAGTAACAGGCTGGAATTAGGTCCATTTTGCCCAGAACTTAATGGCCCTTCTGAGTGAATGCTTTTTAAAACTTATTCTCTAAAGTTGTACAAGAGTATTGATTGGACAGCTTGTTTCAGTAGATGACTAAGATTGCATCTGGCCATACTGGTCCTGTTAGGGTGTTGAATATTCTAATCTAAACTCAAAGCTACAATCAGATTCAAGCACATCCTCGCCTTAGTCTCTCATTAACTGCAGACTATTAAATGTGGTTCTGTTTAAATGGATGTGAAAAGTACAGTTGTGGGAGCTGAAGAATCATTTTGATCAAAGCTGCAGTCAGGCTCCTGTTGACAGATTCCTTCCCTTTCTGAGAATTATAGAATTATTTTAAGCAAAATACCTGAAAGGAGAACACTGACTGTCATCTTTTCTCTTTCTTGTTTCAAATATTCCCATCTAACTTGGGTTTAGGTAGACTGTACATTATAAACTGTGTTAATCTATATGTGCAACACTGCGAGCTATTTATTTGAAATGTGCTGATGCAGAGATACACAAGCAGGTTGACAGGGCCAGCCTTCATTTCTTTCAGATCTCATCATAAGAGGAGATTTTGTCAAGTTTGCCAAGCTCTATTAGAGTAATTGATGCATTTTAGAACACTCCACTAATGGCTCCACATATATTATTCTTGCTTTTCTCTGTCTTTAAAATAGTTGAACAGTGCTGGCTTTTCATTACTTTAGTTTTGCCAGAACCACAAAAATTGACAGGGTCAAATGACAACAGATCATCTGTTACAATCTGACGTATAACAATTTTCCTGAATGACCCAAATTAACCATTTTACTTTAAAATTACTCTGAAATGTCAGTCACTCTTTAATAATGCCTCTGGCCTCGAAATTGGAGGGTTTAGCGCTGGCCGTTAAGCCCCATTTTGCTGAAAAAAATGGCAGCCGCCTCACTTCCAGCGGCCACCATTTGAGACAGGTCGGCAGCACAGCCGTTGCCTACGCTCGCCACAAGTATTTTAATTACCAGCAGCGTGATGTCAATCGGCGTGCAACACCAAATTGATGCACGCTCATCCATTTTGGAGCTCGCCACCCCTCTTAGCGCCCTCTCCAAAGCACGCCCGTGCGTGCAGCCATTGACAGCACGTAGAGGCGGGAGAAAGTGGCGGTGAGCGATAAACCGTAGAGTAAACAGCTGTTGAGATAGCTGGTAACTATGGAGAGCTCAGAATATGTAAATGTAGTGAAAACTGCTTCCAATGAGATGCATCAAATCTCCCCCCTGGTCAGTCAAACATTACAGGAGGTAAATACTTTTAAAATCAACTATACTGTACTACAGTTGTAAGAATCTCAGGAAAAAAATGAAAGCTGCATTTCCTTAAATTTTATACATTGGGTTTTCTAGTTTTGGAACTGAGAAAATAAGATGCAAAGTTTGGAAGTCTGTTTTTAAAAGGCTTAACACCATATTCTCATCAAGAGTTCTTCAAAAGTCTGCTGTTGTTAAAAATTGAATTGAACTCTCTTCTGCACCATTTACACCAGTAAACTCCTGACCAAAAGGTTCATGTTCTCCTTTTTTAAAAATTATTTCAATTGTTTTCCCATGCAACAATTTAAGGACGTCTATGCCAAAGTCTTGTGGTGTTTCCAGTCACAGTCCCTCCAGATCTGAGCCTGTGCTTTAAGACCCACTCACCGGGGAGTGAATGCTCTATGTGATATGCAGGCTAGTGCACTGACACTGCTAGCAACAAGACGGTTCATCCCCATCTTCCTCCCACTCCAGCACCATGGTGGAGCACAAACCTCCACACAGCAACCATCTGGGTGAAACATCTGTGGACCTATGGCAGCCAGCGAAGGTGGGAGTACCAGGCAGTCTGGTACCCATTTGTGGACCCCACACAAGACCCGGACAAATGTCCGTGAAAGTAAGAGGGGAGCCGTGGACAAACAAATGCCTCCTAATGTGTCACAATGGACAATGGTCCAACCCTACAAGGCCCATCAGCGGACTCGATACCTCCTGACCCAGCAAAACCCAGGAGCCGTCACCAAATGATCCGAAACAGCACAATGCCCGAAAATGCCACACTGATCCTTCAGACGTGACCTTCTGCCCCCTGCTGAGGTTAGTGCTGGAAAGAGCACGTTGCACAAGAGATTCTGCACTCCGTTCATGTAAATCAGCAGGCAGCACCAAAATACCGGTGCTGCCTGCGCTCTTTTTGCAGGCGGCCGTTAACCTTGGCTCGCAGTGTCACCAGCCGTTTTTCGGCCGAATCAAATTTCTAGGCCTGTCCCTCTAGTTGTGTGAAGCTCCAGACTGTATACTCCATTCAGAAAGAGCTGTGACCAAGGTACCTGACTGCAGTTACAAGATCATGGGCCAAAAATTGATGCCGCTACGCGAGAGTACGCACTGCGTACTCTCGCGTATTCTCTCTCCAATTGCCGGTTTTCTGCATGCACTGCGCATGCGCTGAAAACCGGCACTTGGTCTTTGGAAAAGGGGGCGGTTCCTCGGTGCACCGCGTGCGCGCTACAGGCTGCGCGCACGCTGTGCACTTAGTGCTTTGGACGCGCAGGTAAGGACGGAAGATTTTAGAAATGAAAAAAGGAGGAGTAAGACCCACTTTTAAAAGGTAAGTAGTGAATTAAGTATTATTTTGAATTTTTTTTAACAGGTATATCTTTTTTAGAGACTTTAAAGACAGGTAAGTTTATTTTTATAACTTTTTAAAAGATTTTAAATTTTTTCAAAAATTTAATTTTTTATTTAAAATGGTTAATTTATTTAACTATACTTATTTTATTAATGTGATGGTTTTTTTTAAATTTAATTGAGGTTTAGCTGTTATTTGTGGGGTGTGTAAGATTCATAGCTTTCACAGCACGTATGTGAAACTTATGAATGGAAGATGGTGTGCTGCCATTGGCTCTAACTGAGTCACGTGATCCCACAGCTCGCACAAATTCACTATGCCGGTGGGATACGCAAGCACTGCCCAGCTGATGTCTAGAACATCAAGTTCGTGCAAGCTGGATCTGAAAAAGCCAACGCGGAGTGAGAGATCGCGCCTGCTCCTTACCCCCGCGGGAACAGAGCGAGATCAATTTCTGGGCCCATATATACACGTGATACAGAAAATTATAGCAGGTGAGAATTATCAATACAAAGTGATGGAAAAAGATATAAAATGCAACAGAAAATCTATTGAAAAGGAATTGAAACTGAGAGACTTACAGTATACTGGGTTAGAAGCATCATTAAATCATAGATCATTACAGCACAGAAACAGGCCAATTGGTTTAACAAGTCTGTGCTGGTGTTTTCCTCCACAATAGCTATCTAGTTTGATCCCACTCTGCTGCTGACTCTCCATAGCATTTCATATTTGTAAAACTCCCTTTTAAAAGAACTTATGGCTTCAGTAATGGTTTATGACATCCTAACAACCCTTTTTTACCAAATTATTTTTGCCAAACATTCTGCAAGGTCCCTCAATCAGGTTGGTGAATTTGTTCCATCCACCAGCACTTCTAACTCATATCTTAATACAGAAATTCACCTCCAATTCTTTTTAACTAACAAAGACAAATTGCAGTGAGTGTAATACGCCTGCAAACTATTTTTATAAGTAAGTGTTGCTGACTATTTTTTAACTTTTATGTATACTAGTCGATCTACACACAGTAAGTCAACACTAGGTGCCGTATTCAGCACTAACAAGTCAACACCTACGCCAGCAGTAGGAATAGGTCGCAGGGGAGGTCAATACTAGGAGTACAGCTCCCAGGATTGAGAAAGTTCAATGACCTCAGGAGTTGTCAAAAGAAGAATACTGCTCTCTTACTCTCTGCTCACATCACTACCACCTCCAGCCTCACTACTCACAATATGCCCCCTCCCTACCTCCCTTCACTCTCCTATAATCACTGTACTGTACTTCACTCCACCTACTTCTCCTCATACTCACACACTCCCCACATCTTACACACTGCATGGCAACTATTCTCTAAACACCTGACAAGACCGGCATTAACATGTGCCCTTCTTTCTCGAAGGAGAAGGTCTTGCACAACTCCAAACAGGAGGTTGCCTCAAGAGGCTGAGCCCGCCTGGACACCCTGTCCCCTGTCGAAGTAAATGTGCTGGCCGTTATGGATAAGGGGAGGATCATGGCCATGGCAATGCTGGAGGGGACGTTGCACAGGGTTTCTTCACATCTTATCCTCTTTTTGTCTTCTTGCTTCTGTCTTACCTTACACACACTAACACACTGCATGCGCTTTCACCAACCACTCATCTCTCTTTGCTCTCCCTTCACACTAAAAACTAGCCCTTATCCCTCTCTTTCAATTCAGGTTCTGAAGATGTAGAGATACCTCTCAGGAAGAGGAGGCCAGCCTTCCTGAAGATGCACTGTCATTCCATCTGATTCTCGCAAGCACCAGCTCAGAGACAGGCACTACACAAAGGCTAAAGGTGGTGTTCACACGGTGAATCACTGGGCTCAAGTATACAGGAGCTAAGGCAGAGGGATAGAACGCCACATATGCCAACTCACCGGAGAGCAAGATAGTATACTGGCTCTGCTGCAGAGGACTCAGATGCTGACTTTGAGGGCCCAGGCTACTGATGTAGACTGACTGGCATACACCAAGAAATTCTAGATGCAATGGGCAGCCTACCAGCGAGCTTGCGCATAATGCCGCAGAGCATGGAGGGGTCTATCTCCAACTTGTGTCAAGGCTGTGTGCAAAGCATGGAGCACATTCTAGGCAAAATGATCAGCTTCACGAACACAACAGTGGAGCCCACCATGTTAGAGCCTCTGCTAACAGCTTCCATGACAGCTAACACTCTCTTTATCTAAGGAAGGATATACTTGCCTTAGAGGGCTTGCAACAAAGGTTCACTAGACTGATTCCTGGGATGGTGGGATTGTCCTATGAGGAGAGATTGAGGAGACTAGACCTATATTCCCTAAAACTTAGAAGAATGAGAGGTGATCTCATTGAAACATTCAAAATTCTTACAGGGCTTGACAGGGTAGATGCTGGCAGGATGTTTCCCCTGGCTGGGAGTCTAGAACCAGGGGTCACAGTCTCAGAATAAGGGGTCAGCCATTTAGGACTGAGATAAGGAGAAATTTCTTCACGCAAAGGGTTGTGAATCTTTGGAATTCTCTACCCCAGAGAGCTGTGGATGCTCAGTTGTTGAGTATATTCAAGACAGAGATCGATATATTTTTGGATATTAAGGGAATCAAGGGATATGGGAATAGTGCGGGAAGGTGGAGTTAAGGTAGAAGACCAGCCATGATCTCACTGAATGGCAGAGCATGGTGTCCTCAATGGAAGCTCAGCAGCATTCTACCTCCCAAGCTGCAGCCACTGAGGAAACATGTCATAGGAGCACTAGGATAGGGAAAGAAGCACACAAGACAGGCATAAGGGTTTGCATAATGCTGATTCATAATTATTACTGTTAACTATTAGATACAGATGGAATTGAGTTGTTTGATAAATATTTTTTTTGTTCTGAATTTGTTGCTGGTGTTCATATTGGTAGTGAAGTGAAGCAAGACCTAAAAAGCTGGACTGAAGGATGGCAATCAGATGGTGGTAGCAAGGACGGTTGTGATTAGGATTGTGGACTGTTGATGTATTGGTGATGGGAGGGTTGGTTCATGTGAAACGCTCTTCGATGAGCTGCTCTCAGAGCTCTGGCAACTAGGGGCACAGGTGATCAATCCAGATCTTGCTCCTGCTGCACCTCTTGTTGCCCAGGTAGTAGTAAGGGCTGGTCTCTCATGCTGACAAAGTTATAGAGCATGCAGCAGATGATCACAAATCTAGATGCCCATTCAGCTCCTCCCAAATGGTCCGCACAGTGGAAACGTTGCTTGACCACGCCAACTGTCTGGTCGATGATGTTGCTGGTGGCAGCATGGTTTTCGTAGGCCAGCTCTGCAGTTGTGCCCAGGTTCCTGACAGGAGTCATGAGTCAAGTATGAAGGGGACAGCTCGTCACCCAGTAGCCAGCCTGTAACCTGATGGGCTGGTTGGATCAAAGGCAGCACAGAGGACTGGCAAAGCAGCGGTGCACCATCGAATTTCTAGGCCATAGCGTTGCCACTGCCTGATCACCATTACTGAAATCCCTTCTTTCTACTACTGTCATTGTGTCTTTGTATCAATATTGCTGCTCCTCCTTTCCCAATTTCCCTTTATTTATAAAGATCCCATAGCCTGGAATATTTAGCTACCAGTGTCAGTTGTGTCTCAGTTGGTAGCATCCTTGGCTCTGAGTCAGAAGGTGGTGAGTTCAAGTCCCATTCCAGAGACCCGAGCACAAAAATCTAGGCTGACACTCCAGTGCAGTACTGAGGGAGTGCTGCCGTCTTTTGGATGAGACGTTAAACCGAGGCCCCGTCTGCTCTCTCAGGCGGACGCAAAAGATCCCATGGTACTATTTCGAAGAAGAGCAGGGGCGTTATCCCCAGTATCCTGGCCAATATTTATCCCTCAATCAACATCACTAAAACAGATTATCTGGTCATTATCACATTACTGTTTGTGGGAGCTTGTTGTGCGCAAATTGACTGCCGTGTTTCCTACATTACAACAGTGACTATACTTTAAAAAGTTCTTCATTGGCTTTAAAGCGCTTTGGGATGTCCGGTGGTCATGAAAGGCGCTATTAAAATGTAAGTCTTTCTTTTTACCAATCATGTCCAGCTTGTAACCAGGTCTCTGTAAGTGGTAGTACATCATACCTCATTATGAGAGGTCTTCTCAAAGTATGTGTTTAATCCCGATTATAAAGGAGTAAACGTACTTTAGGTACACTGTTTAATGGACTGATGCAGTGACAATTATTTAATTTGACTTCTTCAAAAAAAAATTTAATGGAATTGCAAATTATACTAGAATTCAACTATCGTTCAAGCTTCTCATCACAGGAAAGGAAAATGTCTTGTAGTTGCAAACTTCTTAATTACTACAGGCGCAAAAAAATGAATAGTACGTCTAGTTTGAGCTGAGTATGCAAAAGGTAAAAGAAAATCTATCATTCACTATATCGAATTTGTTGACGCAATACTTCAAAGCTCCAAGTATGAATATATTCAAGATCAGTTGAACTGATGCAGATGCTTGCAATTTACTGCCTTTAAGGTCTTTTAAATTATATAATAATCAAAGCCCAGAGGAAAACAGTTTATACTGGTATAATTGAAATCTGAAGCATAACTATAACCTGGGAAGTTGTGCGCTGGCTGCGAAAAGTGGCTAATTTAACAAACAACAGGACATTAGAAGCACATTGTGAAGAAGTATTTGTCTGCCTAATGGGAACAAATTCTTCTCAGAGATGTTACATTCTCATATCCATTAACCTCGGGAAACAACATTTAAATTAGAAACAAATGACAATGCACTTATTGCAAAACTGGATTTAGAATTTAATTACACTTTAAAACATGGGTCCTTTCAAGAATTACAAGTAAAAACCACTCTGACATTGTATAAAGCAACACAAATGCATTAAATATTAGACACTGTTTGTAGCTGAAAGCCTTAAAAGGGAGAAAAAATATACAGATATATTCTATACCAAAACTCCCCCCTCCATTAAAATATAAAGTTAAAAAAGCATTAAAAGTCTCTAGCTCTTAAAATGCATCCTAAATTTAATCTGCGTTTTCAGCTCCATGAAAAACTGCAGTTCCAGGTATTTTGCCTCTTTTTGCAGGGAGCTGTTCTGCTAATCTCAGTTGCAGATACCTCAGAGAATGGCTCCGTAAAGCATTGTTCTCTATCTATATATGCTTTGACGATTCTGTATCTCCTCACTTCACCCGACGAAGGAGTTGTAACTCCGAAAGCTTGTGATTTAAAATAAAACTGTTGGACTATAACCTGGTGTTGTGCGACCTCTCAATTCCGTAAAGAATCCCATGGATTGTCACTCAGGCCAATCCTGGCTGCCAATACAGAAGCATCCAAGAAGGGCAACAGTACCAGCTAGGTACCTTTGAGACAAAGATGAAGGCCAAGATCTTCTGCTCAATCGTTGTACTGGTGGAAAACGGGATTCTGCCTAGCCCATGTGGATACCACTTACCCCATCCCATTTTCCATAGTCAGCTAATTTATTTAATGATGGTTGGTTTCCGCACCAGTAAGGCCAATGAATAAAGCAAGGATGGTGGGAGCGCAGAAAACTTAGTGCTGCTACTAGATTTAATATCCTGCAGCAGCTTTAAAAAAAACTCAAAGACTTGCATTTATATAGCACCTTTCACAACCTCAGGGCGCCCCAAAGTGCTCTACAGCCAATGAATTACTTTTGAAGTGTAGTCACTGTTGTAATGTAGGAAACGCGGCAACCAATTTGCACACAGCAAGCTCCCATAAACAGCAATGTGATAATGACCAGATAATCTGTTTTTGTGATGTTGATTGAGGGATAAATATTGGTCAGGACACCGGGGATAGGTTCCCTGCTCTTCTTCGAAATAATGTCATGATGGAATCATTTACATCCTCCTGAGAGGGCAGACGGGGCCTCGGTTTAACATCTCATCCAAAAGACGGCACCGCTGACAGTGCAGCACTTCCTCAGTACTGCACTGGAGTGTCAGCCTAGATTTTAGTGCTCAAGTCTCTGGAGTGGGACTTGAACCCACACCCTACCAACTGAGCCACAGCTGACACGGGTGAAATTCCAGGTGTGTGGGTGCCCAACACATTTTTGTCCGTCACATCTGTCTACATGCAAATTTAATTTCTGTGTCACAATTCAAAAATAAAGACAATTATTTGCAATCCACTTAGCAATGCATAGAATGTACAACATACAAAAATTACCCACTGACACAGAAGTCGGAATTTCGGTAGCTGCTGATTAACCTTAGCAATCACACTTAAAAAAGGAGAAAGAAAGCCAGTCATATAATCTTCTACGATAGCAAAATACTGCAGATGCTGGAAATCCGAAATAACAACAGAAAACGCTGGAAAAACTCAGCAGGCCAGGCAGCATCCGTAGAGAGAGAAAGAGAGTTGACGTTTCAGGTCGATGATATCTAGCCTGAAGATATAAATTTACAGACACTTTGCAATCTGCAAAATTCCCATACCAAACAATTTTTGAAGTGCTTCTTACCTGAACTTGTGTTTACTTAACAACAGATAGACATAATGGGCTAAAAATTCAGTTGTGCAGCACCTGTTGTATGGGTGCTACGGGTGCCAAATTGGGTCCACAATGGCATCCGAGCAACGCGTGCACTCTTCCAATGCGGGCCGCGCTAGACAGCATATTGGTGAGGGAAGCCGTTAGGAGAGTGAGCTGGATGTACGGTATGTAGGCAGATTGCGACATCAATCAACATGAAACGCTGATTTGACGCTAGCACTGCCATTTTTGTTATCATCGCTGGAGCCAACGCACTCTCTTAAACTTGCACAGCTGAACATGCGTTCATAAGAATATAAGAATTAAGAACAGGAGTAGGCCATACAGCCCCTCAAGCCTGCGCCGCCATTCAATAAGATCACGGCTGATCTTCAACCTCAACTCCAATTTCCTGCCCGATCCCCATATCCCTTGATTCCCTAGAGTCCAAAAATCTATCTATCTCAGCCCTGAATATGCTCAATGACTCAGCATCCACAGCCCATTGGGGTAGAGAATTCCAAAAATTCACAACCCTCTGAGTGAAGAAATTTCTCCTCATCTCATTCTTAAATGGCTGACCCCTTATCCTGAGACTATGCCCCCTAGTTCTAGACTCTCCAGCCAGGGGAAACAACCTCTCAGCATCTACCCTGTCAATCCCCCTCAGAATCTTATATGTTTCAATGAGATCACCTCTCATTTTTCTAAACTCCACAGAGTACAGACCCAATATACTCAATCTCTCCTCATAGGACAACCCTCTCATCCCAGGGATCAGTCCAGTGAACCGTCATTGCACCGCCTCTACGGCAAGTATGTCCTTCCTCAGATAAGGAGACCAAAACTGTGCACAGTATCCCAGGTGTGGTCTCACCAAAGCCCTGTACAATTGTAGTAAGACTTCCTTACTCTTGTACTCCAAACCCCTTGCAATAAAGGCCAACATGCCATTTGCCTTCCTAATTGCTTGCTGTACCTGCACGCTAACTTACTGTGTTTCCTGTACAAGGACACCTAAATCTCTCTGAACACCAACACTTAATAGTTTCTCACCGTTTCAAAAATATTCTGTTGTTCTATTCTTCCTACCAAAGTGAATAACCTCACATTATATTCCATAGGCCAACCTATTGCCCACTCACTTAACCTATCTATATCCCTTTGCAGGCTCTTTGTGTCCTCCTCACAGCTTACTTTCCACCCCAGCTTTGTATCGTCAGCAAACTTGGATACATTACACTCAGTCCCTTCATCTAAGTCATTAATATAGATTGTAAATAGCTGAGGCCCAAGCACTGATCCTTGTGACACCCCACTAAGTACAGCCTGCCAAATGGGAAATGACCCATCTATCCCTACTCTCTGTTTTCTGTCCGTTAACTAATCCACTATCCATGCTAATATATTACCCCAACTCCATGAGCCCTTATCTTGCGTAGCAACCTTTTATGTGGCACCTTATCGAATGCCTTTTGGAAATCCAAATATACTGGTTCCCCTTTATCTACCCTGCTAGATACATCCTCAAAAAACTCTAATAAATTTGTTAAACATGATTTCCCTTTCATAAAATCATGTTGACTCTAGCTTTTCTTTAATTCCAGATTTATTTAATTAACTGGATTTAAATTCCCCAGCCACCTTGGTGGGATTTGAACTCATGTCTCTGGATTACTAGTCCAGTTATATAACCACAATGCTACCGTACCCTGTAAAATGCAAGTATGGCTGGGAATGGGCAGTACTTGTAGCTCTATATTGTTGCCTATATTTAAAATAAAAGGATTAGATGTCTGCATCTTCTTTCTCAAAAAATATAGCTTGTTTGATTTTAAAGTAAAATTCAGAGGCTACGGAAACAAAAAAATTCTGATTTTTTCCCTTCATTCCATTCAGGTAGCTATGCAGAAATATTCCTCCTTTCCTTACGGTCACAACTTTTGCAGACACTCAATGCATTTCTCCAGATGTTATAGATGAAAAAGCTGTACATATTTTGAAAGCTGTAAAGGAAATCCAGGACTTGTACTGGACATTTGACAAGGTTCTGTGATTTACAAAGAAAAAGATTACGAAGTGATATTTTGCCTAATAATTCAAAAGTGGCAGCAGCGTGATTAAATTACAGCCCCAAATGCTGCCGGGCAGAAGCTGCACATTTACATTTTCAAGTGCTTGTAAGCAGTGGAGAATTTCAGGCTGAATTTCAAAAATGCAGTTCAAAAATGCTGTGCAGACCAATGGTACAGATTTTGTATTCTTTTTAGTTTGATGAAGAAATTTGCTTATAAGCAACATGACTGAGATTTGCATAGTGTACTGTGCATGCTCATGTGTACTACCCTGTATATTGAAAAAATTGAGTCGGCAGAATAAGAAACTATGAGTAATAAATTTATATATGTAGTGGAAAATGGGTTAAGAGAACTGTGGCATAACTGCATCTCATTGATTGTATGCTTTAAATTAACATAACCTGAATACATGATTTTGCAAAGTGTCATAATCCCGCAACCTCAAAAGTAGCAGCAAAGGGATCAGAAGCTTATGTGAAATGTTGATTATCTATTCAACTGCCTGATTATACATATACATATTTATTCTATTAGAGGGATTTACAAAGCTTTAATCTAACCAAGGGGTCCCAATGATATTCTAAATCCTCACACCAAAGTTTGGGTTATAGCCTTCAAGTGCCGCTCATTAAATTGTCATATTATAAGATAGACATTTAAAAAGTTTTTTTGTTTTTATTGTTAGGTATTGTGACTACTGCTGCAAAGCTGAGACTGTTTGACATGGGAAAAAGTGCATCATAGCATTTGAAAGGTACTGCAATACAGTATTAGAAATTTCCAATTGCTAGGCCTGACTGACACACAGTTACAGGGCTACTAGTTGGGATATTTTGCAGAAGCATCCAGTTCAGGGGAAGAAAAATATATTTTATTCACCCACTCTTCTATAAGCGGGATTTTTGTCAATCAATTAATGAGCAATGTTGATGCTGCCATGCAGACTATGTGCCCTTAGCCTCACTGCTGATTGAAGGAGGTTGTGTGGAGATAAGCAGCCCTCATTTGATGGAAAAATCTATTTAAAAAAAATGATATTTATGCAATACAGGATTCTTTCCTACTATAATATAGCACAGTATACATGTGTTGTATTAAAAAGAATCAAAGTTATAGAGTACCAAATAAAGAATCACAATAATATTAAGGAAATACACAACTGATTTTGTTTGAGACATACAAGATTCTGAGGGGGGCTTGACAGGGTAGATGCTGAGAGGTTGTTTCCCCTGGCTGGAGAGTCTAGAACTAGAGGGCATGGTCTCAGAATAAGGGGTCGGTTTTTAAGACTGAGATGAGGAGGAATTTCTTCAGTCAGTCAGAGGGTTGTGAATTTTTGGAATTCTCTACCCCTAAGGGTGATGGATGCTGAATCGTTGAGTATGTTTAAGGCTGAGATTGAGAGATTTTTGGGCACTAAGGGAATCAAGAGATATGAGGATAAGGCGGGAAAGTGGAGTTGATGTAGAAGTTCAGCCATGATATTATTGAATTGCGGAGCAGGCTCAAGGGGCCGTATGGCCTACTCCTGCTCCTAATTCTTATGTTCTTATGTACTTAAGCAAATTCCTGCTCTAAGTCTTCGCTTATCCTCATATTCTAAATGTTGGTACGACCAGTTCTGTTATACACAACTATGATTGAAGTAATTGTCTGTCTATCCCAACAAAAGGAGTTTACAGCAGTCAGTTTTAACTCTGGGCCTTTCTTGGTCTTGGTAACTAGAAGAACATAAGAATACATCAAGGACAAGAAAAAAAAAGATCTTTCAGCTCATTGTTGCAGATCCCTCTATACTCTATTTCATTTATCACCCTTTCAGTACAGAATGTTTTTCTAATACGAGTCTATATCCTGTGGTGTTGAGCACCTAGTGCATTATTCTGGCCAAGCAGAGTTAGAGGGTGAGCAGATAATTGGACTCAGGCAAGGGAGGACGGAAGGGGAGAGGAGTTGGGTGGGAAGGTGGCAGAGCAAATGGAGGGAGGGGGTTGAGGAAGCAAGGGGATGGAGAAAAGGCAAGAGGTGAGGATGGGGCAGAAAGGCAGAAGATACGGAGGGAGAAGCAAAGGAGGGGTGGAGGGAAACCAGTCTCTCAACTGAGAAGGTCTCAGTATGTGGCTAAGGACTCTTTTCTTAAAGCCTACCAAAGAAAGATTTAAAGAAAAATGCCAGAAATACTCAGCAGGTCAGGCAGCATCTGTTGAGAGAGAAACACAGTTTATGGGCTAGAATTTGTGGTAGATACGACGGCGTGGACCACAAGTACGGGATTTCTGCCTGCGCAGCAATTATGTACGATAATTTTACAGCTGATGCAAACAGGCACAGGGCCATTCTATTAGCTCCGGAACGTAATATAATGAATTATAAAACTGTCTGAAACACCTCCAATGATTGGTGTACAGATGTTTCAGAGCTTTGTTTGGTCTCTGTTGTATTTATGTTTGTATCACCTGTCCATGTTAATACTGTCAGATATTTCTGCTTCTTATAGATTTATTTTATATGAAATTTCACAGAGCTTGAACGATCTATCAGAACTCTAATTCCTAAATTAGATTTAAGAATTAATTCCTGAATAATTTTTTCAGTGGGTCTGTGAGAGAGAGAGAGAGAGAGAGCGCGAGGGGGTCATTTTGGAACGATTTATTCTTTCCCGTTATCTTTGCAGATAATTTGTAAAAATATAACATTGGGTGAATTGAAGTAAGAACGTTACCAGTATTGGAGGTAGACACTTTCCCTTCGGTGTACTGATTGGAGCACCAAGCCCACGTGATCTCAGGTAAGTTTCCACACACGCTGCGCCCCTGGGATCTGCGAGCCATTACACTGCCCTCGAGTACGCAGTGTCAGAGAGCAAGTTCACGAAGGAGGCCCCCCATCAGGTAAGTTCGTATTTTATTCAGATGTCGGCGGCGTACTCCGTAGGTACGCCGCCAACCGCAAAATCTGCCCCAGTGTTTCGTCAGAACTGACGAAAGGTCATCAGCCTGAAACATTGGCCGGACTCTTTAGATTGGAGTCGGGTTTTGTGCGTAGAGTGCATTGCGGGTCGGGAGCGCAATGTTGTGAGCAGCACGTTATTCAGTGCGACTTTTACTTAATGGCCCCAATTATGTGCGATTCCCAGCCCAATTAAATGGAGCGGGTCTGATGATGTCATCGATGACCCGTTTCCAGCAACGATATTTAAAGCAGCCTTGCACACATCTCATTTGAAGATTGATGAAGGAGTGTGCAAGGTAATTTCCAGAGGTCTGGCTATTATTACAAAGGTGAAAAAAGTGTCGCTCATGGATACACAAAGGCAAAGGGCCGCACCACGGTTTACCGATGCATCCCTCCATGTTCTGGTACAGGCAGCGAGAGCATGCAAGGAGGTCCTCTTCCTTGCTGATAGGTGTAAAAGACCACCAAAAAAATACAAAAGAGCATGGTCGAAGATCGCAGAGGAGGTCAGCAACAGGGGAGACGTGGATCCAGTGCAGGAAAAGATTCAATGATTTCATGATTTCAAAAAAGGTGAGTGCAATGCTGCACTCACCCTTATCCTGCTGTGCCTGTCACCACATCTCCATCACTCTGCCTTCCCAAGCCTACTTCTGCACATCACTCCTCACACCAACATACCTCGCACGTCCACCCATCCCTCTCTGTCTATGTACAAACTCACATCCCCATCTGACTAACCACCACTGACACTCACCCTCATCTGAATGCAATCCTACAAAGTAACACAGAAGGAGGCCATTTGGCAATGTCACGCCACGCCCTCATAGTCACCCTCTGCAGATGTAGCCCATCCATTCCTTACACTCATTCCATCACTCTCACTCAAAGTTCTCTTGTTTCCCTCCTTGCAGGAGAAGAGAGCCCAGAACAACAGGGAGAGAAAGAGAAGTGGAGGTGGCCCTCCAATATTCATACAATTGACTCCAGCAGAGGAGGAGGCCCAGAAGATATCTCAAGTTGCAGAGCTGCTGGTGGTGGGAGACAGAGAGAGGGGGACATCCCAGCAACCTGGTGACAGAATTACATCTCATACAGCCACATGGCATACAGCAGTCACTCATACAGTGACTGAAGTCAGCAGTCAGTGAATTTTCATCATGTACATAATGGTAACGTTACCCATTCTTAAACTAACACGTCTAAATCATCGCTTTACTCTTCCACTCTCCCACAGGTCCATCATGTGCCTCCCACACTGTCCAGTCGGAGTAGGAAGACGAATCCTCAGAGGAAGCTCCAGCCTCTGAGGGCGCAGCATCAGCAAACTCAAACACAGCCAGCACAGATACACACACCTCGGTGGGTCCTGTGCGAGACAGAGTAGTGTTGTCACCTGGTGTCTCACACTGCACAAGTGAGCAAGAGCAGATGGTGTTGACAGGGACAGCAGTGGAGACTCCTCGCTGGAGGGCACAGGACACTCTAAGCTCTGCTGAGCTGCATGCAGACGCTGAACCTCAGGGCCATCCAGAAAGAGGGTGATCTTGGAGGGGCAGCAACAATTGCCGCTATGTCTGCAAATGTGCAGAGAATGGAGGAGCCCATCTCCAACATGTCACAGGCGATGGCGACGATGTGCTGCTCCATGGAAAGGATGGCCACCTGCATGGAGCAGCAAAAGCGGCAGTCACATGAGCACATGCTAGCTGGGGACAACAGATGGCAGACATTCATAGATCGCATCTCTAGGAGGGATATAAATTTAGACTTGGGCATTCAGCGCCCCACTGCTGTGCAGCAAGGTTCTCTCCAGCTCCTTGCTAGCAGGGAAGTGCGGGTGGCCAATGAGAGGGATGATGGTGAGAGGGGACATGGAAGTGGGAGCGCTTCTCAATGTGCTCACACTTCTCCCCCATTGCCTCCCAGCTCAGTCAGAGCCTCACATGCTTCCTCGGATCCTGATGGCCGAGTCTGCCCCTGCACAGTTGCAGGAGGAACAGACTTTGGCGGGGCCCTCACAGGCTCCAAAACCCAGAGGACATCCGCCAAAGTGTCGAACCAGTGGAAGAAGGAAAGTGAGCAGCCTGCCTCTACCTCTGCTGAAGCCACAGGGGTGGCACCTCGTAGAAGCATTCAGAAAAGAAAAAAAAGACACAAAAGTAGATGTACAAGGGAATGCACTTGTGTGTATGAACAAATGTTAGTGTTAACCATGCCTTTGTTATCTCTAGACTTGACTATTCCAACGCACTCCTGGCTGGCCTCCCACATTCTACTCTACGTAAACTTGAGGTCATCCAAAACTCAGCTGCCCATGTCCTAACTCGCACCAAGTTCCGTTCACCCATCACCCCTGCGCTCGCTGACCTACATTGGCTCCCGGTAAAACAACGCATTGATTTCAAAATTCTCATCCTTGTTTTTAAATCTCTCCATGTCCTCGCCCCCTCCCCATCTCTGTAATCTCCTTCAGTCCCACAACCACCCCCCACCCGAGATATCTGCACTCATTAAATTCTGCCCTCGAGCATCCCTGATTATAATCGCTCAACCATCGGTGGCCGTGCCTTCAGCTGCCTAGGCCCTAAGCTCTGGAACTCCCGAATAGCCTACTCCTACTCCTAATTCTTATGCTCTTAGGTTCTTATGTGCATACTGAGGGACTCCTCCAGATCTGTCAAGGCAGCAGAAATGCATCTTCAGCATGCCTATTGCTTGCTTGATGACACATCTGGTGGACATGTGACTCTCATTATAATGCTCCTCGGCCTCATTACTTACATGAGAAATAGGAACATAAGAAATAGGAGCAGGAGTAGGCCATTTGGCCCCTCGCCCCTGCTCCGCCATTCAATAAGATCATGGCTGATCTTTTACCTCAATTCCACTTTCCTGCACTATCCCCATATCCTTTGATTCCCTTAATATCCAAAAATCTATCGATCTCTGTCTTGAATATACTCAACGACTGAGCCTCCACAGCCCTCTGGGGTAGAGAATTCCAAAGATTTACCACCCTCTGAGTGAAGAAATTTCTATTCTCAGTCCAAAATGGCTGACCCCTTATTCTGAGACTGTGACCCCTGGTTCTAGACTCCCCAGCCAGGGAAACATCCTCCCAGCATCTATCCTGTCAAGCCCTGTAAAAATTTTGAATGTTTCAATGAGATCACCTCTCATTCTTCTAAACTCTAGAGAATATAGGCCTAGTCTACTCAATCTCTCCACATTGGACAATCCCCCACCCCCCCCCCACCCCCATCCCAGGAACCAGTCTGGTGAACCTTCATTGCACGCCCTCTATGGCAAGTATATCCTTCCTTAGGGTAAGGAGACCAAAACTGTACACAATACTCCAGGTGTGGTCTCGCCAGGGCCCTATATAATTGCAGTAAGACATCTTTACTCTTATACTCAAATCCTCTTGTAATAAAGTCCAAAATACCATTTGCTTTCCTAATTGCTTGCTTGTACCTGCATGTCAACTTTCAGTGATTTGTGTACAAGGACATCCAAGGTCCCTCTGAACACCAACATTTCCCAAACTCTCACCATTTAAAACATACTCTGCTTTTCTATTTCTCCGACCAAAGTGGATAACTTCATATTTCTCCACATTATATTCCATTTGCCATGTTATTTCCCACTCATTTAGCTTGTCTATATCCCCTTGAAGTCTCTTTGCATCCTCCTCACAACTTACATTCCCACCCAGCTTTGTATCATCAGCAAACTTGGATATATTACATTTGGTCCCCTCATCCAAATCATTGATATAGATTGTGAATAGCTGAGGCCCAAGTACTGATCCTTGTGGTACCCCACTAGTTATAGCCTGCCAACCCGAAAATGACCCATTTATTTTGCTATCGCATTTATTCCTGCTCTCTGTTTTCTGTCCATTAACCAATCCTCAGTCCATGCGAGTATATTACCCCCAATCCCATGAGCCCTAATTTTGTTTAATAACCTCTTGTGTTGCACCTTATCGAATGCCTTCTGAAAATCCAAATATACCACATCTACTGGTTCCCCCTTATCTATTCTGCTAGTTACAACCTCAAAAAACTCTAACAGATTCGTCAAACACGATTTTCCCTTTCGTAAATCCGTGTTGACTCTGCCCAATCCTATTATTACTTGACCTCCTCAAGGGTGTCATGTGCCACGTCTGCAGTGGATAGCCCTCGTCTCCAAGCAGCCAGCCTGTAAGTGTGTTTGAAGGTGTGAAGAGCTGAGGGAGGGTGGACTGGCACAGCACGAAAGAGTCATGACAGCTGCCAGGGAATCTGGCACACACAGGCATGATGATCTTTTTATGGTTGCAGATGAGCTGCACATTGAGGGAGTTCACAAACACTCCTGGGTGATAAGGAGGTGCCTTGATGGTCACGTGTGTGCAGTCGATGATGCCCTGCACCTGTGGGAAGCCAGCTAGAGACGCAAAGCCGAGGGCCCGCTCAGTAACACTGGCTTCATCAGTGGCAAAGTTGACATAATTGGCTGACTTGTCAAACATGGCGTCGGTCACCTGGGTGATGCATCTGTGGGCAACTGACTGTGACATCCCACAAATGTTTGCTGCAGATCCCTGGAAGGAGCCTGAGTCGAAGAAGTTGAGGGCGGTGGTGACTTAGGCAGCCACTAGTAAGGCATGTCCACCAGGTCTTCTGGGCAGCAGGTCGTGTTCCAGCAAGCTACAAATGTCTGCAATGATCTGGCGCAATAGCCTGAGCCTCCTGAAGCACTGCTGCTCGGTCATGTCCAGGAAGCTCATCCTCTGCCTGTATACCCTGTGTTGGGGGTATCGCCTTCGGCACAGTGCAGCCCCCTCTTTCCTGTGAAGCTTCAGGTCATTGAGGAGAAGGCTGCTGTTGTGGTTGCTGCTGCTGTTGGTGCTGGGCTCATATTGGTCCGATTCTGAGGCCCAAGGTGAGAGAGCATAAGCAGCACCCACGAAGATGTCATAGATGGCAGGTAGTGGAGATCAGAGGGCCAATCCCTCAATGTTGTGATAGTGACTAATAATGTGGTGAGAGTGGCTTCCGAGGTTGCAGAAATGACCTGCAAACTGCTGACAGCTAAATCTCCGCACAAAATGGAGTTAGCAAGAGCCTTTGCATTAGTCAAGTAATCAGGTGTAATGTGAGAGTATTTGTGTTTTTCCCAGCTCTCAATTAATGGACTCGCACAATGGCCACTGAGCTTCCACCTCCCCTTCACAGGCGAGATTTCCGAGGTGCGTGATACCCGTGCTCTTGAAGCTAAAGCCAAAAGCTGGTGTTAAAAACTCTCTTAAAGGTCTCTCAACAAGCATTTAATTACTTGAATGAGGTCGCCCGCCTCTCCCGATTGGGTTTGTGGCGCGTCTCCAAATGAGCCTGAGCCAAATGCGGAAGTTGGCGGGATGACGGTGGGCTCCCGACGCGCTGGCAATTTCAGCGAGTTTTACCGACGACCCACCCCCAAACCCGCACGCTCGGCAATGGCAAAATTCCGGCCGTTAACTTTGTTTCTCTCTCCACAGATGCTGCCTGACCAGCTGAGTATTTCCAGCATTTTCTGTCTTTATTTCATATTTCCAGCATCCACAGTATTTTGCTTTTATATTAAAGATTTTAAGAAACAATATTAACAGCAAGTTGTGTGCTATAAGGTACAAGGAAGGCAGTGTAAGCTTTGGATTGCTCTCTTATTGTCATTTACTGGGATGGGTTGTTGACTAAATCATGTGTGAAATATAGGATAAAGGAAAGACAAAATTATCTGTTGAAATATGTGGTTTTGTCTGATAGCTGGTACAATCGTTTTCACTGTATTTAGTGTACACATGCTGGAAAGGCTGGCATTTAGCTCCAACTGGTATGTCCACAAATCCTCTGAATAATGAGTAAAGATGAAAAAGGTCACTGGTAATTACTGTATTCATATAGGCAAGTCCCAAAGTGCAGGGAACAAAGCAATGAGAATGGATGAGTTTAGCTGGTAATATTTGATTTAAAAAAAGCACAATTTCTCAGATGACAGTATGCAATTGCACTAAACTTCAAGAGAAAAGATTAAAAACTTAATTGGAGTATTTTTTAATTAATTTCTCCGGTGTTATCATCAAGGGTAAGGAAAGAGCTGAAGTTAGCACTAGAGGGCAAATGACTTCCTAATGGGTATATTTTTCTTTAGTTCTTAAGGTAAACCAAAAAAAGTAAATGCAAGTATAAAAGTAAAAGAACTTGTTTTCTATTTGCTCTAACTTTTACATTCACGTTAGTGACTGGGTGAAAATATACCCATTAAAGTCTTTGGCAAGTTCATTTACTTCTGAAGATAAAAATAAACTAGCAAAAAAGGGAAGCATCAGGTATGAAAAGTACGTGAAAAATATTGGAAGAGCAAAATAATTGTAATGCTGAAGTTCATAATGCTGTAGTAAAAGACAGGTGTTTCCCTATAATCCTTGTCTTACATAGATACACAATGTAAATATAAGAACTTTATCACCGCCATTGAATCGTACAAAGAAGCACAAATTTTTGATAGTAGAGGATGTTGAGACAGCTTGGTCATTTAGAGAGTGAATTTTGGGTAAAACCTCATAAATGTGATCCAGTGGTCATCAATAGAGAGAACATATTAGCAGGATGGGCAGATAATGCTGAAGTATTTCAGCTTGAGGTATTTTATTTGTGTTTCCTGACCTCTCAGTTTAAACATCCAAAGGTATATTTTCCAATCGGTAATAACCAATGTTCAGGTGTTACCGATTGGAAAATTGGTCGGAGATCGTTTATATTGGATAAATAACCTATTTGTTGTTCTGTCCAATGTTGTGCAGATAATTGTCATGGCTCAAGAAGTACATGCCAGTTTGTGGACGTGAGGTAAATTAGGTCAAAATTATATCTTGCATCCTACTTTCCAAGCTCCCTTCGGTTTAGTATTGTTTCCATTATTCACCCATATAAACTGGGTGATCAGGATTGTTTGATGTGAAAGTTCAAGCAGCCCTGTAAGATGACCGTTAAATGGTCACGCCATTTCTCAATCATTTTCTTGGGTTCTTTTTATTTTTTCCTGTTGTCACGTAGTTTTTCAGGGAAGGATGCTGTCACCTGATTAAACCTCTGTGCCTCCTCCAGTTGCTGTCACTTATCCTCTTGGAAACAGATGAACTGAATTTCCTGGCCATCAATGACCTTGATGCAGGAATGGACCACAGATTCGCTGACATGACGTATGCCCGCTTGAGAAGCCAACGCAGTTGTGACCTCGACAGCAACAAGGATGCAGTGACAGTCCTTAATGTGGTCTGCAACTAGGCCTGTAGGAGATTGCACCTTTCGGTCAATGCATCTACAAGGAAGCAGAGGCACCAAAGACAAGTCTCATCCAGCATGCCCCAAATAAGAGTGATATGTTCTATACATTGGAGTTCTGGGGTAGTGGTGCCTCAGCATATAGCTTTTTTGCTGTCTTTGGACCTGAAAATGATGGCCCATATCAAACTGATCCCCCTTATCAAATTAGGCAGGGATGCAGACATGGAGAGAACTAGTCCCATAACCCCAGAAGTTAAAGTTGCTACCGGCGAAGCAACAGTTGTTTCACAATTTACCTGCAACTGCTACAAATGTTTACTCAAATCTTGTGGAAAGTGAGCCCACTGAGGCAAAAAAAATGCATAATGTTCAATGGAAAGCCCTGCTGGTGGCACATAGCCTTGGAAAATTGGGTCCTTATCCTTTGTCTTTCTTACCATGACAACTACAATAATAAAATCAAATGAAAAAATGCTGCACACCTCAAAATGGCCGTCAAGGTTGTCCCATCTATTTTCCTCGGATACACAGTGAAGCAGAAATAACAATACAAACTGATGTAGAAATAGGACTCTGTTTCATGATGGACTTCATTTTTTAATCTCGCAACATGACAACCTGATTCCAAAAGGAATTTAAGAAATATCATCATTTTTTTGGACAGGCTCAGACTTTTTTTGTTATTTTTATGACATTTTAATAAAATGTAAAAATTGACATGCCAATCAATGAAAAAAATTAACTGGCTGCTGAAATACTCTTGTATCATCAAGTACACCACTACACACTTTGTTTATATAGCTGGTTAATCACAGGACAGCAGGGCTGGTAGGTATATATTAGATTTCAGACAGGGCAACTGAACCAGCATCCGAAGACAATGAAAGATGAGTTGATATTCCAGTGATTGTTCACACACATTGTTACTGCGACAATCCTATTAATTTGAACTCAGCAGGGGTCCTTGCCAAGTTAGGTTGATTCCACATTGGGGGAAGGATCAGTTTTGACTAAAATATGACACTGGAGTCAAGCTTTTAAAAAGAAACACACTAAAAAGGGCAGTCAAAGAATGTTAAAAGGATTAGAGACTGCAGGAAGAGAAATTCTGGTCTGGGCTGTAGGACAGGATAGAGGAGTTAATGGCCTGGAATTTGCGGTTGTAATGCCGGCAAAACTGTCAGCATTCACCGTCATTACTTTGTAAAACGGACAGCAACTTCTGGCTTCCACACTTGCGCAATTAAACACGGAAATCCGGAAGTTGCTGACAGTGAGACCCTGCTCCTTCACAGATTGCGCTGTTGGAAGTTCTCACAGTTGCAAACAACACAATCACTGAATTGACATGAACTTCCACTTTTTACACTCTATTCTCACTGTAAAAACCATTGAAAAAGTTAAGCCTTGTTGAATGAGCTGTAACAGGGTTTTTAACCGTGTACTAAGTCATAATTACTGACCAACCTCGCTGGCCCTGAAAAACTAATTTTATAAGTGGGGCGTGTCATTCCCTCTATTCCATGGTAAAAATTCCATAGATTTTAAAAATAATTTTTTTTTAAGTTTATGATATTTCAGCTTCTACCTTAATTCCATGTGTATGTTCTATCTTTATTTCACTCTCTGTAAAATTATTAAAAAGTGAATGATAATCGGTGCTTTTTATTTCCCGGTTTGCTGCCTGTGAGAATTCTTCAATATGATTGGCTGCTCAGCCTGCTTGATGACTTCACTGTTTCTGGATGCCACAGATCCCCTATTGATGGCGTCAGATTGAAACTGACGTCGTAATAGGAGAAATCAACGCTCTAGAGCCTGCTAAATCTTTGTGGACAGCTTTTTGAGGTCAGTGGCGAGCGGGGCCATTCTGCTTAACTCAAGCAAGATGACCCACTAAAGTGGGATAGCAAAGAGAGTACATTATTTTCATGTTATTACTTGGAGAAAAGTTATATTAATTGAATTTAAGTGAATCTAATCATAACTACAGCTCTGAACATTTTACCACACTATGGAATAAAACAGCTTAATGAATCAAGCCAAGCCTCATCTCAGAGTGTTAACTTGGAAAGATTGAAGAAATATGTATGCAAAACACATGGGAGAGCTTATTCAGGACACAAGGAAGTTTCATTGTTACACCCCAGGTTCCACTGTCCAACAAATTGATATAGGGCAGTTAAAACCCCATAAAAGGAAGACAATCAAACCGCTCACAGGAGCAACTGAAGCCACTGAACCCAAAAGGATGTAAGGCAGATCCAAATTCATAACAGGGCCTCAACGGGGGTTATGTGTTTGAAATGGAAAGTTTTGCTCTGTCATACCAGCAAAAATTGCAATGCTAGAAATCTCAAATAAAATCAGAAATACTGGAAATAAGTCAGATCCATCAGCATCTGAAAAAAGTAGCTTAATGTTTCAGATAAAGTTTTAATAGATATCAAATGCAGGGTTGACAGGATGTTAGGAAGCTTATGGGACTAATGCCAGTGTGCCTTTTTTTAAATTAGTTTATGGGATGTGGGCACCGCTGGCAAGGCCAGCATTTATTGCCCACCCCTAATTGCCCTTAAAGTGGTGGTGGTGAGCCGCCTTCTTGAACCGCTGCAGTCCGTGCGTTGAAGGAACTCCCAGTGCCGTTAGGTAGGGAGTTCCAGGATTTTGACCCAGCGACGATGAAAGATCGGCGATATACTTCTAAGTCAGGATGGTGTGTGACTTGGAGGGGAACTTGGAGGTGGTGGTGTTCCCATGCACCTGCTGCCCTTTCCCTTCTAGGTGGAAGAGGTCGCGGGTTTGGGAGGTGCTGCTGAAGGAGCCTTGGCGAGTTGCTGCAGTGCATCTTGTAGATGGTACACTGCAGCCACGGTACGCCGGAGGGAGTGAATGTTTAAGGTGGTGGATGGGGTGCCAATCAAGCGAGCTGCTTTGTCCTGGATGGTGTCGAGCTTCTTGAATGTTGTTGGAGCTGCACTCATCCAGGCAAGTGCAGAGTATTCCATCACACTCCTTACTTGTGCCTTGTAGATGGTGGAAAGGCTTTGGGGAGTCAAGAGGTGAGACACTCGCCGCAGAATACCAAGTCTCTGACCTGCTCTTATTGCCACAGTATTTATGTGGCTGGTCCAGTTATTTTTCGTCAATGGTGACCCCCAGGATGTTGATGGTGGGGGATTCGGCGATGGTAATACCATTGAATGTCAAGGGGCGGTGGTTAGACTCTCGCTTGTTGGAGATAGTCATTGCCTGGCACTTGTGTGGCTCGAATGTTACTTGACAGGTTGTATGGCTCAAAGGACCAGTTGGCAAAGCCAACCACATGCGCAGTCACACTTAGGCCATCTGTGAAGAAGTGGATGTAACTGGGCGCCTTTGCAAAGACAGCATCGGTGACCTGCGTGATGCAGATGTGTGCAGCCAACTGGGAGATGCTGCTGATGTCTGCAGCTGATCCCTGGAAGGAGCCCGAAGCAAAGAAGTTGTGTGCAGTGGTAACTTTGACAGCCACTGGCTCCTCTGGGCTCCAGGTGTTGGTGCAGCATTGCGCAGATGTCAGTGACTACCGCTCTTGAAAGTCTCAGCATCCTTTGGCATTGTTGCTTAGTCATGCTGATCCTCTGCCTGTAAACCCTGTGTTGGGGGTATCTCCTGCGGCGAGGTGCAGCCCTGCACTGAGGTCCTCCGCCCTGTGCATAATCAGGTGGGTGAGGAGGAGGTTGGCGCTCCTGTTGCTGGTGTTGTGGCTGGTTGTGGAGCTGCTGCGGGTGCTCTTCCTCCGATTCTGAAGACCAGGATGAGAGGATGCAAATGGTTCCCATCCCGTTGCTATAGATTTCAGTTGAGGCAAGAAGCTTGCAAGCGCACAAAGTGGCCTGAAATTATTCCAATCAGGTCACACTGCAGATGGGTGTCAGCCTGAACAGTCACAAGATCAGTAAATTTGCAAAATCTTATCCCAAACCTCCAACAACACAGTTGTGGCATTTGAATGTCAGCCATGTTGCAGGAGCGCTTTTAAAGTGCTGCACCAATGCCTACGATTCATGTCCTCGAGAAACTCGTCTCCTTGCAGCTAGCGTCTTTCTGGCAAGACGGGAAACAGGAGCCAGAACCACAAAAATCAGAAACTACTATAAAAATAGGATTTTCTGTTAACTGCCTTAACTACCTGCCCCACCGTTTCCAGTCGGGTCAGTTCGGGAGTGGCTGACCCGACACTCACGAAAATTGCGTGGGGGCGGGATGGAGGCAGGTTCGCAGCCCGACCCCATTTTTTCCGATTTTCCCTGCTGACCTGCCTCCAAAGGGCTATTAAAATCGAGCCCATTCTCTCTGTATCCACTCTATCAAAACCTTTAATTAATTGAATTTAAATTCCCCAGCTGCTGTTGGAGGATTTGAACTCATGTCTCCGGATCATTAGTCCAGGCCTCTGGATTACTCGTCCAGTATCATAACCACAATGCTCCCATTCCCCAGAATAAAATCATAGAAATCATAGAAGTTTACGGCACAGGAGGAGACCATTCTGCCCATTATGTCTGTCCAAAAATGTGTGGGTTAGGTTGATTTGGCTATGATAAATTGACCCTTAGTGTTAGGGGGGATTAAATATGTGGGGTTATGGGGATAGGATGGGATATGTTAGGGGGAATTAAATACGTGGGGTTTACGGGGGTAGGGTGGGATATGTGTACTGTGGGGATTAAAGCAGGGACAGGGTACTGGATTTGGATGATCAGCCATGATCGTGGCCGAAAAAGAGCTATCCAGCCTAATCCCACTTTCCAGCTCTTGGCCCGTAGCCCTGTAGGTTACGGCACTTCAAGTGCTTATCCAAGTACTGCTAAAAGTATTGCAACTGTACTCATAATATTGCTGCTATCTTCAAGCATCCAGTTTATTTTTAATTCTTCTGCTCGAGCTAAGTCTAGAGAAAGGATTAGGTTCAATGCAAACACTAATTATATGAAACCATAACACTTTGTATTTAATGGCTGGAAGAGAGGAATCATGTAACAGGTGTGTTGTTACCACGATCTTACAACAAATGAATGTTCAGCTAAAACCATAAATATAGTTTGACAGTGAAGTAGGAAAAGTACGTACATTTACAGCAACATTAATGACCCAAAAAGACTTTTAAAAATTAACTAAAGAATAGGATTACATTAATCCAGCAACTAAGACAACGTTTCCTTTATGAATAGCTTTTAGAAAAGAAGGGTCTCGGTTTTCATTTGTCAGATTTCACTGGGAATTTCTTTGGTGGGTGGCGTGGGGGTGGAGGGGAAGGGTGCCTCCAATCAACCGCTGTAACTTTGCCAGGAACCCTGGATAGATGAGTAAATGGGATTACCGGTGATCTCTCAATGAAGTTACAGTGGGTAATCATGAGAACCGCCAACTAAATTCTTAGCGCTGGGCTCCCTTGTGCTTATGCCCAAAACCTGCAGTAGTCATTTTAACCTTCATAAAGCACCTGAGTACTAGAGCATCTGTTCCTTTGTTCTTTCCTGATAGATATTTACAGGTAGCAAACTTGTGGGAATAAAGCAAGAATTTGTTGTTACCCCCTTGGCAAAAGGGACAGATTGCTCGCAACCTACAGAGCATGAAAACAAAAGCTCGCGTGACATTAATTAGGGAAATAATCCTCAGAAACTGGAGAAATATCAAGTAGGCTTTTGTGAAATAATAATATTGTGGCAGTCTATTTTGTACAAATCACTTCTCTCTCATGGTGCAGCAACACCATACAATTGATGCCAATGGATTCAAGGATGTAGCATTTTAGGGCACAATAGAAAAGATCACATATGTTCCAGCCAAAGAGTTCCATCAAAGGACACAGTTTTCTGGTTCCAATACTTACCCACGATATGTGCAATATTACACAGGGTGATGAAATATATATCAATTTTAAAAAGTTTAGGTATAACATCAATTTTAGAGCACTACAGAAGTCAAATTTGTCTGAGTCATATAATTTTTCACTGTTAAGTACAAAACTGTACTACAAGCTTACAAATAAAATTAAGGACCAAGAGGAACCCAACCAAGCCATCTAATGAGCTCAGAAGTTAATTTATCATAAACTATAATTCTACAGCTTTGTCATATATGCACATCTTATGAAGAGCCCAACGTGAATTGATTGGGAGATGCTGCGAATTTATGTACAAGTCAAAGATTTATTATCTCTAGTAGTGATGAACAATTTTTCTGATATCAAAACTAGAAAAACAAATCTCTTGAAGATCAGGCTCAAAGCTCCCCACTGGCACCATGCGTGATATTCTGATGTTTAATGACAAATAAATCCTATGATCTTTAATTACTAAGGCACAAAGACCTGATAAAAATAATAAAAACTCAGTTTTATCTTCATCAAATGACTTTCCAAATTGAGCTGGAGAATTAAAGATATCTAAAAGTCTACTCTGTGAATGACACAGTGGTACAGGGTACTGATTCTTTCTGGCTATTCCAAGTGAATTTCAATCTTAACCACACTATCAGATAGAGGCCAAGTCCTTCTCTACTGGGAGGGGAAACTGGAGGACGCATTATCCCAGGCCGTTCACTCCTGGGTGCTTCCTACTGACTGGTTACAGAGTGAGACTTGTGGAAGCAAGAGAATGGTGTGTAGCCTGGAGAGCCTGAATGAGGGGAAAGGAACGGAAATAAAAGAGCAAAATCAAAATAATTCACAAAAATAAACTCACCTTGGATATCATCATTATGATAGAAAATTCTATCCCTACCTAAAATTATAACACACTGTAGGAATTTATCGCTGTACATATATTGTACAAAAGGTTGATGAACTTTTTATTCCTAAAATACTAGAAATTAATTTAAATTCATGATTTTTTTATTCGCTTGATGTGAAATGTATATCAATTGAGTTACAATTTAAAGAAATGACACGTACAGAATAAAAATGTATAGGCAGGTGCTGAGATTCTACATAACACCCTTCCCACATAGCACATGCTGTTACAGCTCATGTAATCAAATATAAAACTATTACATTAGTTTATATCCACACCGGGCATGCCTGCAAAATAAGCAGCATAATGTATTGCAGTATCCTGCATCGGTATGCATTCTAATTTTAGGATTAAACCCAATATTACAACCCAAAAGGTGAATTCCACAATGGTAGTTAAACATTTCGGGGGAGAAATTCAGTATCGCCCCATTTGGGGCGCAATTATCCGCCGGGCGCAAAGATTGACTTTTATCGCCCCTGTAGGTGATTAGAGCGCTAAATCAGGCGCTTCACACCTGTCTTAAGGCGCAAAGGCCGAGGAGCGAGGCGCTAACTCAGAGTGCTGGCGAAGCTCATGTGATGTCAGTCAGCAATGGAACACACACACAATGGCACGGGCCAGTTCTTAAAGGGGATGGTTGATCTTGCTTTCCATCCACATCCTGCTCATTGCAGCCTTGAATCTCGGCCTGGAGAGACCTGCACATCAAATCTGCTGGAAAGAACAATGGAGAGTACCAGGGAAAGAGCTCAGAGTGCAGCCCCCACACTCTCTTCTAAATCGATACAAGGAAGGGCAAATCAAAATGAACCTGCAAAGTGCTGCTCAGTACCCAAAACTCCTTCACACAGCGTTGAATCTCTCCAGAAGTCTCTCTCTCTCTCTCAGAATGCGTGGTTCAAAAATGGCACCAACAATAAAAGGCAGGAAGCGGTCGCCTTTAATTAGCGCTCCCCCAGTCCCTTCATGACTGCAAAATGCTCCCCTCAACCTGTCGTTGCTAGCGGTAAGGCAGGGGGCGCCACTCAATATCCGCTCCGGGGCGATACCGGGGCGTTGTGCATTCGACTGACGTCACGATCTGCCGGCGCAAGAGATCGTGGCGGTAGTGTTTAGCGCCGCCGCAAAATGTCTAGTTAATTTCGCGAGCGGCGCAAACATCGCCACACCTGGGCGCTAGATGCTTTGCGCCCCATTAGCGCCCTCTTAAGGCGCTAACGGGAGGCGTAACCAACTGAATTTTTCCCCCTTCATGTCCTCAGGATGTCCCGAAACGCTTCATAGCCAATTAATTACTTTTGAAATATAGTCACTGCAGATAATTTAAGTTCCATAAACAGCAATGAGATAAATGACCAGTTAATCGGTTTAGTAGCATTGGTTGAGGGACAGATGTCGGCCAGCACACCAGGAGAACTCCCTGCCATGGGATCTTTTGGGTCCACCTGAACAGGTAGACAGGGCCTCAATTTAAAATCACATCAAAAGACAACTTCTCTGACAATGCAGTACTCCCATAGTACTGCACTGAAGTGTCAGCTTAAATTATGTCCTGCAGTGGAGCTTGCACACATTACTTTTAAACTCAGAGCAAGAGTGCTACCACTGAGCCTCACCAACAATGTCCATTGTGGTGCAATGCAGTTTTGATATGATGCACACAACCACTTTCCCTGTTTGGTGGAGGGATCACTTATTTTTCTTTTGTAATGATGTGCAACATCAACGTACAGCACACTTTCAGTCACCTCTTTTGTACAGGTGGCTAAATGAAGTTCCATGGGAAGACGGCACTGATGATGCAGCTGCTGATGCACAACCACTTCTTTTAGCATTATACTTTGTGAACACAGTGGTGGGCATTTATCATTTACTTAAAAGTATTTTATTTGTTTCCTTCAAAATTGCTTTATTGATTTATTATAAATATTGGCCCAAAAATTAGTGCCGCTACGCGAGAGTACGCACTGCGTACTCTCGCGTATTCTGTCTCCAATTGCCGGTTTTCTGCATGCACTGCGCATGCGCTGAAAACCGGCACTTGGTGAATGGAAAAGGGGGCGGGTCCTAGGTGAACCGCGTGTGCGCTACAGGCTGCGCGCACGCTGTGCACTTAGTGGTTTCAACGCGCAGGTAAGTACGGAAGATTCTACACATAAAAAAAGGAGGAGTAAGACCCACTTTTAACAAGGTAAGTAGTGAATTAAGTATTATTTTGAATTTTTTTTTAACAGGTATATCTTTTTTAGAGACTTTAAAGACAGGTAAGTTTATTTTTATAACTTTTTAAAAGATTTTAAATTTTTTCAAAAATTTAATTTTTTATTTAAAATGTTTAATTTATTTAACTATACTTATTTTATTAATGTGATGGTTTTTTTTTAAAATTTAATTGAGGTTTAGCGGTTCTTTTGGGGGGCTATAGTATTCATAACTTTCACAGCACTTATGTGAAAGTTATGAATGGAAGATGGTGTGCTGCCATTGGCTCTAACTGAGTCACGTGATCCCACAGCTCGCACGAATTAACTACGCCGGTGGGATACGCAAGCCCAGCACAGCAGCTGTCCAGAACATCAAGTTCGTGCGAGCTGGAACTGAAAAAGCCAACGCGCAGTGAGAGATCGCGGGGAGGCCTTACCCTCGCACGAAGGCTTCCTCACGAATTTTTGGGCCATTGCATTTTATGTTGACCTATCAGAACACATATTTGCTTGCAGCTGATTTCACCTAATTTTGACCCAAATTAAGGGAAAATAAAGTCCAAAAATGCATTAGTCAAAGGGCTCCAATTGGACATCACTTCATTCATTCATTTCAGGCCCTGAAATGAATATTTTTCAACGCACAATTTGTAGAATAATGACTACGGGATGCAAAAAATGTTTAATCCATTATTTGCAAGAAAAGCACGGTTAAGTAAATTATTTTAATGACAGTGCTTATTTGTGTTAGTGAATCACCTTAGCTTAGTATTACAATAATCTGCTTATGGCATATGCAATGGCTATTAATCTTCAATTGCGCTCTCTTCCTTGGAAAGTAGCAAAAAGGGAACACCAGGCACTGAACGAAGTAGAGCTGTGTAACATTTGAGTTTCAGTTAGTTATAATCTCATATGCTTATCAGGTCCCAATCACGTCCTTAGGATCTGGTTACTATTTTAACTGAGTTGTCTGAATGGGAAGCCACAGTGGATTTCCCACCAGGTGAAGACAGTGAGAAAAAGGATCCGGAGGCAGAAGAGGCCGAAACAGATAAGGTTTTTAACTATTTTCACATTCCTTGTGAAGCCAGGAGCAGCAGGAGTGCTCCTCCGGGGCCCGCAATTCCCTGCCGCAAACTCCCCCTTCCTGATCGTGAGACCCTTGCGGGATGGCCCAGCAGCTGATCCCACCACCTACCTGTTACCGGCAACAAATCCCACCACCTATCCGTCATCGGTGGGCAGCTTCTGGGCCACACCGTTTTCCGCCACTGCTCGCTGATTTCACACGCATTTTGACTGGCAGAATTTAGTTAAGGCTCAGGCATTAAAATACCCCGGACCTAATTTCTGGAGCAGTGGGTAAGTTTCTAACACAAGCCACTGCCGACCCACCCAAGACTGGTCTGGAGTTAAAATTGTTCTAGTTTTATCAGAATAAAATCAGCCTTTAAGACCATACATTAAACCTGGGGCCTTTCTCCTGTGTAGGACTCAGCTAACCATTAACTGCACTGGCTGTGCAGTCATAGTGGGGTGGAGTGTAAAAAAGAGTTTTTTATATTGCAGTCTAGTCAAGGATAACATGGCTAGCCCAATAATTATTAATACATTGGGAATATTAACAGTTTTCAGACAGGGTATGAAGAAAAAGAAATCAATTTAAGATGAGTAACATTTAGCTTTCAATTATATGATGATGTGATTTATAATCTGATATAATTATTTCATAATTAAAAGTTACTGCTAAATATCATATTTTAGTTATAATGCATGCACACAGCACAATAACAAGGAATATTACTATTTGGGAAAAAAAGGGCAATAAAAATGTCAGTATAAAAGATTTAGTATTGAACTGCTGGGTTGGATGCCAAAAGTTGTTATATGTCAAAAAATTACCAGCAATTCCATGAGATTATTAGATTTATTAAAAACGTCCCCAACTTTCTTCCCTCACTGTGCGTCTGACCATTGTGCCAACTACCCTCCACGATCAGCTCCAACTCGTCTTTCATCATGCACAAGGCAGGCAGTTGTGTTGGCAAGCTATTTATTGAGAGCCCAAACCTGTCTTCACTCAAAATCCCCATAGGTACAGTGATGAAGGCATACTTTTATTTCCCTCAGACTATTTGTAATGTTGCACCGATGCCAAAAGTGGTAGAAGATGACAAAATTACTAAAGTTACTTTGTCAGTAAGCAGAACAATGTATTTCACAAGCTAAAAAATTATTAGAGTTCTTCAGAAGCACTTCTTACAAAGAGTAAATATTTCAACAAAAATCTCTCTCATTACATTTATGTTTTATACTATTTGGGCCCAGAATCAGCACACGCCCCAACCAGGAGGCCCAAATGTATGCCTCGGGCCGTACTTCAATGAGTTAGGCGAGTTCTGGTGCTTGTCACACCTCCGCGGACAGCTCGCCAATTTTAAAAGATTAATTTTGAGCCACTTGCCTTGTCCGCAGCAGCTCTCTGATAAGTCCAGGGAGGTGGTCGGGTGGGTGGGGGGGGGGGGGGGGGGGAAGACAATGGGAAGGGAGCACCCTCATGCGTTCCACACCAACCTTAAGAAAATATTTACCTATCTTTTTGGTGGAACCCGCATCCACACCCAGAAAACCAGAGCAGAGCAGGCCTGATGCCTGCTTCATTCAGGGCAGCCTAATTTCTCGGAGGCGACCTAATACAGGCATTAGGTCCCTCATTAGCTTATGCAAGAGACCCAACGCCTGTATTAGGCAACTGCCCCCGTACACCTGAAAATCGTCCAAGACCAATATGGCTTTGGATGCTTCTCAGGCGTCCTTTGGGCGCAGAGCACAGACCTAAAAAATGTCATTTTTGCCCCCATTTTCCATCCATAAAACGGGCGCAATAAGGTGGGTAAATCCTCCGCTCCGATTTAACTTCTCACCCCCCACCCGCCCCGGTTTCCACAAGGCAGGCAAAGTTAAAATCGCACCCCAAGTCCTTATGGGAGGATTAGGATAGGTGACCGAAAGGTTAATTGAAAAGATGAGTTTGAGAAAGCTTTTAAAGATGAGAAAGATATAGCAATGCAAAGGGGTTTAGGAAGGAAGTTCCAGAGAGTAGGAATGAGACAGCTGAAGGCTCTACCACTGAAAATAGAGTGGAGGGATGGAGGACAAATAGGAAGCCAAAGTCAGAGGACCAGAAGGCATGGAAGAGGCTATAAAGCAGAAGAATGTTGCAGAGGTACGTTGAGATGTGGCCTGGGAAGGATGTGCAGATGAAGATTATGACTTATCTGTTGGGGGTGAGGAGCCAGTGTATGTCAATGGCAACGGTGATGATGAGCAAGTGGGCATTTAGTATGGGACAGG
Organism: Squalus acanthias; assembly: GCA_030390025.1. Classification (NCBI taxonomy): domain Eukaryota; kingdom Metazoa; phylum Chordata; class Chondrichthyes; order Squaliformes; family Squalidae; genus Squalus; species Squalus acanthias. Next base: position 68,717,933 of record CM059431.1, read on the forward strand.
ATGGAGGCAGCAAATCTTTTTGACAATTTGGAGTTTATGGAGGATGGAGATCAGGAGTCCAGCAGTGAAAGCATTGGAGACACTTGGTTTAGAGGTGACAAGAGCACGGATAAGGATTTTGGTGCCAGCAGTGGTAATGTAGGGGCAGAGCTGAGTAATGTTGCAAAAGTAGAAAGTGGTCTTGGTGATAGATTCAAAGATTTTTGATAAATTTCCACAGAAAAGGCTGGTAATTAAACTCTAAACTATGGGGATTTAGAGTAGATACTGGGAATGGATTTAAAAAAAACTGGTTGAAAGGTGGGAAACGAGTACTCATTGGGAGTTATGTTAGAGTGAGGTGAAATACTGAGTGGATGCTTTAGAGCTGGGACCACTACTATTTCTAATTTACACAGATGACATTGATTCAGAAATTTAATGCAAAGTGATCAAATTTGTAGATGATACAGCTCAGAGATTACAGAATCAGTTGGATAAGATATGTAAGTGGCAGAACAATGGCAGTTGAATCATAGAATCTTACAGAAGGATGCCGTTCGGTCCATCGTGCCTGTGCTGGCTCTTTGAAAGCTATCCAAATAGTCCCACTTCCCTGCTCTATCCCTACAGCCCTGCAAATGTTTTCCCTTCAAGTATTTATCCAATTCCCTTTTGAAAGTTATTACTGAATCTGTTTCCACCACCCCTTCAGGCAGGGCATTTCCTATGTTACGGTCATATGTTGAGCCTCTGCTTCTGAAACAGGGTCAGGCCCAAATGTCTATACAGCATTTCAAATACAGAGAGACAAATCTATAGTGAAGTTTAAATTATGTAAATTATGTAATTTCTAATGTGTTTTTTTAATGTTAGAAACTTTTCTTTTGTAATACTTCCTCTGGTTAGTGAAAAAACTAGATGGGACCCAAAATAACATTGGCTCCCCTTTCCTACTACTGGTTTTCTTAGTAGCTGTTTGCTGTCTGATTCTTGATTAGTAGTTCTCACTATTCCTTGGTACTTCTGAAGGGTAGGGGTTAACAACACTAGGACATTGCGCATTTAAAACGAAAAGACAGCCTGTACCGAAATCGCTGCAAAAGCCCAAAAACAACTGATAAGAACACAATGAGCAAGCTTAAAACAATCCTTGGTTTAAGACTTCTGAGACGGTTAGAAATTGTTGGGGGAACAAAAACTACTGTCTGGGCAAGATTTCCTCCCCCTCCTGACACCCCTAACTCCATTATTCTTCTCTCCCCTTTTCCCACCTCCCCTCATCTCTCTGGATTCTTCTCATCCCCTTTCCCTCTTCCACTCCTCAGACCTTCTCCTCCTTGCTCTTTTCCCTTTCCTCTGCTTTGCCCTTCCCATCCCATCTGCTCCCTCCATTCCTCTACTCTCCCCTTCCACTTATCTCCCCTTTCTCCTCCCTCGCTCTTCCCAACCCCATTTTCCCATTCCTGTCCTCTTCTCTCTCTCCCTGCCTTTACTCCCTACCCGGGTCCAATTGTCCCCAGTCCTCTATCTCTGCTTGACCTAAATACGGAGATGCCGGTGTTGGACTGGGGTGGACAAAATTGAGAGGTCGCACAACACCAGGTTATAGTCCAACAGTTTTATTTGAAATCACAAGCTTTCGGAACTATCGCTCCTTCCTCAGGTGAAGTAAATTGGATACAGAATCGTCAGAGCATATATAGATGGAAAAAAAAGCATGTGTACTTTACAATTGCAGACCAATAAATTAAATCATCCTGACTATCTGCCGAGGTGTGATAAAGTTAATTAAGTCAGCCAGGAAGGTACCACATCAAAAGACATAGCAAGATACAACTGAGACAATGAGGTGAACTCGCAGGGGTTCTAACGTGTCAAAAGCTGCCGTCTGTATGTAAAACGAAAAGCTTTAAAAAAAAAAATTTACTTTTTTACTGGGAAAATTTTTACTTTTTTACTGGGAATCACATCTGTGAACAAGCTAACGACGACTCGAGTCCGGATCACGTCATGTATCGTGACATAAACCCAAGATCCCGATTGAGACCGTCTTCATGAGTGCAGAACTTGGCTATCAGTTTCTGCTCGATGATTTTGCGTTGTCGTGTGTTTCTAAGGTTGCCTTGGAGAACGCTTACCCGCAGATCCGAGGCTGAATGTCCTTGACTGCTGAAGTGTTCCCCGACTGGGAGGTAACAATCCTGCCTGGCGATTGTTGCGCGGTGCTCGTTCATACGTTGTCTCAGTGTCTGCATGGTCTCGCCGATGTACCATGCCGCGGTGCATTCTTTCCTGCAACGTATGAGGTAGACAACGTTGGCCGAGTCACATGAGTATGTACCATGTACCTGGTGGGTAGTGTCCTCACGTGTGATGGTGGTATCTGTGTTGATGATCTGGCATGTCTTGCAGAGTTTGCCATGGCAGGGTTGTGTGGTGTCGTGGTCGCTGTTATCCTGAAAGCTGGGTAATTTGCTGCGAACGATGGTACTTCTGAGGTTAGGCGGCTGTTTGAAGGCAAGTAGTGGAGGCGTGGGGATGGCCTTAGCGAGGTGTTTGTCGTCATCGATGACATGTTGAAGGCTGCGAAGAACATGTCGTAGTTTCTCCGCTCCGGGGAAGTACTGGACGACGTAGGGTACCCTGTTGGTTGTGTCCCGTGTTTGCCTTCTGAGGAGGTCTATGCGATTTTTCGCTGTGGCCCGTCGGAACTGTCGATCGATGAGTCGAGCGTCATATCCCGTTCTTACGAGGGCGTTTTTCAGCGTCCGTAGGTGTCCATCGCGTTCCTCCTCGTCTGAGCAGATCCTGTGTATTCGCAGGGCTTGTCCATAGGGGATGGCTTCTTTAACATGGTTAGGGTGGAAGCTGGAGAAGTGGAGCATCGTGAGGTTGTCCGTGGGCTTAAATTTTTTTTTTTAAAGCTTTTCGTTTTACATACAGACGGCAGCTTTTGACACGTTAGAACCCCTGCGACTTCACCTCATTGTCTCAGTTGTATCTTGCTATGTCTTTTGATGTGGTACCTTCCTGGCTGACTTAATTAACTTTATCACACCTCGGCAGATAGTCAGGATGATTTAATTTATTGGTCTGCAATTGTAAAGTACACATGCTTTTTTTTCCATCTATATATGCTCTGACGATTCTGTATCCAATTTACTTCACCTGAGGAAGGAGCGATAGTTCCGAAAGCTTGTGATTTCAAATAAAACTGTTGGACTATAACCTGGTGTTGTGCGACCTCTCAATTTTGACCTAAATACCACAGAATCTCCATGTGCAGTTCTATGAGGGATCAACTATTATAAAAATAAAATTCAAAAATCTTTAAAAAATCTAATTTCAGCGAACAAATTACCATTTATCAACTTTAACAAAGCAAGTGCTACAATGAAATGGGTCATTATTAGTAACTTACTTTGAAAATAAGTAAATTATATCGAAGACACAATGCACATTGTGAAACAGACAAGTTAATTCCAATCTGACGAAAGGTCTTCGACCTGAAACGTTAACTCTGTTTCTCTCTCCACGGATGCTGCCTGGCCTGCTGAGTTTTTCCAGCGTTTTCTGTTGTTATTTCACACAAAATTTAATGTGTGTTCTGAACAATTATGCAGTACCATGTCTAGCTGCTTATTTTAACAAACTTATATTGCCTAAAAGTACTGTAACATTTAAAACTTTCGCAAAGGTTGACAGTCTAGTGAATATTACCAATCATTATGGCAGAGTTAAAATATGAAAAGACGTTTTAAAGGAATACCTCAAGGAAAGGTCACAGAAATCATATTTATGAATATTCCCATAAGAATCATCTGATTAAAAAGATTCAAATTAAATGTAAACTTATCTTTAATATTTCTTTAATATTCCAGGGCTTGTCCCACATAGCAGGGTAAGTGTAGTGGCTGTGCAGCTCCAGTGCTCATTTTCACAATGCAAAATGATCTATGATTGATATGGAAGCAATGGACTCCCCAGTTACACCGGTAAGCCAAGAGTTCACTCACAATAAAATTTTAACGACAGCAAAACCTCCTTTAAGAAGCCAGTGATTTTGAGAGTTTTCTTCTCATGATAAGTCTGCATGTACTGTCCACTTGGAGAGCCATTATGCCTGTAATAAGATTTTATTGCATCTCAGCATGAAGCGCAGTTCTGAAATTCAAAAGTACTCAATATCAAGTTATTTATAGGAACTGGAAAACAGCTGCATCCATCCCAATACTTAAGAGAAGTGTTAGAATATTGAAAAGTAAAATAACTTAGTGATAAAAATTTCAATTAAATGTAGAATCACTATCTGCCAGCCCATAAGGGAAGGCTCACAAATTCCCTGTCTTCCCAAGAGTCTCCTTTAACCATTTCAGATTACATTGTCAAGATTCTTCCCAACCAGACAAAATAGTTCTAATAACGCAAAGCTTATTTAGGTGACTACGTTTTATATTATCTTAGCAGTATGTACATTCATTCTTTATTTAACAGGGAAATTATTTTTGTAAATTGCCATCTGAAATGATGAATGGAATTTGCTAACTCACACAGTAAGATTTGGCCATTATCTACATTAACAGAAATGTTTATCAGTATGTCAAAGAATCCGCGCCCACCCCACCCACCTGGAAGACTCAAATCATTAATTCTCAAAAGCATCTGAAATCTCTATGTTTACTTCAATGTACTTAGTACCATTTAACTGACTAAGTAATGAAATTATAATCTTATTAATACAAATTCCAAAAGCATGTCACAGAGAAACTAGCATAATGTCTATGGAGTAAAATATGTCTGAAGTTTGCTCTTTATTGAGCAGTAATTGCTTTACGCATCATTCTTGCTACAGAGCAGCATCAAAGGGCAAAATTTGCGTTTTACAGGTCAGGGAAGGGAAGCTCTCAGCAAAATAATAATTAAAAAGTTTAAATATCTCAATTTTACATTAAAATAACCAATTGATTTTATCAGTAGGAAGAGAATGATTAAGTTGGCATCTACTTGGCTAATGCCAAAAAGACAATAGGTTAGCATTTGCAACAAGATAAGAACATATCTAAGAATTAATGGTACTAATGTGATCAGCAGGCAGCACTAAAACTTGGAGAGCAATTAACTAAACTGAATTGCAAGCGGCACCTTTTCAGCAGCCCTGCTACTAGAACTAATTCAAAGATAATTTGAAATATAGGCAGAGAGAAAAATGACAAAGTCATTGTATCAACATCTGAACAATTTAGAAAAGAACGTCAGTCCATTAGTGGCAAACTATTGAGCTTCAGCATAGATTAGAATCATAAATGGTTAAAAGTCTGACCTAATTTCAATGACTTTACAATCAAAAGATGACCATCGGAGCCATTGTTGAATTCTTTCCTATCTAAAAATAGCGTTCTTCTTTTTAAAAAAAATCATCACTCATAAAAAATAAAAGTGATTTAATCATTTATATTTGAAGCCAGGATTAATTATAAATTTTGTGACTAAAAATAAAATGTATGGTTTCAAATGAAGAAAACATATTGAAACTAATATTAAATAAAGTTAAAAATAATCTGTATTATTAAATCTTAGATAAATTGTTTAGTTAGAGAAACTGATGAATTACTACTATTAAATTGGCTGGAGTCATACCCAGCACAAAGAAAGATGGTTGTGGTTGTTGGAGGCCAATCATCTCAGCCCCAGGACATCGCTGCAGGAGTTCCTCAGGGCAGTGTCCTAGGCCCAACCATCTTCAGCTACTTCATCAATGACGTTCCCTCCATCATAAGGTCAGAAGTGAGGATGTTCACTGATGATTGCAGAGTGTTCAGTGCCACTCGCAACTCTCAGAAAATGAAGCAGTCCGTGCCCGCACGCAGCAAGATCTGGACAACATCCAGGTTTGGGCTGACAAGTGGCAAGTAATATTCGCGCCACACAAGTGCCACGCAATGACCATCTCCAACAAGAGAAGGTCTAACCGCTGTCCCTAGACATTTAATGGCATTACCATCGTCAAATACCCCACCATCAACATCCTGGAGGTCACCATTGACCAGAAACTTAACTGGACCAGCAACATAAATACTGTAGTTACAATAGCAAGTCAGAAGCTGGGTATTCTGTGGCAAGTGACTCACCTCCTGACTCCCCAAAGCCTTTTCACCATCTACAAGGCACAAGTCAGGAGTGTGATGGAATACTCTCCACTTGCCTGGATGAGTGCAGCTCCAACAACACTCAAGAAGCTCGACACAGTCCAGGACAAAGCAGTCCGCTTGATCGGCACCCCATCCACCACCTGAAACATTCACTCCTAACACCACTGGTGCAATGTGGTTGCAGTGTGTACCATTTACAAGATGCACTGCAGCAACTCGCCAAGGCTTCTTCGACAGCACCTCCCAAACCCGCGACCTCTACCACCTAGAAGGACAAGGGCAGCAGGCACATAAGAACACCACCACCTCCAAGTTCCCTTCCAAGTCACACACCATCCTGACTTATCGCTGGAAATATATCGCTGTTCCTTCATCGTCGCTGGGTTAAAATCTTGTAACTCCCACCTAACAGCACTGTGGGAGTACCTTCACCACACAGACTGTAGCGGTTCATGGCGGGGCTCATCACCACCTTCTCAAGGGCAATTATGGATAGGCAATAAATGCTGACCTTGCCAGCGATGCCCACATCCCGTGGATGAATAAATAAAAATATCCTGATTCATAACTTTATGACAATACAATAGACATGAATTTTCAATAACATTAATAGTCTACATTATTTTTCTATGAGAAGAGAAACAAGATACCATTATCAGATTTCTGGGATTAATTGAGAGCCATGAATGTTCTACATTACTAATTAAGTGAAACAAATTAATGCTTCAAGTAACTGTAAAAGTGGAGTTAGCCCATTTTCTTGAAATTCTGTAACAAAAATAATATAGCAACACATAAAGGCATGGCATAGAGAGAAAAACTTGCCTGTTGAGCCCCTTTCCTCCAACAAACCACGTACACATTGCTCTTTAATGGTCGTCCTGCAACTTTGTACCCTGAGGAAGTAGATAATGATAAACAAAACCTCCAAGCTAAACGTTTATCTGAAAACAAAATACCTAGAGACAATTGGACAAAATTCCACAATATCAAGCTAATATACTGTTACAGTCTAACATCAATCAATCCTGACTAGTTGCAGTCCATGGATGATATTTCAACGATCCCAGCAGGACTGAAGCCAAAGTATTTTGTTGCTTAGCAGAAACTGTGTATCTGTAACTAGGGATAGTAGAAAGCTGTTCATACTGTGGAAATGTTATCAGTGACCATTTAAAGTTTTTGTTTTATACTGGAGTTAAAAAATTTCTAGAGCCAGATATAATTGACAATGTGACATCACATTAATAATTGTATATTTTCCTGTAAATACATGTGTGAACACATTAAGTAAAAGGTATAGAAATAGTTTAAATGTTTCAATATTCTTTGTGTTTTTATTCTTGTGTTTAGAAAAAGGTTGAATTTTATAATATTTACAACATCCTACTTTCTCTCATGTTATTTCACTTATCCCAGCTAAATTGTTGTCTGGGCTGCCTTTTATTTTCTGAGTTTTTTTCCCACAACTGTTGGGATTCCTCTTCCCTCTCTTGTTCTTTTCCTTTCACTCTTTTGGTTCTGTGCATCAGATGCTCACAATGCCCTTGGATCCAATGCTTCATACTGTCCATTCTTCTGATCCCCAAAGTCTGTTGCCCAACATTGCTCAGCCATTCCAGCTAACCAATCTGTAACCCTGTCCAATTCATTCTCTCCCTGATCCCTCTGCACCCTGGTATGCATGAGCATCTCTTTCCCACTCAATCTGCCTCTGAAAAATGTTTACTCACTGCAAATTACTATTCCTATAGCTATTCCATCCTCTAGAATGAGTGAAATGGATTCATAATTTCTGAAATCAAATCATTAATTGCACTTTTCCCACTCATACTGTACAGATTCAGACATTCTTATTTCCTAAGCAGATTCAACAACAACTTGCTGTAAAAGATGTCAGGATGACATAGACAGGTTAACTAAATGGTTAGAAATTTGACAGATTCAATTTGATGTAGATTAGTATGAGGTAATATATTTTGCGAGGAAAACCAAGGAATTAGAAAGTCAGTGGGAAGACACCAACGTGTGGATAAACAAAGATACTGGACCGGATCGTTAAGCTTGTTTTTATTTTTCTACCCAAAACAATAACTGGAAAGAGATCAGAAGTCAAAGGGAGAGAAATTGGTCTCCAGTGCACCCATTTCACGGGCAAAAAAGTCGTGCTGGTGTGATCAATTTTCAGGTGCGATCACTGGCGCCCGATCTCCCCCGGAAGTGTGCCAAATTGGAAACTGGCAATTTCCAATCGTCCAGGGTGCCCAACTGAAACAGAATTTATCCCCTTGAATATGCCTGTTTTAGGAGCCCTCTCCTAAATTCAGCCTAAATTGGGCAGACCTTATACGGGTCTACAGCAGCCTAACCAGCAGTTCTCAAAGGGACCACTGGATGCTGCCGACAAAAAGGTAAGTTAACTTTTTTTTTTAAACTTACATTAATGTGGAGCCAGGAAGAGCAGGAGTGTTCCTCCTACCTCCTTGCCCCCTTTTGTTTGCCTTCCTGCACCCGGATGTGCCTGTGGGCTGGCTCAGTGTTGGAGGGAGCCAAATTTCCTGAGGCCCGACGGGCGAGCTGCATGGCATTGCCCAATTGGCATCCACAGTTCGCCGGTTTTATGCAGATGAGGCCCAAGACCCAATTTCCAACAAGCTGTGAGCGGACGTCTTCAGACGTCCATTCCCATCGCGATGCCCATTTTGCACTGGTTTCTAGAGCTACGGTAATTTCTCAGCCAAAGAAGCCAAACACAAAATGTTAGGTCAACAACCCCTTAAAAAATGGAAAGCTTTCTACACTCCAGATTTTACAACTGAAGGTGATGCCTACATTATTGCTTACCAAATCTAGCAACCAATTGAAAGTGCTTAACAAAGCACCAGTTGGTATGTCTGACCATCATCTGACAATCCAGGCAGTCCTTCATTGGTATTTTGAAACGAGTAATGATTGTACAATAATGAAGGTCAAATTAAACTTCAAGCAGAAATTTGATAACTCTGGTTGGCATTCCATTCTACTTGTCAAACAATCCAAGTTCATCTGAGCTCAGATCAAGCTGCCGAACATCATATCCCACATAGTGGCTGCACATCAGTACTGCCTCACAATATTAATTTAATGAAACATATTGAAGCATTGGCAAAAAAGCAGAGACACACTAGTAGGAGGAGGAGGAGGAGGTGGTGGTTCGGCAACTGGCTGGACAGGAAGTCAATCTGAGTGCCAAGACCCAATACAAGAAAACTGTACAATTTGTGAACAGCTCCAACAGTACAACTTTTAGAAATACTCAAGAGATTGTCATAGACAGTCAAATCTATATCCAATGAATTACCCCTTCCCTTTAAGGGCAAATTCATATCTGCATCAGTGGATACAATGGAGATAGTCCATATCCTATCTGTTGCAGGGTCAGGTACATTGCATAAAGCACATCAATCTAATCAGCCAAATGAAGATCAGAGACAAGGCACTTAAATCTTGGGCCAGAATTTGCTGGCAAAATGATGGTGAGTTATTATTAGTGTGTAAATCGTCCAATATAGCAAGTTGCACCTCTCCGCCGTTAGCCTCGTGAACACAGCAGTTTCCCATCAACTTGCCCATGAGTTTCAAGAAATTGCTGCTTTTGCGCATTAATTACCAATTAAATTTACCACAGAAAGTTAGGGCTGGTACTTAACAGTGTAAGGACCCATTTAATGACGAGATTTATGTTCCAGCAATTTGACCCACAAAAATCGGAGTTGAAGGGTGAGAGGAAAAGTCTAACTAACGGGCACACCGCGAGCAAAATCTGGGTCATTGTCTTTAAAATCTTGATCCAAGAAACACCTTAGTACAGATAGCACAGATCAGATACCAAACATAATTTTTATCCATAAAAAAAGCTCGGCCTGCAATTTCCTCTAATGGCATAACCAGCAGGTTCGCAAAAATGTGGGCCAATCGCCCATGCGGCAAGTTGCGCTGAAATCTCCTGAGAAAATGATCATGCACCGAAACGTAAAAAAACGACATAAAACAAGTGGAAATCAGCGTAAATAATCGGGGCCTGAGGAAAACGCTGAGCTTACAGCACATTCCTTCTTTAAGTTTCTCTTTATGCATGAAAAGTTTCAAGCACACTAGGAACAGCATTTTTAAGAAAATGCAATCATGGAAGTTTTTCAATTTTTAATGCAAATCATTGTGATGCCATTATGATGTATTCAATGGTATAGAAATATATTGTAGGTCTTAATGAGGAGAATTTTTTTTTAAAATCACTAAAACTAATCGCCATAAAACACCAGTATCATGACTTTGGGTCTTGTTGCGCCTAAAAATCTAAGTGAAAAGTTACAGCCCTTTCAGAATTGGTATGAATTCAGGAAATTCGCAGGAGTTATGTCAATAAACGGTTGTGGTGGAGGTTTCATGGAATCGGCATAAAAGATTGAGAAAATCTGGGCATAGCATCAAAACAGTTATCATGTAAACAGTCTCCGAAACTCTCGAGCTGATTTTGATGTATCATCATATTTGTGCTTAAGAGAGTTATGGAGACCCAAATATAGAAGTGACCTGATCAAAATCAAAACAAAGGTCATGTCAAATAATTTAATTTAGCATTATAAAAATGGCAGTTGTCATTGTCTGACTCTTCAACCTCAAAGAATAATGCACATTTTGTTTCCTCACTTTCTAGTAGTGTATTTCAGCCTGCCAATTATGCTGATTTGTTACAGTGCAGTCATTTATCAGTAAGCCAAAATCAATACTTTCTCTGTACTCCGGAGACTATATTAAATGCAGACTAATGACCACGGGGGTAAACTAGTTGTATTTAAAAGTCTCAAGGGTAATAAGAAAAATGAATCACTGACAATTTTTAACCAATCTTGGAAATAAGCCATAGATTTCAATAAAATGACTTGACAGCCTGGAATTTCCTGAAATGGTGCCATTTTGAGCAGCATTTCTAATTTACTCCAAAATTTCCTGGTTTTCCAATTAGAATATGCTGCAGCGGGCATAGCGTCGAATCAGAAGCAGCGCTGCCAATGGCCACTGTACTTTAAAACAGATACTTTAACATGAATAGATTTTATGTACTCGAAACAGTAAGTAATTTTAGCTCAGTTGGTTTTTCATCAAATCTATGTATAAATATTTGGGGATACCATTATGTATTTTCTGCATTGATTACTAGAAGTTTAAAGGAATAACTAAAAACTAATGTAAAAGTTATTTTGGAAGACCATTTCACTTTTATGCACCTCTTCCTGCTGATAAAAATAAAATAAAATTGAAAAGCCACTCTCTTTTCTTGTTCTTCAGGATCTAAAAGTCTGTATTTGAATTCTGTTATTTTGTCGTCACCTGTTGGAAATCGTTAATAAAAGTGGGACACTGTTTTATGTTACAAAGAGGAATTGTTAGACGAAGACAGACCAAGGTCCATCTAGTTTGCCTTCTACTATCCTGGTGATACAATAATAATGGAGTTGTTAACTAATCATGGTTAAATTACTTCCATTTTGCACAAAAGATGAAATGCAACTATCGTTTCAAATAAGTGTCTATCAACCAAATATTTAGTGAATACCATTTATTAAATGGAAGAAACCGTGAATTGCTCATCACCGCCCAGTACAAATGACGCAGAATGAAACAGAATTAGAGGATCCCGATCATTTCCTAATTCCCCGATAGCAAATGTTTATCAGCTTTTAGTTCTTGCAAGTAATAATTAACAAATTTGATTGTAAATAGGGTGATCTAATTTACACATTCTTTATTCCTCTCCCAATCTGCAAAGTACCTGAAGTACCTGAGTTTCTAGATTGTTACATTTATTTGTTGAATCTACTTTTCATTATTTGAATAAAATGTCCCAAGTTAATCTATTAACACTCACAATTTAAAGCAGAAATCAAAATGGTGTACTGTGTTTATTGGTTAGTTCTGCTCTTACTCCTTCGCTTCTGCATTTTATATATAATTGCTGTATTAGTTTAAATGGAAATCTGGACAATTCGCATTTTTCAATAAGATGTCCTGATAGTTTAATCAAGCAACAACCCACCATTATATTTCATTAAAATCAGTCCCTGTGCATCCATCTCTGGCTGTGAAATCAATGCAAAGCATTTCACCTTCATGGAGGCATGTATTAGCTGCTAGAAATAGTGACAGGAATCTCCCAGAGAAGCTTGATCTCCGCAATTAATGATTTGAGAAACAAAAACCTTGGACAGCAGCAAGTTGGGGCTCTCATTAATTGCAGGCCTATTCTAATGTTGAGCAAAAGTAAAGCAAATGTTATTAGATTAACAGGTCCATAAAACTGGCATTACATACAGATAGAATATTTTAATCTGAATATAAGGGACGAGCTGGAGCCAATGTCATCTAAGAGTCCTTCAACTTCATGACTTTAGGGGCCGTTATTCTTTGTAACAGCTTTTGCTGCTCCCTCCAGCCCACTTTATTTGTGCAAGTGTTTCTGCTGCTTTTTCAAAACAATTATATTCTTCATAAAACTACTGTGGCATGAATGAATGAATAGCTGCTGATTGATTTCACAACCACTCATGATAAAGTAACAAGAGACAGGGCAGCATTAGAGAGGACAAACATATAATGAAACAAACTGTTTCTATGTGGCTTATTTAAACAACAACAAACTCCATTCCCCAGCCACTGAATCCATCCCTCTCCCTAACATCTCTCTGAGGCTGAACCACACTGTTCGCAACCTTGGTGTCATATGTGACCCTGAAATGAGCTTCCGACCACATATCTGCAGCATAACTAAGACCGCCTATTTCCACCTCTGTAACATCGCCCGTCTCTGCCCTTGCCTCAGCTCATCTGCTGCTGAAACCCTCATCTATGCCTTTGTTACCTCTAGACTTGACTATTCCAACGTACTCCTGGCTGGCCTCCCACATTCTACCTTACGTAAACTTGAGGTCATCCAAAACTCGGCTGCCCATGTCCTAACTCACACCAAGTCCCGTTCACCCATCACCCCTGTGCTCGCTGACCTACATTGGCTCCCGGTTAAGCAACGCCTCGATTTCAATATTCTCATCCTTGTTTTCAAATCCCTCCGTGGCCTCGCTCCTCCTCATCTCTGTAATCTCCTTCAGCCCCACAAACCCCAGAGATTCTGTGCTCCTCTAATTCTGCCCTCTTGAGCATCCTTTAAGATGCTCCTTAAAGCCTACCTCTTTGACCAAGTTTTTTGGTCACCTGCCCTAATTTCTCCTTATGTGGCTCGGTGTCAAATTTTTTGGGGGAAAAATTCAGTATCGTCCCGTTTGGGGCGCAATTATCGGCCGGGCACAAAGATTAGCGCCTGCCGCTAATTATCGCCTCCGACTGCAAACTTGACTTTTATCGCCCCTGGAGGTGATTGGAGCGCTAAATCAGGCGCTACACATCTGTCTTAAGGCGCAAAGGCCGAGGAGCGAGGCGCTAACTCAGAGCGCTGGCGAAGCTCATGTGATGTCAGTCAGCAATGGAACACAGACACAATGGCGCCAGCCAGTTCTTAAAGGGGTCGGTTGATCTTGCTTTCCATCCACATCCTGCTCGTTGCAGCCTTGAATCTCGGCCTGGAGAGACCTGTACATCAAATCTGCTGGAAAGAACAATGGAGAGAACCAGGGAAAGAGCTCAGAGTGCAACCCCCACACTCTCTTCTAAATCGATACAAGGAAGGGCAAATCAAAATGAACCTGCAAAGTGCTGCTCAGTACCCAAAACTCCTTCACACAGCGTTGAATCTCTCCAGAAGTCTCTCTCTCTCAGAATGCATGGTTCAAAAATGTCACCAACAAAAAAAGGGGGGAAGCGGTCACCTTTAAATAGCGCTCCCCCAGTCCCTCCCTGACTGCAAAACGCTCCCCTCAACCTGTCGTTGCTAGCGGCAGGCGGTAAGGCAGGGGGCGCCACTCAATATCCACTCCGGGGCACTACCGGGGCGTTGCCCACTCAACTGACGTCACGATCTGCCGACGCAGGAGGTCGTGGCGGTAGTGTTTAGCGCCACCGCAAAATGTCTAGTTAATTTTGCGAGCGGCGCAAACATCGCCGCGCCTGGGTGCTAGTTGCTTTGCGCCCCATTAGCGCCCTCTTAAGGCGCTAACGGGAGGCGCAACCAACTGAATTTTTCCCCCTTTGTCTTTTAATACTCCTGTGAAGTGCCTGTTTCATTATATGTTTGTCCTCTCTGATGCTGCAGTGTCTCTTGTTACTTTATCATGAGTGGTTGTGAAATCAATCAGCAGCTATTCATCCATTGATGCCACAGTAGTTCTATGAAGAATATAATTGTTTTGAAACAGCAGCAGAAACACTTCGATCTTCCCAATATTTAATTGGAGAAAATTTCTGCTCATCCAGAACTGGATGTCGGACAAGCAGTCTGACAATTTAGTGACAGTGGAGGGGTTGAGAGAAGTGGTGGTGAGGTAGAGCTGGGTGTCGTCAGCATACATGTGGAAACTGACACTGTGTTTTCGGATGATGTCGCCAAGGGGCAACATGTAGATGAGAAATAGGAGGGGGCCAAGGATAGATCCTTGGGGGACACCAAAGGTAACGATGCGGGAGCGAGAAGAGAAGCCGTTGCAGGTGATTCTCTGGCTATGATTAGATAGATAAGAATGGAACCAGGCGAGTGCAGTCCCACCCAGCTGGACGACGGTAGAGAGGCGTTGGCGAAGGATGGAGTGGTCAACCGTGTCAAAGGCTGCGGACAAGTCAAGAAGGACGAGGAGGGATAGTTTACCTTTGTCACAGTCACAAAGAATGTAATTTGTGACTTTGATCAGAGCTGTTTCGGTACTGTGGCAAGGGCAGAAACCTGATTGGAGGGATTCAAACATGGAATTGCGGGAAAGATGGGCACGGAGAGTCAGCACCTTTGAGTCTATACAGAGTGAATGGTAACTTCAGTTACTGTGTGGAACAGCTGCCAGTTCAGTAAGATTGAGATTTCGATAACCTGTTATAGAGAGGAGTGTATATAACCATTGCCAGCAGGACTATGAAAATGCTTACTTCAAAGTTTAGGGTCACCTATTATTCATTTCCATTAATGTCAATTTGAGCACCGTGGGTATTGTAACCTAACAATTGCACCCGTTTCCATCGAGACAGCTTCATCATTTCATCCTTACTTCAAGGACCATATCAATCTTGTCTGTAATTATCCAGTGAACAGGGCTCCCAACATACACCAGTAGCCAGCTGTTTTACATCCACCTCCACCACACACACGCCGATATTTTGTATTTTGTGGATTTCAGGGAGTGTTTAGAGCGGTTACATTTCCTCCCGCCCATCACTTGTTTTCACTGTCCTGCCAATGCATGGTTTGGTAGATGGGTCAATGTTCAATGAAAAATTGTCATATAAACATTTGTGGAAATTCCAATGTTAAAATGTCCACACTTATCTATTACATTGTTGTGGGTGTGTGGGTCTGTGGGCTGAATTTTGCCAGCGCTCAGAGGGCGGGTTTGGAGACGGGTCCGCTGTCAAAATCAAAAAGATTGACAGCGGGCCGGTATCCTGCTCTGAACCCACCTCCTTGAGGTTCACTCGTGCCGGCTCTGCCTGTGCATTGCAAACCCGGCACTAAGTGGCGGGTCAGGCAATTTTGAAAGTTAGCAGGGTAGTTAAAGCAATTGAATCAACATTTTACCACGTCCAAAGTATTTTCCCAAGTTTTCCTCGAGGTCCCTATCGCTCGGGGATCACGCCAGGTCAGTATGTCAGGTTCTGAACAACTCTCCATTTGTTTCATTAGGTCACAGCTGCAAAGGTGGTATAAAAGCTACCATTTCACAGCTGGTCACTTTCCAACCTCAGAAGCTTCAGCCTTCAGGATTTGGAACCCACTTTTGAGCTTTATGCACTTTTGAAGTGCTTGGAGTAATCTCTCTATCCACTGTCGCCTCCTTGGAACAACCTCTCTCAACATTGACAGATTACTTGTCATCTCAACCTCACCTGTCATCTATTCCATCAGCATCAGTGCTCTTGAAAATATCTCACCTTGGTCCGCAGAATCCTAAACTGATCAGCCCCAACACCAGCATCACCAGGCACACCAGCAGCACCAACATCCACACCAACCTTCTCCGCAATCAACTGATGCTGCACTGGAGACAGGGCATCATCACCCATGCACATTGTTGCCCGGGACGCCAGCGATGGACTCACCATGTCCAGATTAGCTTCACTTAACACTGTACACCCTGACTGCCACATGATGCACCAGGTTAGCACCACCCCACACCAGCACCATAAAGCATCGCTACAATGTCCAAGCCATTCCTTTCACACTCATCACCATTGGGGGGGGGGGGGGGGGGGAACGACGTTATGTCTCACCATTTACTATAACTCACTAAGACACTTTCAAAGGTGCACACAAATCTGTCCAAGAACACAAAGTGTTGAAAATAAAGATATCAATGTTTGACAGCACATTACCAGAAACTTCACATGAACATTGACTAAACCACCCAAGTGCCTATCCTTGTGTGTTGTTAGTTGGTATGCTTGCAGCAGGATGAGGGCGAGTGTGAGGGGTGGTAGTGAGATGGTATTAATTGGCCGGGAACCTTGCAGGGCGGGCTTAACAAGCCCAATCATCGGAATATCTTGTTGGAGGCCGGGATCGACGTCACCCGCCCCGACCCGCCAAGGTTGGAAAAATCCAGCCCTGTGTGTTTGAGAGAGAGAAAATGTAGATAGAGAGGGATGGGTGGAGGTGCAAGGTAAGTTGGTGTGAGTAAAGATGTGCAGGAGTAGGGTAGGGAAGGCAGAGTGATGGGGATGTGATGAGTGGCACAGCAGGATGAAGTAGAGTGTGGCTTTGCAGTAACGTTTTGTGATCTACTGAGATCATGGACAGGTTTGTGCCACTGTAGCCTGGTCCTCCTGACGACATCCCTGCTTGTGTCCTCCTGTGCAATGTGCAACCAGGCTGTGTTGGTCTCCTGGGGAGGTCTCTTCCGTCCATTGGCAGGGAAGAGGACCTCCCTGCGTGCTGTGACTCCCTCCATAAACATATGGAGGGAGTCATGGGACAGCCTGGGTGCAGCCGTGTACCTTTGTGCAGTGCTTGTCAGTGTTTTCAGCACCTCAATGCTGTGGAACACTGACAGCACAACTGTCAAAATCAATTTGGACATGGCCCCTTTAAGGAAACTGGCTGATGACACCTCATCAAGTGACATCATCAGACCCGCTTCCTATTAATTGGCCGGGAACCTTGCAGGGCAGGCTTAACAAGCCCAATCATCGGAATATCTTGTTGGAGGCCGGGATCGACGTCACCCGCCCCGACCCGCCAAGGTTGGAAAAATCCAGCCCTGTGTGTGTGAGAGAGAGAAAATATATATATTGTGACTGTTCTCTTCCCGTTGCCACATTTACTTCCTGTATCATGATTCTGTAATGCCTGAAGTAATGCCTGCTTATATTGCTTTTAATGGGTAACAATGTAAGCCCTGCTTATTTTACTTTCAGTCTATTATTACATACACCATTTGCTCACATTTCAGTCTTCCTAATGCTAGGTAATTCTTTTCTTGTACAACTAACTTGCCTTTTCTACCACCAAGCCTTTTCCCTTCACCCCTAGGTTTCTTTGGTCCTATCAGACATTCCTGCTCTTTAACCCTGCTGCCTCCTTCTGCGAGACCTACAGTCTCTCGCATCTCCCTCCCCACCAGACTCACGACCTCCCAACCCACTTCAAAATCTTAGCAGCCTTAGGTACACTTAACATTTGATATGCCGACCTACTGTCTACTGCTCCCCAAAATTAGGAAGCAGACACATGAAGCAGACGGCTAGCATTTCAAAATTTAAACATGCTAAACCCACCAAGGTTACTAATTGGCATCTGAAAGTCACTGGTGCAGCACTTCCAAAGATTAATGCAGCTAAAGTTGCAAGGATTTGGCACCAGGGTAGGCAGGCCACGAGCCTTGCATATTAAAACACAGGTTATTCTTTGAAACCCTGATCCATTTAAAATGAAACCTATCATCCTTTAATATTTTAAAAATCCATTGTATTTTAAATTATTAAAGCTCATTTTCAGAAACTAAAAGGCTCTGCGCCCCACTAAAAAAATAATCACTGCCACCCCCTTCACCTCACTCGCCACTCTGCTGCAGATCACACTCTGTCCCGCTACGGTGCCTGTCCATCCTGCCCTGAATTATTCCTGCCATTGCATAAAGCAAACTGCAACCAGTGTTTGTACCCGACCACTTCTGCCCCACACAAGAGGATGTTCATGATACCGCTTCCACCAGTCTATCTCTCAGCTTGCCTTCCATCCAACCATCTCTACCTTTTTTCTACCTCTCTCCCACTTCTCCACAGCACCACATCCTACCCCCAAATTTTAGGATCACCATCCCCACTCCTTCCTATCCCATTCCCAGCCACATTTTAGGGCTTGGTCTTCCCCACTAAAAGACCTACCAGCTCCTGGAATGCATGCAAAGGGGAGGGGAGCTGGCCAGCAAACGGCTGAGAATATAATCCACCAGGAAGGGGAGCAGGAGACCTGAAGGCAGGTGAAACCAGGGGATGCAGCAATACATAAATACATTTTTTAAAATTACATGAAAATTAAATATTTGACATTTGAAGTCATTAATCTAATGCTTTCTAGTTAGCTTTCAGAAGCTCAGCAAAAAAAAAATCACGATGGTGGGAAGCTGGCACAGACGGTTCAGAAGGTTGCTCGCCCATCACCTGCAATTGCATAATCAGCATGACAAGTTTACAAATCATTATAATTATGGCTAGAGGAATTTAAAATGAGGAAAAGTAGACACAAAAAGTGCAACAAAAATGTGACAACAGGAAATCAAGTGTTGCTGACAGGAAGTGCATGCTGACTAAAGATAATATAATACTACTCAATCTCCTGTGGCATTGAACATGGTAATGAACATGGAATGTGGTTGCTTTATTGCCCATCTCTGTTGTCTTCATATTATTGTTTCTCTCTGTCTCACCTCCTCTGATTCTATTGCTCTTTCTCTTTTCTACTTATCTCCCACTGACAGTGCCTTTCTCTCTGCCTTTTTCTTTTGGATGGACATGGGATATGCAATTGCATGATATGACAGGTAAAGGAGCCACCAATGGCTGCAGGTTGCATTTGAAGACAGGAAAAAGTGACCCTTAGCAGCACCCTTCCTGTCCCCTCTCCCAAGCACTCGTGTTTCCCCCACCCTCAATCCCATTGTCTCTACTGGCTCTTCACGTTCTCACTATCCATACCCGTTCCTACCACACCCTCACTCCCATCCCTTTTGAATTGTCCACTCAACTCCTTTATCCTTCCATTCCCCTTGCCCCACTGTCACTCACTTCACGCTGCACCTTTCATTCAATCACCGAGTCCAACTCACTCCCCACTAGGCCAGGTAGTAAAAGGCAAGAGGACCCCTCGCCCTTAACCAGATTCTTTCGTTCATACAGCCCACCCTTCCCTTCCTATTGGTTTCCCTCAGCAAGGTTTTGCTTGCTTCCTAAATGCAACTTAATTTTTTAATAAAAAGAAATCAGATTAGAATTACCTGTCTGCTTCTCTCTCTATTTGTGTCTCTCTATTTGTGTCTCCCCCTCCTTCTGTCTCAGAGGTGTTAGAAATTAGAATCTCTGTCTCACAGGTGTAAGCAATTAGCACTGACTTTGTCGAACTCTCAGTAGGTGAGGTAATTACTTGTCTTCAAAATTTAACTGGTATATTTTGAAAATGTAATTATTATCTGAAGAAAGACTCTCCATCGTCCTCGTTGACTCCAGTCTGTCTCTGACTCCAGTCCTTCTCTGACCTCAGTCTCTCTTATGTTTTAAACATTTATAAAATGTAACAAACACTGCAACACGTGTGTAATCAGAACACTCTTATCTGCGCTCTCTCTCTCTCTCACACACACATGCAAAACCTGTTTAAAAAGACACTCAACATTCATTTTTACCTCAGTAAAGCTTTGGAAATTTGAAATAAGTTCGAAAACCTTTGAGCAAACTGAATAGTACTGTTGCATCCTGGGACACGAGGTACACTGCACATGCTCGGAGTGCACAATCCAAATTTAGTTCACATCATGTTATTGTGAAATAAAAGTTTTAATTTTGGTTAAAGCCTTATTTTAGACATTAGAACTTATAGTTCCTGAGGAAAGAAATAGCAGATGAAAACAAATTCAGAAAGCATTTTGAGGGAATTATGGAAACCCAGGAGCCGTACCATTCAACCCAGTGGCCAGATTACGCCATTAGAGTGACGGGTTTACATAGATTTTTGCATTATAAGCATAGGTGTTTTCATTATAAATGTGGTTATAGGAATTTACAATGGAAAAAGTCGTGTTTAGTGCATGCTTAAACATCACACTTTGTCACTGATACAAAACAATATTAAAGAAGTGAATGAAAGGCAATCAGGCAGAGAGTCAATGCTGGATTCTTTTGACCTGGTGCTAGAAATTTACAAAGCACCTACAGTTAACCTGTCTTTAATCTCAAGAATTTGCAAGCAGCTATAATTACCTGGATTTGCCTTTTTAGATCATTTTCCCCACAGAAAATATTTAAACAGTAGCCTTAAAGGGACAGGCCAGGTTACTCACAAATCCATTTTGGCAGCTAAATATATTCCAGAATTAGAAAGGTTAATGTAATGTTGGCCTTTATTTCAAGGTGGCTGGAACACAAATTGATGGAAGTTATGTTACAATTATATAAATCTCTGGTTAGACCCCATTTCAAATACCGTGTTCAGTTTTGGGCATCGCACCGCGAAGGATAGATTGGCTTTGGAGGGAGTGCAGCACAGATTCAGCAGAATGATTTCAGGGTAAAAAGGGATAAATTATGAGGACAGCTTGCATAGACTAGGCTTGTATTCCCTCGAGTATAGAAGATTAAGGAGTGATCTAATTGGGGTGTTTAAGATGATTAAAGGAGTTGATACAGTAAATAAAGAGAAACTATTTCCTCTGGTGGGAGAGTCCAGAACAAGGGGGCATAACCTTAAAATTAGAGCTAAGCCGTTCAGGGGTGGCGTCAGGAAGTACTTCTTCACACAAAGGGAAGTGGAAAACTCAAAATCTCTCCCCCAAAAAGCTGTTGAGGCTGGGGGTCAATTGAAAATGACAAAACAGAGATTGATAGGATTTTGATGGCAAGGGTATTATGGGATAAGGCACCAAGGCGGGTAGATGGAGTTAAGATACAGATCAGCCATGATCAAATTAAATGGCCAAACAAGCTCGAGGGGATAAACGGCCTACTCCTGTTCCTACGGCCGGTATTTTAATTTGGAGCCGGATGCTGGAAAGCGGTTGGGAAACCTGGGAGAATGGGCCGGAGGGGGATTGGGGATCGGGGGCCGAGGCCGAGGATCGAAGGCAAGAGGGGGGAAAATCGGAGGTCTCGTGGGGTGGGGGGTGGTCGGATGGAGATCGAAAGGGTCTCGTGTCCGATTGTGGGGTGTTGGCGTGGCAGAAAAGTTGGATTCAGCAGGTAAGTGGAAAAGCACTTAACTTCTGGATCTAGGAGTCCTCGTCTCCCTTTAGCTGGCAGGTTCCCCGAGGCCTGGGAAATCCACCTGCCCACAGTTAAATTTAAAAAGGTGGATCGCCATGAGGCACTGAGCCTTATTATAATATTTAAAGTGCCAAGCCGCCTCCTGTGAGCGGGTTGGTAGAAAGAATGAAGAGAGGAAATATAAACTAAAGGGTACAATCCTAAAGGAGGTGCATGAACAGAGAGACCTCAGGGTATATGTGCACAAATCGTTGAAGGTGGCAGGGCAGGTTGAGAAAGCAGTTAAAAAAGCTTACGAGATCCTGGGCTTCATGAATAGAGATATAGGGCCAAAAATTCATCCCGCTGCGCGAGAGTACGCACTGCGTACTCTCGCGTATTCTCTCTCCAATTGCCGGTTTTCTGCATGCCCTGCGCATGCGCTGAAAACCGGCACTTGGTCTTTTGAAAAGGGGGCGGTTCCTCGGTGCATCGCGTGCGCGCTACAGGCTGCGCGCACGCTGTGCACTTCGTGCTTTGGACGCGCAGGTAAGGACGGAAGATTTTAGAAATGGAAAAAGGAGGAGTAAGACCCACTTTTAACAAGGTAAGTAGTGAATTAAGTATTTTTTTGAATTTTTTTTAACAGGTATATCTTTTTTAGAGACTTTAAAGACAGGTAAGTTTATTTTTATAACTTTTTAAAAGATTTTAAATTTTTTCAAAAATTTAATTTTTTATTTAAAATGGTTAATTTATTTAACTATACTTATTTTATTAATGTGATGTTTTTTTTTAATTTAATTGAGGTTTAGCTGTTATTTTGGGGGGGTGTAAGATTCATAGCTTTCACAGCACGTATGTGAAACTTATGAATGGAAGATGGTGTGCTGCCATTGGCTCTAACTGAGTCACGTGATCCCACAGCTCGCACGAATTCACTACGCCGGTGGGATACGCAAGCACTGCCCAGCTGATGTCTGGAACATCAAGTTCGTGCGAGCTGGATCTGAAAAAGCCAACGCAGAGTGAGAGATCGCGGGGAAGCCTTACCCCCGCGGGAACAGAGTGAGATCAATTTCTGGGCCATTGAGTAAAAAAGCGTGGAAAATATCATGAACCTTTATAAAACACTGGTTTGGCCTCAACTGGAGTATTGTGTCCAATTCTGGGCACCGCACTTTAAGAAGGATGTGAAGGCCTTAGAGAGGGTGCAGAAAAGATTTACGAGAATGATTCCAGGGATGAGGGACTTGAGTTACGTGGATAGACTGGAGAAGCTGGGGTAGTTCTCCTTAGAGCAAAGAAGATTGAGAGGAGATTTGATAGAGGTGCTCAAAGTCATGAGGGGTCTGGACAGAGTAGATAGAGAGAAACAGTTCCCATTGGCAGAAGGGTCAAAAACCAGAGGACACAGATTTAAGGTGATTGGCAGAAGAACCAGAGACGACATGAGGAGAAACTTTTTTACTCAGCGAGTGTTTAGGATCTGGAATGCACAGCCTGAAAGGGTGGTGGAGGCAGACGCAATCACAGCTTTCAAAAGGGAGTTGGATAAGTATCTGAAGGAATGAAATTTGCAGGGCTACAGGGAAAGGGCGGGGGAGTGGGACTAGCTGAAGTGCTCTTGCACAGAGCCAGCACGGGCTTGACGGGCCAAATGGTCTCCTTCTGTGCTGTAACCATTCTATGATTCTATAACTAGACAAATTTATCAGACCCTTTTGACCTGGAAAATGTCTGTGCATTCATGTAATGAATGCTGCAGGTCCTCATAATTAAAGGGGAATTAAGGTTACACAATTTCTAACATTAGGAATGGATTGCTCAGAGAAGAACAATAATTACTCAAGTAGTTGCTGCCCCACCTAAAAATGCATGGCACTTCTCCATCTGGCCACTGAGGTCACTTATTCATTCCCTTAAAAGATCTACCCTCTGCTGCCCAGTGAAATTAATGTCCCTAGCTCACCATGTTCAGAAGCAATAATTTCGAAAGAATTTGCATTTATATAGCGCCTTTCACAAGATGCCCCAAAGCACTTTACAGGCAATTAAGTACTTTTGAAGTGTAGTCACTGTTGTAATATAAGGAAATAGGTTTATTGTAAATACCTGGTGAGGACTGTATAGAACATTTCTAATTCTTATGAAACTGCTGTATGTTCACCCTGCCCCCAGCCATCTATTACCTCTACCCCTCCTTCACCACCCACCACCTCCCCGCCCACATCGAGGAATTTAAGAGAATCCTATAGCCTTTGCCAGTACATGGCAAAAGACATTACATAATATGGTTAGCTTAGAGATGTAAGATCTAGAGTAGAGTTTCCACTTTGGGCGCAATCAGAGATTCTGACGCAAATTGCCCGTTTTAAAAAGTGTTTTTCTCTTCCCATCGCGTTTCCGCTCAAACTTATTTGCATATCGCCAAATGTAAAATTGCCATGAACCAGCACAATTGGGCAGGGTTTTAAAAACATAATTTTTTTAAAAATTTGCTTTAAAAACTATTCCTTGATATATTTAAGAGTGGCAACTTGGTAAAGTTTGATTAATACAGGTGAAAATGGGTTTATCACAAAAAATAAGCATTTTAAATCACAATGTCAATTCACCACCTGTGAGTAACCCGATTTTAAATTACTGAAAATTACTTTGAAAAAATATTTTTAAAACTATTTTCTAGTTAGATTGGGGTACAGTAGTGAGTTCCTTAGTAAATTAAAAAAATCATTCAAAACCTTTCAAAATGTTCCCATTAGTGTCTTGCGCCGAAAAGTTCCAGCTTAATTTTTAGAGCCTCCTCGAAGGCCTGCAAGCGAACGCAATTATTGGAAACTCCCAGTGGTGATTAATTCATCCTGGGGCGTAGCCAGTTTAGTGGGTGGAGCCTGCTTCTAGAGCAATGTTTTTAAAACCAACTCAAAAGATCGCGGAAACTCAAGTTGCACTGAGCGCGATTTGCACTTAAACTTCCGCAATGTTTTGCGCCAGTTACGCCGATATCGGGAGAATTGTGTCGAAAAAACCAGTGCAATCGAGCGGAAACTCCAGGCCCCAATGTGTAAAAGGCAGATTTCTGCAGCTAAAGCAAACAGTGGCATTCAAATATTAGCTGATATTTGTTGCAAAGAGAAAGTCATTTGATTAGGATAAAGTGTCCTGAAATCAGAAATGCATTTTCACTTTTAGAAATAAGCAGAGACAGTCTCCTCTGCCCCTATTCTCCAGTAGGTCCCAAGAGGCCAGGTAGACAAATTTATAATTTACAATTGTGGAACAGACATTCTTCACCGTTACACTTAATAGAAATGAAAATAGGTCAATACGAAAAATACTTTATGAATGCACCACACATATCCTAGACCAACAATTTTACCCAGCATTAAGAGGAATGTACCACCATACTAGTGAACATTTTTGAAAAGAATTTTGTAATGCAAAAACCACAAAACGATGCGTGTTATACACAACTGATATCATTTTATTTTTATTTTCCCCAATGCTATTTTTTTTGTCTTCTGCATCTCTTGATAATACAATTCTCCAATTTATTTCAGTACAGTACACAAGCAAAGGCATTTTGTGTACAGTGGCGCTTGACAGCTTGGTAACCAGTAATCAGCATTTAAGGTTTTCTATTGGAATGCTTCTGAAACATCCTACTGCAAAAATCAAGAGGAATTCAATTTAGTCTATCCTATTTAGCCTATTTCGCAACTCCTCAGATAATGATGCAGTCCATGCCTGCATGCAACAAGACCTGGACGACATTCAGGCTTGGTCTGATAAGTGGCAGGTAACATTCGTGCCACACAAGTGCCAGGCAATGACTATCTCCAACAAGCGAGAGTCTAACCACTGCCCCTTGACATTCAACAGCATTACCATTGCCAAATCCACCACTGCCAAATCCACCACCTTCAACATCCTGGGGGTCACCATTGAGCAGAAACTTAACTGGACCAGCCACATAAATACTGTGGC
Organism: Squalus acanthias; assembly: GCA_030390025.1. Classification (NCBI taxonomy): domain Eukaryota; kingdom Metazoa; phylum Chordata; class Chondrichthyes; order Squaliformes; family Squalidae; genus Squalus; species Squalus acanthias. The sequence goes on from CM059431.1 coordinate 68,743,633, forward strand.
AACAAGAGAGGTCAGAGGCTAGGTATTCTGCGGCGAGTGTCTCACCTTCTGACTCCCCAAAGCCTTTCCACCATCTACAAGGCATGAGTCAAGAGTGTGATGGAATACTCTCCTGGGAGCAGGTTGGCTGTCCACCCCTTGTCCCGCCTCAGTAAAACCCAGAAGTCGGCCAGTTGGAGCCGGCTTCCCGACGTGCTCGGAATTTTTCCCCATTTAACCCCCCACCCGCAACCAATCCCACAGGCTCACCCATGTTAAAATTCCCCCCATATCCCTGCAGTACTATACATCTAATTGGGTCACTTTGACCAGCACACATTCCTTATAACAGCTGTTGGAGATTAGAAGGACGGTGATTAGAAGGAAAGAAAGACTTGTATTTCTATAGCGCCTTTCACGACCTCAGGACATTCCAAAGTGCTTTACAGCCAATGAAGTACTTTTGAAGTGTAGTCACTGTTGCAATGTAGGAAACAGGGCAGCCAATTTGCACCACAGAAAGCTCCCACAAATAACAATGTGATGAAATAAAGAAAGACTTGCATTTATATGGTGCTTTCATGACCACCGGACGTCCCAAAGCGCTTTACAGCCAATGAAGAACTTTTTGAAGTGTAGTCACTGTTGTAAGGTCATGACCAGATAATCTATTTTAGTGATGTTGGTTGAGGGATAACTATTGGCTAGGACACCGGGGATAACTCCCCTGCTCTTCTTCAAAATAGTGCCATGGGATCTTTTACGTTAACTTGAGAGCACAGTCAGGGCCTCGGTTTAACGTCTCATCCAAAAGACAGCACCTCCAACAGTGCAGCACTCCTTCAGGACTGCACTGGTGTGTCAGCCGAGATTTTTGTGCTCAAGTCTCTGGAGTGGGACTTGGATCCACAGCCCATGTGAACACCGATTGAGTAAAGACCATCCAATCTGAAGTGACAGTCTTGGGTCAGCAGACAGATGAGAAACCAGAACGTTATTCAACATCAAATTACCAAAAATTCTAAGAGGATCAATGCTGTTTAATCAATACATAATGGCCCAGAAATTAAACATCGATGGTTCCCGCGGGGGTAAGGATTCCCCGCGATATCGCACTCCGCGCCTACCTTTTTGTTTGGGGCCCACACGAACTTTAGTTTCAGGGCCTCTCCCTGTTGCAACCGTACAGTGCTTGCGTGTCCCAGAGGCGCAATTAGTTCGTGCGAGCTCTGGGATCACGTGATTCAGTTAGAGCCAATGGCAGCGCACCATCTTTCATTCATAGTTTTGACAGCAAGGGCTGTCAAAGCTATGAATACTACAAGCCCCCAAAAGAACAGCTAAACCTCAATTAAATTTTTTTAAAAAGCCATCACATTAATAAAATAACTATAGTTAAATAAATTAACCACTTTAAACAAAAAATTAAATTTTTGAAAAAATTTAAAATCTTTTTAAAAGTTATAAAAATAAACTTACCTTTCTTTAAAGTCTCTAAAAAAGATAAACCTGTTGAAAAAAATTTAAAATAACACTTAATTAACTACTTACCTTGTTAAAAGGGGGTCCTATGCCTGCTTTCTTTATGTGTAAAATCTTCACCACTTACCTGCGCGTTCAAACCTGAAAAAAAAAACTAAGTGCACTGCGTGCGCACAACCTGTAGTGCGCACGCGGTTCACTTAGGAACCGCCCCCTTTGCAAAACATGAAGTGCCGGTTTCCCGCGCATGCAGGAAACCAGCAATTCGGGACCTAATACGCGAGAGTACACAGTGCGTACTCTCGCGTATTAGGTCTAATTTTCGGGCCAATATATTTAATCTGCATTAAATTATGCAGGCATTTTTATTCAAGGCTTGGATTAAAATCTGTTCCAAACAGTATTAAAAGTTAATAACCAAAATGAAACACAGATTCTGAATTACTGGTGCACAAACTTGCAAAAGCCAAAAGCTGTTAGTGTTACTGGAACTCAGGGAACTACAAATGACACGTATTACTGCAGTGCCCTCTAACGTCTACTTTTATGGAACTGAAGGGTATTGAAAGACTACATTCTCCCAGAGTTCAGAATGAAGCTGACAAGAAACTTAATTTACCAACAACTAAATAACTCCAACAAACAAGTTAATAAAACAAAATACAAATCTTATCTTTTCCACCTACTGCCCTGGACTCAAATAATTCTTACTATTGCTCACATTGAGCCAGTATCAACTGTTAAAGGCTAAGGAAGACTAAAATCAAAATTGTTTCATGGAGAAAGTAAATAATAGTTTAGCTTATACATTTAAGAAAACATAAATTAAACCTCAATAAAAGCTGGTCTGCTAAAGGGGTCAGTTAATAAGATCTCAAAAAAGGGACAAACTACACCTAGCATATTCTAAACACAGTGGAGATGATTTTTGTCTTCAGCTCAGTCTATGCTAAATGGTTTAAAACTAGTCGAAATCCCAACCAAAACATCAATGGGTTGAATTTCCCCAAGGGTTTTCCGGATTTCCCATCATAACTTTGGTGGAGGTTCGGCAGAAACCCAAGAAATGGTGTAAACAACAGTTTAAGCCATTTATCCAAGATTTTCACCAATCACCTGCACAAGTTACGGCGGGAGATTAGGAGAACACCCATGGACATTCTACCACAAGTGATGATGCCACTCAACTTTTTAGTCTAAGCTCACTAACAGCAACAGGTGCAGTCTCTGGTAGCAGCTGTGAAGTGGTACAATGTACAAATGCAGAGATTAGACAAGTATTTAGCAAAGGCAGAGTGTTAATGGGGGATTTCAACTTGCATATAGATTGGGGTAAGCAGACTAGCTCATGTCAGAAAGGTAGTGAATTTCTTGAGTGTGTTCAGAATAGTTTGCTGCAACAATATGTCCGAGAAACAATAAGGGGGCAGGCCATATTAGATTTAGTAATGAATAATGAGCCAGATTTAGTTAACAGCCTAACAGTCCATGAACATATATCTAATAGCGATCATAATATGATCGAGTTCAATGTGGTGTTTGAAAGGGAGAAACGCAAAACAGCTACTAAGATTCTAGATTTAGGTAAGACTGACTTCAACGCGATGAAACAGAGACTGTTCACAGCAAATTGGAAAAATGTGTTAATGGGTAATACAACAGAAGATAAGTGGGAGGTGTTCAAAAAAGAATTTAATGTGATACAGAGCCAGTTTATACCCCTAAGGGGAAAGAGCTCTACTTGCTCAAGAAAACTGTCATGGACAACTAAAGAGGTATGGGACAACAGGCTGAATATAGAAAGTTCAGAGGGGAAGTGAAAAAGAAAATAAATGGGGCAAAGAGAGAGTGTGAGAATAGATTGGCAGCTAACATAAAAGGGAATTCAAAAGTCTTCTATAGGCATATAAACAATAAACGGGTAGTAAGAGGAGGGGTGGGGCTGATTAGGGACCAAAAGAGGAGACCTACGCATGGAGGCAGAGGGCATGGCTGAGGTACTAAATGAGTACTTTGCATCTGTCTTCGCCAAAGTCACAGTGAAAGAGGAGGTAGTGGGTGAGATAAAAATTGATAAAGAGGAGGTACTAGAACGGCTGGCTGTATGAACTTAAAGTTGATAAGTCACCAGGACCGGATGGGATACATCCTAGGATGCTGAGGGAGGTTAAGGAGGAAATCGCGGAGGCACTCGCCATAATCTTCCAATCCTCCTTAGATATGGGGGTGATGCCAGAGGACTGGAGAATTGCAAATGTTACACCCTTGTTCAAAAAAGGGTGCAAGGATAAACCCAACAACTACAGGCCAGTCAGTTTAACCTCGGTAGTGGGGAAGTTTTTGGAAACGATAATCAGGGACAAAGTTAAAAGTCACTTGGACAAGTGTGGATTAATTAAGGAAAGCCAGTACGGATTTGTTAAAGGCAAATTGTGTTTAACTAACTTGATCGAGTTTTATGATGAGGTAACAGAGAGGGTTGATGAGGGCAATGCGGTTGACATGGTGTATATCCAAAAGGCATTTGATAAAGTGCCACATAATAGGCTTGCCAGCAAACTTGAAGCCCATGGAATAAAAGGGACAGTGGCAGCATGGAAACAAAATTGGCCAAGTGACAGGAAACAGAGTAGTGGTGAATGGTTATTTTTCAGACTGGAGGAAGGTATACAGTGGTGTTTCCCGGGGTTCGGTACTAGGACCACTGCTTTTCTTGATGTATATTAATGATTTAGACTTGGGTGTACAGGGCACTATTTCAAAATTTGCGGATGACACAAAACTTGGAAGTATAGTGAACAGTGAGGAGGATAGTGATAGACTTCAAGAGGCCATTGACAGGCTGGTGAAATGGGCGGACACGTGGCAGATGAAATTTAATGCAGAAAAGTGCGAAGTCATACATTTTGGTAAGAAGAACAAGGAGAGGCAATATAAACTAAAGGGTACAATCCTAAAGGGGATGCATGAACAGAGAGACCTGGGGGTATATGTACACAAATCGTTGAAGGTGGCAGGGCAGGCAGTTAAAAAAGCGTACGGGATACTGGGCTTCATAAATAGAGGCTTAGAGTACAAAAGTAAGGAGGTTATGATGAACCTGTATAAAACACTGGTTTGGCCTCAACTGGAGTATTGTGTCCAATTCTGGGCACCGCACTTTAGGAAGGATGTGAAGGCCTTAGAGAGGGTGCAGAAAAGATTTGAGAGAATGATTCCAGGGATGAGGGACTTCAGTTACGTGGATAGACGAGAGAGGCTGGGGTTGTTCTCCTTAGAGCAGAGAAGATTGAGAGGAGATTTGATAGAGGTGTTCAAAATCATGAGGGGCCTGGACAGAGTAGATAGAAAGAAACTGTTCCCATTGGTGGAAGGGTCGAGAACCAGAGGACACAGATTTAAGGTGATTGGCAAAAGAACCAAAGATGACGGGAGGAAAAACTTTTTTTACGCAGCGAGTGATTAGGATCTGGAATGCACTGCCTGAAAGGTATGGTGGAGGCAGACTCAATCGTGGCTTTCAAAAGGAAATTGGATAAGTACTTGAAGGAAAAAATTTGCAGGACTACGGGGAAAGGGCGGGGAGTGCGACTAGCTGAAGTGCTCTTGCAGAGAGCCGGCACGGGCTCGACGGGCCAAATAGCCTCCTTCTGTGCTGTAACCATTCTATGATTCTATAGCATAAAACTAAAAGAAAGAGCATACAAAAGTGCAAAACCTGGCACAGATCCTGGCACAATAGTAAAATACTGCGGATGCTGGAAATCTGTAATAACAACAGAAAACGCTGGAAACACTCAGCAGGCCAGGCAGCATCGTGGAGAGAGAAACAGAGTTAACGTTTCAGGTCTGGGACCCTTCATCAGAACAACTGGGAGAGATACAAAGAATACCAACAAGTGACAAAACAGATAGTAAGAGCTACAAAAAGGGAGTATGAAAAGAAACTTGCAAGGGATATCAAAAGCAACACAAAAAATTGATACAATTATATTAGGAAAAAGACAGTGGTCAGGAACAATGTGGGCCCCTTGAAAACTGATGACAATGATATTATCAATGAAAATAAGGAAATAGCAGACATGTTGAATCATTACTTTGCGTCAGTATTGAGATTAGAGGAAGAGGATAGCATGCTAGGCATCCCAAGGAAACTAATATTGAATCAGGGGACGGTGACTCACCAAAATTAATGCAAGCGAAATAACAGTCATGAAGAAAATAATGGTACTAAAGAGTGACAAATCCCCAAATGAGATGGTTTCCATCCCAGGGGTTTAAAGGAAGTAGGTGATAACATTGCAGATGCCCTAACTATAATCTTCCAAAGTTCTCTCTAGTCGAGAGCCATTTTTTTTAGATTGGAAAATTGCACGTCACTCCGCTATTTAAAAATGGAGAGAGGGGGAAAGCAGGGAACTATAGACTAGTTAGCCTAACATCTGTTGTCGGGAAATTACTAGAATCTATAATTAAGGATAGAGTGACTAAACACCTTGAAAACTTTCAGCTGATCAGAGAGAGCTAGCATGGATTTTTAAAGGGTGGGCCCTGCTCGACAAACCTGATTGAATTTTTTGAAGAGGTGACTAAAGTAGTGGACAGGGGAATGTGTATGGATGTTAGTTATATGGACTTCCAGAAGGCATTTGATAATGTCCCTCATAAGAGACTGTTAGCTAAAGTTGAAACTCATAGAATTGAAGGCAAATTATTGACCTAGTGAGGAAATTGGCTGAGCGGCAGGAGACAGATAGTAGGGATAATGGGCAGGTACTCTAATTGGCAGGATGTGACTAGTGGTGTCCAGCAGGGATCTGTGTTGGGGCCTCAACTATTCACAGTATTTATTAACGACTTAGATGATGGGATAGCAAGCCACGTATTCAAGTTTGTCGATGGCATAAAGATAGGCTGCATTGTAAACAGTGTAGATGGAAGCAATTACAAAGAGATATTAATAGATTAAGCGAAAGGGCAAAACTGTGGCAAATGGATTTCAATGTAGGCAAATGTGAGGTCATCCACTTTGGACCTAAAAAGGATAAAACAGAGTACTTTCTAAATGGTTAAAAGCTAAAAACAGTGGCGGTCCAAAGAGACTTAAGGGTCCATGTACAGATCATGAAAATGCCATGGATACGTACAGAAAATGGAGGAGGTGTAGCCCTGATAATAAAGGATAGGATAAAGACAGTAGAGGGAAAGGATCTTCGCTCCGAAAATCAAGAAGTAGAATCAGTTTGGGTGGAGCTAAGAAACAGCAGCGGGCAGAAAACATTGATGGGAGTTGTTTATAGGCCCCCAAACAGTAGTTGTAATGTAGGGCAGAGTATAAATCAGGAAATTAGAGGTGCATGCAACAAGGGTAATATAGTAATCATGGGGGACTTTCATCTACATATAGACTGGGCAAACCAAATTTGCAGTAATAGTGTGGAGGACGAATTCATGGAATGTATGCAAGATAGTTTTCTAGATCAGTATGTTGAGGAACCAACTAGGGAACAGGCTATTTTAGATCTAGTATTGTGCAACAAGTAAGGGTTAATTAATAACCTTGTAGTAAAGGGGCCTTTAGGGAAGAGTGACCATAATATGATAGAATTTTATATTGAGTTTGAAAGTGATTTAGTCAAATCCGAAACTAGGGTCTTAAATCTAAACAAAGCAAACTACGTAGGTATGAGGGGAGAGTTGCCTAAGGTAGATTGGGAAACTACATTAAAAGGTATGACGGTAGACAAGCAATGGCTAGCATTTAAAGAATTAATACATAATTTACAACAAATATACATTCCATTAAGGCAAAAAAAAAACACAGGAAAAGTGGTCCAACCATGGCTAACAAGAGAAGTTAAAATTAGTATTAGATCAAAGGAAGAGTAGTAAGCCTGAAGATTGAGAGGATTTTAGAATTCAGCAAAGAAGGACCCAAGAAATTGATAAAGAAAGGGAAAATAGAATGAGAGTAAACTAGCGAGAGACATAAAAACAGACTGTAAAAGCTTCTATAGGTATGTAAAAATGAAAAGATTAGCAAAAGTAAATGTAGGTCCTTTACAGGCTGAGGCAGGAGAAATTATAATGGGGAATAAGAAAATGGCAGAGAAATTAAACAAATACTTTGTGTCTGTCTTCACGGAAGAAGATGCAAAAAACTTCCTGGAAATAGTGGAGAACCAAGGGTCTAACAAGAATGAGAAACTGAAAGAAATTATTAGTATAAAAAATAGTACTGGAGAAATTAATGGGACTGAAAGCCGATAAATCCCCTGGACCTGATGGCCTACATCCTAGGGTTTTGAAAGAGGTGGCTATAGAGAGTGGATGCATTGGTTGTCATTTTCCAAAATTCCATAGATTCTAGAACGGTTCCCGTGGATTGGAAGTAGCAAATATAACCCCGCTATTTAAGAAAGGAGGGAGAGAGAAAACAGGGAACTACAGACCAGTTAGCCTGACATCAGTAGTAGGGAAAATTATAGAATCTATTATTAAGGACGTGGTAAGAGGGCACTTCGAAAATAATAATAGGATTGGGCAGGAGTCAACACGGATTTATGAAAGGGAAATTGTGTTTGACGAATCTGTTAGTGAGTTTTTTGAGGTTGTAACTAGTAGAATAGATAAGGGGGAACCAGTGGATGTGGTGTATTTGGATTTTCAGAAGGCATTCGATAAGGTGCCACACAAGAGGTTATTAAACAAAATTAGGGCTCATGGGATTGGGGGTAATATACTAGCATGGATTGGGGATTAGTTAATGGACAGAAAACAGAGAGTAGGAATAAACGGGTCATTTTCGGGTTGGCAGGCTATAACTAATGGGGTACAAGGATCAGTGCTTGGGCCTCAGCTATTCATAATCTATATCAATGATTTGGATGAGGGGATCAAATGTAATGTATCCAAGTTTGCTGATGATACAAAGCTGGGTGGGAATGTAAGTTGTGAGGAGGATGCAAAGAGGCTCTAAGGGGATATAGATAAGCTAAGTGAGTGGGCAAGAACGTGGCAAATGGAATATAATGTGGAGAAATGTGATGTTATCCACTTTGGTAGGAAAAATAGAAAAGCAGAGTATTTTTTAAATGGTGAGAGATTGGGAAATGTTGGTGTTCAGAGGGACCTGGATGTCCTTGTACACGTATCACTGAAAGTTAACATGCAGGTACAGCAAGGAATTAGGAAAGCAAATGGTATGTTGGCCTTTATTACAAGAGGATTTGAGTATAAGAGTAAAGACGTCTTACTGCAATGATATAGGGCCCTGGTGAGACAAAACCTGAAGTATTGTGTACAGTTTGGGTCTCATTACCCAAGGAAGGATATACTTGCCACAGAGGGAGTGCAACAAAGATTCACCAGACTGATTCCAGGGATGGGGGGATTCTCCTATGAGGAGAGATTGAGTAGACTAGGCCTATATTCTCTAGAGTTTAGAAGAATGAGAGGTGATTTCATTGAAACATACAAAATTCTTACAGGACTTGACAGGGTAGATGCAGGGAGGATGTTTCCCCTGGCTGGGGACTCTAGAACCAGGGGTCACAGTCTCAGAATAAGGGGTCAGCCATTTAGGACTGAGATGAGGAGAAATTTCTTCACTCAGAGGGTGGTGAATCTTTGGAATTCTCTACCCCAGAGGGCTGTGGAGGCTCTGTCGTTGAGTATATTCAAGACGGAGATCGATAGATTTTTGGATATTAAGGGATATGGGGATAGTGCAGGAAAGTGGAGTTGAGGTAGAAGATGAGCCATGATCTTACTGAATGGCGGAGCAGGCTCGAGGGGCCAAATGGCCTACTCCTGCTCCTATTTTGTTTGTTCTTATGTTAAAATAATCAAAAAGGCTAACGGTGCTGGCCTGTATATCTAGAAGACTAGAATACAAAGGGGTAGAAGTTATGCTACAACTATACAAAGCCTTGGTTAGACTACACCTGGAGTACTGTGAGCAGTTCTGGGCGCCACACTTTAGGAAGGATATATTGGCATTGGAGGGAGTGCAGCGTAGGTTTACCAGAATGATACCCGGACTCTAAGGGTTAAATTACGAGGAGAGATTACACAAACTAGGCTTGTATTCCATGGAATTTACAAGGTTAAGGGGTAAGTTCCAACTTGACAGATCATCTGCTGCAACTGTGAAATCCTGATTGTTGCCGCAGAGTTGGGCTAAATACCCACCAACCGCCCAGCAATTCCGCATGAAAATTTTACGGCTTGTGCAAACAGGCACAGGAGCCTATTTGCACAGTATAAGGTCGGGGGGAAGGGGGTGGGGCGCGTGGTGGTGGGAGTTGTCCATACTGTTTCAATATTCAACATAGCTTTATATTGCCATACGAACACTGCCATTACTTTGTATTGTTCTCACTCTGCTGTCCATCACTCTGATTAAGAATTATTCTCAGCCACCAGACCTTTTGCATAAATTAATTTGATATTGTTGAAACAAGATTTGCTGCCTAATATAGCTTTGGCTGACCTCGCTTTGAATAATTGTTGCTTTTATTCATTTTACTCTATGTAAGTAAAACAGGACAGATCCTCGAAAAGGGATCCGTGTTTATGTTACAAAAAATATACCTTGCCAGTTATAATGATATTATTATTTACAGTGGGAGTGATAAGTCATCAATTCAAATCAATATCCACACCATTTAATTTAAAATTTGATTGATGTCGGGCATCGGAGATTTCTGTTTCCCGATTGGCGCACATGCCCCACGTGATCCCAGGTACACTTACGCACACGATGCGCCCCTGGGATCCGTGGGCCACTACACCGCGCTCAACTCCGCAGCAAAACAACGCAAGTTTTCGAAGGGGGCCTCGCACTAAGCAAGTGCAGATTTGTTTCAGAGGTTGGCGTACTCCATAGTTACACTGCCGACCATAATTTCAGGGCCAATATCAAATAGCAAAGTAACACATCTTGAACAAAATTCAAAATGCACAAGCTGCACTTACTTACAATAACAACTTGCATTTACACTGCACCTAGAAAAACGTCACACGGCGTTTCACACTGAAAACACACTGAGCCAAAAGGAGGGCTTTAGAGAGAGCTCACCAAAAGTTTGATCAAAGAGGTGGGTTTTAAAGAGGGTCTTAAAAGAAGAGAGGAAGATGGAGAGACAGGAATCTAGGGAAGGAATTCCAGAAATTCGGACATAGGCACGGTTGCAAACCATGGGGCAAAGGGAGAGGGGATGCACAAGAGGCCATAGTCAGAGGAATGAAGAGCTCGGGGCAGTTGGGGTAGTAGGGCTGGAGGAGCTTACAAAGATAGGGAGGGGTTTGGCCACAGAGAGTTTTAAACACAAGGGTGAGAATTCTAAATTTGAAGCATTGGGAGGCCAGGAGCCAACATAGGTCAATGAGAATGTTTGAGGGATGAGCGGAACTTGTGAGATAGGATACAGGCAGCAGAGTTTAGAATGAGCTGAAGTTTACCAAGTGTGGAGATGGGAGGTCAGCCAGGAGATCATTGGAAGAGTCAAATATGTAGATGACACAGGCATGAAATAAGGGTTTCAGCATTACACGGGCTGAGATTGGGCGGAGGTCGGTGATATTATGGAGGTGGAAAGTAGGCAGTCTTTGTTAACAAAGAGGATTATGGGATTTGGAAATTTAGCTCAGGTTTGAAAAGTGATTTAAACTCTTTGAAAACAGCCCCTTATAAAGAAAGATTTGCATTTCTATAGCGCCTTTCATAACCTCAGGACGTCCCAAAGTGCTTTACAGCCAATTAAGTACTTTTTAAGTGTAGTCACTGTTGTAATGTAGGAAACGCAGCAGCCAATTTGCACACAACAAGCTCCCACAAACAGCAATGTGATACTGACCAGGTTATCTGATTTGGTGATGTTGAGTGAGGGATAAATATTGGCCAAGACACTAGGGATAACTACCCTGCTCTTCTTCAAAATAGTGCCATGGGATCTTTTGGGATCACCTGAGAGAGCAAATGGGGCCTCGGTTTAACATCTCATCCGAAAGACAGCACCTCCGACAGTGCAGCACCCCCTCAATCCTGCATTAGAATGTCAGCCTAGATTTTTGTGCTCAAGTCTCTAGAGTGGGACTTGAACCCACAACCTTCTGACTCAGAGGCTAGAGAGCCATGGCTGACACTCAACCGTGATAAAATCCTAATTTGCTTTGTTACTTGACAAATATTTGTAAAAATAAAAAATAGTTGAATCTTTAGATTAATAAGTTACAATGTGAATGATACATAGATCTTACAAAAATAAAGACTGATATTGTGCAGTAGGCACAGTGTGCCTGTGGAGGTTATTAGTAATAGCTGACACTCCTTCTCCATCACCCAGTCCAAGAATAATTTTAAAAAAGCTATCTGAAGATCTCACCACCTACATCATCTGGTATCTGCAGGGTCAAACTTCTCATTCTCACAAAATTAGACACAAAAGAGAAAGCCAAAATAAACATTTTGCCCCCTCATCTCCCACTTTTGATTCCTGGACTTCTGCACACATACAAGTATATAGGCCCGCACACAGGTGTGATCACATCTACACAAAGCTTTCATTACAAACTTTATTTCGATTTTTTAAATATAATTCAGCAATAATATTTGGGCCTTACAAAGTTTCTTGCTTGTACATACAAACTAGTAAAGATGGCAGTAACTCTACTGTGGAGTGCAGTCAGTGGCTGCTTCCTACAGGCACTGAAACTAACTTAAGTATACTCAGGTGTACAGTTACTATGCAGTGCTGGTACTGAACTGAACTGACAGTGATGAAATGGAAGCCAGATGCTTTGAAAAAAATCAACTACTAAATACCACATAAAGAATCCTTTCCTGCTAAAGATATTTTGGGCCAGAAATTCGGCTGTTGTCGGGTGAGTACGCGCTGTGTACTCACCCGTAAGGCCATCTGAAGTGCCGGTTTCCTGCATGCACTGCGCATGCGCGGGAAACCGGAACTTCCATTCCCCTGAAGGGAGGGGTTCAGAAGTCGAACGCGTGCGCGGGAGAGGCTGCGCGCACGCAGCGAACTTCGATTTTTTTTTTCAGGTTTCTCCGGGAAGGTAAGTATGAAGAAGCTGCGCTTTTAAAAAGGAGGCGCAAGGCCTGTTTTTAACAAGGTAAGTGGTTAATTAATTACAATTTAAACATTTTTTCAACAGGTTTATCTTTTTTAGATACTTTAAAGAAAGGTAAGTTTATTTTTAGCACCGTTACAAAGTATAATTAATTTTTTCAAAAATTAAAATTTTTGTTTAAAGTAGTTAATTTATTTAACTTATAGTTATTTTAAAAATGTGATTAAAAAAAAAAATTATTTGAAGTTTAAGTGTGGTTTTGGGGCCGATCTCTATTCATAGATTTGACAGGTCTTCCTGTCAAATCAATGAATGAAAATGCCCTGCTAGGATTGGCTCTCCATGGCCCACGTGATCCCAGGGGACGCTTCGAACTAACTGCGCCCCTGGGATACGCAAGCACTGAGCCCCGGCAGCTGGAGGAGGCCCAGGACCTGAAGTCCTCGTGGGCCCAAAGCACAACTGCAGGCGCGGTAGGCAAGTACGTGCGCGATGCTTGCACCCACAGGAAGCCTGAAAGCTGAATTTCTGGCCCATTGGCTATATCTATGTAAGTAACAAAATTCCTGTCTGAAAAATCTAAACAATGTTAAAATGTCTCTAAGAAGGTTCACTTTCATTTGCTCGTCACTACTGATTTAAAATAATAGATTACTTAATTGTGCGCACACAGGCAATGACTATGCCACATCACCACTGCGGATGTTATTGTGAAAACAGTTTTACTGAGGAGTTGATATCAAGTAATTTAATTAAAAACAGTAAAATTACTGTCCGGAAAATTAGGCCCAGAAACTTCAGACAATGGCAGAAGTAATGCTCATTACTGTTCTACAAAGGGATTTATTTGAAATCAATTTCTGAATCTATAAATATATGATATACAAAACATGCTGTTCTAGGATGGTGACCTGGAGTATGTCCTTTAATCTTTTAGGCTTTTGAGTTTGTTACAAATTTCAGATCTGCACTAGATATTCTCTCCGGTTCACCATCAGCAGTGTCTCTCCTAAGTGGAGCCTGGGACCCTTCCGATCAGGAGTTTACCTTTACTGCCCCAATACTGTATCTAGACTTGCGCTAGTATGACCCGGCGGCCGTAACAATGAAACTCATTATGTGAACTGGATACTGTAACCTCACATGCGCCACAACATGCACTTCTATCTCTCAAAAGGCAGGCTGATGAACACTCGAGTGTGTTGAGGTTAAATGTACACAAAATATAGGAATACATGCTTTATTTCTATTAACTACAGATTAAATCCTAAATTTAAAACATGAAAATATAGCTAAGTACTGCAACAGAAAAGAAATGGACTGCAGGTGAGAATATATAACTTTCCAAGGTAAACATTAGCAGATATTAAACCTCATTTGTATGAGTGCAGATTATTTCTTGATAAACCTACAATGATTATGTTAAAAACATCCTCCTTACAAATGTGACCACGGAGGAATGATGTGCAACACATCAACAGTTACTGTTCTTACCAACTGCTGCTTGCAAAACAAAAAATGAATCCAAAACAAAATAAGTCCTCCACATAATGTAGAAACAGTGTTCATCACAAATAATGTGACTGCAGACTGCATCAATCAGTAACTGTACACCAATCATTATTATTTCAATGTAAAATGTCATTGCACATCAACAGATAGACAGCATTGCCTTTGGACTTCATCATAACAACCACTGCCAGCAAAACAAAACAAAGCCGAGGAGAAATTAAAATGGCAACTATGAAATCTGCTGACAAAAACATTCACCTCCCTTTCACAGGCAGTGGCATAAAAAGGTGCTACTTTTAAAGATTTGTGAATCTGTACCCCAAGATTCCTTTGTGCCTCTACCCCATTTAGACTCTTATTTTCCAAGGAGTAGGTGACTTTCTTATACCTCACACTTATCTATATTGAAATTCATGTAATTTATACGGCCATTCTGCAACTTTGTTGACGTCTTTTTGTATTTTATCGCAGTCCTCCCCAGTAGTAACTACACACTCTTCCACCCAATTTGGTGTCATCCGCAAATTTTTATATTGTACTTGCAATTCCCAAGTCCAAACATTTATGTAGATGGTGAACAATGGTGGTCCCAGCACAAATCCTTGTGGAACATCACTTTCCACCTTCTGCCAGTCTTTGTAACTACCTTTAACCCCCTACTCTCTGTTTTCACCCAGTTTGCTATCCATTCTGCTACTTGTCACCCATTAGTGTGATCAATCCCTTCTTATCATTTATCTCAATCCATATGGATGCTGTTTCTATCTTATTAGTTATGAATTTTTTCTACTGCATTTATGTTATCTCTAATTAGTACAGCTACCCCACACCTCCCTTCTTCCTTCCCTGTCCTTTCGAAGTACATTATATATCCTGCAATAGTTAACTGCCAATCCTGTTCTTTATGCAGCCATGTTTCAGTTATCTCTACTACATCTGGTTCCTCTCTACGAATTATTGCCTCCAGTTCCACTGTTTTGTTCCCAGTTTATTATTTCAACTGATGTAATACTCATAAGGAGTAATTTGCGATCCCATGCTGCTAATGTGGAGCCATGTTCATTGGGAGCGCAGACAGAAGGCTACAACACTGTAGCCTCGATTCCGCGACCCACAGTCCTTATGAATTCAGCTCCCCACCAGGAGCTTGGAATTAACCCAATAATTTTAAAAAGACCTTTATACATTTTACTAGCCCAAATAATAAAATCTATATGTGGAAAAAAAAGAGATCTAATGGATATGAGTCACTAAAATCTACATTAGCCTTCAGCTCTTAAACAATGGACATATCACACAGAAGCCCGACATCTGCAATTTCAAGGGAGTCAAAGTTACAGAGAAACTGTTAAACTGACTTTTCCAGGCACAAACTTTTTGGGAAAGGCCAACACACCATTACACTGTCAATTCAAATAAATTCTCAGTAGGCCAACAAAAAAGGAATTTTTGTGATGTTCTTAATGAATTTCTGTGTTCCTAATAAAAAAGACTGTGAAATAATGTTCATCCAACTATAACATTTCAGGTTTTTGCAAGCACAAGAGACATGAAGGTTTTCTTTTTAAATCATGGAATTGCTTTGAATCTACTCACAGGTTAGACAAACAAGAAGGGTTCGGACAACAAGATCACAAAGTAGCTTCCATCTCTGATGTACTCGTGCTGAAACAGCTGGAAGAATGATCTCTGCTGGTACATAATACTGGATTGTGTAAGTCACCAAGATTCCAAAGGAGTAAAGGATTTTCACCAGCTGGTATAGCCTAGAGGAAGAAATTAATGACATGTCACAAGGGTACAACAGGTTTGTGATGCTATTAGAGTGCAACAAGATCCTGGCCGTTTTGTTGTTGCTGTTGCAAATTTGTAAGAATTTGCAACAAGAAATCTAACCGTGAAAAAAATAAAGTGCAAGAAAGCACTTTCAAGACAATCATGAATCTAATTAATCATCTCGCTTTTCTCCCCACCCCAAAACCAATTAATCATTTATATCAAAGTTATTTTTCTTTCTTTTCCAAAAACAATCCTTTTATAAGTAATTGTTTCTTTTTACAGTGCTAACACAAAAATACTCTCCTTTTTCTTCCCTTCTCACCATCTCCTCTCCTGAAGGCATTGACTGTTTGCTGAAGTTCAATTCAAAGGTTCTGGGTAAGACACACTCTCCAATACCCCACCTCATCGTTCTTCATGTCTGAGTCTTGACAGGGTGGCTTAGCAAGCTAGTCCTGCACAAAGGCCAAGTCAGATTGCTACACAATCTCCAGCATTCCAGCAAAGGTCACCGTGTAGCAATCAGCAGGAGGAACCCTGGTCATTTTGCTCATCCAAGGGTGCCAAGGCCAACTGTAGCAACCCTATTGATATCCTGGGGAGATCAGCTAATTCAACACACAATAAGGATCAAACCAGGGTTCTTCCTGGTTTGTGTCATTCAGCAACTCACTGTTTTGTAGTAACGGGGACTACAATTGGCAATAAAGCGCTTTGGGACATCCCGAGGACGTGAAAGGCACTATATAAATGCAAGCTCTTTCTTTCCTAACTTATGATGCGGAGATGCCGGTGTTGGACTGGGGTGGACAAAAGTGAGAAGTCGCACAACACCAGGTTATAGTCCAACAGCTTTATTTGAATTCACAAGCTTTCGGAGCGCTGCTCCTTCGTCAGGTCACCTGACGAAGGAGCAGCGCTCCGAAAGCTTGTGATTTCAAATAAAGCTGTTGGACTATAACCTGGTGTTGTGCGACTTCTCACTTTTTTCCTAACTTCGCTATTGAGAGCTCATTTTGAGCCAACAGTGACAACATTAAACTTTATACTTTTTGGAGCTGGATGCAACAGACATCCAAGGGTCAAATATAGTATGTTTTTTGTCTGCAATTGCCATAGCTTGCTGTTCTTCAGCTCTGATACCCGAGCACGGGGGGATTGTACTACAGGTTGAGCGTCCTGAAGCCGACAACCTCGGGACCGAGGCCGAGCCGGTTTTCGTGTTTTTCCGGACTTCGGAACGTGTTTCTGATGTCCGAAGTCCGGAAATATCGCAACCTGGGCTCGAGTGTTTCCAGACTTCGGACATCAGAAACACATTGAGTCCGGAAGTGCCTGGGCCCAGGTTGTGATATTTCCGGTTTTTGGACGTCACCTTGTAGTTCTTGTCCTCGCTTCTTCACAACGCATGGTAAGCCTCCCTCTCTTGTTTTTGCAACGCAGTACTCTGTAACTGTACTTAATGTGAGCTTCCCGGCCTGGATCTTTTGCTACCATCTTCAAATTTGAAAAGGAATGTACAGTACTCAAAGCATGAAATATAATAAAGGTTTTTATTTGTAAAACAGTTATGAAATATAAAACAGTAAATGAAGGCTTTTATTTGTTAGAGTAAAAATAAACAGGTGCAGTTACAATTGGCTGGAGATTGTGCTTGAGGTAGAGGGCTCAGCTATGATGTCTGGGGCTGATGATGGGCCAGCAATAGGATTATCAAATGTGGAAATTACTGGTGTAGTTGCACGCAGTAGGTCTTGGACCTTCTGTTGCGACATCTTTTGAAAGATATTTAATATTGTTGTTTGTTTAAATAATTTGGGCTTTTCTTTCACTAATCTTTCCCGAATTCTTTAGACCTACAGTATTTCTTCTTCACTTATGAAACTTCGTTGCTCTAAGGCGTGAATTAATTCTTGACAAAGATTGATTGCTTTGTCAATCGGCACTTTTTCGACTTGATCACAGGCATCATCATCATCCTCACTGCTTTCATCCTTTTCTTCTGGATGCAAAACCCTCTGCATGATTTCTTCATGTCACTGCATGCACAATGGGAGCATCGTTGTCTATGTCCATGACTTCTGCGACATCGTCCTCATTCAATTCCTGCGCAGCTTTGCAAGTCAGCCCTCTTGCATAATCTAAAAGTTGAGCAATCATTGCTTCCTCCCTGGACACACAAAAGCCTTGAAAGTCCTGAGGAGCATCATCAGCATCATCGTCAGCAAACATAGTTGATGGCCAGATGTTATGCCAAGCATTGACCAAGGTGTCTGCAGTTACAAAGTTCCATGCATCCGCAGCTGTCCATATGGCATCCTTGATAGAGAATGCTTTTATTCCCATGCCTGTGTTCACAGCATTAAGTAAACACCTCATAAACTCATTTTTGTACAGACACTTCATCGATCTCAAAATTCCTTGGTCCATTGGCTGTATCAGTGATGTAACATTTGGAGGTAAGTAGATTCCATGGACATTATCCTTTACCAAATGCTCAGCATCGGGATGTGCTTAGCAATTGTCTAGCGGCAAGTATATTTTGCAGCTTTCCTCAAGGCCAGCTTCCATGCGATGAGCAAGCGTCTGAGGGACAAAATTCTTCTCAAACCAGTTCAGAAAGATTACCCTGGTTACCTATGCTTTCCTATTGGCATAATAATGCACTGGCAATACTCTCAAGCCCTTGAAACATCTTGGACGCTGGTTTCTCCCAATGACCATAAGCTTACACTTGTGTCCCAGCCGCATTTGCAGCAGCAAGCACAGTCAGCCTATCCTTGGCGTCTTTAATACCTGCTGGCTGAGTTTCTTCTGCTGCTGCTAATGTCTTTCACGGTACGTAGCGCCAAAACAGTGCTGTCTCGTCAGCATTGTACATTTGCTCAGGTGAATGGTTTTCATCAGCAATTAGTTTGATGAACTCATCAATATAATTTTCAGCTGCCTCATGATCTGCTGAGGCTTTCTCACCACATACTTTGTTGCCTGATGCCATGACGCCTTTTAAATTTGGCTAGCCAACCAGAAGAGTACTCGCATGGAGTTTCAATCCCCAGTTGTGCATGGAATATTTTAGCTTGTTGCACCACCATTGGGCCGACAAAGGAACCTTTTGACTTCGCCTCTGTCGCCACCATTCCATCACTGCTCGATCCAAATCATCACATTTCGGCTTATGCATACTTTTTCTCTTACTCATTTCCTTATGAATATCACTTTCCGTATAAAACTTCATGAGCTGTTCTTTGTTTTCTAATATCACAGATGGTGGAGAGCCCAACACCATACTCCTCACTCAATCTTCTCACTGAAGCACCTCTATCTAATCTCAAGTAACTCAACCTTCTTGGCAATTGAAAGTGAACTATGTTTCCTCTTTCCTTCATCTGAACCCATTGGGTATCTGTTGGCCTTTTTGACAGGTTTGCAATGACAACACAAATTCACAATTTTTACCTGTGCAGATCTTTAAATTGGGAAAAACACCACAATAATGGAGTCAGATTGGGTGGGATCTGATCATGGGATATAGGTGGGTCAGCTGGGGTCTCAGCATGGGGTGTAGGTGGGCCACCTGGGGTTGAGTCTGGCCAAAGGGACTTGTGTGCTGTGCAGAGTTGCTGCGGACCCAGGAGCAGCGGTGCGGTGACTGTGAAGACCTGGCCTGGAACAGGTAGGATTGGCGTTTTTATTCTTGCAATTTTTGTCACTGTACAGTAGTTGGATTTCATTTTTTGACTTTTCACTGGGCCCGGCTGGCGGCGGAAACGGTTTGACAGGGTGTCCAGATTCCGGAACATTTTACGGATTCCGGACGACCCTGCCACCAATCGTCCCGGAGTCCGGATCTCCGGATTTTGGACGCTCAACCTGTACTTAAACTGAATTAAATTGCTGCTGCAAGCTATTGAAACAGTACTAAATGAACATGGGTAAAAAAATTATTTTTATTCATAAAGGAATGTAAAACTTGCCCAATTTTCTTAAAACCCCTATTTGCTTTTTGGGAATTAATTATTTTTCTTCAAGTTGTAAAACTTCTTTCATCCAGTAACAGCAGGTAATCGCTAGAAGGAAGAGATTTTGAAAAATTTTCTTCGAGAAAAAAAACCGCTTTTAAAGGGAAAGTGTTACGGACCTCACATGGGTATATACAATATACTAAACTATGAAAACTAAATTAAGAACATTTTTTGTCAGGCGTGATAATTTCCTTAAATAATGTGTTAAGTGGAATAGTAGAGGTAAAACAGCAGGGACATTCAATATGCAGCCTTATATTATAGCAACTGTTTGACAGCGCATTCACAGTGCAGTGTGCAAACTGGGACTGGGTCGCTCCCAAGTTTGCTTCATGTTGGAAGAGCCAATTCATACTGAACTGAGCTTTAGCAGTTTGAATCAGTTAGAGCTTGCAACATCATGCTGCAATGGTTATAGTGGAACACCTACATTTGAATTAATTGCATTTTTACTATGCATGTTATTTATACTATTGATTTTGTTAGAACTGGCTATTTTTTTATTTTTTTAATATCAAATCTGTTCTGTAAGGGAACAATGAAGTGATTAAACAGCCCTTTTGAATTTAACTTTTTGATCCTGATGTCGGTATCCTGTTTGGCCATTCATTATCTCTCCTTCCTTTTCTGAATCCAAACTACAGAAGACCACATTTATACAGTGGTCTGCAATCTGTATCAGGTACCAACAGGTGCTGGACAAACTGCTTTGCCACAACACTGACATTGGTGTGTGAATGAACCCTTCGTTACTAAAGGAATGAGGTTTGATGCAACAAAGGGCATTTTCTCATCCTTGACTTTTAAGTTTCAAACATTTTAAGGAATAGAAAAAATATAAGATGGGAAAAGTAGCAATGAAAACAATATGCAGAAGAAGAACACGATTGGAGTGAAGGAATAAGGGAACAGGAAGCCAACCAAAGGATCAAATTAGACCTGATCCAGACCATCTGGATTTTGTCATACCATAGAAACGTTATTCAGAAACTTGAGGTATTGGCAGCTTATTTCTGTAGATTCTCCACTTTGTGCTGACAGTCTATTGTCGTCAGAAGATTGCTGTTCAGTTTGAGCCAATCCACTTAGCTGCTACTAAATTTGCATGTAGGATTTTACACATTTAATGCAATTAGACAAGAAGGTAAATTTTTCAAAAATTGTTGATTTTTATTAAACACCAATATTTTAAAGCAGAAGTCACATGTATGACAACAGAAACAACTCAATGTGTATTTTACACTTTTCTGCCTCTTGGTAGACCTAAAATCCCAACAATTGGTGCTGCACTCCATAGAAGGATCAATCATGATTAATTTTCTTTAAACCATTAATTCTGAAATTTGTAGTCAGTTCTCATTGTCCAGTAACTTTACATATTGCTCCCTACAGATTCAAAACAAAGGACTGAGTCATAAGCATTTCACAACTCCCAAAATGCAGTCAGTCAGTCATTCATAATAAGTTCTTATATTTTCCAAAGTAGATGCTAACCTTCAGTAGAAGTCCAAATGACAAAATATGAAACAAAACATCAAAACTATTATTGCTCAAGAGAGAAGCAGCAAAAAGGATTAAAAAAATATAATAAACTCTTAATTTCACTTGCAGCACAGGAAATATGTCCATGATTTTTTTTGTATAATCAAAGAACTAAACTCATGATTAAATTCATAAATAAAAACAGAAAACACTGCGGAGAGTCACAAACCAGTCAGGCAGAAGATTTAAGGTACTTTTTCTTGATTATCTTCTACTCCCAAGTTGGCAGGCCCACAAACAAACAGCAATGGATACCTCTAGAAACGTGACAGGCATACCCCTACCAACTGTAAACAAGGGGTACAGGACATGGGCAAATGTAGTACCTCCCCCACTGGAATGCCATTGCTGCTCTGAACGGGCAGAGACCCACAGAGTCAGGTTCCGCCCCAACTTCCAAGTCCCTTGGTCACCACTGTCCTCACTTCCTCCCACAGAAAGAAACTGAAGTTCTAGGCACCTTAGTCCAAGATATAAAATTGTGAGAAGGCATACACATCCATTAATTTTTGTTTTGAGATTTTAAATGCTGGCACTTTGCTACTAGGAAATAATGGCCCAGATATTCCGATCCCTACGGGTGTGTACGCGCTGTGTACCCACCCGTAGGGACATCGGAAATGCCGGTTTCAGGCATGCACAGCGCATGCGCTGAAAACTGGCATTTCCGATCAGTCAAGAATCCTTGACAGATCCTCCGGGTGCCCTGGAGAAGGGCCTCTGCTGGCGGATAGTTCCGCTTTTTGGAGACCCTCCACCCGCAGAAAACCCTTACAATTCTTACGCCTGGTAAAAGCAGGCGTAAGGCCTGCTTTTACAAGGATAAGTGTTCAAAAAAGTTTTTTTTAAAATTTTCACTGATTTATCATTTAAAAATACTTTTAAAAAGGTGTTTATTTTTAGCCCCGTAAAAAACTTGAATTATTTTTTTCAAAAAATTAAATTTTTGTTTAAAATACAATGTCATTTCAAGTAATTTTAAAAATGATATATTTTTTTAATTTATTTAAAGTTTTACTATGTTTTTGGGGTGATCTCCATTCATATATTTGACAGGTCTTCCTGTCAAATGTATGAAGGGAGATTCCCTTCTGTGATTGGCTCCCCATGGCCCAGGTGATCCCAGGGACGCTGCGAACTACATGAGCCCCTGGGATACGTGGGCCCTGCACACTTCAAGTTTGGAGAGGCCCAGGAGCGGAAGCGTGTGCGTCCCGGGAGCCCTCAGGTAAGGGCGTAGATTTTTCCAGATCCGCCCGCGGGAGGCCTGCGATCGGAAAATATGGGCCATTGTTCATACCTGGCTAAGGGCTGATTTGCAGAAGTAGTTTCAAGCAGTATGTGCGAAGAATTATTCCTTTTACCGTTTTCTATTATTATTTTCCTATTATCTATTCAACCAATATGTATACAATCTCATTAATGTGGTCTTGAAACTGGCACAAAAAACACTTTGTAACTGCATCCCATGAATCTCTTCGCAGCAACATCACTATCTCTCACTTGCTCAGTCTCAATGTTGTGCCCAATCACAGTCCCTCAACAACCGCTTAAATGGAATATGCAAATATATTGCATTCAATCTCTTGAAAACATAAGTCTCCACTGAACTCAGCTATTTCATTTCTCACAAATTAAACACAATTACTTAGGAGCACACATCTTTTGTTCAATGTTCCAGCAATGGTACTAGGCAGAGTTGGACTGTTTACCCATACTCCTTAGAGTGGAACTGTTCTATAATTAGCATTCTACTTAGTTGTCATCCAACCCAATAGATCATGATGGGGAGCCATCTGCATGGAGATTTGAAAGCTGTAGGAGTGTGCTGCACAGATAGAAACTCTAAATGAAGCATTTCATTAAGAGGAAATAGACTTTGCACTGCATCGCCTAGCTAGTAGTAAAACGGGGGGCGGGGTCCGATAGCAGGAAGGAGTCCAATGGCAAAGAAGAAGGTAGCTTGGTGGGCTGGGAGGAAACACTCCTGCTCTTCCTGGCCCACAAGCAGTGCTATAAGGGCACTTACTTTCTCCCTGAAGCAATGTCAAACCCCTTTGTTATCTATCTTCTCGCCTTTGTTTCCTCTGCCTTCCAAACTCACTTACTAATTTTCTGCCTTCCATTTCCAGCTTTGCTTCTCTCCCTTCTGAATCTACGCTCAGGTTCCCATCCCCCTGCCAAGATAGTTTAAACCCTCCCCAACAGCACTAGCAAACCTCCCCACAAGGACATTGGTCCCAGCCCTATTGAGGTGCAACCCATCCAGCTTGTATCAGTGATATCCTTTACCCTGGCACCAGGGAGGCAACATACCATCCTGGAGTCATGTCTGCAGCCACAGAAACGCCTGTCCGTCCCCTAACTATTGAACCCCTATCACTATTGCTTTACTGACCTTCCTCCTGCCCCACGCCTCCCCCCACCCCACCCACTCACCCCTAAAGCTGAGTCACTCATGGTGCCATGGACTTGGTTCTGGCTGTACTCGCCAGAGGAACCATCGCCCTCACCAGTATTCGGAACTGTATACTGGTTAGATAGTGAGATGCACTCAGGGGACTTCTGCACCACCTGTCTGGACCTCCTTGTATGTTTGGTGGTCACCCATTCTCTCTCTGCTTACAAACTCTTAAGCTGCGGGGTTGACCACCTCCTGAAACGTGCTATCCACGTAGCTCAGGATGTGCATTTGACGGGACTGAGGTGCCCTACCATACCTCTATTTATTAGAAATAACAACAGAAAACGCTGGAAAAACTCAGCAGGCCCGGCAGCATCCGTGGAGAGAGAAAGAGAGTTAACGTTTCAGGTCGATGACCTTTCGTCAGAACTGTGAAGAGCCGGAAATCAAATAGATTTATTAGATAGATCTATTTATTAGAATACTACCTAAACTTCTTAGTTTAACCCACTGCCCTAACTTAGATAGAAAAAAGACAAAATTAAGTTACTCAAGTTTAACAAGAACCACTGAGATACTGAACACAAAGAACCTAAATGTTAGATATCTAGATATTTAACCTAGAGTCCTCGGGTTCTGTAGCTCCACTCCTCCTTTTGAGTTGGGCGTGAGAAACAGCCTTCCTCCTCCCCACCAAATTCCTACTATCCCCAAATTCTTCTACTCTGCTTGCAATCCACTCCGATTGTGATTCACCCAGCTCTGTCTCCAAGTTCTGTGATTAAGAACAGAGTATAATGCTGTCACTCTAGTGCTTCATCAGGACCCTCAAAGAAAGTGGAAGCTATGAGGTTGCATGATTGAAACTTGCGCTTTATTTCAGATATGTATAAAAGGTAAATGGGAGACTGACTGAGCACATCTCTCTTTAAAGAGGAGTCAGCAAGTTTATCTACTGTTACCCACCCTATTTGAGGGCTTTAGCAATATGTTGTATGACATCATGAGGGATTGTCTCAAGTGTCTGTTCCAACCTTTTCTGAAAGAATTGTGGTGCATATTTTCACAAAATATAGAAGGGGGGGGGGGCGGGGTGGGGAGGCCATTCACCCTAACTAGTTAATCCTTTTATAGAAACCTGCAGTCCCTTATCACAGCAACCCACTGCCTATGGGAAGATTCCAGGGCTTTTGCCTCCATTTTTCTACCTAGAAGCCATTCCAGGTACCAATCACTTCCTGGAAAATTAGGAACATGCAGAAATACATTAAAAGGGCAAATGGATAGAGTAAACTAGGAAAAAAACATAGCTAGGGATGAAAAACATTACAGTAATTTTTTTTTTACATAATTCAAGTGAGGAGGAGACTCAGGAAAAGATGAGAATCATAAAAGATGCAAACAGGCTGAAATAAATTAAGTCTTAGGCAGGCTACAAGGGCTTAAATCTAATAAATACCAGAGAGATATACAATACTTGTTCCAGAATACAGAATCAGGAGGAGATTTGGGAGACATTGACTGTGATTATTAATAAGTCATTGGACACTGAGGAGGTACCAGTCAATTGGAAACAGGCCAACATGGTGACCATTTTCCAAAAAGGAGGGCAAAACAGACAAAGGCAACTACAGACCCACTGATTCTTACCTCAATAATGTGTAAAATAATGGACTCGATGAATAGGAATAAATGTAAGGATCATCTGTAGAACAATTACCAAGTATGAGAAGTCGCACAACACCAGGTTATAGTCCAACAGTTTTATTTAAAATTACGAGCTTTCGGAGCTCCACTCCTTCTTCAGGTACAGTGAGGGAACACAAATCGATTACACCGTATATAAACACAGAACAATGTGTCTGCAGAGATACAATCTGTTAGGGAGGCATTACATCAAAGACACATCAGAGTACAGCTAAGACAATGAGGTGGGTCACAGGGGGTCCAACGTGTCAAATGCTGCCGTCTGCAGTTAAGCTTTTAACTTTTTTTTTTAAACTGGAAAAACAGACAACGATGTCGAGTCACGTTCTGTAGCGTGACATGAACCCAAGATCCCTGTTGAGTCCGTCCTCATGGGTGCGGAACTTGGCTATCAGTTTCTGCTCGATGATTTTGCGTTGTCGTGTGTCTCGAAGGCCGCCTTGGAGAACGCTAACCCGCAGATCCGAAACTGAATGTCCTTGACTGCTGAAGTGTTCCCCGACTGGGAGGTAACAATCCTGCCTGGCGATTGTTGCGCGGTGTCCGTTCATACATTGTCTCAGTGTCTGCATGGTCTCGCCGATGTACCATGCCGCGGTGCATTCTTTCCTGCAACGTATGAGGTAGACAACGTTGGCCAAGTCACATGAGTATGTACCATGTACCTGGTGGGTAGTGTCCAGACATGCCAGATCATCAACACAGATACCATCATCACACGTGAGGACACTACCCACCAGGTACATGGTACATACTCATGTGACTCGGCTTAACTGCAGACGGCAGCATTTGACACGTTGGACCCCCTGTGACCCACCTCATTGTCTTAGCTGTACTGTGATGTGTCTTTGATGTAATGCCTCCCTAACAGATTGTATCTCTGCAGACACATTGTTCTCTGTGTTTATATACGGTGTAATCGATTTGTGTTCCCTCACTGTACCTGAAGAAGGAGCGGAGTTCCGAAAGCTCGTAATTTTAAATAAAACTGTTGGACTATAACCTGGTGTTGTGCGACTTCTCATTTTTGTCCACCCCAGTCCAACACCGGCATCTCTGCATAATTACCAAGTAAACAGTACACGGCATGGACCAGGAGGGGGAGATCCTGCCTGACCAACTTCCTCAACTTAGTTAAGCTTAAAGGCAACACACTTACTCCATGGTGTTGAGAAAGCCAAGGATTAAGTTAAAAGGGACCTAGAGACTTGACACACATGTCCAAATAATGCAATGCAAGAATCAACAAAGAAAATAAAATGCTGAACTATATAATAAAGATAATAGAATACAAATTAGAGGAAGCCATGGTCAACCTGTATTGTGCTCTGGTCAAACTACACCTGGAGTTCTGGGTTCAGTTCTGGCCACTGGCCTACAGGGGAAGACAGCCAAGCATTGATGGCAGTACTGAGAAGAACTCTGAGAATGATCCCTAGGTGTTAAAGGTCTTCAGTTATAAGGAAAGATTGTGGAAACAGGATTTTCAACCTTGCATTTGAGGTGATTTTATTGAGATAGTAAATGGTATTGTAAAGGTAAATACGGAAATTTACTTGAAATTAAATTGCAAGAATAGGACAGGGGACACAGGTTCAAATTACTAAACGGTAAAGTTAGGACTAATATCAGAAAGCTCTTCTTCACAAGTGATCAAATCATGGAATAGACTCCCAGATAGAGTAGTGGATGCAAAATCCCTGGAATTACTTCAGAAACAATTTGTTGCTGCAATAAGGGTACTGTCAGGTTTTTCAGATGAATGAGCCAAGATGGGCAAAATGGCCTTCCTCATCCAGATGATCGGTCCTGAACTTGGCTTTTACATATTTATACCAATGACACATTGTCCTCATCTACATGCTGCATCTTGGCGGCACGAGGGTAGGTCAGATTTGACATGTAAGCTGACGACACCTAGCTGTACCTCCCACCCACCTCTCAATCCCTCCACTGACTCTGTATTGCCACACTGCTTGCCCGATATCTAGTCATAGATGAGGCGCAATTTCCTCCAGTTAAACATTTGAGAAGACTGAAGTCATCATCTTCGGCTCTACCACAAAATTTGCAAACTTGCCATTCCTTGGCCATTGGCTCGGGCTGAACTAGACTGTTCATAGCCTTGGCGCCCTACTCGACCCCAAACCGAGCTTCCGATCCCATATATTCTCCATCACAAAAACTGCGTACTTCCACCTCTAACATCACCTGCCTCTGCTTCAGCCCATCTGCCACTGAAACCCGCATCCATGCCTTTGTTGCCTCACACTCGACTATTTACAATGTTCTGCTGGCCAGCCTCCAAGCATTCACTCTCCGTAAACTTCCACACTGTTCCGCTCACCTATCATCTGGCCTACATTGACTCTCAGTCCCACAGCACCTGCAATTTAAAATTCTCATCTTCGTGTTTAATTCCCATCATGGCCTTGTCCTCTCTCCCTAAATCACCTCTTCCTCAAAACCCATCTCTCTGACTCAGCTTTTGGTCACCCTCCAACCCCCCTTCAATCCCGTCCATTTTTGTCCGATTACACTGCTGTGAAACACTTTGGGATGACTCGCTACATTAAAAGCAGTATGTTGATGTTCACTCAACCGACTCTTGATCTGTCAAATACATATATATTCCATTAATTTAATATGACAGCTTAATTTAATCACAGCATCTAGAATAGGACTTATAACTATATCCTGCTGTCAATTTAATCTGTCCCCTCTTGACCTTGCAAAATACAATACATGGATCTAATCCAAACCACAATTCTAAGAATCTAAGCCACCACAAATCTTTCCTCAAGTTCTGTTACCATTGAAATGACAGAATTCTCTACTGCTCCAATGAGAAGCTCACTGTTCTTAATGTACAAAATAAATCAATACATGAAAGTAATTGCTTGAGACTTGTACTTTGATGGCATGATCTGACATATATAAACTGCAGACGCTTGTGAAATGTAATTATTCAAAAGTCAATAATCTTTAGGATACAGAAATCATTGCAAAAATATAAATACATTCTGTTGTGAATATACGTCACTAGAAACTGGTTACTTAGAAACAAATATTTATTGAGAAAGGCATCTACTAATCATGCTCTGTTGCAAGTGTGGATTATGGGATGGATAATTACATTTGCAGCATTGCAAAATTGAATTTGTACAGCATCTTCCAACGCCAACACAACTGTGTCGTGTGCTCTGTCCTCCTCTATTACTTTCTACACATGCTATGGCACGAAGAAGGGAAAAAGACTAAGGGGGAAAAATTCAGTATCGCCCCATTTGGGGCGCAATTATCGGCCGGGCGCAAAGATTAGTGGCTGGCGCTAATTATCGACTCCGACTGCAAACTTGACTTTTATCGCCCCTGGAGGTGATTGGAGCGCTAAATCAGGCGCTACACATCTGTCTTAAGGCGCAAAGGCCGAGGAGCGAGGCGCTACCTCAGAGCACTGGCGAAGCTCATGTTATGTCAGTCAGCAATGGAACACAGACACAATGGCGCAGGCCAGTTCTTAAAGGGGAGGGTTGATCTTGCTTTCCATCCACATCCTGCTCATTGCAGCCTTGAATCTCGGCCTGGAGAGACCTGTACATCAAATCTGCTGGAAAGAACAATGGAGAGATCCAGGGAAAGAGCTCAGAGTGCAACCCCCACACTCTCTTCTAAATCGATAAAAGGAAGGGCAAATCAAAATGAACCTGCAAAGTCCTGCTCAGTACCCAAAACTCCTTCACACAGCGTTGAATCTCTCCAGAAGTCTATCTCTCTTTCTCTCTCAGAATGCGTGGTTCAAAAATGTCACCAACAAAAAAAGGCAGGAAGCGGTCGCCTTTAAATAGCGCTCCCCCAGTCCTTTTCTGACTGCAAAATGCGCCCCTCAACCTGTCGTTGCTAGCGGCAGGCGGTAAGGCAGGGGGGCGCCACTCAATATCCGCTCCGGGGCGCTACGCACTCGACTGACGTCACGATCTGCCGACGCAGGAGATCGTGGCGGTAGTGTTTAGCGCCGCCGCAAAATGTCTAGTTAATTTCGTGAGCGGCGCAAACATTGCCACGCCCGGGCGCTAGTTGCTTTGCGCCCCATTAGCGCCCTCTTAAGGCGCTAACGGGAGGCGCAACCAACTGAATTTTCCCCCCTAACATTTTAATCTATTTTTGGATGCACATCGTGTCTGGCTCAGCAATGCACATGAATCTGCCTCAGGGTTTGGCACAAATGCTGTAGTTCTATAAAACTTTTACTACATGCAGAGATAACTTAATTTTCTGTCCTTCACTACTCCCATTTGGTCCTTGTTACACCTACCAAATGAGGAAGTAATCTCATTATAACCAGTATATCATGCAAGTTAATTTACTCTCTTCTAGATGTAAAAGCTTAGTGAAAATCACGATTATTTACTTGCATGCAACAGTTCATACCGCCAAACAAAACAGCAATTTGGGAACTGCGGAATACAAAAGATTTAAATCTGGCTCAATAGGTTTATTTGTTTCTTTTAGACTGTTGTGTATTTTATAAAAGGTTTGCTCTAGAACTATCACAACATAACACAGAAAATATATTATACTTGGTTGACATAAAATGTTACCCCAGAACAAAGGACTCAAACAATGAAAGAAATGGGGCTAAAAAGAAAAAGTAGCAACACTCAACCACAGCATTTCCATCTTAATAGAGTGGAAGCCACCAACAGTAATCCTTTGTGAAACTTTACCGAAGAACTGTCAACAATCACCTTTAGCAACAGATACACTTAGTACTACAATGAAATCTGTTGAACAGTAATTAATACACAGGAATGCTAGAGAGAAGCTGCTAAAATAGGAAACTGAATGAAGCAGTATGGCTGAACATTTCTTGGGAGAAGTTGTGCACATGAAATTAAGTGAAATTAATTTTCTTTCTGAAATGTCTGTGGGCGAATTGTGCCAGTAGGTCTATAGGGAGCTTGTGAAAAGGCAATAAACTTGGGATAAGATGCACATAAAATCAGGTCTATGAGTCACACCTGTGCTTAAAATCCCTTGGTCCCATTTTATTTTGCACCTATAAAATGTGTATAGTGGAGCCAAACAAATTGAACAGCCTGCTGAAATGTATAAAACCTCAGTGTACAAACCCCTTTATGACTCCCATGATAATGACTGTTCAAATGAATTAAAATTTTATCTGCAGCTGAGCTGATCCAGCAACAGCCTGTTTGATATGCTAAAGGTACTTTGCTGTGTTGGATACTTCTGACGATCTCTCAAGTCCCTTCATTGTCACTAGAGTATAGGGAGATGGTGTCCTATCTCTCCTCCCTCTCAAAGAAAATTCAGTCTGTGCTTCTTCAGATGTTTGACTGCTCACCGCTCTTTTACGCTGGATTAGCTTCCCTGGGAGTTTCTTCTTTTTATTATGTATGGCTGCTTGTGTCTTTCACTTCCAGTTCTTCTGTAAATATAACTTTTTCTCTCTCCCCTCGCAACTTGTATATTTATTATCTTTCCACCTCTGTTGCTACACCCTTGAATTGCTTCTTCTCCATGTGGGATGTGGGTTTGAACTCTCAATAGCTCCCAATTTTGGTCATGCAAAAATAAGGAAACCGCACCAACAGGAGGTCAAGAAAATTGGGGATCAATAACTACAGGTCATTCTCATATGATCACAGAATAGCCTCGACTAATTTAAAATGAAAATTTAGGGAAGAGAAAGTACAAAATAGCTTTTGTCTTTTCTTTTCCCCTACCCCTGAAAACATTAACTCTTACAGGGGTACGGTTCCATGGTATTCTGGCAACTTCTGATACCTCACTTAAGTGGCAGCTCTTCAAGTTAGTAAACAATTTTACTGCGGAGTGCATAACAGTCAGTTATGTCCTCACCAGACATGCGCACACATGCATTTCTCAGCAGGAGTTACTGGACAGTGATCAGGAGCAGGAACCCTGGCTGGTTTTTCCCTTCCCTAGCTCCACAGCACTTGGACCAATTGCAGCACTCCAACTGCTGTAATGGCAGAGATCAATGCAAGAAGTGCAAAATAGGAATCAAACCTTTTGGTTTGTACAGCATGGTGCTACATTGACCAGCCTCTTTACCCACTAGGCCATCACAGATACATATTTAGATCTTTTGTGTGTGAATTATGGAGATTAACAGAAAGTGAGCACAATCCCCCTTCATGTAACATAGATGTTCAAAGCCTTCACACAAAGTCCCTTCTGTCTCTTTATTCAGAAAATACAGCCTTCGAGTTTTCCTCGAAGGCATGATGACTAAATGCAATGCTTGGTGTGGTACCAAACCACATAGACCAGGAAAATCCCAGCTTCAAATACTGGCCAATGCTTAGTTAGTCCATTTTGTCTGAGGCCATAGGGAGGGGAGGAGTCTAAGAGAAGTAGCAGTTGGTTTCAGCATTTCCCAAGTAGAAAGAAGAAAATTAAAGCCAGTTTCCTGGTCATAATTGCTATCCAGTGACCCATGCTGGACAAGGCATGTGCATGGATGTCAGATGAAGGCAGGATCAGGCTTAGCTGTAATGCTTTTCCGCTCCCCCAAAGTTAAATGATCCGGGCTCACAAATAAACAGCCACTTTAGGAGAGGGATGGGGGAAGAGGGACTTTGCAGACCACTCGAACTGAATCCAGTATCAGTCACCACTTCAGCAAAGGAATGGTAAAGGAGAAATTGATTAGGAAAAGGAAAATATAATTTGTCGTGAAGCAAATGATCATCAAATGTCACTATCGGGTGAGTTCCCACAAATACCTGGCCAGTCTCAAGTAGCAAGATGCAGGTTATATGTAACACATAAATGTACTATAATTTAGGTAATTACTTAATGCCATAAGGATGGCATCTACCGTTCTGTGTGCACTCTGGGTGAGGGGACATAGCTAAAGTGCACTTAGAATTACTCACAGCAATACATCTTGTGGTGGATATAAATAATATCTGTACATAGTCAATCAGTGCTCAGAACGTTAGTAGTGGAAAAATATTTAATAGCTATTCCAATCTAAAATATTGAGGGCTGTCGAGATCTGTATTAATGAGCTTCAACAGACTCAAATTTGTAGTAGCCCAAGGTCATATAAACCTCAAGGTTTATGGAGAGATTTGGCAATGAGCAATCTGACCAACCATCATACTTTATAGAGTAACTAGTCAGGGGTTTGCATCTCATTAAGAGCTTGCATACTAAATTTTTTATAAATGTCAATTTTTTACTGGTGAATTTCCATTTATTATGCAAATTTCATCATAAGCAAGATGGAATTATTTACTTTGATCATAATGATAAGCAAACATCCCACCAGTGGGTTGCAAATTTTGGTTATGCTAAATGGCAGCAGATTGATATTAGACTACAATACCGAATGCCAATACCTTTTCTTTTCATTGTTTTGTACAACATATAAATGTAAACCCTTTTAAGCATTTGAAATTGTGTTCATTTATAAAAGAGTACACATCTCTCTACCCAATGTCATTACAGCAACTTAACAGCATCAAATGCACACTGATTCTTTTTGAAGATGCTTTTATTATTTTCCAGAAACAATTATGATACAAGGAAAGGAAAGCATCTTCAACTTAACATATCAGGCTAAGTCATTGTGTACTCTGCTCACATGCCATTTGTAGGAGTAAACTTTATGCATCGAGGATAAATCATATCACATTTTCTTTAAAATGTATAGGAAAAAAAGATTTTGTGTGCTACTGAATGTCATTTTGGTAATTCACCACTATCTAGTACTCGAACTTAAATATACAACCTTATTCTCTCAGGCTCTCTGTACAATAGTGTGTTAGCAACTGGATGCTTTAAATTAACTAGTCAATACCTGATAACATTGGCCAACATTATATCACATAGGAAAGCACAGGACTGGAATAGTCGGTCATCCATTGGGCCAGTCCCAAAGACCAAGACACTTCAAACATTGGAACAAGATAATGAAACAATGATGTACCCATAATGTTACAAAACTACCATGATTAGAAGCAACCCCAATATACTGCAGCTGTCGTTACTGGGAAATTAATTCTATTTACACTGCGGCTTGGACTCCACAGAACTCCTGTCTGCAAGGCATATTTGTGCCTTTCCTTCTTAGCTACCGCATCCTTGCCCCTGTACTGTACTGATACTGTACTGATGGTTGAGCACAGCTTCCCTGTGGGCAGAAAAATAGCAGCAAATGTAAACATTTGCAGGAGGCTGCACGTCTACCCTCGGAAGAGCTGTGCAACATCTCCCAGCTCCTCCAATGGCAGCAGAACTGCCTTATTTACATTACAGTGTTGCCAGCAAAGTCAGGGCCATCAGTGATAGCAACACTGTATTGGAAAGTGCATTGAAATCAAAAAGTTTCGAAGTGTACCAAAACTCCAAACTCCTTTGCAAAATCCCATGGATGCCACCAGGAAGATGACCTTAAAACCAATCTGGAAGGCAAAAAACTGAATTGTATGATATTAAGCATTTAGGGTAGAGTGTTCTTTTGGCATGGAGGTTACTTGAGCAGCAATTACGTGACACATAACTGTCAGTGTGCTGCTTTCCACATTTTTGTAAGCTAATATACCAATGGTAGGTTAACTCATCCAGTACAATGCAAGATGCAATAAATATTACACAGCTTAACAAGTGAAAATGATCCCATAGACCTCAGTTAATAAGTATAATTTATTTCACATTTGCAGTAGATTGAGGAAGTTGGTGTGCAAAAACATTACAAAACAGCAAGAGCTTCATATTTCAATAGACATTAGGGACTCAATATGCCCATTACATGCAGTTAATGGGCAACTAATACCTCACTATAGTAGTCAAAAAAACTTTTTATAAATCAGAAAGGATGCAGAAGAAAGCACTTCAATGTCTTCAAATGGGTATTAATGGGGAAGATGGCCCAAATTAAAGCTATGTGAAAGGAGGATTAAAAAAAAACCATTGAAAAACAGGAAGGAAAAAGTGACCATAATTTTCAACTGCATGAGTAACAAAGAAAGGACACCTACGAAGCCCTCAGACAGACAGACAGAGACAGACAGACGATATAATGCACAGTATATTAAAATGATCAACCATATACAATGTAAGCTAACATGTTATGGATACCCAGAACATTGTATAACAGATAAAAAGCACAATATCCGTTTCTACTTTTATCTACATTCAAAGAATTTGGTCAACAAATTTGTGCAATGTCTTATTCAGCAGTCTTTTTTAAAAAAAGCTCCTGATATGCTGGCAATCCAAAAAGCATATCTACACATTCATCTACATCCCAATCCATCGCTGATACCTCAGAAGAAGGTACCATCATCTTGCCTGAGGAGGAAGCAGCAGAGGAAGGAGGGGCTGGATACCATTAGCATCAACATCCAAGAGGCATAACGCAGCCAGGAAGACGTCATCTCAATTGCAGGATCCTCCAAAGGCCACTTCACAAAAGGATGACGTCATCCCTCACTACACCTGGAAAACATGAAGGGACACATCAGCCACATGGGTCAGGAGCTGTCCCCTCAACCCATCTTTACTCTGTATCTAACTCGTGCTGTACCTGCCCTAGGAGCATTTGATGGCACAGTGTAGAAGGAACTTTACTGTTTCTAACCTGTGCTGTACCTACCCTGGGAGTGTTTGATGGGACAGTACAGCGAGAGCTTTACTCTGTATATAACTCGTGCTGTACCTGCCCTGGAGGTTTGCTGACATTGGGTACCTGAAATGGGAAGTATTCCACTGCACTGACATCCCTCACATCGAACACAAAATGCTCAAAAATGGTGCGTGTATGTGTAGGGCAGGGGTGGGGGTGGGGGGGGGGGGGGCTCACTTGTTCAAACTTTACTGAGCCCAACAGTGGGGCAGGTGGATGGCAATGTTCTTGACGGCAGGAGGGCACACATGGCAGGTTCCAGCCCCAGCCTGCTATCAGATCTCATGTGACGTGGTACTGAGCCATGCACAAAACAGGAAGGGCCCAGGTTCCATCTTCACCCTGTGGTGAGTTAGCTGATCTCGCCCGAATTATGGAGTCGGAGCCCTACAATTTACGTTAGTGCTCCCTGAGTTAGGGAGGGGAGAAGTCAGCCAGGGTACCTTCTCCTGATCACTGTCCAATGACTTCTGCTGGAAAGTGTATGGACATTGAATGAGGACAGGCTCGGGACTTGGCTGTGATGCCTCGATAGAATATCCTGCCGACACTCATCATTTGGACTTGCAGCTGGAGAATGGGGCCACTTGGATGAGGTTCCCCAGGGAGAATCACCGCCCGCGGGATGGAGA
Organism: Squalus acanthias; assembly: GCA_030390025.1. Classification (NCBI taxonomy): domain Eukaryota; kingdom Metazoa; phylum Chordata; class Chondrichthyes; order Squaliformes; family Squalidae; genus Squalus; species Squalus acanthias. The sequence continues at coordinate 68,779,468 of CM059431.1, forward strand.
AGAGGGGACAAAAATTGGGAGCGAGCGAAATTATCTTAGCGCAAACCGCCCCGTATCCTACCCTGGGATCTCTAACTGTACTTGCGTGTCAGCCTTGGCTCAGATGTTAGCAGTCTCGCCGTGAGTCAGATTGTGGGTTCAAGCCCCACTCTAGAGACTTGAGCACATACTCCAGGCCAAGACTCCAGTTCAGTACTGAGTGAGTGCTGCATTGTTGGAGGTGCCGTCTTTCAAATGATATTTTAAACCGAGGCCTCGTCTGCCCTCTCAGGTGGATGTAAAAGATGCAAAGGCACTAGACAAAGAGGAGATGGGGAGTTTTCCTGTGTCCGAGTCAACATTATCCCTGAACCAACACCACGAAAACAGATTATCTGGCCATTTCTCTCATTGACGAGTGTCGTGTTTTCCTACATTTCAAAAGTACTTTGTTGGCTGTGAAGTGATTTGGATGTGATGAAAGGCACTATATAAATGAAAGCACTATCTTCGCATTGCCAGAGGTGCCATCATTCAGAGGAAATGTTAAAATCAAGGCCAGATTTGCTTGTTCAGGTGGACATAAAAGATCTCATAGCACTATTCAAATAAGAACAGGGAGTTCTCCCAGTATCCTGGCCAACATCCCTACCTCAAAAAAAACCAGATTAAATGGCTATTTTCCTCATGCTGTGCTACTGTTTGCCATGTTACAACATAGACTACACTTCAAAAGTAATTACATGGACATGAAGCACTTTGGGACCTCCAAATAAAGTGTAATATATATATATATATATTAAAAAAAAGTTAATTTTTTATAATAGTGAGCTGATCCCAGTGATGAAATAACACCAGAACAAAATATTTTTCTACAGAACTTTTAGAAAGGACTTTGGGTGTAGTCTGAGCATACCCATGCCTTTGTGTCATATGGCTTCAGGGGCGAGGGAGTTCTTATCTACAATGAGAGCTTGCAAAGATGAGAGCTATCCGATAGCCTTGTTTTCAGAGCCAGTGGTTTGTAATGTAGATACTCAAGTTTATGCAAGAAAAAATTCACTCTATGGTGATGAAAAAAAAAGTGGCAATGCAGTGATGTTCATTTGTGTGATTCCCTTCAGTGGGAATCTGACAAGTAAAACTGCAGCTTGGTGAAATGGAACCAGATCTAAACATTGTTATGTGTGTGGTAGGGGGAGGGAGCTGAAGTTGCTTTAGGGTGCAGATGGGTAGAAATTCACTCCTGCTCCTCCTAGCTCCACAGTAAGGTTACTCTTAAATTCAAATTTCAGTAAAACATACCTTTCGTTGGTAGCCACAGGCTCTGCTCATTATATAGCAATTTTCCAGAGGGATGATTCAACAGACATTGGACCCCTTGTACATGTTAATTAGGGGCCTAATACCTGTTTTAGACAGACACCTGAGACACCGAAAAATACGCCCGATGAATTTAGCAGTAGCCTGAGCCCACGCACAGATTGGGCATGAGCCGTCCCACAGCTAAATCAGTCAGCATTGTGCCCGTTGAAAATCAGGTGCAATACACATCAATTTTTCCCCCAATGTATCTGAAATGCGATAAAATAACGTGCCTCAAAATATCAAAGGTCAAAGCTTTTCCGATAAACATGGTGCACTTTCTTAGAATCATTACAGCACACCAGAGGCCATTTGGCCCATCGAGCCAGTGTCAGTTCTCTGCAAGAATGCTTCAGCTAGTCCCAATCCCCCGCCTTTTCCCAGTAGCCCTGCAAATTATTTTCCTTCAGGTACTTATCCAATTCCCTTTTGCAATCCACGATTGAATCTGCCTCTCCACCACCCTTTTCAGGCAGTGCATTCAGATCATAGAAACATAAAAAATAGGAGCAGGAGTAGGCCATTCGAGCCTGCTCTGCCATTCAACACGATCATGGCTGATCCTCTATCTCAATACCATATTCCCGCTCTCTCCCCATACCCTTTGATGCCTTTTGTGTCTAGAAATCTATCCATCTCCTTCTTAAATATATTCAGTGACTTGGCCTCCACAGCCTTCTGTGGTAGAGAATTCCACAGGTTCACCACCCTGAGTGAAGAAATTTCTCCTCATTTCAGTCCTAAATGTCCTACCCTGTATCCGGAAACTGTGACCCCTCGTTCTAGATCCCCCAGCCAGGGGAAACATCCTCCCTACATCCAGTCTGTCTAGCCCTGTCAGACTGGATGCAGGGAGGATGTTTCATAAACACTCGCTGCGTAAAAAAGTTTTTCCTCACGTCACCTTTGGTTCTTTTGCCAATCACTTTAAATCTGTGTCCTCTGGTTCTCAACCCTTCCGCCAATGGGAACAGTTTCTCTCGATTTGTCTAGACCCCTCATGATTTTGAACACCTCTATCAAATCTCCTCTCAATCATCTCTGCTCTAAGGAGAACAACCCCAGCCTCTCCAGTCTATCCACATAACTGAACTCACTCATCCCTGGAACCATTCTTGTAAATCTTTTCTGCACCCTCTCTAAAGCCTTCACATCCTTCCTAAAGTGCGGTGCCCAGAATTGGACACAATATGCCAGTTGAGGCCGAACCAGTGTTTTATAAAGATTCATCATAACTTCCTTGCTTTTGTACTCTATGCCTCTATTTATAAAGCCCAGTATCCCGTATGCTTTTTTAACCGCTTTCTCAACCTGTCCTGCCACCTTCAACAATTTGTGCACATGTACCCCCAGGTTTCTCTGTTCCTGCACCCACTTTAGAAATGTATCCTTTAGTTTCTATTGCCTCTCCTCATTCTTCCTACCAAAATGTATCACCTTGCACTTTTCTGCATTAAATTTCATCTGCCACATATCTGCCCATTCCACCAGCCTGTCTATGTCCTCTTAAAGTCTATCACTATCCTCCTCACTGTTCATTATGCTTCCAAGTTTTGTGTCATCTGCAAATTTTGAAATAGTGCCCTGTACACCCAAGTCTAAATCATTAATATACATCAAGAAAAGCAGTGGTCCTAGTACCGAACCCCGGGAAACACCACTGTAGACCTTCCTCTAGTCCGGAAAACAACCGTTCACCACTATTCTCTGTTTCCAGTCACTTGGCCAATTTCGTATCCATGCTGCCACTGTCCCTTTTATTCCATGGGGTTCAACTTTGTTGGCAAGCTTATTACGTGGTACTTTATCAAACGCCTTTTGGAAGTCCATGTTCACCGCTGACATCACATTCATTTTTCGCCACAAATTGCTGGATTTTTTACGAGTTAATAATGGCGAGCGCTGTTCACGTGTCATTATAATCCCAGCAATTCTGGCCTAATTCCACCTACAAAACTACACAAAAGCGAGTTGGAGAATACTGCTGAGAAACTTGTCCTATTTAATTTCATTTGAAATCTATATAGATCTTTGAATGAAGACCATATGCCAAGCAGTGCAGTGGTTTGATTTAACTCTGGATATGCAGCCTGAGATACTAGTTCAGTAATGTAATCCATTTACAAGCTTTTAACTTTATCTCTTATATCCCTTCAATCAATAACAGACAACAAAAAGACAAAAGATCTTGTAGGTCAAAGAAAGAACTGCAGGTGAAATATTGAAACCAAGTCCTTTTAGTTCTTAATTTACAAGATTAGAGGTCAGTACCCATGTATTGCTACATATTTCGCAGATAATTAACAATTCTCAGTAGCGACAGCCATCGTACAATCTCATCATCTCTGCATAGTGTTTATTCTTTACTTCTAGATATTAAAACTGCAGTGGAAGTTGTTTGGGAGGTTGTTCATCGAAGGAAATGTAAAGAACCCAAAACCTTTTACACTCAATTCTCTTAGCAAATGGCAATGACCCACTGTAAGACCACGTTGAATCAGAATTTTATTTTTGCTGGATACAGCAAGTTTAGACACAAATAGCGTTATCAACATTCTTTAATCCTCCTTATAGGAAATGTTATTTCTTCCCTTTCATCTTCAATATTTATAGAAACAGAATGGAGAATAAGCTGAAAACAAACATTTTGAATCAGGTAATAATAGTAAGCGTTTAAAGGTCAGGAGGAAATTAACACTGGGTTCCTAAAGCTATGCGAACACCGGTCGGTGTTCGCACAGGCGCTGAACAGTTAGGTCCCTGATTGCAGCTGTGTTCATAACTCACTAAAAACACATCCTGCTTGGGCAACTGGATAGCTGCATGATGATCTTGCAGCAAGCCAATTGCTTCCAGATGCTGGTGACCAGACATTACTATGCGGAGATGACCATTAAGCTAAAATCACTGCACCGGTTGCAAAGGGTCATCATTAGTTTCCTACGCAAATCTTATTCCTGGCCCACAAAGTGGATGAGTGTTTTTGGGGTTTCATCACTCTGATGTTAGTAGAACCTTCTTAAACAAGGCTCAGGCAATATATGTGTTTTAGCAGCAACTCAAACCACTTGTACTTCTTGCTATCCCACCTGCACCAACCAAATACAGGTCAAGCACAAGCCTCGATAATAAAATACGGTAATATCTGGACAATGGACTACTGTATTATTTCCATATAAACATACCACCACAGAAATACATCTCTAACATTAAAAAGCAATTATATTTGTCTGGCAACTGACACATCCATAGTATATTTATCAAATCTAAGAATAAGTCCTTAGATCACAACAGTGACAGACAGCAACAATGGTGCTGAGGAATGGAGCCCCAACACAAAGGACAAAGGCCTGCTACCCTGACGTCACTGAGTGTAGACTAGCATTTCCTCCATAGGAAGGGAGAGAGAGTCAGGAGGCCAATCCTTTCCACACCATTCTTTTAGACTGCCTCATTCTTTTCCCTCCTCCTTTACTTTGTTCTGTTCCTTTTTTAAATGCCACTTACTTGTAACTTTTTCCAATTCTGAAGGGTCTTCACCTGAAACGTTAACTCATCGCAACTCTTCGCAGATGCTGACTGAATCGCTGAGAGCTTCCAACAGATTCAGTTTTTCTTTCAGATCTTCAGAATGTGCAGCTTTTTGCTTTTTGTTTAATTCATCATTCACCTCATTTACTGTTTGTAGAGCCTTGCTGTACACTAATTGGCTGCCAAATCTGCCTACATAAAAATAGTGATCGAACTCCAAAAATAATTAATGTGAAGCACTTTGAGGTAACCTTCAGATGTGACAGGCGTTATGTAAATGCAAGTATTTTCTTTCTTTGTTACGTCATTTCTGTTAGTTTTAGCTGGGCTGTTATGTCAAGACAAGAAATACTATCAGGTATAAGTAAAAGAAAAACAGAACTGCACATTTGTTGGTTAACCACACCTCAACATTTACAGCAGCTATAGTAAAACCTCCTCTCCTGTCCTACCCCGCTCACTGGAAAAGTATGTCTGCTTTTGAAACATCATCAAGGAATAAACAAGGCTAGGAAATTAATTTACAATAGCAAAATACTGCGGACGCTGGAAATCTGAAATAACAGAAAATGCTGGAAACACTCAGGTCAGGCAGCATCCGTGGAGAGAAAAACAGAGTTAATGTTACAGTTCTGTGACCCTTTGTCAGAACTGGAAAAAGTTAGAGATGTAACAGGTTTTATGCAGGTGCAGAGGCAGGGAAAGAGGGGGAGGAAGAACAAAAGGGAAGGTCTGCAATAGGATAGAAGGCAGGAGTGGTTAAATGTTGCAAATGGGGATCAACAGCTGCCGCCTGAAAAAAATAGGGGCAGGGGTTATAGCCTGAAATTGTTGAACTCAATGTGGAGTCCAGAAGACTGTAAAGTGCCTAATTGAAAGATGAGGAGCTGTTCCTCGAACTTCATTGGAACAGTGTAAGAGGCCGAGGACAGAGAGGTCAGAGTGGGAATGGAGCGGAAAATTAAAGTGACAAGCGACCGGAAGCTTGGGGTCACCCTTACGGACTGAACGGAGGTGTTCTGCAAGCGGTCACCCAATCTGCATTTGGTCTCCCCAATGTAGAGGAGACCACATCGTGAGCAGCGAATACAGTATACTAAATTACAAGTAGTTCAAGTAAATCACGGTTTCACCTGGAAGGGGTGTTTGGGGCCCTGGACAGTGGGAAGGGAAGAGTAAAAGGGCAGGTGTTGCATCTCCTGTGTTTGCACGGGAAGGTACCGTCGGGAGGGGAGGGGTGTGTTGGGGTGATTGAGGAGTGGACTAGGGTGTTGTGGAGGTAGCAGTCCCTTCGGAATGCTGAAAGGGTCGGGGAAGATGCGTTTGGTGGTGGGATCACGCTGGAGGTGGCGGAAATGGCGTAGAATGATCCGTTGAATGTGGAGGCTGGTGGGGTGAAAGTTGAGGACAAGGGGAACCCTATCGTGGTTCTGGGAGAGAGGGGAAGGGGTGAGAGCAGAAGTACGGGAAATGGAACGGACACAGTCGAGGGCCATGTCAACCACGGTCGAGGGCCAAGTCAACCACGGTTGAGGGCCAAGTCAACCACGGTCGATGAGAATCCTCGGTTGAGGAAAAAGGAAGACATATCGGAAGCACTAGTATGGAAGGTGGCATCGTCAGAACAGATGTGGCGGAGACGGAGAAACTGGGAGAATGGGATAGAGCCCTTACAGGAAGCGGGGTGGGAGGAAGTGTAGTCCAGGTAGCTGTGGGAGTCAGTGGGCTTATAGTGGATGTTTGTCGATAGCCTATCCCAAGAAATGGAGATAGAGAAGTCGAGGAAGGGAAGAGTCGGAGATGGACCATGTGAAGGTGAGGGAAGGTAGAAATTGGAAGCAAAGTGAATGAGTTTTTCTGCTTTTCAATCACCTTTAGTTGGTAAGGTTTTCTTCGTTCTTGCTGGCTGTTCATATTTTTTTTATTTTGTTCATGGGATATGAATGATATTGGCAAAGTCACATTTATTGCCCATCCCCAGCTGCACTGAGGAGATGGGCCCTCTTCTAGAAATGCTGCAATTATTGGGTTGATGGTGCTCCCATGATGGAGATAGGTAGGGAGTTTTAGGATTTTGAAACATAAAAAATGAAGCTGCATTTGACTCAGCAATGGCAATATATGTCCAAGTCTTGATGCTGTGTGACTTTGAGGTATTGATGTTCCCATGATTTTGCTGCTATTGTCCTTTTCAATGGTACATGTTATACAGCTCGGAAGCACTGTTGAAGTAAACTTGGTGAGCTGCCGCAGTGCATCCTGTAGATAGCATAATACAATTTATAGGAGAAATGCCCTAATAATTGCCTTAAATGTGCCCTCAAAATATAGCCAGTAGTATGACTGACTGTTCGGAAATTGAAGGGTTAACTCTAATTTAACTATGAAGGCTTACACAAACAAAACATTCCTTACCAAGGATAAAAGAAAAGCCTTCAAAATGGCTCATTAAAGGTGATGTAAGCAATATTCCCTCTAATTTTGTTTAGCGCCGCGCGGTCCGTTTAAGGGGCTGCACAGGCCATTCAAAATACCACACATGCGCGGTTTTTATAATGAAAAAGCCGGCAAGCCAGCTGCACGGGATCCCTGGAGCACTGCGCGGCCACACAGCTTAAAGGGAACGTTCGACAGAAGTATGTCCTACCTTGGCTGGACCTGTGCAAGACCCTTTGTTACTGAAGAGCTGAAGATGGGAATAAACAAGTGATCTGGTATGTCTAGGTGGCAGTGCTTCATCGATTTGGAGGTTACCAACAGGGCTGTATGAGGTAATTAACACCAGAAGGGCTAAACTGTCCTAACACATGTCATTCAGATTTGACAACAGAATTGGGGTGTTTTTGGGGGGAAATTAAGGATATACAAGTGCTTTTGACACTAAAGTTCAACCTTTAGTTCTAGTATCGCTGACAAAGAAAGGTTACAGAAATTAAGGGCTGGATTTTGATACGGGGCGGGTTGGGGTCGTGTCATCCACTTTTCGTGTTATCCACCCGACTGCAATTGGATGTGGGAGATTGATGCGATTTTCACCTAATTGGGTAATTGAGTTCCAGCATGTGGGAACCCATGAACCAATTAGTGTTTTCAGTCTGAAAGTCACCTCTGATGATGTCATCATTGTTGCTGCATTGAAGGTCTGCAAAGACTGCCTGGCCTTTGCTGTGAGAGGACCTGGATGCAAAATGAGCAGGAGCAGCCCTCAGTCTGCTCCCAGATATTTTTGCACCACCACTCCCAGATATGTCATCCATCCACCCACCACCACTCCCAGATATGCATGCCTGCCAGCCAGCCAGCCACTGATACATAGATACATAGAAGATAGGAGCAGGAGTAGGCCATCCGGCCCTTCGAGCCTGCTCCGCCATTTAATGAGATCATGGCTGATCCTCCAATTCAGTATCCCGTCCCCGCCTTCTCTCCGTAACCCTTAACCCCTTTTGCCTGTAGAAATATATCTAATTCCCTCTTAAATATATTTAATGAGCTGGCGTACACTGCCCTCTGTGGCAATGAGTTCCACAGGTTCACCACCCTCTGAGTGAAGAAATTCCCCCTCATTTCTGTCCTAAATGGTTTAGCCCTTATCCTTAAATTATGTCCTCTAGTTCTGTTCTCACCCGCCAAGGGAAACATTCCTTCTGCATCTAGTCTGTCTAGACCTGTCAGAATTTTATTCACTTCTATGAGGTCCCCTCTCAATCTTCTAAACTCCAGTGTGTACATCCATAAACTACATAGTCTCTCCTCATAGGTCAATCCCGCCATTCCTGGTATCAGCCTGGTGAATCGCCGCTGCACCCCCTCCATGGCAAGTCAGCTATCCAAATGTACTCCCGCCAGGTTTCACATTTGTGGTTCAGAACAGGCGTGCTTCATGTAGAAAAAGGGTTAAAATCACAAAGGCCTTTCAAAATTGCATTATAGAGGCAATTTAGTGCTTGTTGAGGGCCTTAACAGCCTATCCCGCCTCTTAGAAGCGGGACGGAGTCGGGACCAGCAGACACGATTTAATGAAAATTGCGTGGAGGCGGGATGGAGGCGGGCTTGTGCCCGCCCACCAGTTTTCGCAATTTTAACCCCCCACACGCCTCCAAACCCACCTCCACGGGTCAATGAAAATCCAGCCCTAAGACTGTATGGCTATATCAGCCAGATACAATCAGATAGAAGTATGTCACTTCGATGTACCAGTTTCTCAGAGATCAATGAAGGCGAGATTTAAGATAACTAATCCAGACACCGTTACCAGCATGGAAGGTAAATATATCCAGGAGCAGAAAACCCAGTAGGAAACTGCTCCAAGATCTAATGCAAGATACCCTAGTCCAATAGAGATATTAGGAATTAGTCTAATCTCATAGGTTTTTGTTTTCTTTTTACTTATGAATGGCTTGTGGATTTGTACTATAGCTAGAAATAATGAAATGGTTAAAGTTGTTCATTCCCAGGATTCTTTAGGGTTTAATGTGTCAGGGTACAATTTAGACGACTGTGCGGTTTAGCTTCTGCTGAGGTGCAGGATGTGCGATTCGTGCCTGTTGACTTCTTTTTGTCACCACATTGTGAAACAAGATAGTCTTGAGATAAAGAGACAGGACAAAAGTGACAGGATGATTAGTTGCATGCTTAATGGTAAACAGATTGACTATTTGGAAGTTTTGTAGGAGCTACCTCATTTCTGGGGGTCTTGTTCACAATAACACTGGTCATGCCATAATGAATCATCAAGGACAGTGTGCATGACTAGAGGCCGATAACAATCTTGAGCTTTCCTTAACAATTTGTAGAGAGTCTGGATCGAAAGAATCGACAAGGTTACGTCTCCACCCAGAGGGGCAATATTGTTTACTTCTCTGGAAGTCTAGTGCTCAGAGACAGTGTGTGTGTCAAAGACTTGGTCAAACAATAAAAGGATTAAGTTGTAAACCATAATTTGGTTGTCAGGTTTGAATGTTCTTACACTAATCAAGCACTGCTCTGCAAATTCAAACATTTTCCAAACTAATTGGATTGGCATATGCTGATGAATGATCATGCATGCTTGCCATAACCCTGACATACATTTATATATACACACATCCTGATGTCCAGTATTGACTTTCCCATCACTGAAAGACTACAACAGAACAGAGTAACAGTGTGATTCTCATGTTGCACAAACAAACAAGTACCAGTCACAGGCCAGTGCTTGCAGTATAACTGCAGTCGAGGATTCAAACATCATCAGTATTGCATCAATGAAAGGTATTGCCACTGTCGAGCGCATCATCTTACCAGAAGGAGAGATCAAACACACAAAGCTGAAAAGTTATTTCCTGATGGTTTCTATTCATGAGTTACTAAATAACTATGCACCTCTACTCAAGGGTACATTTGTATTAAACACGAACGCAAAATAACCCATTTTTGGTTCAGAGCTGCTACACATTTGGCTTGGTTGATTGGTAAACAGATCCTAGAAACTTATTAGTACAAACTATGATGAGGGACTATAGTTTTTCTGGTTAGCCTCAGAAGCAGTATTTAAATATTTTGTCTTACAAAGTAAGTTTCATGTCATCCATACCCTTTGTATGATGTCACTTAATATACGATCAATCACTCAATATACCTTAATGCCTAAAATGTTCATATAATTGGGATAAAGCAGTCTGCTCTAAAATTATTTTATCATCCTTACACTAGTATTAGAATAAAGTCACTTTTAATGCTTCACATGCAGAAATTCCAAAAGTTTCACTATTGTGGGAATCATGCAATCCACTGATTGGCACATTACATGACTGATTTCACAGGAATAGATAGCAGATTGTGTTAATTTTTGATTGTATTTTCAAACTGTACTTATGTGCAACAGATAAAAGTATTATAGATTCTTCCCACTTGACCTTGTGTTCATTTACTTTCTATCGCATCGGAGGACATGGTTCACCTTGCACATGATATTCATGTTGGATATTGTATCAATACAGAGCCCTCTGCACACTTGTGAACTCTCTGCAGCTAACAAATACAATCCAGGACTAATATGTGAACCGAGGTTTACCAATGTAGATGGTGGCAGTAATGAGACCCAAGTTAAAAATAGTAACATAAATTACTAGGTATAGTATATACAACTTGCATCAAGATATTGGGGATAGACAATACATATTCACCTTACTGCACATAAGAAGTCAGAGTGGTTTTGAGAGCCGGACTTCTGAACTTCTAGATTATTTACCAGATAGAGGTGTTCCTCATGTTTTAAATAAAACAGAATTTTCACATACACTTGGGAAATGGCCATCATCCCACACAGAAAAGTCACCAGGAACCTTGCCCCTTTAGGAAAATGCACCCTTGACATCAGGTTATATTTCCCATCCTGCTGTGTGCACCCTCACTTTGAGACAGAGCCGCAGTTCCTTTGCCCAGAGAAAGCAACATCAAGGTCGACAGGCCCATCAATAAATCTGATCTATTAAAACAACAAGTGACTGGTACAGAATCCTAGGAGAATAATTACAGCACAGGAGGCGGTCATTCAGCCCATGACACCCATGCAGCTTTCTATAGTCTATTCATAGTTCAAGGTCCCTTCATTTGATTTTTTGTAAGCCAAGCACAGTGCTGTTTCATTTATGTTGCTTCATTTGAATTGTTGGAGAATTTTAATTTTTTGAACCAAAAAAAAATCAACTTTAAAATGACAGCAGACTACTTCATTCAATTTCTCTGCCTTTTCCCTACAGTGTCAGCTGTGGCTCAGTGGGTAGCACACTTGCCTCTGAGTCAGAAGGTTGTGGGCTCAAGTCCCACTCCACACAAATCTAGGCTGACACTCCAGTGCAGTGCTGAGGGAGTGCTGCACTGTCGGAGGTGCCGCCTTTCGGATGAGACGTTAAACCGAGGCCCCGTCTGCTCTCAGGTGGACGTAAAAGATCCCATGGCACTATTTCGAAGAAGAGTAGGGGAATTATCCCCGGTGTCCTGGCCAATATTTATCCCTCAACAACATGACAAAAACATATTATCTGGTCATTATCACATTGCTGTTTGTGGGAGCTTGCTGTGCGCATATTGGTTGCCGCATTTCCCACATTACAACAGTGACTACACGCCAAAAAAGTACTTCATTGGCTGTAAAGCGCTTTTGAGACATAAATGCAAGTCTTTCTTTTTTTTCTTTTATATCCACTTAAAGCGTGTGGGCCGAAGGTAGAGTTACAGCTCTGCGGTCCTTGGTTCTTTGACCTGCATTCCAAGGAAGCGTGGATTTAGCCCAATTGTCTCTGCCTCAGCAGCCACTTGTGGTAAAGCATTTCACATTCATAAACCCTCTCTATGAAAATATTTTTCTAACTTCCCATTTTTTGTTATTCTATTGCCAAGTCTATGATCCTTTGTTACCCAATTATCAAAGGGTAGCAACAATTTGATTGTTGAAACAGTTACACGTGAATGGAAGTGCCAAATAATCATGTTTCCACCAGCTGCATATCTAGATACATAAATTTACTACCTACGGCTGGCTGTCACCCTACCGCACCACACCTCAAGCCAGCCTCGCCCTCAGCCACACTCTTCCACTTCCTCTAATTCAACACATCCCTAGCCTCAGCTACCAGATTCACCCAGCTCTGCACTTTCTGCCCATCCAAAACTACTCAGCTCCCCAGCTCCTCTCTCATTCCTAGCCACACGGTTAACTATACCTGAACTGGGATCTTCTATCTTTGTTGAGGTGGAGAGTGGTCCACCTGCTGCACGACAACAACAGTGCCTGGGCCTAGAAATGTCATCTGCACTGCACTGGAGGGAGGCCCATGTCTGTTTTTCAGATATCCCCAACCAACTAGTCAGTGCAGCCTGTAGTGTCACCTGCATGAAGTGCTCTATACTGGCCCTGAGCTGATAAAATTGAAAATATCAAATAGTTTGAAACTGACTGTAAAAATGGAAAATGCAGGACTGCGTGCGAGAGTGAAGAAACAGGAGAGAGAGCAAGAGCGCAAACATGGAAGGCTTACAGAGACGGTGGGGAGGCCTACTAGGGTGAACACGAGTCACTGACAGTTAGAGACAATTAGAGAAAATAAACAAGAGTCAGAGACTGAAAAAAAGGAAAAAAATCAGAACAAAGAAACAGAAAGAATTAAAGACAAGCAGGAACAGTTACAGGAAAGCAGAGATGATTTTTTTCTCCCTCAACGAGCAATACCATGAGAGATCAACAAGTACTTAACAATCTGAAATATATATGCACAGTAATAAATTATATATGTGCACTGTAATTCTCTATCAAAAGTCCAGGTCAAGCGGCTAAGCTGAAACCCCCCGCACAGAGTGGTCTGCACAGAGTGCTGCTCAACAGACAGAGTGCTACTCAACAGACAGAGTGCTACTCAACAGACAGAGTGCTAAAGTTGAGAATTTGGAGAGAGTGGGAATTCGGAGCAGAGGGAGAAAGAGAAAGCAAGAGGAGCGGCCGGCGATAAAGGTCGGCCTGAGAACCTGGAACCCAGAGGGAGCGCGAGCATCAGGCAACGAGGTAAGTGACATCAGCACAAGGGAAGAAGCTGAAAAGAAAAAAAAAAACTGGTGAGTAGCTGGTGATTTTAAGTCTCCAGTTTATTTCTGTTAAGTTAGTTAATAGTCCATTAAATAGAGGCATAGCAGGACACGCCGAGTCCCGTGGAATGCACATCTTGTGCCATGTGGGAACTCCAGGACTCTTCCTGTGTGCAGGAAGTGTAGTCAGCTGGGGGAGCTCGAGCGCCGGGTTTTGGAGCTTGAGCAGCAGCTGGCGTCACTGCGGTGCATCCGTGAGGCTGAGAGCTACATGGATAGCACGTTTCAGGAGGTGGTCACCCAGAGCGTAAAAGTGCGCAGGCAGAGAGGGAACGGGTGACCACCAGACAGACAAGGAGGACCAGGCAGGTAGTGCAGGAGTCCCTTGAGTGCATCTCACTCTCTAACCAGTACTGGTGTGGGCGATGATTCCTGTGGGGAGTACAGCCAGAGCCATGTCCACGGCGGCTCAGCTGTACGAGGGGTGAGGGGTATGGGGGGGGGGGGGCGGGAGGGAGAGGAAATCTGGGAAAGCAATAGTGACAGGTAATTCAATAGCTAGGCGAACAGAAAGGAGTTTCTGCAGCCGCAGAAGTGATTCCAGGATGGTATGCTGCCTTCCTGGTGCCAGGGTCAAGGATGTCACTGAGCAGCTGCAGGACATTCTGAGGGGGGAGGGTGAACAGCCAGGGATCGGGGTTCATATCGGCATCAATGACATAGGTAGAAAGAGGGATGAGGTCCTACAGGCAGATTTTAGGGAGTTAGGAAAGAGATTAAAAAGCAGGACCTCAAAAAGGTGGTAATCTCCAGATTACTCCCGGTGCCACGAGCTAGTGAGTATAGAAATCGGAGATAGAGCAAATAAATGCATGGTTAGAGAGGTGGTGCAGGAGGGAGGGCTTTAGCTTCCTGGGACATTGGAACCGGTTCTGGGGGATGTGGGACCTGTACAGGCCGGACAGGTTGCACCTCAACAGAGCCGGAACCAATATCCTCACCAAGGGGCTGGGGGTGGTTGCGAGTGCAGTTGGGGAGGATTTAAACTAATTTGGCAGGGGGATGGGCACCAGGATGTACCATTAGAAAGGAGAAACAAGGTGCACAAAAGGATTGGGAGAGACAGATAGCACTAGAGTAAGAAATAGTACGGCATTAGGAGGGGGTCAGGCTAAGAGAAAATACATGAAGGTCTAAGATAGGTTTACAGTGCATGTGTGTAAATGCACGAAGCATGTTTTTTTTTATTCATTCCTGGGATGTGGGCGTCGCTGGCAAGGCCAGCATTTATTGCCCATCCCTAACTTGAGAAGGTGGTGGTGAGCCACCTTCTTGAACCGCTGCAGTCTGCGTGGTGAAGGTACTCCCACAGTGCTGTTAGGGATGGAGTTCCAGGATTTTGACCGAACAACGATGAAGGAACGGCGATATACTTCCAATGGTGTGTAACTTGGAGGGGAAGTTGAAGGTGATGGTGTTCCCATGCGCCTGATGCCCTTGTCTTTCTAGGTGGTAGAGGTCGCCGGTTTGGGAGCTGTTGCTGAAGGCGGCTTGGCGAGTTGCTGCAGTGCATCTTGTAGATGGTATACACTGCAGCCATGGTGCGCCAGGGTGGAGAGAGTGAATGTTCAAGGAGGTGGATGGGTGCCAATCAAGCGGGCTGCTTTGTCCTGGATGGTGTCGAGCTTCTTGAGTGTTGTTGGAGAGTTGCACTCATCCAAGCAAGTGGAGAGTATTCCATCACACTCCTGACTTGTGTCTTGTAGATGGTGGAAAGGCTTTGGGGAGCCAGGAGGTGAGACACTCGCTGCAGAATACCCAACCTCTGACCTGCTCTTGTAGCCACAGTATTTATGTGGCTGGTCCAGTTAAGTTTCTGGTCAATGGTGACCCCCCAGGATGTTAATGGTGGAGGATTCGGCAATGGTAATGCCATTGAATGTCAAGGGGCGGTGGTTAGACTCTTGCCTGTTGGAGATAATCATTGCCTGGCACTTGTATGGTGCGAATGTTACCTGCCACTTATCAGCCCAAGCGTGAATGTCATCCAGGTCTTGCTGCATTCGGACATAGACTGCTTCATTATCTGATGAGTTGTGAATGGAACTGAACACTGTGCAATCATCAGCGAACATCCCCACTTCTGACCTTATGATGGAGGGAAGGTCATTGATGAAGCAGCTGAAGATGGTTGGGCCGAGGACACTGCCCTGAGGAACTCCTGCAGCGATGTCCTGAGTCTGAGATAATTGGCCTCCAACAACGACAACCATCTTCCTTTGTGCTAGGTATGACTCCAGCCAGCGGAGAGTTTTCCCCCCCGATTCCCATTGACTTCAATTTTACTAGGGCTCCTTGATACCACAGTCGGTCAAATGCTGTCTTGATGTTAAGGGCAGTTACTCAACTCACCTCTAGAATTCAGCTCTCTTGTCCATGTTTGGACCAAGGCTGTAATGAGGTCTGGAGCCAAGTGGTCCTGGCAGAACCCAAACTGGGCATCAGTGAGCAGGTTATTGGTGAGTAAGTGCCGCTTGATAGCACTGTCGACAACACCTTCTATCACTTTGCTGATGATTGAGAGTAGAATGATGGGGCGATAATTGGCCTGATTGGATTTGTCCTGCTTTTTGTGGACTGGACATACCTGGGCAGTTTTCCACATTGTCGGGTAGATGCCAGTGTTGTAGCTGTACTGGATCAGCTTGGGTAGAGGCGCGGCTAGTTCTGGAGCACAAGTCTTCAGCACGACAGCTGGGATGTTGTCAGGGCTCATAGCCTTTGCTGCAACCAGTGCTCTCAGCCGTTTCTTGATATCACATGGAGTGAATCGAATTGGCTGAAGACTGGCTTCTGTGATGGTGATTGACACTGAAGTCCCCCACCCAGAGTACACTCTGTGCCCTTGCTATTCTCAGTGCTTCTTCCAAGTGGTGCTCAACATGGAAGAGTATTGATTCATCAGCTGAGGGAGGGCAGGAGGTGGTAATGAACAGGAGGTTTCCTTGCCCATGCTTGGCCTGAAGCCATGAAACTTCATGGGGTCCGGAGTCAATGTTGAGGACTCCCAGGACATACCCAGAGATGGTGATGGAGGAATCTGGGACATTGTCTGAAAGGTATGATTCTGTGAGTATGACTATGTCAGGCTGTTGTTTGACTAGTCTGTGAGACAGCTCTCCCAATTTTGGCACAAATCCCCAGATGTTAGTGAGGAGGATGTTGCAAGGTCGACGGGGCTGGATGTGCCATTGTCATGTCCGAAGCCGGTGGTCCATCCGGTTTTATTCTTATTATTGTTTTTCGTAGTGGTTGCGTACAACTGAGTGACTTGCTGATCCATTTCAGAGGGCAGTTAAGAGTCAACCACATTGCTGTGGGTCTGGAGTCACATATAGGTCCAACCAGGTAAAAACGGCAGATTTCCTTCTCTCAAGGACATTAGTGAACCAGATGGGTTTTTACGACAATCCAGTGGTTTCATGGCCACCATTGCTGATACTCCCTTTTTATTCCATATTTATTTAACTGAATTTAAATTCCCCAGCTGCCGTGGTGGAATTTGAACTCACGCCTCTGGATCATTAGTCCAGGCCTCTGGATTACTAGTCCAGTAACATAACCACTATGCTACCATTCCAGTCAGTGAGCTGCAGGTGCAAATAGCCACATGGGAATATGCTGTCGTGGCGATAACAGAGACCTAGCTCAAAAAAGGGCAGGATTGGGTACTCAATATTCCTTGATATAAAATGTTCAAGAAAGATAGGGAAGGAAAGCAAGGAGGTGGGGTGGCAGTATTGATTAAGGAGAATATTACAGTTCTGGAGAGAGAGGATGTCTTGGAGGGGTCAAGGACAGAATCTACTTGGTTAGAGTTAAGAAATAATAGAGGTGCCATTACACGACTAGGTGTATTCTACAGGCCACCTACTAGTGGGAAGGATATAGAGGAACAAATTTGCAGGGAAATTAGAGAGGTGCAAGAACTATAGAGTAGTAATAATGAGGTACTTCAATTATCCTAATATAGACTGAGATAGTAATAATGTAAAGGGCAGAGAGGGGGAAGAATTTCTGAAGTGTATTCAGGAGAACTTTCTTGATCAGTACGTTTCCGGCCCAACGAGGAAGGCGGCATTGCTGGATCTGGTTCTGGGGAATGAAGTGGGTCAAGTGGAGCAAGTGTCAGTAGGGGAACATCGAGGGAACAGTGATCATAGTATCATACGGTTTAGATTAGCTATGGAAAAGGACAAGGAGCAATCTAGAGTTAAAATACTTAATTGGAGGAGGGCCAATTTCAGTGGGTTGAGAACGGATCTGGCCCGGGTAAACTGGAATCAAAGATTGGCAGGCAAAACTGTAATCAAACAATGGGCTGCCTTTAAAGAGGAGATGGTTTGGGTACAGTTGAGGTACATTCCTATGAGGGGTAAAAGGTAGGGCAAACAAAGCCAGAGCTCCCTGGATAACGAAAGAGATAGAGAGCAAGATGAAGCAGAAAAGGTGCGTATGACAGATGAATATAGAAAGTTCAGAGGGGAAGTGAAAAAGGAAATAAGAGGGGCAAAGAGAGTGCATATGTGAATAGACTGGCAGCTAACATAAAAGGGAATCCAAAAGTCTTCTATAGGCATATAAATAATTAACGGGTAGTAAGAGGAGGGGTGGGGCCAATTACAGACCAAAAAGGAGGCCTACACATGGAGACAGAGGGCATGGCTGAGGTACGAAACGAGTACTTTGCAACTGTCTGAGTCAGCTGTGGCTCAGTGGGTAGCACTCTTGTCTCTGACTCAGAAGGTTGCGGGTTCAAGTCCCACTTCAGGGACTTGAGGACAAAAATCTAGGCCGACACTCCAGTGCAGTACTAAGGGAGTGCTACATTGTTGGAGGTGCCGTCTTTCGGATGAGATGTTAAACCGAGACCCCATCTACTCTCTCAGGTGGACGCAAAAGATCCCATGGCACTATTTCGAAGAAGAGCAGGGGAGTTGTCCCCAGTGTCCTGGCCAATATTTACCCCTCAATCAACATCACAAAAAAAACAATTATCTTGTCATTATCACATTGCTGTTTGTGGGAGCTTGCTGTGTGCAAATTGGCTGCCACGTTTCCCACATTACAACATTGACTACACTTCAAAAAAGTACTTAATTGGTTGTAAAGCGCTTTGAAAAGTCCGGTGGTCATGAAAGGCGCTATATAAATGTAAGTCTCTCTCTCTTTCTGCCTTTACCAAGGAAGATGCTGCGGTCAAACTCAGTGAAAAAGAGGAGATAGTTGAGATACTGGATGGGATAAAAATTGATAAAGAGGAGGCACTAGAAAGGCTGGCTGTGCTTAAAGTAGATAAGTCACCAGGACCAGATGGGATGCATCCTCGGATGTCGAGGGAAGTAAAGGTGGAAACTGCGGAGGTACTGGCCACAATCTTCCAATCCTCCTTAGCTATGGGGGGTGGTGCCAGCGGACTGGAGAATTGCAAATGTTACACCCTTGTTCAAAAAAGGGTGCAAGGGTGAACCCAGCAACTACAAACCAGTCAGTTTAACCTCATGAGGGCAATGCGGTTGACATGGTGTACATGGACTTCCAAAAGGTGTTTGATAAAGTGCCACATAGTAGGCTTGCCACCAAAGTTGAAGCCCATGGAATAAAAGGGATAGTGGTAGCATGGATACGGAACTGGCTAAGTGACAGGAAACAGAGTAGTGGTGAATGGCTGTTTTTCGGATTGGAGGAAGGTATACAGTGGTGTTCCCCAGGGGTCGGTACAAGGACCACTGCTTTCCTTGATATATATTAATGACTTGGACTTGCACAAAACTTGGAAGTATAGTGAACAGTGAGGAAGATAGCGATAGACTTCAAGAGGACATAGACAGGCTGGTGGAATGGGCAGACACGTGGCAGATGAAATTTAACGCAGAAAAGTGCGAGGTGATACATTTTGGTAGGAAGAACGAGCAGAGGCAATAGAAACTAAAGGGTACAAATCTAAAAGGGGTGCCATGAACAGAGAGACCTAGGGGTATATGTGCACAAATCGTTGAAGGTGGCAGGGCAGGTTGAGAAAGCCGTTAAAAAAGCATACGGGATCCTGGGCTTCATAAATAGAGGCATAGAGTACAAAAGCAAGGAAGTTATGATGAACCTGTATAAAACACTGGTTCGGCCTCAACTGGAGTATTGTGTCCAATTCTGGGCACCACACTTTAGGAAGGATGTTAAGGTCTTGGAGAGGGTGCAGAAAAGATTTACAAGAATGCTTCCAGGGATGAGGGACTTCAGTTATGTGGATAGACAGGAAAAGTTGGGGCTGTTCTCCTTAGAGCAGAGAAGGTTGAGAGGAGAGCTGATAGTGGTGTTCAAAATCACGAGGGGTCTAGACAAAGTAGATAGAGAGAAACTGTTCCCATTGGCAGAAGGGTCGATAACCAGAAGACAGATTTAAGGTGTTTTGCAGAAAAACCAAAGGCGACATGAGGAAAAACTTTTTTACGCAGCGAGTGGTTATGATCTGGAATGTACTGCCTGAAAGGGTGGTGGAGGCAGATTCAATCGTGGCTTTCCAAAGGGAATTGGATAAGTACCTGAAGGAAAATAATTTGCAGGGCTACGGGGAAAGGACAGGGGAGTAGAACTAGCTGAAGTGTTCTTGCAGGGAGCTGGCATGGGGTTGATGGGCCAAAAGGCCTCCTTCTGTGCTGTAACCGTTCTGTGATGGGTAAAAACATTCCAGGTTTGTTCAGTTTTATTCTGCTATGCTGTAAATAATAGGCTAGTTGGTTAGCTTGGAAACATGAGGTAAATTTTCTGTCCCCTTGGTCGGAATCCAAAAGAGAACACACTTTGGTAATGTTCCAGATTTTTGTATATTTTAATCCATGACGGAATCAGGGCCCAGAAACTCAACTGAGGTAATGTATCAAGACCACCCACTTCTAAAATACTGCCCATCTGCACCACAACTTACCCCACTTCCACTGCAACCCTCATCCATACCTTCATCCGTTCTAGATTGAACTTTAACACTGTACTCACCATTCTTCCCAGTGCCACTGTCCACAAACAAACTTGCACCTCTTGCATCAACATACCAGGTTCAAAATTTTGCTGATGCTGCACCACCATCCTCTGTGACCGCCAATGGCTCCCCAGCCCTTATGCATGCCTTTCGAAACCTTTATCTTCATTTACAAATATTTCCGTGGCCTTGTTCCACCCGTACATCCCAGCTTACAGCTTCTGTTCTTCCAAGTCTGGAATACTCTGTATTTCCCTTTCCTTTCCTCCACATCATCAGTGGCAGACCCTTTCATCCAACACAGTCTGCACTCTAGAATTATTTTCCTAAGCACTTCCATCTAACTCTATCATTGCTCATCCTCAGAAGCCCCTTCAAAATCTAGATCTTCAACCTCACCTTCAGTCAGCTCCCTGAACTCTAAGTTCTGCTCAGTAGCCTGGTGGAGCATCTTTTTGCAATGTTAAAGGTGATGAAAGTTGCTGCTATATCACATAATATCACAGTCCAATTTTTTGGGTGCATGCTCAGTACATGGCTTCCCAATGAACAATCAAGCTTGATTAAATTCCCACAGCATGTGAGGAATGCCCAAATGAAAGAGAATTAAGACTCACAAAGAAAGTGTAAACATAATTATGGAAAAGTTCTGACACAAGTGTGATTTTACTTGTATTGTTACAAATACATTAAAACACATAGAAGTAGCTTCCTCTGAGCCACCGAGACTATGTTAAACAAAAGTTAATTTTTATACCCCTTTCTAGCACATGGAGTTCTGTATAACTTTAATCAGTGTATTTTCGAGGTCAGGTGCATAACAACTAACACACACCTGAGCAACCAATCAGAACGTGCCTGTAATAATGGTAGAGACATACTTTTTAAGCTGTTAACCATAAATTTATAGAGAAGGAAACTGTAAAAGTTGGGTAATTCACTGTGATGCCTATCTCTAGTACCTTTTGTTCTGATTGACACAGGTAAAAGCATGGGACCCAGAAGGCCCCGCATTGTCTCATGCCATAATGCCAAACATTCTGCTTTTCACTTAATAAAAAAGTGAAAGACTTTACTGAAATATTTATGGGAGTGTTTCTTGCTGTCCAGTTCACATAGCTCAACACCAGATCTACACATACACAGTCATGAAACAGATCAGTATTTTTTTTTTTAAACTGTGAGGCTGAAATCATAATCTATGTGAACATGAGGAACATGTTCAGGAGTGAAATAAATTTTACACCCTCAAATTCAATGATAGAATGTGAACAGCAAGGTCAATGTCTGCAGGCATAGTAAATTTCAGTCAACCCATTAATAACAAGTTGATATTAAATACATAATCAAGGCTACCGACTTTCATGAAAAGCCAGATGGGCACTCACAATGCAACTCCCAAAGCACCAGTAAAATTTCTGGATTTCCATACAATAAAAATGGACCATCAACAAGTGGCCCTGGCTGACAATCATTCAAAGTTCAGATTTTTACAAAACAGTGTGCTACTACTTTTCAGCCCTGCTTTCTCAAGTATAGATAAACTGTTTCATAGCTATGTAACAGATGAGGTACGGTCACATTATGCATTTTCCTGTTCCTTCCATTAAGTCAAACACTAGGAAATTAGAGAGAAAACAATCAGTTGCTCCTCAACAAGGAGATATTAATACTATTAATGCAGGGTCAGTTAGCAAGTTCTGTACCTATTGGTTGCCAGGAGCAACTTTTAAGAGAATGAGCAAAATATAGTGCATCTTCTAGCAGTGCTAATGAACAAAGTTACTACATATTAATGCACAATTAATGTATCCTCTAGCTCTAACCGATAGAGGAAGGCAAGACCTTAGGAGACAACAAAAACAACTTCCATTTATGTGGCACTTTTAAAATATGAAACATGCTTTGGGACATTTTATATGAAATAGATGAGAGACAAACTGGGTGATCAAGGATATAGGTAAGATGGCAAAGACAGTCAAAAGGGTAAGTTTTAAGGAGGTTTTAAAGCCAGGGAGGGAAGTAGCAAGGCAGAAAGAGATTAGGGAAATCACAGAGGGTGGGGTCAAGAGACTCAAAACTCAGTCACCAAATGAGATGAGAATGCACAGCAGCCAATAGTAGGTTACAGGCGGAGACATTGAACTGGAGGAGGTTGCATAGGTAGGATGAGGCCAAGATTTGTAAAGGAGGACAAGAATTTTTAATTTGGTGTGCTGGAACCCAGTGAAAGTCAGTGAGGAGGGGGTGATGTGCAAGTGAGATCCAGTGAAGAACAGGATGCAGGTAGCAGAGTTTGGACAAGTTAAAATTGACAATACTGTAGTATCATGATCTTGTTTGTGGAACAGATTCTATTCTCAGTGCTACTGAGTAATACTATTCTCAAATAAATTTGTACAAATCAATCACAAGACGAGCAGCACTTGCTCAGAAGAGGCCAGTTCTACATTCAATACCAATTGCAACATAATATAATGGTTACACAAATCACATCTGTATACACTACCTTTATATCTAAGCTGTGTTCCTAATTCAAACCTTTTTACTGAACAAAAAAGCCATCCAGCATTGTTCTCATTGCAGTTCCAGATCCCAGGAAGATGTCAAATGACATCTTTATTGTCATTAACCATACTAAATTAAAGCAATTTAAAAAGCACATGGCAGCACATGGTGACTAGATTAAGGCCCATTTTAATTAAAACAAATATACCAATACAAAAAAAGTGACCAGACGGTAATTATTGCGAAACATTCTGAAAAGCTGGACATACACGCCAGATTGAAAAAGCACTTGTCTAATAAAATGTGACAAAAAATCTTACCATATGTCTTGTGGAAGGTTTAATGTAATACTGCCCTGAACACTATCGCCAAAGTGCAGGTACCCAAGAGTTGCCAGTGAAACATACAAAGCAGTGACTATGCCCATACCGATGTTTAGTGCTTGTGGGAATCGTTTTCTTTCCTTCATTTTATTTTCTAAAGGAAGAACCTGTCGGGGAAAAAAAAATGCAAAATAAAAAAGGGAATTAATTAGAACAACTTTACGCGGCTGGTATCTGCAAATAACTGCAGACGGTGAAAATCTGAAACAAAAAAATAGAAAATACTGTAAACACTAAGTAGGTCAGGCAGCTTCAATGGAGCGAACAGAGGAGTTAACCCAGTATACTGTATCCACTACTCACAGTGCAGTCTGCTCTACACTGAGGAGACCAAAGTAAATTAGGTGACCACTTTGTCAAAAACCTCCAGACTGTCTGTAAGTGTGGCCACGAGTTCCCTGTCACTTGAATTCCCATCCCACTGACCTCCCTGTCTGTTCAAATAAAGCTCAACACAAGCTCAAAGAACATCACCTTATCTTTCTGTTGGGAACATAGCAGTACCCATATTGACTTCAATAACTTCAAATCTTAACTATTCCTCACAAAATCCAATCTGGTTGGTACTTGGAGTGGGGACCCTCTGCTGGAACACCATGTGGCGTGGAGGTCTCCACACTTCGTGTCAAGCTGTTTTTTTCTTCTCTCACGCTACTGGAACCTGCTTCACTTAGCCAGTTTTTCATGCCTCCATTTCTATCTGCCTCATACCCTACCTCTTCAGCTACTCGCACGTTCTTTGTCTCATATATTTCTTCTCTCAGAGGGTCATGAATCTTTGGAATTCTCTTCCCCAGAGAGCTGTGGAGGCTGGGTCATTGAATATATTTAAAGTGGAGATAGACAGATTTTTGAACGATAAGGGAGTCAAGGGTCATGGGGAGCGGGCAGGGAAGTGGAGTTGAGGCCAAGATCAGATCAGCCATGATCTTATTGAATGGCGGTGCAGGCTCGAGGGGCCAAATGACCTACTCCTGCTCCTACGTCTTATGCTCTTATGTTCTGTATGTCTTTTATCTGTTTGATTTTTCTTTTTATGCCTCCTATTGTCTCATTCTAATATCACCTCTGCCATTTAACCATCTTCTAGTTTCCACTTACACACACCTCTAAAATGCATGTGTGCACGTTCGCAGGACGTCAATAGTTGAGCAGTTTATAATCATCAGAAAACAGGTTTAATTGCAGCTATTTAAAAAAATAAGTTAATGTATAGCACAGCTGCATAAATAAATCTTTGTGAAAAATTATTTTTTCAAATTCTCCTCAGTGTAAACCAGGAATGGCAAGTGCTCCAATAATTCCCCTCTACCTCTCTCTGAGCCAACCTCTCCGAAGTAAAAATAAGCAGTTGAAAATAGTTTTTGGGTCACTCCTTGCCTTACAAAAAGGTCCACATCTCACACGCTACCTAGTTTTGAAAATCATTAAAAAGAAACAAATCCATAATTACTGCTTTAGCCTGAGGAGAGGGAGAATATTTTTTCACATCTATCAAGAGGCTGGTATTGAAGGTAAAAAGGAAAATCTATATTAACATTGTATGAGATGCTTAACTTGAATCTGTTGTGACAGTGGTGAGCTACTAAATAATAGAATACCAAAATAACAGAAAGCCAGCTAACTTTAGAGGATGGAGATGAGTGCATCATACAAAGATTTAGAGCATTCATGAAAGCCAGAATACAATAGGATAAGAAGATTTGCACATCAATTAGTGACAACTTTGTCATACTGGCCCGACGTGGACAAATGACGAGAGGAGACTGGACTGATGGAGCAAGGAAGGAGAAATCGGAAGGACCAAGACAACAGTCAGCAAAAATGATTAAAAATATAAATATTTGTGTATATAGTCACATTTAAGAAGTTTATAATGAAAAGGTTGCCACAGGCAAAGTGTGCTCATGTGTATATTTCTTGTTCTCTAATCATCAATTTAGATTTTTATAAACACTATTTTACCGATTCACTTCACTGAGAAACCCAAAGCAATTTTCTAGTACAAAAGCAAAATACTGCGGATGCTGGAAATCTGAAATAAAAACAGAAAATGCTGGAAATACTCAGCAGGTCAGGCAGCATCTGTGGTGAGGGAAACAGAGTTAACGTTTCAGGTCGATGACCCTTCATCAAAACTGGAAAAAGTTAGAGATGTAACAGATTTTTAAGCAAGTGCAGGGGCAGGGAAAGGGGGGAGGGGAGGAAAGAACAAAAGGGAAGGTCTGGGATAGGGTGGAAGGCAGGAGAGATTAAAAGACAAGAGGGATGATGGTGCAAGGCAAAAGGAGATGGTAACAGGACAAGTTAAGAAACAAAAGATGAGGCTAGATGAGGTGTAAATGGGAATGGCAGAATCATCAACAGCTGCCATGTGGAAAATAAAAATAGGGGCAGAGGTTATGGTCTGAAATTGTTGAACTCTATGTTGAGTCCAAAAGGCTGTAAAGTGCCGAATAGAAAGATGAGCTGCTGTTCCTCAAGTTTACGAAGCTCACTGTAAGCGCGAGGAACAGCACCCTCTACTTTATATTGCCTCCCCTCGAGCCTGCTCCGCCATTCGATGAGATCATGGCTGATCATCCAAACTCAGTACCCTGTACCTGCCTTCTCCCCATATCCCTTGATACCTTTAGCTTTAAGAAATATATCTAACTCATTCTTGAATATATTTAATGACTTGGCCTCAACTACCTTCTGTGGTAGAGAATTCCACAGGTTCACCACTCTCTGGGTGAAGAAATTCTTCCTCATCTCTGTCCTAAATGGCTTACCCCTTATCCTTAGATTATGACCCCTGGTTCTGGACTCTCCGACCATCGGGAACATTCTTCCTGCATCTAGTTTGTCCAGACCTGTCAGAATTTTATATGTTTCGATGAGATCTCCTCTCATTCTTCTATACTCCAGCGAGTATAAGCCCAATCGACCCAATCTCTCCTCATATGTCATTCCTGCCATCCCAGGTATCAGCCTTGTGAATCTTCGCTGAACTCCTTCCATGGCAAGAACATCCTTCCTCAGATAAGGCAACCAAAACTGCACACAGTACTCAAGGTGTGGTCTCACCAAGGCCCTGTACAACTGCAGCAGGACATCCCTGTTTCTATACTCAAACCCTTTCGCTATGAAGGCCAACATACCATTTGCCTTCTTCACCACCTGCTGCACCTGCATGCTTACCTTCAGCGACTGGTGCACAAGGACACCCAGGTCTCATTGCACTTCCCCTTCTCCCAATCTATTGCCATTCAGATAATAGTCTGCCTTTCTGTTTTTGACACCAAAGTGGATAACCTCGCATTTATCCACGTTATATTGCATCTGCCACGCTTCTGCCCACTCACCCAACCTGTCCAAATCATCCTGGAGTTTCTCGGTATCCTCCTCGCAGCACATACGCCCACCCAGCTTTGTGTCATCTGCAAACTTGGAGATATTACATTTAGTTCCCTTATCTAGATCATTAATGTATATTGTGAATAGCTGGGGTCCAAGGACCGATCCCTGCGGTACCCCACTAGTCACTGCCTGCCACTCGGAAAAAGACCCATTAATTCCTACTCTCTGCTTTCTGTCCGCCAACCAGTTCTCTATCCAAGTCAATACCTTGCCCCCAATCCCATGTGCCTTAACTTTACACGCTAATCTCTTATGCGGGACCTTACCGAAAGCCTTTTGAAAGTCCAAATACACCACATCTACTGGTTCTCCCTTATCTATTTTCCCAGTTACATCCTCAAAAAATTCCAGTAGATTAGTCCAGCACGATTTACCTTTTGTAAATCCATGTTGACTTTGTCCGATCCTGTCACTGTTTTTCAAGTGCTCAGCTATTACATCCTTTATAATGGACTCTAGCATTTTCCCCACTACCGATGTCAGGCTCACCGGTCTGTAATTCCCCGCTTTCTCTCTACCACCCTTTTTGAATAGTGGGGTAACATTAGCTACCCTCCAATCCATGGGTACAGTTCCAGATTCCATCAAATGTTGGAAGATGATCAGCAATGCATCTACTATTTCTAGGGCCACTTCCTTAAGTACCCTAGGATGTAGATTATCAGGCCCTGGGGATTTATCGGCCTTCAATCCCGTCAATTTTCCTAACACCATTTCCCTGCAAATACTGATTTCATTCAGTTCCTCCCTTTCATCAGACCCTATGTTCTCCAACATCTCTGGGAGGTTATTTGTGTCCTCCTTTGTGAAGACAGAACCAAAATATGCATTTAATTGATCTGCCATTTCTTTGTTCCCCATTATAACTTCCCCCGCTTCTGACTGCAAGGGACCTACACTTGATTTCACTAATCTTTTTCTCTTCACATATCTATAAAAGCTCTTAGTCAGTTTTTATGTGCCCTGCAAGCTTACTTTCATATTCTATTTTCCCCTTCTTAATTAATCCCTTTGTCCTCCTTTGTTGAATCCTAAACTGCTCCCAATCCTCAGGGTTACTGCTTTTTCTGGCCAATTTATATGCCCTCCTTGGATCTTATGCTATCCCTAATTTCCCTTGTTAGCCACGGTTGAGTCACCCTTTTTGTTTTATTCTTATGCCACACTGGGATGAACAAATTCTGTAGTTCATCCATGCAGTCTTTGAATGTTTGCCATTGCCTATCCACCGTCAACCCTTTGCGTGACATTCCCCAATCAATCCTACCCAATTCGCGCCTCATACCATCGTAGTTTCCTTTATTTAAATTCAGGACCCTAGTCTCTGATTCAACTACTTCACTCTCCATCCTAATGAAGAATTCTATCATATTATGATCACTCTGACCCAATAGGCCTCGTACAACAAGATTGCTAATTAATCCTTTCTCGTTACATAATACCCAGTCTAAGATGGCCTGATCTCTGGTTGGTTCCTCGACATATTGTTCCAGAAAACCATCCCGTAAACATTCTAGGAATTCCTCCTCCACAGTATTTTTACTAATTTGGTTAGCCCAATTTATATGTAAATTAAAGTCACCCATGATGACTGCTGTGCCCTTACTGTATGCTTCTCTAATTTCCCTTTTAATGCCATTCCCAACCTCTGTATTACTGTTTGGAGGTCTATATACCACTCCCACTAACGTTTTCTGCCCCTTGTTATTTCTCAGTTCTACCCACACAGATTCCGCATCATCAGAGCTAATATCCTTCATTTCAATTGTGTTAATCCCCTCTTTAACCAGCAATGCTACCCCACCTCCCTTTCTTTTTTGCCTATCTTTCCTAAATATTGAATACCCCTGGATGTTGAGTTCCCAGCCTTGGCCACCCTGGAGCCATGTTTCTGTAATCCGAATCAAATCATATTCATTTACCTCTATTTGCGCAGCTAATTCATCCACCTTGTTCCGAATGCTCCTTGCATTAAGACACAAAGCCTTCAGGCTTGTTTTTTTAACGCTCTCAGACCTATATGAATTATTATTTACTGTGACCATGTTTGATTTAAACCGTTGGATTCTTTGCCTTCTACTTTTGTTTTTCTCCTTCCTGTCTTTTGCCTTTATCCTTGTTTCCCTTTCCTCTGTCTCCCTGCTCAGGTTCCCAACCCCCTGCCACTTTAGTTTAAACCCTCCCCAACAGCACTAGCAAACACTCCCCCTAGGACATCGGTCCCGGTCCTGCCCAGGTGCAAACCGCCCCGTTTGTACTGGTCCCACCTCCCCCAGAACCGGTTCCAATGTCCAAGGAATTTGAATCCCTCCCCCTTGCACCATTCCCCTAGCCACGTATTCATTTGAAATGTCCTCCCATTTCTACTCTGACTAGCACGTGGCACTGGTAGCAATCCTGAGATTACTACCTTTGAGGTCCTATTTTTTAATTTACCTCCTAACTCCCTATATTCTGCTTTTAGGACCTCATCCCATTTTTTACCTATATCGTTGATGCCTATGTGCACCACGGCAACTGGCTGTTCGCCCTCCCCCTCCAAAATGTTCTGTAGCTGCTCCGAGACGTCCTTGACCCTTGCACCAGGGAGGCAACACACCATCCTGGAGTCTCGTTTGCGGCTGCAGAAACGCCTATCTATTCCCCTTACAATTGAGTCCCCTATCACTGTAGCTCTTCCACACTTTTTCCTCCCAGCCTGTGCAGCAGAGTCAACCATGGTGCCAGGAAGTTGTCTGCTGCTGCCTTCCCCTGATAAGTCATCTCCCCCAACAGTATCCAAAGTGGTATATCTGTTTGAGAGGGGGATGGCCACAGGGGACCCCTGCACTACCTGCCTGCACCTCTTACTCTGCTTGGTGGTCACCCATTCACTTCCTGCCTGTACATCCTTTACCTGCGGTGTGACCAACTCGCTAAACGTGCTATCCACGACGTTCTCAGCGTCGCGAATGCTCCAATATGCATCCATCCGCAGCTCCAGCGCCGCAATGCGGTCTATCAGTAGCTGCAGCTGGATACACTTCCCACACACATGGTCGTCAGGGACACAGGAAGCTTCGTCCCTGATTTCCCACATATAGCAGGAGGAGCATATCACGGGGCGGAGCTCTCCTGCCATGACTTACCCTTTAATTAATTAATTAAAATTAAATTAAATGAATCCCACCAATTTCACTTCAATTAAATGATATACTCAAGGGCCCTTTCCCGACACTGGCCTCTGTAAAAAAGCCCGTGAAAGTGAGTTTAAATACTCACTGTGCTGCTGCTCTCTCCGCTCCCGACACTATCAAAATGTATCACTTCGTACTTTTCTGCGTTAAATTTCATCTGTCACATGTCTGCCCATTTCACCAGCCTGTCTATGTCCTCTTGAAGTCTATCACTATCCTCCTCACTGTTCACCATACTTCCAAGTTTTGTGTCATCTGCAAATTTTGAAATAGTACCTTGTACACCCAGGTCCAAGTCATTTATATCACAAAAAGCAGTGGTCCCAATACCGACCCCTGGGGAAACACCACTGTATACCTTCCTCCAGTCCGATAAACAACCGTTCACCACTACTCTCGGTTACCTGTCACTTAGCCAATTTCGTATCCATGCTGCCATTGTCTCTTTTATTTCATGGGGTTCAACTTTGCTGGCAAACCTATTATGTGGCACTTTATCAAACGCCTTTTGGAAGTCCTTGTGCACCACATCAACCGCACTGCCCTCATCAACCCTCTCTGTTATCTCATCAAAAAACTCAGTTAAACAATTTGCCTTTAACAAATCAGTGCTGATTTCCTTAATTAATCCACACTTGCCCAAGTGACTGTTAATTTGGACCTGGATTATCGTTTCTAAAAGCTTCCCCACTACCAAAGTTAAACTGACTGGCCTGTAGTTGTTGGGTTTATCCTTACAGCCTTTTTTGAACAAGGGTGTAACATTTGTAATTCTCCAGTCCTCTGGCACAACCCCCGTATCTAACGGTGATTGGAAGATTATGGCCAGTACCTCTGCAATTTCCAACTTTACTTCCCTCAGCATCTCATCTGGTCCTGGTGATTTATCTACTTTAAATACAGCTAGCCTGTCGAGTGCCTCCTCTTTATCAATTTTTATTCCATCCAGTATCTCAACTACCTCCTCTTTCACGATAACTTTGGTAGCATCTACTTCCTTGGTAAAGACAGATGCAAAGTACTCATTTAGTACCTCAGCCATGCCTCCGTCTTCATGCGTAGGTCTCCATTTTGGTCCCTAATCATAGAAAAACAGGGAGCAGGAGTTGGCCATTTGGCCTTCCGAGCCTGCTCCGCCATTCAATATCGCCCTACCCCTCCTCTTACTACCCGTTTACTGTTTATATGCCCATAACAGACTTTTGGATTCCCTTTTAAGTTAGCTGCCAATCTATTCTCATACTCTCTCTTTGCCCCTCTTATTTCCTTTTTCACTTCCCCTCTGAACTTTCTATATTCAGCCTGGTTCTCAGTTGTATTCTCAACCTGACATCCGTCATATGCCCCCTTTTTCTGCTTCATCTTACTCTCTCCCTCTTTCGTCATCCAGGGAACTCTGACTTTTGTTGCCCTACCTTTTCCCCTCGTGGGAATGTACCTCGACTGTACGCGAACCATCGCCTCTTTAAAGGCAGCCCATTGTTCAATTACAGTTTTGCCTGCCAATCTTTAATTCCAATTTACACAGGCCAGATCCGTTCTCAACCCACTGAAATTGACCTTCTTCCAATTAAGTATTTTTACTCTAGATTTTTCCTTGTCCTTTTCCATAGTTAATCTAATCCTTATGATACTATGATCACTGTTCCCTAAATGTTCCCCTACTGACACTTGCTCTACTTAACCCACCTCATTCCCCAGAACCAGATCCAGCAATGCCTCCTTCCTTGTTGGGCCAGAAACTTACTGATCAAGAAAGTTCTCCTGAACACACTTCAGAAATTCTTCCCCCTCTCTGCCTTTTACACTATTACTATCCCAGTCTATATTAGGATAATTGAAGTCCCCCATTATCACTACTCTATAGTTCTTGCACCTCTCTCTAATTTCCCTGCAAATTTGCTCCTCTATATCTTTCCCACTAGTTGGTGGCCTATAGAATACACCTAGTCGTGTAATGGCACCTCTATTGTTTCTTAACTCTAACCAAATAGATTCTGTCCTTGACCCCCTCGAGGACATCCTCTCTCTCCAGAACTGTAACATTCTCCTTAACCAATACCTTTCTTTCCTTCCCTATATTTCCTAAACATCTTATATCCAGAAATATTTAGTACCCAATCCTGCCCTTTTTTGAGCCAGGTCTCAGTTATCGCCACATCATATTCCCATGTGGCTATTTGCGCCTGCAGCTCACCAACCTCATTTACCGCGCTTCGTGTATTCACACACACGCACTGTAAACCTATCTTAGGCCTTCTTGTATTCTCTCTCAGTCTGACCCCACCTACTGTACTGTTTCTTACTCTAGTGCTATCTGTCTCTCCCAATCCTTTGTGCACCTTGTTTCTCCTTTCGAATGCTACATCCTGGTGCCCATCCCTCTGCCAAATTAGTTAAAATCCTCCCCAATAGCACTAGCAAACTCTCTCCCGCAAAGACATTGGTCCCGGCTCTGTTCAGGTGCAACCCGTCCGACCTGTACAGGTCCCACCTCCCCCAGAGCCGGTCTCAATGTCCCAGGAATCTAAAGCCCTTCATTTATCTATGGTCCACAACAGATGATTAAGGTTTGTGTTAAATGATTTTAAATTCTATTGTCAAATGGGATCAACATGTTGAGTTAAATGTTTCAGAAAAACTTTAAAAATGTTGACATTAAGTTGTACTTTTTGAAGTTTGTAAATTCTTCCAATTTTTTG
This sequence comes from Squalus acanthias, assembly GCA_030390025.1. NCBI lineage: Eukaryota > Metazoa > Chordata > Chondrichthyes > Squaliformes > Squalidae > Squalus > Squalus acanthias. Next base: position 68,812,109 of record CM059431.1, read on the forward strand.
TACTGATGTCAGAACTTGGGAGTGCTGTTTAACCAAAAGGGATGCTACTTAACTTGGGCTCACCCTCTCTAATTTTTACATTGAACTTCAGTAAACTCAGAGCTCTAAATAACTTCAACTGCTTTATGGTGCACCTGGGCACAGCCTTCAGAAAGAGGAGTGATAGGGAAAGAAAACTTGGGCAGGAGAGAGAATTCAAAAATAAGGCTTTTTGGCAGCGATATCAGTCCTGAGTACCAAAAGGGGAGAAGCTGGAAGGCATTTTTTTTTTTTAAAAGAGGCATGAAGAAATTAGAATATGGAATGCTTCACCACAAGGCAGACGCCAATACATAATTAAAAAGGGAAATTGATAAATATGTGAAAAGTCAGACTACAGATATGGAAAACAGGAGGAGAGAAATTGAATTAAAAGAAAGTTTCAACTGAAGAGCAAGACCAGCTTTCTGTATTTATTTTCTACAATAAAAACAACATTTTAAGGTCATTATGGAATGCAATTCTTTTTGCATCCACTGCAGTGAAGAAAAACCCAAGTCAGGTGAATCACAAATTCAGATTAAATACAAGCTATGCTCCTGCCACTCTACTCAACAATTTGTCTTAACTTGAGCAGAGTTATGAACTACTTGAGATTGCCAAATTTGCTTCACAAATAATCCTTAATAACAGAACAGCCAATTTCATGCTATTGTTATAATTAACCTACTACACATGATCATACTCCTCAGACACTGAGTAATGTCACCTCAGTTGCGCCAGCCAGATCATACTCACTACACACATTGGGTATTCAAGCTTTCTATGAAGCTTGAAGTACAAATTCAAGTTCCACTTTTTAAGGCAATGCAGAAACTGACAAAAATGGCACAGATCTGAAATAACTGAATCTCCTTAGTTTCCTTGGGGGTTTAATCAGTCTCCCGCGAAAGTTACGGTAAAAGACGAGAGTAGAACCCAAGTAGAATTTCAGGGCGTAGTATTTCTATTTGAGGAGACATTAGAACGGTATAAATAGCAGGACTGATGCATATAACATATTGGCCCAAAAATTCATCCCGGTGCGCGAGAGTACGCACTGCTTACTCTCGCGTATTCCCTCTGCAATTGCCGGTTTTCTGCATGCCCTGCGCATGCGCTGAAAACCGGCAATTGCTCTTTTGAAAAGGGGGCGGTTCCTCGGTGCATCGCGTGCGCGCTACAGGCTGCGCGCACGCTGTGCACTTCATGCTTTGGACACGCAAGTAAGTACTGAAGATTTTAGAAATGGAAAAAGAAGGAGTAAGACCCACTTTTAACAAGGTAAGTAGTGAATTAAGTATTTTTTTGAATTTTTTTTAACAGGTATATCTTTTTGAGACTTTAAAGACAGGTAAGTTTATTTTTATAACTTTTTAAAAGATTTTAAATTTTTTCAAAAATTTAATTTTTTATTTAAAATGGTTAATTTATTTAACTACTTATTTTATTAATGTGATGGTTTTTTTTTAAATTTAATTGAGGTTTAGCTGTTATTTTGGGGGGGTGTAAGATTCATAGATTTCACAGCACGTATGTGAAACTTATGAATGGAAGATGGTGTGCTGCCATTGGCTCTAACTGAGTCACGTGATCCCACAGCTCGCACGAATTCACTACGCCGGTGGGATACGCAAGCACTGCCCGGCTGATGTCTGGAACATCAAGTTCGTGCGAGCTGGATCTGAAAAAGCACAAGCGAGGTGAGAGATCGCGGGGAAGGCTTACCCCCGCGGGAACAGAGCGAGATCAATTTCTGGGCCATTGCATTAAACGACCAAATATTAGCTCTTTATATTATACTGGAGCAAACACAAGATTACTCCTTTGCCAGACTCACCACCTTCAGTAGGTTTTGGTGGAGACAACACAGTGGAGTGACTAGTTTGCAGTCAGCAGCTCTTTCCTTGGTGTACTATACTGCTTACTTTTCTGGTAAAACATCTGTCATTGCCTTGGACACCTCAAAAGTCCTCAAGAGGGTCTGGCACCGTTTCTGAACAACTCACCAACTCAGAGGCTATAGTAGTAACTATCCAGTTTACTCCCAAATCTCTCAGTCCATGCTGGAGTTGTTAGATCAATCTCCGATGCATTTCTTATTAACATAGCCACTCGCAGGGCTCGGTTCTCTTCCCCACTCTGTTCCACCTTCCTAATAACTAACATTATCCACTCTTTGGCTGATAATTGCACTCTACATTCATCCACAACTACTTGCACAATGAAGGTGAGGCAAACAGGTTGATGTTAGCAGTCAACCTCCTTTCTCCTCTGGTTCACAACAACACGTTTCGAGTGAGTATACGGAACAGACTTTATTGATACACACTAAAAAGGGTGATCGGCCATAACTGTATAAAGAGAGTTTTCCCGGTTTCTGTATCTTTCGAGCACACTCTGATACTGTTGAAAACCATGATCCTTTATACACCATATTTTAACTACGTCAAAGGAAACTGTCATAGATAAGACTGTATGATGTATCTATTCCCAAACCCTTTGAAAACAGACTATTCATGTAAACAGTTGTAATTTCTTAACTTCAGAATGCCTTCACTTAAACAAGACCTCCTCAAATGAATTTTCTACGCCCGTTTTATTATCCTAAAGCTACGTTTTTTACCTACACTTATTTCCTTACACAAGCAATTTACATGAGAAGACAAACAATGCATTCCTTTTACGACACTTCAAAGTTATCCAGTTTATACTGGAAAGCCTGTTGCTTTAAGATACAAAGAAGTTTGACTGTTAACCCTCAACTTCCCAAGATGTCCGACATACATCTCTCCAGGATGTCCAACAGTTGATAAAGGGGATTGAGGAGTAAGGGATATAGGTCAAGGCAGAAATTGGAAATGATAGTCACACCACCACTGCAGCAGTTTGAACGAGAACGCTGTGGAATGAGAAACCGATGGCGGAACCAAGCCTCAGCAGGCGTAGGATGTTGACACGGTGCTCCATGACAAGGGGCTTATAAAAGGACGATGTGGAAGGGGGAGGTGAGAATAAGGAAGGAGGTTCAAGAAGATTACCCCAGAGAAGCACAATGGCTAACCAGAAGAGAGAAAAGGATAATTTGGCCATTTTGGTGGCTGTTGTACCAAAATCAGCAATGATGTATGCATCAGAGGATGCTCAAAAGGAAATAAAATGAAGACTGTGGACCCTAAACGAGCAACAGGAACTTGGGTGACAGAGAGAGTGAATCAGAGGTGGAGAATATAATAGATAGGGCCAAGATAAATTTTGGCAAGAGGTGGGGGGGGGGAAAAAAAAAAGAGTAGCAGGAAAAAAAGCACAGAATACATAGGGAAGAAACATAGGAGCTCGGGTGCAAGGCAGCAGCCATTTTATGCAGTGAAGCAGGAGCAAGAGCAAACAAATAAGTTGGAACAGGTTAGTAAAGGAAGCTTAAAAAAAGTGAATAACTAGCTATGAGGGAAACTAGGTACATGGAGAGTGTCAAGGGGAGACACAGTCTAAAGGAAACATTTGCCAGGAAGTCCAAAGAAGCAAAGGCTATTAAGAGAGATGGACCTCAAAGGGATTAGAGTCCAGACGGTATCTTGCCAGCTTATAGTTCAAAAGACAAGAGGGGGGAAATCAAGTAAGATGCTAAGAGGAGTCAAAAACTAGAGATACAGGAAGATCCAAGACCATTAAGGTAATCTGATGCTGGCTGAAAGATGGTGATCAAGTCTGATTTGGAGTCAGTGATCTCAAGCTAACAGATTGATCAGGAGCTGCCTCATGTGCAGAGATCAGGGATAATTGGGAAATCAGGGAATGAGGCTCACTAGTGAAGAAAATACTTGCAGGTGAGGCTAAACCATTGGTGTAGATATTAGAAGTACGGCCAATGAAGCAGCCAATTTGCCATAGCAAGATCCCACAAACAGCAATGAGATAAATCGCCACATTTTAATGATGTTGGTTGAGGGATAAATATTGGCCAGGACACCGGAAGAACTCCCCTGCTCTTCTTCGAATACAGCCATGGGATATCTTATGTCCGCCTGAGAGGGCAGACGGCGCATAGATTTAATGTCTCATTCGAAAGACATCACCTCCAACAATAAAGCACACCCGCAGAACTGCACTGAAGGGTCAGCCTAGTTTATACACTCAAGTCTCTGGAGTAGGACTTGAACCCAGGACCTTATGCTTCACTGGCAAGGGTGCCGCCACTGAGCCAAGGCAGACACCTCACTTTGGGATAGTTATTTGATATAATGGCATGTAGCCTTTATTCCAAATGGGGAGCAGAGTGGACCACCAGCTGAGAGCAATAAAAAAAATAAACTGAGTTATTGCATTCTTTTTGGAAAAAAAAGATTTTGCACTGCAACAGGCACTTCTTGATCACCTGTGCCAATATCTCCTTTTGTGGCTCGGTGTCAAATTTAGTTTGATAATGTTTCTGTGAAGCAGCGAGATGTTTTACTGTGTTAAAAGCACTATATAAATGAAAGTTGTTGTTGCTGAATATGGCATCAAAACTATATGAAACAGGCTGGATGGACGAGTGGATTTTATCCCATCAGTCATTTTTGTAAGTTTGTATATTCGTATAATGCAAATACAATTTATTTCAGAGATTAATAGGAAGGGACACTGAATTTAGCAGGCCTAAACTACAATATTCAATAAGCAGATTGTATGCATTCACCACCTCCCGTCATCTTGCAGTACAATAGCAAAGTCAGTACATGCCGATCTCTTCTGTCTTTCAATGTAACAACCAATAGCAATCACCCCTTACTTTAGATAACTCTGCCCTAAATTCATCTTGATTTATTGGCATTGATTATCTAGCTTCCTTGACCACAAATGAAACTTTCACATCTTCTCTATTGCTGCCTCTAAGAACATCACTGGAGCTTTCCTCCTGCACATCTACATTCTAATTTGATTTACTTTTGAAAAATATGACTACAATGCTAATAGCCACAAAAACGCACTACAAATCTGGAGAAGTGTCATATTCATGCTTGCGCTCACTTTCAACATTTTGCTTATAACAATGTTTATTCTAGAATCTAAATGATTCCCAGCCAGAGGTTTGCGTTGTATAGAATGCTCCTTCTGGCTTAACTTTTTCCTCGTTGAAAAAGCACATTGAAGTCTATGTAATATACAATGGTTTCCCTGAAATCTATCAAAATGAGATTCAATTAGTGATCGTGGGAATTTACATTGCATCCTCCCTTGAGAGATCATTCCAGTTATCAGAAATATATGCCAGTCTCCCAGAGACCATCTCTTGCTTCAATTATTTTCAATTCATTCTTCCTTGCCCCCATAGAAAACTAATCATTCCTCTCTCGATTTTGTATTTTAAAAAATGGGTTTACAATCAGACCAACATGCCACCTTCAATGCATGTTGACATCCTTTTACTTTGCACACATTATGCAATTAAGAATGTACATGGCAATCTATGATAAATTATCAAATTTAACAGAGCTCATTCTAATTCGCTAGAATTCAAAAGATGCATGTTAAGTATGTGTGTTTCACCATCCATAACGTGATAAGAAAACGTGATAACACTGCACATAGAACTCCATGTCAGATCATCCCACAAGTGTTCATGACAATCACACATAATTGAAACGGCAGATTGAAGTGCACACGCCAAGCCTCATGAATACGTTGAACAATTCACTTATTTGTCTGCTTTTCCGTTTCCGCACCCTAACTGGCCAGGTGTCCAAATCTAATTCTGTAAGTCTCATGTGATGAGATAATTTATCATCATGCTTTAAATGATAGTACTCCACAGAAACATTGGCCATGAATGTGTTCGGAAAATAGCAGTGAATTTAATGTGCCTGCTGTTCTTAGTGTATAAGTAACTCAGCAATTTGTGGCAAGAAAGAGATACACCGCAAGTTACGAATCGCCACAAATTGCTGGACGATTTACGACACTCCACAATTAGCCTCGCAAAAATGGCAGCTCGCCCGTCAGTTAAGAAATTGCTGCATTTGCGCTGTTAAAACAAATTAAACTTACTGCAGAAAGTTTGGGCTGGTATTGAACGATGTAAGGAACCTTTTAATGAGGATATTTACATTCCTGCAATGCCACTCAACCTCTCTGGCCCAGAAAGGGAACAATTAAAATTAGGCAGTCTCATTCCTGCAGGTAGTAACTTATTTCTAGTGGCTTTTAAAATTTAAATTAATTTTTTTTATTTTTCCTTTCTATCAAATATATTGTATTTGCTGCATACAGTGGCATCTCCTCTATACTGGGGAGACCAGATGCAGATCAGGTGACTGCTTTGCAGAACATCGCCATTCTACCTGTAAGTGTGATGCTGAGCTCCCTGTGGCTCGCTACTTTAACTCCTCCTCCTCCTCCCATTCCCACTCTGACCTCTCGGTCATTGGCCTCATACATTATTCCAACAAAGTTCAACCCAAGCTTTAGGATTAATATATCTTCTTTCTCCTGCGCACCTTGCAACCCCTCTGGCCTAAACACTGACTTCATTACCTCAAGACCTTAGCTGTACTCTCATTTTCAAACCAGGTTTAATTTCATCCCAGATTTTCTCACTTTGATCTCTGCCCAACTCCAGAATGCAAACACAAGGAAACAACATGAACAAATCAGAATCTTACGGAAAAAGCAAACAGATTTTAGGTTTGGCAAATAACCTGGGCATTCATATGCTTTCTACAGCAATCCTGCAGTAAAACATGTCGGACTGTTAAAATATTACTTAATTTGTTTAGTATGTTTTAAAAAAAACAGGAAAGTGCGCAACATAACTTCTCTAGCAACAGAAGCTTTAGTCAGATTTGGTAAGTGAGTTACTTTCATTTTAATTCCTTTGCAATTTAGGAGAATGTTCTTTCATTAAAAATTCCATACCACCCCCGCTTTCTGATTGATAGAAGCTATGGAATATTTTTAATGAAAAGCCCCAATATTCCTACTGAGTGAAATTAAATCAAACATATTAAAAACAAACTACAGGAAACTCTTATTAACCGGCACCGACGGGACCGGCGTGGTGCCAGTTAATCAAAAAGTCCGGATAATGGAGAGTTATATCTCCCAACGTAAGAGAGCCCCATACACATTGACATGCGCCTGCATTCGGAGCTCCGTCTCCCCGGGGACCGCCAGCTGACCATCTGTCGTGTCCGCTGCCTACCCGGGCTGCACATTCCCCTCCCAATCTACACGCTCCGATACAAGGCAAACGCCTCGGGGTTTTTTTTAAAGTTAATTTTAAACGAGAGATGAAGGAAAACCCCGGTTACCTACTCAAGAATTTTGCCGGTTAAGAGAGATTTCCGGATATTTGGGTGCCGGTTAATAAAGAGTTTCCTGTAATTTACAAATAAAACCTCTGGATGCTGGGGTGAATGCAATGTTTGATTTACTATCAAATAATGATCTGTGCATCATGCTATAATTTGAAAACTGAACAGCTTCAGAGTTTTCCAACATCATTCAAAGCGAAGTCACAATGCTGCACAATAGAAAACTGAGTATGCCCAGAGTACTGGTATCAAAATTTGTGACACTGAGTTTGTTTCACAAGTGTTAGAAATCAGGGGTGCCTAAAAATGTATATGGCTACACGAATAATACTGTGTTTAAATGATTGTATGTTTCGGCTCGAGACAAGTAAGGGGATTGATTAAGCTTCGTTTTCCTGGAAAACTTGCATTAGAATTTGAGACAGTCTTTTTAATCAGTTAGATTAGGTGAGGCATAAACATTCCACACGAGGGCCCATAGGATGGCCCTGCCAGGCTAGTTATCATTGTTTGTAAGTTAGGGTTTTGACTTTGTTAATGTATCTTTAATTTGGTCAGTGAAGGCCCAACCTATGTTTCTTCCATTATTACTAATAATCATATTATAATCTCCACAGATAGAATTTGGAGTTTGTTTAGCAGAACTGCTTGCAAAGATAATTAAAAGTTAATTAGGAAAAGACATAGAATGAAAGTAATCTGAGGAGGCTAAGGTATCCATCTTAGAATGGGCCATTTGCTAGATGAAGTTGGGATAGCAACTGGCTAACGTGCAACAGCTCTGGCTGGGGCCATGATTAAGAGGGACAGAGTCGGGCCTTGTACTTGCTGGGTCAAGGAGGAGAGAGATGAGAGATAAGACACGAATTCTAAAGGAAGAACCTTTAGAAAGATTAAACAATAAGACAAATTGGATGAAGTAATGAGACCCCCTTTTGGGGAGGGCTTTCATCCAAGAACCAAGACAAAGAACTTGAAATGTCATTGGGTGATGAGGTTTTAGAGGAACCTCTATAGGTTAAATGGTCTTGTCAATAACTTGGCCTCAGGCCCACCCCTAAAAAAGAGAATAGAAGTGACACTCCAAGGGCTTGCCCACACAGACGGTGGAGAGGTGAGCCAAAGAGAAGTTGGGCTGGTCGAACACTCTTTTGAGAGTGATCCCACGCTCACCATCGAAGGCCCGAGAGAGAGAGAGACCGGAAGCCAGAGAACTGTTCACGCACACCAGCCGTCTGTCCGATCGGGACCGGTACCAGCTGTTTGTCACGGTCGTATGTTTTTGCTGTATAACTAGCATGTTATATTCCGTCTTAAACTCTGATTAAACACAATATACCCACCATATTGGTTTGCAGTCGATCCTGATTATTTGAAAGACTAGAGATAAGCTATTAATTGGCCAAATCTCTACACAAGAGGCCAATATAAAAGGACAGTATCAGGTATCTATCTGGAGATGCTTCAGTTGCCAAGACCCCAAGCTCTGGAATTCCCTCCCTAAAGCTCTCCGCCTCAATACATTTCTTTCCTCCTTTAAGATGCTCCTTAAAACCTGCCAAGCTGTTCCAGTGCAACTATGACACCGACATCCACCCAACAGCATATAGGATTGTACAGGTATTTCCAATCCACAAAAAGCAAGATAAATCTAATGCAGCCATTACCACCCTATCAGCCTCCTGCCAATCATTAGTAAAGTGATGGGGAAAAAAATGAATAGTGCCATCAAGCTTCACCTACTCACTAATAACTTGCTCACCGATGCTCCGTTTGGCCTCTGCCAGAACCACTTGGCTCCAGACCTCATCACAGTCTTGATCCAAACTTCAATGCAAGAGCGGAATGCTAGAGGAGAGGGGAGAGCAGCTCAGCATCAAGGCAATATGCGACTGAATGTGGCTCCAAGAAGTCCTAGCAAAACTAAGGTCAATAGTGATCCATGGGGAAACCCTTTAATAGCCAGAATCATACCCGACACAAAGGACGATGGTCGCAGTTGTCGGAGACCAATCATCTCAGCCCCAGGACATCACTCAGCCTAACCATCTTCAGCGGTTTCATCAATGACCTTCCTTCTGTCACATGGTCAGGAGTGGAGTTATTCGCCGACTATTTCATATTGTTCAGCTCCATTCACAACTTTATCAAGAGCAAAGCAGCCCATGCCAGTCTATAGCAAGATTTGAACATCATCCAGGGTAAGGTTGACAAGTGGCAGGTAATATTTGCGTCACAGGAGTGCTGGGCAATGACCAGTTTGAACAATAGAAAGCTCAGCCATGTACCCACTGATTTTCAACACCACCATTCCGGAGCTGCCCATCAACAACTTGCAGGTCTCCACTGACCAGAAGCTCAAGTAGATCAGCCATATCAACAACATGGTTAAAAGTTCAGGGCAGAGAGTGAGTACTATGTGACAAGTAGCTCATTTCCTGACCCCTCCAGTACACAACCACCCCGCATCCCCAGCATCTGTGCACTGCAGCAGCAGTATGTGCTATCTACAGGGTGCACTGCAGTCATTCACCAGTGTAACTTCAACAGCATTTATCTCCCCTGCAACCTCTACCACTGAGGAAGACAAAATCAGAAATGGTGTAGAAAACCATCACCTCCAAGTCCAATGTCATCCTGACTTGACATATATTGTCGTTCTTAGGACAATGGGGTAGAAATTCCAGCGCAGCGTATAATCCCTGTATCTTGATGGCAAGGTCCGAGGTGCCCCTGATATTGGGCCTCATTTCCATCAAACTAGCGAGGCACATAGAGCCCAAAGAGTCAATGAAGTTTGGACAGCTGCTAGTGTCACAACAGCACTCAGGTAAGTGAGAACCTGTTTATTTTTGGGGGGGGGGGGGGGGGGGGGGGGAGGAGGGGAGAAGAAGGGAAAGAGAAAAATAAATAAGATTGGTGGCCAGGGAGATCAGAGGCCAACAGGATCGGAGGCTGGGGAGGGTCGGAGGAAGTGGTTGGAGCCAGTGTTCTTCAAATGTGGGCTCAGTCTCACTCAGTCAGGTAAAGATTTTACAAAAAATTAACTTGTTAACAGGTGGTCCCAAGGTCTGGTCTTCCTGAGTGCAGCAGTTGCTGGCGCCGGCAGCTACAGGTCAAACCAATCGTGCAGTAGGGACCTCAAACTGGCATATTTGCATATGCAAAGGAGCCTAACGCCTGATTCAGGCTCAAGCATTGGCCGGTGAATATTATTCCTTTCCCAATATGGCAGGCTGCACACTTCCTGACAGAAATGTGAGCACGCTTCTTGCCCACCGTACTGCGGGCTTAGTAGGCTGGTTGGCACCTGTAGAACAGGCACTGCGTAGCTGAATTCATAGGCCCAAATCTTGGAATTCCATACCGAACACATCATGGGAACATCATCAACATAAGGACAGTAGCAGTTCAAGGAGATTATGCAATACATTGTTACCACAATTGTTCACTTCGTTGCCAGGCAGTTGCTTGAGAGATTAGCCAAGCCATTCAATTTAAATACGAATATGCTGTGCAATTTCCTCAAGTGAGTATTAGATTGGCAGTTTTTTTAAATGTTATCACTGTTGTAATGTCAGCCAATTTGCACACAGCAAGGTCCCACAAACAGTAATGTGATAATGACCAGATAATCTGCTTTAGTGATGTTGCTTGAGGGATAAATATTGGCCAGGACACTGGGGATAACTCCCCAGCTCTTTTTCGAAATAGTACCATTGGGATCTTTTACATCCACCTGAAAGGAGAGACAGGGCTCGGTTTAACATCTCCTCCAAAAGACAGCACCTCCGACAGTGCAGCACTCCCTCAGTACTGCACTGAAGTGTCAGCCTAGATTTTGTGCTCAAGTGTCTGGAGTGGAACTTGAATCCATGACTTTCTGACTCAGAGGAGAGTGTTACCAACTGAGCCACAGCTAACACAACAACAACAACGACGTGTATTTATATAGAATAGCAAAATACTGCGGATGCTGGAAATCTGAAATAACAACAGAAAATGCTGAACACACTCAGCAGGCCAGGCAGCATCGTGGAGAGAGAAACAGAGTTAACGTTTCGGGTCGATGATCTGTCGTCAGAACTTCTGACGAAGGGTCATCAACCCGAAACATTAACTCTGTTTCTCTCTCTCTCCACGATGCTGCCTGACCTATTGTATATATATAGCGCTTTTAACATAGTACAATGTCCCAGGACACGTCACAGGAGCGTTATCATACAAAATTTGACACCAAGCCACATAAGGAGATATTAGGCCAGCTTGGTCAAAGAGGTAGGTTTAAAGGATCGTCTTAAGGAGGAAAGAGAGGTAGAGAGGGAATTCCAGAGCTTCGGGCCTTGGCAGCTAAAGGCACGGCCGCCAATGGTGGAGCGATTAAAATTGGGGATGCTCAAGATGCCAGAATTGGAGGAGCGTAGATATCTGAGGGTTGTAGGGCTGGAGGAGATTACAGAGATAGGGAGGGGCAAGGCCATGGAATTATAACCAGACTGCATTTCACCCCTCCTGGAGACACTGACTTGCCAACAGTCCTCCAGTACCCTGCACAATAGCCCATTTGTTGTGTATGAGCTTAAATAATAAAGCTTGGCAAGCTATTCAACCATGGAGAACATTACACTCTAGTTCGATTCTACCCTTATCCAGCATCCATACACGTGCACTTTCCAGCAGTAGTCCCAGGATAGCAATCAGCAACAGGAAACCTAGCTGTGTTTCTTCCTACCTAAGTAAAAGGGATAGTGAGGCCAATTATGGCATCCTACTGCTATCCCAGATGAGATCAACTAATTCAGCATAGATTTAGAACCAAACTTGGACTTTTTAAATCTGTACTGCTCAATACCGCACCACATGGTACATTCACCCATAAAAAGTCAGTGTGAGAACTGCTGCTTTTTCTTATGATAAATTCATGGACTGCCCTGGCTCACATGGCTACTCAGTCATTGCCAGAATTTTTCCAGTGCAATTACTGCATTTCATTTACTTGACAGGTTTATTTATTTATTTTTATTTTATTTTTTAAACGACAGGAAAATCTAACAGCACAAAGCTCTTATTACTTTTCATAAAGAATGTGAGTCTGCAAGTGTCTCATTGCAAATGCCTGCGTCATTTTAAATGAGCCAAGGCCAAAAAATCTGAATTACTAAATTATTTCTTCACAGTAGCACAACTGAAAAGGTTACTAAATGGATCAAAATAAACTTCTGAAACAGAATGATTTTGTGCTACTATGCTCTAGAAAGCCATTGCTCACTGCTGCATCAGTGACTTAATAACTTCCAATGACTTAGGAGGTGTTCAAGATTGTAACTGGATACTCAGTTCCTTGCTGTGTAATTTCTGTTCTGTTCTACTCAAACCTCACTGTGGTTTGTTTTATTCATTGAAATTATTGAAAACCAATTATAAATAATTATCGTTTAAAAATATATTTTAAGAACTCTTCAGTCTAGCACGTCACTGCAAATTATCTTCATAGGCTGCACACACTGAAATAACAGCCAGGTTTACAACATTGGTTATAAGGCACATGATGCCAACTTGAAACTGATACTATAGCTGATAGCTTATCCAAAACAGAAACAGCAAAACATTTTGGTAACTACACTTTGGGTAAACAAGATTATAGCAGCAGAGAAATTTTCACCTACCAACCCAATTCCTTCAAAAGCAAATATTGCAGATCCAAAGAAAAGTGGATATTTTTTCCAGCTGGCAACCAGAGGAAGCTTCCCTGGATGAGGTATATCCTAAATGAAAGGAGTAAAACAGACAATATAAGATTGAAGACTGAAATTTATAACTAACTACTTAGAAATTTACACTAACTTTGGCAAGAATAAACATACTAACTAAGGCTTGACCAAAGATGCCTTCAAATATTGAGATATCCAAAATGTTAACATTTTATTACATTTACTTCTCACAACTTCATACTAATAATCATGGCGTACTATACACGAGGTCAAAATCTTATTTAGAATCCTATTTTATCTAGTCTTTAAAATCTGATATTCTTCATCCACAAACTACTAAATTTGGTACCAGAGCATTTTTTTTTAAACTGAGCGATGTAAGTGAAGGGTCGAGACTCAGGGTGCAGGACATCAGCAAGGCGGAAAAGAATAGATCTGGTAGTGATTAAATGACGCCAAACTTAGGTTTTGAAAACCTGTAGATTGTAGAAGGGAAAGATAGCGGGAAATAGGAGTCACAACAAAAAAAAAAAGTTAAGAGTAGAAGAATGTGCGATGAGTTTTTATCTCAAAACAATGAGGAATCTGATGATGGCAAGAAAAACCCATATTGATAAAATAAATTTGGCATAAGGGCAAAAACTAGAAATTATTCAAGATACACACTCATTAAACAAATTGAACAAAACGGAACACACAAATTCATATCTGGACAAAACAGTGATACCTAACGAAGTGAAATTCTTATTGCTCGAAACTCAGACATATAGGGGGCAAAATTGGTTTACGTCAGTAGTGTGAAATGGGCTCAGAAAAAAAAATCAGTTTTACACCGTGACTGATTTTATTTTCAAATGGAAAAGAAAATCGGACACCGTGTAAGTGGCATCAGATTCACAGAGCTCGTTCCACACTACTGCCATGGACCACTTTTCACCCCCTCCCCACCCCCATAGTTTGCAACTGCTCAAAGAAGTCTACTCAGCAAGCCGGATTAGACCAATGGCTCCCCTTTTTGAATTTTGTGAGATGCTGATTACGATTACATTGTTCTATTCTGGTGGTTAAATGACATACAAATGAATTCTGCTGTTTACACAAGCTTGTGATTTTTAAAGCAGAAGTGCAAGTAAAACACATTACTTACATGGCTGGGAAGCATGATTCACTGAGTGGTACATTAGTTCTGTGCATAGTGCATGTGCTTCACGCAGAGAAATTTAAATTAAACCTACTTACCACCCACATGCACCAGCATGGAGTAAATGGTGGTGGTGGAGGGGTTGGGGGGAGCTGCATTTCTCTCAAGTAGATAAGGCAGATTTAAAGGCACAGTTTGATGTGTACTCACTTCTGGGGCACTTCACTGCGCCACTTGTCATACTAGAGCTGGCACAGTGTAAAAAAAAGACTTGCATTTATAAAGCGACTTTCATGACCTCAGGATGCCCCAAAGCAGTTTACACCCAATGAAGCACTTTTTAAAGTGTAGTCACTGTTGTAATGTAGGAAATATGGCAACCAATTTTCACACAGCAAGCTCCCACAAACAGCAGTGCGAAGACCACCAGATAATCTGCTTTGTGATGTTGATTGAGGGCTAAATATTGGCCAGGACACTGGGGATAACTCCCCTGCTCTTCTTCGAAATGATGCCATGGGATCTTTTACCTTCCCCTTAGAAAGCAGACACGGTCTTGTTTTAATGTCTCATCCGAAAGTCGGCACCTCCAACAGTGCAGCACTCCCTCAGTACTGCACTGGAATATCAGCCTAGATATCTGTGCTTCGATCTCTGGAGTGGGACTTGAACCCACAACCTTGTGACTCAAAGGCGAGAGTGCTACCAACTTTGCCACAGCTGACAAAATTCAGCATCAGATCATATCAGAGGGGAGAAAAATTGGGTGAAATTCAAGAATGCTCCAAGATTTTTGCACTGAATGCCTCCAAAAGGCATAAATTTAGGGTGACAATTCTAGCGTAACAACAGCACAAACTCTACACAGAGCTATTCCTATTTTGAGGGTGAAGGAGAGATTCAACCACTATAAGGTGATTGTTTCATTTTCTTATAAGATAGTACATAATAGCATAATACATAACAGCATTGTAATTGATTGATTTTTTTCTGATAATGGCTCTCTCTAATCCTGTCCTACATTCAAAGTATATTTATGAAACTAACACAGTAACAGAACTGCACCAGTTCAGTTCTAAATAGCACTAACTGAACAATTAGGCTTAGAAAGCCCTAAAGCACAGATAGCAAATAATGTCACCCTGACGAGCACAAGTAGGGGTTGCCCGAAGGTGCATGCAATCAAAGTTATGCTCGACCTGAGAATGCTTAATGTTGACAAAAACATGTGTGGGCCTTCAGAAGGTTGGACACCCGGGCCCAACAGGCAATGTGTCATTTGTTCAAACAATGCAAGTGAACGGAAATATATGGGCGCGTGTACTGACCGATGCTGGTTCCAAGGAACAAGAAATGAGCACAGCAGGAGGCAGAAATACAGCAGTGCGTGCCTCCAAGCAAGTCCCACCCCAAATCTCCCAAAAGAAAATCAGCATGGGAGAGCTAGGAAATCTAGGCCACAGTATTGAGATTGTGTGTTTGGTGTAGCAGAAAAAAGCCACGAAGCAAGTTATGAATAGAAGGCATTATTATAGAAACAACTCCAGCATCTCAACGGGTACAGCAGCCTAGTGGTTATGTCATGTATTTTATAAATAAAACAAAGCAATGGATTGAGAGATAAAATGAAGCAAAAAAAGGAAGCTGAATTAGCAAGAAAAGGGAATGAAAATGAAAACCAGTGGGACTTTTAACAACACTCAACAGGCTGCACAAATCATATCGAAATTACCTTGAATCCACATGTGGGGGGTGGGGAGGGTGCAAAAAACAACATTTCTTATTGCAGTTCTTAAAAATTGTTTTTCCATGTGAAGGAACAGTTGAAACACACGACTGATAGGATATCTTCTTGATTTTCCATACCTCAAGGTGCCCTTGATATACTAAGGATGCATTTATTCGTGAATCTTGACAGCAAGTATCAACAAGTAACTCAATTACGGGGTGGAGCATCCATTAACCCTGATGTTGCCCGCGCCTGACATTTACACACATTGATTATCTAACAGGAGTCACTGAATATTGATGAGGAATCGAACCCCTAGATGATCCTGCCCTAACCCTAAAACACAGAGGCCAATAAAGTGTCCCCACTGCTGTGTCAAGTTGAAAACTTCAATGAAGGAGCTACACCGAATTGAAATTTCACTAGCTGAATTTAAATCCCTCCGATCAGGTTTCCAGCCCGCCCACAGTACTGAAACAGCCCTTAAAGTCACAAATAACATTCTTTGTAACTGCAACCTTGATAAACTATCCCTCCTCATCCTTCTTGACCTATCTACAGCCTTCGACCACACTGTCTTTCTCTTCAATGCCTCTCTTCCATCGTCCAGCTGGGTGGAACTGCCCTTGCTTGGTTCCATTCTTATCTATCAAATCGTAGCCAGAGAATCACTTGCAATGGTTTCTCTTCCCACTCCCGCATCATTACCTCTCGTGTTCCCCCCTTCTATTTCTCATCTACATGATACCCCTCGGTGATATCATTCGAAAACACACCAGGTTGCACATGTATGCCGCAACATTCAGTTCTAGCTCACCGCCACCTCTCTGGACCACTCCACTGTCTCTGATTTGTCTGACATCCAATATTGGATGAGCAGAAATTTCCTCCAACTAAATATTGGAAGACTGAAGCCATCGTCTTTGCTCCCCGCCACAAACTCTGTTCCCTGGCCACTGTTTCCATCCCTGGCAACTGACTGAAGCCAAAATAGACCATTCGCAAGCATGGTGTTGTGTTTCACCCAGAGATGAGCTTCCGACCATATATCCGCTCCATCAACAAGACTGCCTACTTCCACCTCCGTAACATTGCACAACTCTGATCCCGCCTCAGCTCATTTGCTGCTGAAACTCTCATCCTTGCTTTTGTTACTGCTAGACTTGACTATTCATACAAGATTCTGAGGGGGATTGATAGGGTAGATGCAGAGAGGTTGTTTCCCCTGGCTGGAGAGTCTAGAACTTGAGGGCATAGTCTCAGGATAAGGGGTCAGCCATTTAATACTGAGATGAGGGGGAATTTCTTCACTCAGAGGGTTGTGAATCTTTGGAAATCACCACCGCAAAGGACTGTGGATGCTAAATCGTTGAGTATATTCAAGGTTAAGATAGATATATTTTTGTACTCTAGGGGAATCAAAGGATATGGAGATCAGGCGGGAAAGTGGAGTTGAGGTCAAAGATCAGCCATGATCTTCTTGAATGGCAGAGCATGCTCGTATGGCTGACTCCTGCTCCTAATTCTTATGTTCTTATGTTCCAAAGCTCTCTTAGCCTGCCTCCCATCTTCCACCCTACATAAACTTGTATTCATCAAAAACTCTGCTGCCCATATCTTAACTCGCCCCAAGTCTTGTTCACCCATCACCCTGTGCTTGCTGACCTTCCTGGCTCCTGGTCCAACAACGCCTCAATATTAAAATCCTCATCTTCAAATTCGTCCATGGCCTCACCCTTCCCCATCTCTGTAACCACCTCCAGCCCTGCAGGGCTTCAAGCTCTCTGCGTTCCTCCAATTCTGGCCTCTTGCATTAAGACCTGGACAACATTCAGGCTTGGGCTGATAAGTAACATTCACGCCACACAAGTGCCTGACAATGACCATCTCCAAGAAGAGAGAATCTAGCCACCTCCCCTTGACATTCAACAGAATTAGCATCACCGAGTCCCCCACCATCAACATCCTGGGGGTCACCACTGACCAGAAACTTAACTGGACCAGCCACAATACAGAGAGACTCCAAACCATTTACTAGCTACAGCCATTTCACATGATCTTTTGAATGTTTTATATTTTACCTGTTGCCTGATTTTGCCAGTTCAACAATGACATTGTAACTGTTTAAAACACTTTGTATTTCAGACAACCTTTTTCAATTCAAATCATGCAATCGTGATGGAGGGCAAGGATACCTTTAACAGGAAGAGACAGTTTCCCAATGTTTATATAAAGCCAATTTCATTTTCTTGTATTATGGCAAGAATACACTTCATCAGCCATTCAGAATGAAATTGGCTGCTTCTCAAACAGTGTGCAAATGAGCTCCATACCTTTTAAAAACAATCTGGAACCCATTTTCACCGTGTTCAGTTCTGGGCACTGCACCTCAGGAAAGTTACATTAAACTTTGGGGGGGGGTGCAGCGCAGGTTCATTAGAATGATACCGGGGCTAGAAGGGTTAAATTATAAGGACTGGTTACTTAGACTAGGCTTGTATTCTTTTGAGTATAGAAGATTAAAGGGTGATCCAATTGAAGTGTTTATGATTAAAGGAGTTAATAGGGTGGAGAGAGAAACTATGGGGGAAAAATTCGGTTGCTTTGTGCCTCCCACACCGCCCGCGAAATTCAGTGGGAGGTTAGCGGCGGCGGTAACCGGTAGAGCCCCGCGGCGCTGCGCTACCGGTGATGACGTCATTGCCGTGCGCAGCGCCCCGGTCGCAATCTTCGGGAGCGTTCCCTGACTTACCGCCGAACGCTATGTCCGACAGGGTCAGGGGGGCCTACCTGCGGCTGGGGAGGCGCTATTTAAAGGCGAGGTGCGGGGCGGCTATTTTTGTTGCTGGCCGCCTGCCAGCACCCGCCTGCGCTCCTGTCCCCGGCCTCCTGAACCATTCCCCCGCAGAGTGCCGGCTGCGCTCCAAGAGCCCAGCACTTCGAGTGCCGGGCTCTTTTGCCGGCACTCCCGATTCCCGGGGGCCCAGCTGCACAAGGCCCCTCCCCTTTAAGAAGGGGAGGAAGGCCTGCAATACCGTGGCGCTGCGGCACGTAGCGCCGCGATATTCCGTCGCAGCGCCCCAAGAGGGATGCGGGTCACTTCCAGTAGCGCCCTGCTTCCCTCTTGGGGCGCTACCACTCAATTTCCGTCGCGGGGGCGCTAATCAATTTTTAGCCCTATATCTTTTAGTGGGTGAGTCCAGAACAATGGGGCATAACCTTAAAATTAGAGCTAGGCCATTCAGGGGGTGATGTCAGAAAGCAATTCTTCACACAAAGTAGTAGAAATCTGGACCTCTCTCCCTGCAAAACTGTTGAGGTTAGGTCAATTGAAAATATCAAATTGGAGATTGGTAGATTTTTGTTGGGTAAGGGATATGGAACCAAGGCGGGTAAATGGAGTCGGGATACAGATAACCGATTGGCAAAAGAGACTCGAGGGGCTGAATGGCCTACGCCTGCTCCTTAAGGAGCAGCCACCTCCATCAAAAATCTGGCACAAATGTTGCAGGCAGGTTTACTTAACCTATTTGAGAACTATAATCAGCAGCATTTTATCAGAGACTTTGATACAGTTGTAATACTACAAGGCTTAAAATGCTTAACACATGAGGGACAGAATTTATCTAATCATTTGTTTGTATGCAATTTTTTTTTCCAAGTTAAACTTACCCTAATAATATACTGATAGATGATAACGAGACTGGCAGCCATGGAGAGATTCGCCAAGAAAGAGAATACTGCAAGGTACTTTAGATCACGAATAAACACAAAGCAGATCAAAAAAGGAAGCAAGCTCAGCATGTATATCCTTGAATCAACGTTCCAGTCTTCAGGAGGACTAATGGTACTGTTTAGGTCACTGTAACTTGTATGATTCCTCAGAAAACCTTCCACTACCTGTGGGAATAAAACATGGGTAAAATAACTTCCTTCAGAATTAAACAAACCCATCAGTACAAATATACATATAGACTCTCAAATAAATTGGCTAAGTGGTTAATACATGAATGAATATAACAGAAAATTCAGTGGGAGTAGTGGTTTATGGTGCACCCCGCAGCTTAAGAGTTTGCAGGCAGGGAGAGAATAAGTGACCGCCAGACAGACAAGGAGGACCAGACAGGTAGTGCAAGAGTCCCCATAATGCATCTTATTCTCTAACTGGTGAGGGCGATGGTTCCTCTGGACAGTACAGCCAGAGTCAATGCCACGGCACCATGGGTGGTTCATCTGTACTGGCGGGGGGGAGGGGAAGAGAGAGAAGGGAAGCAGGAAAGTCGGGAGAGCAATAGTGATAGGGAATCCAATAGTTAGAACAGACAGGCATTTCTGCAGCCGCAGACGTGACTCCAGGATGGTATGTTGCCTCCCTGGTGCCAGAGTCAAGGATGTCACTAAGCAGCTGCAGGACATTGAGGGGGAGGGTGAACAGCCAGAGGTTGTAGCCCATGACATAGGAAGAAAGAGGGATGAGGTCCTGCAGGCAGACTTTAGGGAGCTAGGAAAGAGATTAGTAAGCAGGACCTCAAAGGTAGCAATCTCTGGATTACTCTGGTGTCACACGCTAGTGAGTACAGATATAGGAGATAGAGCAGATGAATGCACGGCTGGAGAGATGGTGCAGGAGGGAGAGCTTTAGATTCCTGAGGCATTGGGACCGGTTCTGGGGGAGGTGGGACCTGTGCAAGCCGGGAGGATTGCACCTCAATGGAGCCAGAACCAATATCCTCACAGGGAGGTTTGCTGGTGCTGTTAGGGAGGGTTTAAACTAGCTTGGCGGGAGGCGGCGGGGATGGGAACCCGAGCGTGGATTCAGAAGGGAGAGAAGCAAAGCTGGAAATGGAAGGCAGAAAATTAGTAAGTGAGTTCGGAAGGCAGAGGGAACAAAGGCTAGAAAATAGATAATAAAGGGGTCTGGCAGTGCTTAATGGTACATACTTCAATGCAAGGAGTCTAGTGAATAAGGCAGATGAGCTGAGGACACAGATAGACACGTGGAAGTATGATATCATGGCTATTACTGAAACATGGCTGAAAGGGCAGGAATGGCAGCTCAACATTCCAGGTTACCAGGTATCAGACAAGATAGAGAGGGGGATAAAAAAGGAGGGGGGGGGGGTCACAACATTGGTTAAAGAAACAATTACAGCTGTGAGGAGGGATTATATGTTAGAAGGATCATCAAATGAGGCCATATGAGTTGAACTAAAGAACAAAAAAAGGGGCTATCACAATGCTGGGAGTGTACTATAGACCCTCAAATAGTTAGAGGGAGATAGAATAACAAATATGTAGGCAAGTTTCTGAGAAGTGCAAAAACAATAGGGCAGTAATAGTAGGGGATTTCAACAACCCAAATATTAACTGGGAATAGAATCAGTGTAAAAGGTATAGAGGGTGCAGAATTCTTAAAATGCATTCAGAACTTTTTTAGCCAGTACGTAACAAGCCCAACAAGACAGGAGACGGTTCTGGACTTGGTTTTAGGGAATGAAGCTGGGCAGGTGGAAGCGGTATTAGTGGGAGGGCATTTTGATGGTAATGATCATAATTCAGTTAGATTTAGCGTAGTTATGGAAAAGGACAAAGATAGATCAAGAGTAAAAGTTCTCCATTGGAGAAAGGCCAATTTTACTAAGCCGAGATGTGATTTAGCAAAAGTGGACTGGATACAGCAACCTCAAGGTAAATCAGTGTCAGAGCAATGGGAGGCATTCAAGAAGGAAATATGTTCCCACAAAAAGGGTGGGACTCCGAAATCTACAGCCCCCTGGATGTCAAGGGGTATACAGGGTAGGATAAGACAAAAAAGGAAGCTTATGACAGATACTGGGAGCTAAATACTATAGAAAGCCTAGGCGTCTAGAAAGCGCAGGGGTGAAATTAAAAGGAAATTAGGAAAGAAAAGAGAGGGCATGAAAAAATATTGGCAAATAACATCAAGGAAAACCCAAAGTCATTTTATAAATACATAAACAGCAAGAGGATAACTAAAGAAAGAGTAGGGCCTATTAGAGACCAAAAAGGTGTTCAGGTGGAAGACGTGGGTATGGTTCTTAATGAATACTTTGCATTTGTCTTTACAAAAGAGAGAGGGCTGATGCAGACATTGTAGTTAAGGAGGAGGAGTGTGAAATATTAGATGGAATAAATATAGTGAGAGGAAATATTGAGGGGTTTAGCATCTTTGAAAGTAGATAAATCGCCAGGTCCAGATGAAACGTATCCCAGGCTGTTAAGAGAAGCAAGGGGGGAAATAGCGGAGGCTCTGACCATCATTTTCCAATTCTCTCTGGCTACAGGTCTGGTGCCGGAGGACTGCTAACGTTGTACCATTGTTTAAAAAGGATAGAGAGAGTATTTACAGGCCAGTCAGCCTAACCTCGGTGGTGGGCAAACAATTGTAAAAAATTCTCTGAGGGACAGTATTAATCGTCATTTAGAAAGTCACGGATTAATCAAGGACAGTCAGCAGGATTTGTTAATGGAAGGTCACATCTGACTAACTTGATTGAATTTTTTGAGGAGATAACAAGGAGGGTCGATGAGGGTAGCGCATTTGATGTAGTCTACATGGATTTTAGCAAGGTTTTTGACAAGGTCCCACATGGCAGACTGGTCAGAAAAGTAAAAGCCCATGGGATCAAAGGGAAAGTGGTAAATTGGATCCAAAATTGGCTCAGTGGCAGGAAGCAAAGGGTAATGGTCAACGGTTGTTTTTGTGACTGGAAGGCTGTTTCCAGTGGGGCTCTGCAGGGCTCAGTACTAGGTCCCTTGCTTTTTATGGTAGATATCAATGATTTAGACTTCAATGTAGGGGGCATGATTAAGAAGTTTGCAGATGATACAAAAATTGTGTTTGATAGTGAGGAAGAAACCTGTAGACTGTAGGAAGATATCAATGGACTGGTCAGGTGGGCAGAAAAGTCGCAAATGGAATTCAATCCAGAGAAGTGTGAGGTAATGCATTTGGGGAGGGCCAACAAGGCAAGGGAATACACAATAAATGGTAGGATACGGAGAAGTGTAAAGGAACAGAGGGACCTTGGAGTGCATGTCCACAGATCCCTGAAGGTAGCAGGACAGGTAGATAAGGTGGTTAAGAAGGCATACAGGATGCTTTTCTTTATTAGCTGAGGCCTAGAATACAAGAGCAGGGAGCTTGAACTGCATAAAACACTAGTTAGGCCACAGCTAGAGTACTGCGTACCAGTTCTGGTCACCACACTACAGGAAAGATGTGATTACACTTGCGAGGGTACAGAGGAGATTTACAAGGATGTTGCCAGGACTGGAGAATTTTAGCTATGAGGAAAGAGTGGATAGGCTGGGGTTGTTTTCTTTGGAACAGAGCAGGCTGAGGGGAGACTTAATTGAGGTGTACAAAATTATGAGGGGCCTCGATAGAGTGGATAGGAAGGGGCAACACGGTGGCATAGTGGTTAGCACTGGTGCCTCACAGCGCCAGGGACCCGGGTTCGAATCTGACCTCGGGTGACTGTGTGGAGTTTGCACATTCTCCCCGTGTCTGCGTGGGTTTCCTCCGGGTGCTCCGGTTTCCTCCCACAGTCCAAAAATGTGCGGGTTAGGTTGATTTGGCTATGATAAATTGACCCTTAGTGTTAGGGGGGGATTAAATATGTGGGGTTATGGGGCCTAGGATAGGAAGGGATATGTTAGGGGGAATTAAATACGTGGGGTTACGGGGATAGGGTGGTATAAGTGTCGGTGCAGGCTTGATGGGGATTCTGTGTGAGAAAGCAGGGACAGGTTACTGGATTTGGATGATCAGCCATGATCGTATTGAATGGTGGAGCAGGCTCGACGGGCCGAATGGCCTACTCCTGCTCCTAGTTTCTAGGTTTCTATGTTTCTATGACCCATTTCCCTAGCAGGGAGGTCAATAACCAGGGGGCATAGATTTAAAGTAATTGCTGGAAGGATTAGAGGGGAGTTGAGGAGAACTTTTTCACCTAGAGGTAGGTGGGTGTCTGGAACCCACTGCCTGAAAGGGTGGTAGAGGCAGAGACCCTCAATGCATTTAAAGGGTACTTGGATGTGCACTTTAAGTGCCGTAACCTGCAGGGCTACGGACCATGAGCTGGAAATTGGGATTACTCTGGATAGCTCTTTCGTCCAGCACAGACACAATGGGCCGAATGGCCTCCTTCTGTGCTGTAAATTTCTATGATTTACATTCAAGACAATAATATCAGCCTGTTTAAATGAGATCATTATGCACAAAAGTGATCTACAAGTATGAGAGCTCTTTTTTTTTTACACTTTTGAGTGCAACACTTCCTTAAGGTATTCTGTTGTCTTCCTTTTTTGGATCCTCTCCCAGTCAAATGCAGGCAAGCTTTCAGCAATGCCACTCTGAAACAGATTAGGAATTTCACAAGGCTGATTTGCAATTCCTTCAGAAGCAGAATTACCCAGCCTCCCTCCATTTGGCACCTCCCCACCATTACTCAGCTGAAGTCAGCAACTCACCGCGTGGACAAACACTGGCACTGGAGAGGGATGGGTGGGATAGTAGCCTGTCCAGATCATTTGAAAAGTGATGGCAACCCTACCAGGTTGGTAATTTGTTTTTCTTCCTCATTTAGTATCTTCCACAAAACACCAAAGCATACCAAAGTAGGACAAATTTAAAAGAGGGGGCCCTTGAGTAGAAAACACACCAGTTGTCACAACTAATTTTCCAAAAGCGCTTTGGTGTGCTACTTTAACCTAGACAATGTTTAGTGCATTTGTAAGGACTGCTCCATATGACAGCCTTGCATAGTCTATCAATAGGCACCTCATTTAGAAATAACTAGAAAGCAGCCGTGGAATGGGTGAAATGACCCTTAACCGGTGCTCTGTATTCTTCCATGTAGCATAATTTAAATTGGGTTAATGTGGCTATTTCAGTCTTTTATGACTCATTAGCTATCCACTGTCTAGTCAGCAATTGACCTTGGAAATAGAGGCTGTCTAACTTAGGGGTCTGTGAGCATCTACATAATGGAAACTACGTTCCAGTTCTAACAAGTGTGGCAGCACAGAAAGCAATGGAATACAAACAAACGAAAATGTCGGACAGGAAAAGACACATTGGTGTATCCAGCTTGTTCTATACAGTCGTGATGCCTTGTACATCACAATACAGACACTCCTTACCCACCGGGAGCCATGTAATCTCCTGGGAGAGGCAAAAAAAAAAGCCAATTGGTGGGGGGGGGGGGGGGGATCTGGAAAACTCCTCTCTAACCCCTTTAGGCGATCAAACTAGTCCAGGAGACTTCCATTACTGGAACTACCTCTGGTACAAGGTGATCTCTGTCCCAGCCAAAAATAGGTCCTGCTCTCTCATAGGTATACAGCTAATCAGCATTCAATGCACATACCAGCAATCTATTTCATAGGTTTACTATTCTCTGGGAAAAGGGCAACCTAACATTCAACCTAGTTCTGCCGTAACTTATAACCATGATCCCTCGTTCTCCCTAACCTATCCAGTTGAAATAATTTGTCCACAAACACAATCTACACCTTTCATTACTTTATAAATCTGAATCAAATTGCCTGAGTCTATGCTTCTCGGAGGTCTACAGATCAAGCTCTTTAAGGCTATCTGGGTAGCTAAGGTGTTACCAATTTTCTGACCCAAAATAAACTTGATGAATCCTCAAGACATCCCTATCAGAATGTTAAACCAAATACAACTAATAAAACCAAGGCCTGCAGCTCATTAACTGCAAGCCAAAATGAATTATTTCATAGTGCAGTTTTCCATATATAAAAAACTTAAACTCACATGCTAAAAAGAGGTTCATACTGTTGCGTAAATTAACTTCTGAGGAAAGAAAATGCCCAACACACTAGCAAGTCAGGCAGCCTCTATGGCAAGAATAGACAACCTAATGTTTTGGGTACAGAAACTTATCCAAAAATGGTTTTGAAAATGAATCTGCAGTGTTTCAAGCATATGTTTTTTTTTCCTTTTTGTTTTCCTCATTAAAGAACTCATTTCAGGCCCAAAATGGGAACCAGCAAGAGCTTAACTCAGTGCAGTTTAGCTTGCACAAAATGAGATGTCCCCAAACGACCCAAATTCAAATGAGTCATGAAAGACTGAAATAGCCACATTAGCCCAGTTGAAACTAAGTTGTTAACCAATATCGAGTTATACAGCATATCACATGAAATGGAACCAACAGAGGTGGTTGAATGCAACTGGACAGAATGTTTCCATTTTAAGCTATTGGTAGATCCCAAGGGAACTTATCAAGGTAGCTATCAGTCATCACCTTACAATAACAAGGCCATCAACCAGAATGTTTCCAGGTTCAGATGCATTACTGGAACTTACTTTCTCCTCCACCGCCCGCCTTCCACATCCCCACCCCCCAAAAATGATGCTGGAAGAAGCCCGAGAATAGATCAACTGCCTAAATGTTTACCTTGAAATGATAGGTGAAAAGGAGTCAAATACGGTTTAAAATGTTGAGAGAAAGAAATATAGATCACAGTGGATTAACATAGCCACTAACTTGGAATGTACTGTGAAGACAAGTTGATTATTTACAGAAATACCTGGGGTGCATAAAACCAAAAATTAACATTGTCCTTGTAAGCTTAAAGAACGAATTACATTTTCTATTTGAACATGAACTCTTCCCTTCCCTTTTTTCCAAAAATAAATAGACACTTCCTTTCATACAAACCAAGTAAAACAATTAATTTAGACAAGTCAAGTCAAAACATGCTAGCTCCTCTTCAAACTTAGGTGTTTAAATTTTTGTTCGTAAAAGGTTATTTTATATTTTATTGCAATAGGTGATATACTAACAATCTACTTCAAAATCAGCCTAGGTACAGACTCAGTTGTTTATTCGTTAAGTTTATAAAACTGGTCTGAAATTAGCAAGTTCAATCAAAAAAGACTGTATCAAGGTAAATTACACTTTCCTCACTTCATCCTTTTGCATCCATGATTTCTGCATTAGTCTTGCCACCCATCCTACAGTGTATCTCAACAAAGTACGTTATTATATACACATACTATATTTATCAAACAACTTTTCTGAAATGTTTGAATGCATAATGCATTCATAGGTTTTGAGTCAATTACAATCAATATTCCACACTTTACACAAAGACTTCTCTGCACTTTCAAATGCAATCAATATTCTTTCTGATTAGCATCAAGGACTCTTATTCTGGTTAATCTAATTTCTCCTCTAGGGTTTTTAGAACTATTTAATTTCTTCATCTAGCATTCACCTATTTCAGTATCTCTCTCCTGCTTATCCAGCTGTGCTTATTAAAATTGTGTCTAATTGTGCCTGGAGGTATCCTTGACTCAAGTCAAACTAAACTTTTTAACAAGCAAAATGCAGAACAATGTTTGGATAACTTATTGCTCACTGGAATATAGTACATAAATCCTCTGCAATTAATTTCAAACAATATCCCAAACTAAGAGGAAAACAGTGCTCTCTCTCCCTCTCGCACTTTAAACATGGCCTTTTTAATGTTATGAGGAGACAGGTGTGTGCGCGTGCGTATAATAATAAAACAAATAAAACCTAATGGCCCAGATTTTGCTGTGGCAGGGCATCTAATGGCATCTACCGTTAGCTAGACTTGCCCTTGCATATTTAGGATTTTAAATTTTTTGCGTGGCAAGTTGCTGAAAGTGCGAGCTGAAGGCGTCGCAGCGAGGGAAACTGGGTATCTGGGACATGAGTGAACAGGGCAAGCATGCAGCATGATACACCATGTGTATCTCCTTAACCAATCAGACTGGAAGATTGTGAAATAAACAGGATAAGGACTGAGAAGGAAGTGTAAATTAGAATGGGTGAATTCAATGTCAAATCAGGTACAGAAAGAGTGGGAAAGAAAGATTGGATTGAGAGAAAAAAAGGCAAAGGAAAAGTTAAAAATCTCCAACAATTAATACCTGAAGGAATGGGACTCCACACATTTAATAGTTAATTTTCAGTGCCAGAGCAGTTGATTGTCAGTAATTAACACTTAGAGTCGTTAAAAGGGTACTTGGACTTGAAATTACAAAACTTAAACTCGCCACAGAAAGCTAGTTTGTATCTACTGGACAAATACAGCAACTTCACGCCATTCAATGCACTTCAATGTTGAGGCAGACGGTGCGATGCCGTTTACGCGAAGCGAACGGTGGAGAGGCACAACTCGGACAGCAACTTTTGGATATTTGCGTTTAACAGAGCATCGGTCTCTCACCTGAAGTTGCTGTATCATTTGCGCATAAATAACAGCGAGCGCTATTAGCCTTTTAAATTAGAGAGCAAAATCTGGGGCAACCTCTTTTTCCTTACACATCTTAAGCAGATTGGGATGTTTTTCTCCAAAATAGGCACTATATAAATGCAAGCTGTTGTTGAGTTGTGTGCTTTCAAATAAATACATATCGCTTAACAACTAAAACAAATGGTGCAATTATGCGGTCACTTTCATATTGCAGACAGGAAAGTACCATCATAATTCACAATGCATCCAGATGAGTATGGATGCATTAGCTCCTTCAGCCCATCTACTGTCTTCCCATTACAACAAGACATCTGGGGATTTGAGTACAACTGATTCAGCAATATAACCCAGTCTTCTATTTGCCACCTTACACTGTTTTGACATGTAAGCAAGAGTCAACTAACAACCCATGTTTCTTTCAGTTTCCCATTTGGCAAAATCCATACCACCCATGTGACTGCTATATAGGCAGTATCTTGCATTTTTCTATACTGAATTTAATTTGCCACTTATTCCAAGTACAACTCCCATGGCGTTCTCTTTTTAAGATCTTAGCTGCCTCCTTGGAGTATACACTTCCTTAGTTTGGTGGTATCTATGAATTTAACTACTTTGCACTGAGGCTGCGATTCCAGGTCATTAATGTATTCTAGAAACAGAAGAGGCCCAGCACAAAGCCCAAGAGTATTCAACTCAAGAGCTTCCCCCACAGCTCTTAATACTATCCTCTGCTTCCTTTACTAGGTCCCAATTAGATGCCACAAAGCACCAAGTGGTTCAAGATCCCTTTTAACAGGCATCTCACACCACTTGAGCTCCCCACTATGTGGAGGTAATGCAAATCTTAGTTTCAGAAGTGCTAAGGCAGCCAGTGGACTTCCTGAGCACTTTATAAACTTATTGCAGGACTTTTTTAATGTTAGAATGAGACAGCTAATGTGCTCTGCACATGCACTCAAGTTATTAAAAATTCCACAGCTGGGGAGCAGGGGTCTGTATTTAAGAGTGCATGCAGAGCTCTCCCAGTAGGCAGTGTGGGACAGGCAGTCCTCAGAAGAACAGTGTTTGTTGGCTACATTTTGCACTTTATAGCTGCCACTCTCCGCCTGCAGTGCAATATAACTGCAGGTTTACATAGGAGGAAAACATGATTTATAAAAGCAATTACACTAAGATGACCCAATATTGCCAACTCAATTACATAAAATATGATTCAAATTGTTTTCCCTTGTCTGATTTTGTGCAATACTTAGCAGGCAGCCAAGTCATAGAAAATAAAAGGGAGCAAGATTAAAAGCGAGGTATCTATTTTTGGAGATGATCTTTACTCATAAAAGAATCAAAACTGCACTTAGTTTCTTCTCTCGTTCCTGGTTCCATTTCTTCCACATATCAGTGATCAAGACAGCAGATGACCTGGTTGGCCCTCTCCTCTTCCTTATCTACATGCTGCCCTTTGGCAACATCATCCACAGGCATGGGGTCAGCTTCCACATATACGCCGACCACACCCAGTTCCAGCTCGACTGATTCTTCCACTCCCTAGGTGTCGTCAGGCTGCTTGTCCAATATCCAACCATGGATGAACCGCTGTTTCATCCAGTTAACCTACAGAAAGACTGAAGCTATCATCTTTTGCCCCCACCACAAACTCCATACCCTCACCATCGATTCACTCTCCCTCTTCAAGCCCTGACTCAGGCTGAAGCAGACTGCTTGCCATCTCAATGACCTATTCTACCACGAGCTGTCTTGCCAATCTCATATCCTCTCCATCAAAGACCACCTAATTTTACCTCCGTGACATCACCCACCTTCACCCCTGCCTCAGCCCATCAGCTGCTGAAACCCTCAACCATGCTTGTATCACCTCAAGCCTCAACTAATCTAATGCTCTCCCGGCTGCCCTCCCATCCTCCACCCTTCATAAATTTCAGCTCATCCAAAGCTCTGCTGTCTGCACCCTATCCCGCACTAAATCCCACTTGCCCATGACCTCTTTCCTTCATGAACTATACTGGCTCCCATTACCTCAACACCTCAAATTTAAAATTCTCATCCTCTTATTTAAATCCCTTATGACCTCACCCTCCCCATCTCTGTAACCTCCTTCAGCTCTACAAACACTCTCGTCCACCTGCCAATGCATTGATCATATGAAGAATTTCCTGTACCAGTCCTAAATTTGTCTTTTGTTTCTGCCTGCATTTAAAAGCTAATAAAAATTTAAATTCAAGTTATTGGCAAAGAGGAACACTGATTATGCAATCCTTTTGAGAAATTAACCGTTTACTTTTTAAGGTAGGCAAGAGAACTTCAGGATAACAGACAAGTCATCATGCCACTGGAAAAAAAATCAATTTATTAATCAGCACAGAACTGTCTGTGTTGGAGGGGCAACATGACACTCTGCAAGAGTCATGACAGTGAACACAAAGCTACAAAGCTAGTCTGTGACACAAAACAAAAATATGGAGGCAGTGTTCATTTAGAAATGGAACACATTAATTCAATAAAGGGGACAACTTTTCATATTATTTAAAGTCATTGTTGAAAGCACAAAACTTCATGACTACAGAAAAAAAAACTTCAAAAATACAAAACATTCCATTTAATTTAGTCTCAATAAATGCACTTTAACTACAGGAAAGGTTTATCTCAGCAGAGATACCATGACATCCAAGATGGATTGACGTACAAAGAACAGACAGGAAAATCTCAGGTTGGCCGGACAAGCAGGAGGTATTATTGGTAACAAACATAGGATACATATTAGTACATGACAATTTCAACCAGAAACTGCTAGTTTTTTTTTAATGAAATCTAAACATCTTTTCATCTTTCAATCCTCTGAAAAATGAGAAGGCATTTGTAGCATTCAAAATATGTTTCATAACATCTCCAGAAATATTCTGTATACCTTTGTGTAAGTGATTATTTTCCCCAATAGTAGTACAATTTTTTTTTTCAAATTCTACTTGCTCTCCTGTAATATTGCACGAGGAGCCAAGATAAAATGTAGTCTTAAAATGAAGTGGAGTTAAGGTGGCAAGGGATAATTGAACCAGTGAGTGCAGGCGTAGTACAGTCCCCAATTTAACGTCAAACTTACAGCAATTTGGGAAGCAGAGAAGTAGAATAGGTTAAAGTATTGGAGTTCCTCTGCAGTGAAGGCTGAGGAGCAGACACAAAACTGAAGTGTTACAGTGCCACCACTGTTGAGGGTGAATTACAGAATGACAACTTTACTTAAACCATTTCCATTAGAAACGTGTACATTGAAATTTAGAATGGAAAAAGCTGCCACCAAAGTATGATAAAAGCATGACGAGAAACAAGGACTATTTTAAACAGGAAATGCATGCAGACTAAGATTATATTATAGAAATGACAATACTACAAAATTAAAATGTCTACAAACAATTGCATTCCCCAATTAATTCCTGTATCAGTTTCACTCTTCTCCAGGTTTTGGGAGGTTTTAATTTTAGTGCATGTATAAAAAAAGAAAATCAAAGAAAAAAGACCCTGAAAAACCAATATAAATTAAGAGAAGTGTCAACAAAAACCAATACTCAAAATGAAAGAAAATCAGCAAGAGACTTAAAGGTACAGTCAAACTAAATGATAATCCACAATTACATACAGTTTACAGACACCACTTTTATATAAGACTCTCACTTAAGCTCTAGTGTTTTTTTAGCCCAGCTCTCCGCCAGCAAATGTCCATTTCCCGGGGATCTGTCAAGCTGAAACCTGAAACGTGACAGATCACAAGTTGTGTGTTTTCGCGCATGTGCATTGCACGCAAAAACCCGGAACTTGCGGGGTCACTTACAGCCGCATACGCAGGCCCCAGAAAATCTGGGCCAATGTCTTGGTGTGTGACTGAATCAGTCTTTGTCTAATGACCTCAGTCTTTAAGGACTATCAGTGTGGCAATTGTGTCAGTGCACGACTGCCCTTATTCCACACCTAACGAGGTATAGAAGACTGGTGTGTTCTGCAGTGTAAAGAATACAGTCCTCATTGTAGTATCTAAAGTTAGTCCTGGTCCCCTTTAAAGGCAAACTATTGAGCCTTTGTTTCTTTTCCTGATTTTTTTTTTTAAATTGGGACCAGAGATGTACACACATCTTATCAGGGACATCAGCACAGCACATACAACACACAGTGTGTGTAGCATCCTCAGGACATGTTACACACACATCTCCACACCTGATTTTTGGTAAGAAAAGAATGGAAAATTTCAGATTTTCTCTCAGATTCGGGGGGAAAATCATTTTTCTAAATACAGATTTGCTACTCAAAAAACAATCCAGACATTTATTGTTGGAAAAAAAGGTAAAAACTGGTTTAAATGATCCCTATTATATAAATATAGAGGGCAGTTCTTTTTGCTAAAAGTTAACCGATTGTCTCCCATTATAATTACACTCTCCTTCTGAACAGACTTCTTAAAATATCAATAGCAAATCCAGTGTTATTTCTAATGCTTAATACTTTTGAAGTGCAACAAATAAACCAGTTATAAGCAATAAAAAAAGCTGTGCAATTTTGTCACAGGAAGGTTGCAAGATGGATGACAGGAGTTACAAATCTTCAGGCTTTCACAGGGAGTAAATCAACCATTTTTTTTCAGTTGTTAAAGTCTAAAACAAGCAATTTTAACTGCCCACTATGACTCACCTGTTTCATGTTAGCAGCAAGGAAAACAAAATAAACCGAGCAAAATCCCAGTTGTGTAATAATGAGGAAGAACTCAACAGTCGCCCTAAAAAGAAAGTTACATTCATGTCAGCCTAATAAATAATTTTGAAATCAGGTTCTTTATTCTACTTAAGTAACATATAGAAAGAACAAAACAAAAGAACTAGCATTCATGACCCAAATACATTGTAAAGCACGTCACAGACAATTAAGTACTTTTAAAGTGTAGGCACTGTTGTAATGTAGGGAAAAGTGGTAGATAATTTGCATATACAGTAGCATAGTCCCACAAACAACGAGATAATCTGTTTTCAGTGATGTTGGCTGAGGGATAAATATTGGCCAACACACTGGAAGATCTTCCCTGAACAGTGCAATGGGATGCTTTACGTCCACCTGAGAGGGCAGATAGGCTTTCAGTTAGATGGCAGCTCCAACAGTGCAGCTCTTATTATTGCACTGAAGTGTCAGACTAGATTATATGGTTTATGTGCTCAAGTACCAGGATTAGGGCCTGAATCCACACCCTTCTGTATCGGAGGCGAGAATCTGTCAGTCACGGAGCCAAGGCTGACACCTGATGGATCCCCAGATGGTCTGGAAGGGAATTCCAGTTGGGAGGCAAGTCGTCAATCTTCTGTATTTTCTTATATTTACTGGTATTTCATTGTCAGTGCATTGATGGCATTGTTTTCTTTTGGATACATGACAGTCTGTAAGAAGTTTGGATGGGGGTGGGTCCCAGGAGAATATCAATATTTGTACTCAACCAAAAAGTTTGAATAATATTGGCCAACCATGAAGTATGAACAGAGTTCAAAAATAAAACAAAGCGGCAGAAATACACAGCAGATCCATCAGCATCTGGAAAGCTAGGTTAATGTTTCAAGACAAGAAAACAGATGCAGGAGAAGATGGCACACATTAAAGAATCTGGCAATCATTATGTAGATGTGTCAAGATTCCACGCCACAGGGTAACCCATCAAACTATTTCACATTTACTGCTTGCCCATGCCAAAACTTTACACAACGTTACAGCTCTGACATTATATCTCATGCATGCCCATAATCACAGCCGCATGCATATTCAAGAAGATAGCCCTGCCACACTCACTTTACCAAGTGCTTTACACATCAAACCATTGTAACACAACCTTGCTGCATGGTCACTTACAAACACACAGATGGCAAGCAGGTTGGGCACACGTCTGCTACTATGACTGTGCTCCTTCAACTTTTCTGTTTGCACAAGATGGCATGAAATTGAAGAGAACAGGTGCCAATTACAGAAAGGCTTACCAATCAGAGGCCTTTGACACAGCTATCCTGGAAATAAGAGCATAGGGGGAGTAGGAAAAGATGAAGCAGGAGGCCTCTCCTGAACTCCGGATTAGTACGATCCTGCAATTACATCTGGTTTCCCTTTTCACTCATTCCTACTCAAGGATACACAAAACCACACAGACACCATTTGGTATTGGGCAATGCAAGTTATGTTTAAAGGTGTGTAGGCGAGCGAACATTCTAAGATTTGTCCCTTTTCTATCTTTGTAGAGCAGCACATCAGCACTGCTGCTAGTGACCCAGAGCAAGACAGCACCATAGATTACCCCACATCCATGTTGCCAACATATCGATCCAGAAGATGAAGGCAGTGGGAATGAGGAGGTAGTAAAGGTTGAGGTATAGTGTACAAGTGAAGAGAAACAAGTGGTGGCAGCAGAGGATCTGATAGCCAAATGGCTACATGGGTGCCATCTAAGATGGCGCGCACTCTTGGGAACCCTGCCACTCACTAAAATTCTAAACTTAGTTATGCTGATACCTCCTTTCTACAAGTGATAAATATGCTGACTCTTGGCTGTCACTTGCTTGATGCATCTGGACAGCCAACCAACCAATTTGATAAACGGGTCGGTGGCAGCTTGGAACGATCAGTGAGTGTAAATGTTGCATGCAATGATGATCTTCAATGGGAAGATTTGTCTCCATGATTAAAGTTGTTTGCAGGTCACCTTAAAGAGATTGCATAATCTGTGACAGTCTGAGAAGTGGAGGCAGCAAAGGCTAGAATTCTCCGGGATGTCTTAGTCTACAAATGTGGGTCCTGGAATAAGGATGGGTGTGTATCTAATGCCATTCTTGTCCTACCATGAATTGATCTTTCTCATCTAAATCATGCAAGCGCTATTGAAATTCCCCAAAGGAATTTCCATCCTATAACCATTTGCTGCAAGTCAAATTGCAGCTGCAAGACTGTGGCAGGAAAGGAGTGCAACTAAAAGTCTTACACTGCAAAAAATGTTACACATACAGCAACAAGAATGATTGCACAAAAGAAATGCAGATGAAACAATTAAGTGAAAGAAAAACAAAACTTGGCAACTAACAGTGAAAACCCCAACACAGCTTGAAGAAGTTTATTTATACAGGCCAAGCAGCAAACATTCTGCATGGGCAAGGAGCCAGTGAGTAAAATGTGAAATCCAGCACGAGTCAGTAACGTGTCTCCAAAGATTTAATGAGGCTCACATTGATCGGCAGCAAGGCTTAAAAATAAATTTATTTGCTGTAAAATGCAATATGTTGCACATCAGGCCATTGTGCCTGGTTTTCTGGCGTGCGCTCTTGGCAAAAGGAGCCTTGTAAAACCCAACTCTCAACACTTGGCTGAAAGAGTGGAATTCTACTGCCATTAAATCTCAACACATCGCAGAAAACCAGTACCTCCATAAAAATAGCAGGGGCCATGGATCTATATATTACTGGACAAATGATTCAGGTCTCTGCTAAATTCCGCTTCCCACAATCTCAATAATAAAACCACTTTGACTGAGCAAAAGACTTGCATTTCCTTTTCAATGTTTTCTCCTCATCCCCTGAATGTGCTAACTTTTCTTGGGGTCAATGCATACCAACCCAGGGTACGGTAGCTTAATGGTTATTGTAAAGGAATAGCAACCTGGAGGTCACCAGTTTAAATCCTACCATGGCAAGTTGTGAAATTGAACGCAACAAAACTAGCACCAGAAAAATGCCATGAAAAATGTAATGGTTCACTAATGTCCTTCTGGAAGGAAAACTGCCAAGATTGTGATTATCTTTGACTACAGAACAGACAGATAAAAGTAAGGCTGCCTCAGAAAAATACTACCTGGAAAAGCTAGAGGCGAGAAACGATTTGTCTCTGCTTCAACAAAGGTTACCGATGCCCAATATTGGAATTAATTCAATTTAATATCTCGGATTTATCCTGCATCCCAGTTACAGCATCATTTTGCACTCTCCACCTTATATTAAACTTCCATGTGACAATTACTCACATTCTTTCAAAACCAGTAGCTGACTGATATTTAAATACTCCGCCCAAAGAAATCTTACAAAGCATTAAAATAATTTCCTCTGGCCTACTGTTAAAAATGTAAATTAGCCTCCAAAAACAAAATATTTCCTCTCTTCCCCCACCCAAGACTGAGACAGCTCACAACTGTCAACAAGTTGTTAGGTAAATAGATGTTGTATATAAGGTTGTGTGCTCCTTTAAGTCACAAGGTCCAATAGCTGTGCCTTCCTGAGATCAATTAGGTTAACTGCTCTTAGGCCAGTTCTGAGTTCAAGATTACAGATCAAAAGAAACCAGTAGGAAATGCCAGTCTTTCTGTATTATATTCTTATATATTTAAAAAGCACGACACAGATGTTTGTATGTGTAAATAATTATGACACCTAAAAAGTGAGATAGATACGCTCAAAACTTTGATATAGACTAAACAAAAACCGAACATCTTTTACCAACCTAAATGTGCTCATGCTAAAATGTTGTACTTTAATGTGGTTATCCTCTAATATATATTGCAATCAGTTTTACCTTCCCCATGGAGCTTTGTTTCGAAGACACAGGAATGGTCCTTGTTCCATAGCAAATGTGACTGTGTCACCATAACTCAGGCCTTGCTTTTTAAACCTATGTGTATAAAAGAAACAACAAATTTAAAAATTTAGCGATGCACCACACACTTAAAAAATTTATTTCCAACACTGAGCCGCGGCCCTTCGGATTTCAACTGCCTAGCAATATTATTGGACTTGAAAGTTTATTTAATTGTTTGCTTTAAGACAGAAAAAACCTGATTATTGGTCCACTTTGGCTATAGTCAACTGATCTGAAGTCAATAGAAATTAATCTCAGTGTAACTTCCACCCCAACAAATAGATAGAATTAGGAGCAATTATTAAAAATCAAGATTTTTTTTACATTTGGTCCCAAGTCTCTGCCTTTTCTGGTGTCCATGTAGCTGCTTGGGAGTAATCTGGTTGACATTTCCCTAAATTTTACATTCATCGCTGATTGATACAAGTGCAAAGAATGTAAACTTAATGTGTGGAGGACATGCTCCTGCATTTCACTCCTCATTGATAACCACATGGTCAGTCAGCTATATCATATTCAAAAGGGAGTGGGGAGAAACAAAATAGGGCAAACATATATATTTCTCTTTTTGTGTTGAATTCCTATTGCTCATTACGGCAAGAGATAATGATATTGAAAATGGATTAATTTACTATGACATTTTCTGTTGGCAAAATGAAAAAATGTGATTTTTTTTTTCCTCATTAACTTCACTATAAATATATAAAAGTACACTCATTATGAAAGTAACAGATATATGGAGAGATTACAGGACAGTAATTTTATCACAAAGAACATATGAAAATCCTATTCCAATTGGTGACATCCTCTGAACCCCTTGGTGAGTTTACGGTCGAATTATAAGCTCGAACATTTCCCTGTATCAGTCATTCTAATAATTCATGAATTAAGAAAACAGAAAATGCTGGAAAAATATAGCAATTTCATTCTCATCTAAACACAGAAAAGATAGAACATTCACTTTTTTTTTTAAAACCTCAGTTATCCCTGTTCAGATGCTGACGGACCTGCTGTATATTTTTACCTTTTTATGTTTTTATTTCAGGTCCTTAGCACTTTTCCTTTTTATTCACAACAATAAATACCAGTATTATTTCTGCCATCATACTACATTGTTTGAAGCCATTTCTAATCAAATCACTTTTCACACAAGGTGATATTTATAAAGAGATACCCTGTATTTCTAAGTTTCTGTCTTTATGTTTACTAATTATAGCAAACAACTAAATCAAAACAGGGTACTAAACCACAAACATCATTGCGACCTTGATAAGTCAATTTATTGTGTCAACTATAATTGATTGTTCAATATACTCGGTTTAATACAGAGTACTTCTGTTACCACTCTTTTTATGTAAACTAAACTGCTGGATCTCTCCTGATAGTTCTGTGTAGAACTGAGCCATACATAGAACTTGAAAGTCTCAAGTTCAATTTCCAACATGGCAAATGTAACCCCACTATTTACAAAAGGAGGGAAGAGAGAAAACAGAAAACTACAGACCAGTTAGCCTGACATCAGTAGTAGGGAAAATGCTAGAATCTATTATTAAGGTCGTGGTAAGAGGGCACTTAGAAAAGAATAATAGGATTGGGCAGGAGTCAGCATGGATTTATGAAAGGGAAATCATGTTTGACAAATCTATTCGAGTTTTTTTAAGGTTGTACCTAGCAGAATAGATAAGGGAGAAACCAGTGGATGTGGTGTATTTGGATTTTCAGAAGGCATTCGATAAAGTGCCACACAAGAGGTTATGAAACAAAATTAGGGTTCATGGGATTGGGGGAAATATACTAGCATGGATTGAGGATTGGTTAACGGACAGAAAACAGAGAGTAGGAATAAACGGGTCATTTTCAGGTTGGCAGGCTGTAACTAGTGGGGTACAGCAAGGATCAGTGCTTGGGCCTCAGCTATTTACAATCTATATCAATGATTTGGATGAGGGGACCAAATGTAATATATCCAAGTTTGTTGATCATACAAAGCTGGGTGGGAATGTAAGTTGTGAGGAGGATGCAAAGAGGCTTCAAGGGAATATAGACAGGCTAAGTGAGTGGGCAAGAACATGGCAAATGGAATATAATGTGGAGAAATGTGAAGTTATTCACTTTGGTAGGAAAAATAGAAAAGCAGAGTATTTTTTAAATGGTGAGAGATTGGGAAATGTTGGTGTTCAGAGGGACCTGAGTGTCCTTGTACATGAATCACTGAAAGTCAACATGCAGGTACAGCAAGCAATTAGGAAAGCAAATGGTATGTTGGCCTTTATTACAAGAGGATTTGAGTAGAAGAGTAAAGATGTCTTATTGCAATTATATAGGGCCCTGATGAGACCACACCTGGAGTATGGTGTACAGTTTTGGTCTCCTTACCTAAGGAAGGATATACTTGCCATAGAGGGAGTACAACGAAGGTTCACCAGACTGATTCCTGGGATGGGGGGGGGAATTGTCCTATGCGGAGAGATTGAGTAGACTAGGCCTATATTCTCTAGAGGTTATAAGAATGAGAGGTGATCTCATTGAAACATACAAAATCCTTACAGGGCTTGACAGGGTAGATGCAGGGAGGATGTTTCCCCTGGTTGGGGAGTCTAGAACCAGAGGTCACAGTCTCAGAATAAGGAGTCGGCCATTTAGGACTGAAATGAGAAATTTCTTCACTCAGGGAGGGAGGTGAATCCTTGGAATTCTCTACCCCAGAGGGCTGTGGAGGCTCAGTCGTTGATTATATTCAAGACAGAGATCGATAGATTTTTGGATATTAAGGGAATCAAGGGATATAGGGATAGTGCAGCAAAGTGGAGATGAGGTAGAAGATCAGCCATGATCTTAATGAATGGCGGAGCAGGCTCGAAGGGCCAAATGGCCTACTCCTGCTCCTATTTCTTATGTATCCTCTGCTAAATTCCCCATCATCAGCTGGAATGGCAGTAAATGGGACAATTGGCTTCAATGTCCCAGGTTTAGGGAGGGGGAGGAAAGAAAAAACAAAGCTTAAATTTGTGGTCGCAGCTGTTGTCCAATGACTACTGCTGGAAAGTGTTCTACAGGCGATGACTGCACTGGCTGCGTTATCATTCCTCCCACAGTGGAGCAGACTGCCAGCACACTGTCCAGAAGGACGCAATAAGGTATTAACACTAGAGGGCGCGCAGCACGCGTTGAACACCAGCATGAATCAGCATCTTCCAGAGAGCAGGAGTGAAAATTATAGGGACAAAAAAAATTAAGCACACCTACCTAACTGTGCAAAGGAAAATCGGGGAACAAAAAAATCTTATAAAAGAAACTGGATTTTACCTTTGACAGAAATGATGGCTACAGCGTACTACGACGTGCATACAATGAATTGTCACAATCCCCATAAGCACAAGACTGACTGGTCCCAGCTGGAAGAGATAAGCACACAGTGTAAATAGCAGTAATTTGCAAATTCACCAGTTAATATATTTGCGAGTTTATCTGTTCCGCAAATCACGTAATACAACATTCAGTTTAATGTTCAATTTCAATACAGTGCAAGTTGCAATTAAGCTCAAATAAAATGCTGAATATTATAGAGTGAAATAAAGTACAAGATATTTGATTACGACATTATGTCTATAATCGTTAAAGAATCAACTAGTCATCGGGTCTGCTTTCTCTTATGAATACTGAAAATTGCCCGGTTCTAAAATTCAACAGGGGAGAAAGCTTGGCTTTCTGAAGTCATTTTATGCCTCCAGCAGTTCATTTTAAAGATGATGGAATACCCATCCATACTAACATCACTGATGACCAGTATCAAACATTACTGTCTGGGATGCTGAACACTGAATTATCATTTAAAACACTCCTTCCTCTTCAAACATGATCTTCCACTGCACTAATTCTTGATCAAAGCTTTCTGGAGCTGTGATATAGAACAGTCCCAAGCAACCTTTTCAGTTTTCATTCATGTGCTTGGAAACCATTTTAAACTGGATTCACCAGTTTTTAAAAAGACGCACATGCACAAAATATACATAACTAATGGGATGAAAATTCTATAATCATGAAAGTATTTGTAAATGCTATTTCAGCTGCCTGAAAGCACACGCAATGTGACAATGTAAACTGCATCAAAATATTTCATCTAGCCATCTGCACACAATATCACTGCAATGAAAATGACAAATAAATCTTCCGGATCTCTCCAAGCAAAAAAAAAGTTTGTCAAACACTTTTTTCCAAAAGACATTGTCCATTTAGATAATACACATTAGCTCTTACCATAAGCCCTGCATTTTTGATTGCAAGTGGCAAACCTAGCAGCCCTGTTCCAATGTTTCCTTTCAACAAATGAATGAATGTTTGGGTAAACCTGCAATAATATAAAAATACATAAAAACATCAAATAAATTCAGATTATCTTCTGCTTTAATGTATCAGATGTCTCTCACTCAAAGCTCAGATTATATTTTTAATTCAAAAGTTTAGACTTCATTGATTTCATTAAATGAGGTGCAGCATTTTGGTATTGGAGGAGCATCCTCCACAGCAAGCTGCAGTTAGGGCAGTCTGGAAAGAGGTGGTTGAGCAGGTCAATGCAGTATCAGGTCTAAAGAAAGAAGAATGACACATTTATAGAACGCCTTTCACAACCTCAAGACATCCTAAAGTGCTTAACAGGCAATGAATTACTTTTATTTTTTGAAGCAGAATCACTGTTATGCAAGCAAATGCAACAGTCAATTAGCGTACAGTAAAGTCCCCGTTCCAAGTTTCGGGTCTTCTCTCAGGTACAGTAGTGCTAGCCACTCCTGTTAGCAGTCTAAGCATCTTACATTTAGGGGTGTGCCAGAAAAGCCCAACATCTAACTGTGCAATACTGTAACCCAGCAGTTTAACAATAGTGATCTGAATTGGATATTTGGGTCACTCACATGACTGCTTCATCAATAAACAAAAAGAACATTTGGTGTGATGAGGTCCGATATATATTAAGCAGTTTTATATCACAGCAAGTAAACTGTAATACAGAGTATACAGTGCAACAGTTCTGATCAGATTCAATGTACAGGAAACTTTTGTTTATCCGGCACCCAAATATCCGGAATTCTCGCTTAACCGGCAAAAATCATCCTCCGAAAACTCCTCTCAAATAACCAGCAATGTTGCCGAGTCGCAGTCGAGTCTCCGCGAACGCCGAGTGCTCCGAAAAATCCTCTCAAATAACCAGCAATGTTGCCGATCCCGAGTCCGAGTCCGCGAACGCCGATTTAGTCAGTAGGGGTACTTTTCAAAAGTGCCACTACTCGGCCTCCTGGCGCTGTCGCAAGTCCGAAACATTGCAGTAGCAGGAGTTGATTCTCCTGTGCTGCTTGGAGTCTCTTTGTTAAAAATAGCCTCGGTAGATATAACTCTCTGTTATCCGGTACTTTCGATAAACCGGCACCACGCCGGTCCCGTCGATGCCGGATAAACGAAAGTTTCCTGTACAACTCGTCTTATTTTTTATATCATTCTTCGGGATGTGGGTATCGCTGGCAAGGACAGCTTTTATTACCCACCCCTAGTTGTCTTGGAGAAGGTGGTGGTTCTTCTTGAACCGCTACATTCCATGTGATGAAGGCCCTCCCACAATGCTGTTAGGTAAGGAGTTCCAGGATTTGTCTTCACCTAATACAAAACAAACTTACACTACATTTCCCCACATCAATGGATCATCTTACTTGACTTAAACAAATAACTCCCAACTATTCTCCTGCATGCTACTTCAGAGCATGGCCAAAGCTTGCCCTTGCAGCTTTCTGTTTGAAGGCCTGACTGTCTTTTCAGCCTTTGCTGGAAACTAATTGCCTGTGACTCTCTCTTTTTAAATCATCTTCTCTTTACAGCCAGAAAGAAACAGAGACTTTCCAACACAATGGGCATTTATTGTCTAACAACTTATTATATACAGTCTATGAGGAAACAACAAAGCTAGCATTTTGAAGTACCTATCAACTCACTACCCTTTGTCGCTAAAAAAATCTTGTGCAAATACAATTAGCTTTAAAACCCAATTTCTTTAAAAAAAAGTAGCTTCTCTATCGCCTGCCCCCCACCCCCCTAGCCCTTTCTGTGGAAAATTGTCAAAAACATCCCAAAATACAATAGTCCCACAAACCACTGTAGGTTCTTCCTGCATGGATGAGCTAAGATGGGCCAAATTACCTTCATGATCTGTACCTGTCTTGTAATCTTTTTCCTAATATCAACATACTTTAGCAACATTCCATTTAATGCATACTCCATCTTTTATCTTCTTTACACATCAAAATGATTTGCATCTGCCATCTATTGGCTCAGTTAGCCAATAAATCTAAAACTTTCTGAATCTGGTTCCATTCTCCCTTAGTCTTTCTCCTGCCTCTTATTTAGGCATCATCTGGAAATCTGAACATGCTTACTATACCCTTGCACAAATCATTCATAGATTCAAAAAATAAGGGTTCCAAGTGCAATCCCTGGCAGTACTTTGCTTGTAACCTTATTACATTCTCAAAAGTTCCTATTTAGACCTCCCCACCGTTTCTTGTTTTTAAAGCCAATTTTCCATCCAGTAATACACATAACGT
This sequence comes from Squalus acanthias, assembly GCA_030390025.1. Classification (NCBI taxonomy): domain Eukaryota; kingdom Metazoa; phylum Chordata; class Chondrichthyes; order Squaliformes; family Squalidae; genus Squalus; species Squalus acanthias. The sequence goes on from CM059431.1 coordinate 68,855,512, forward strand.
CTTACCTTAGCCATTAATTGGTGATGTACAACCTGGTCAAAAAGAGTTCTGAAAATCCAACTAGAAAACACCAACTGCATTTCCTTTTCCACCACATCAGCAATGATTTCAAAAATTTGGCATCATCTAGCATTTCTGAATCTATGCAGACTGTCTTAACCAATATTTGGTTTTCTAAGTGCTCACTCACTAGAGCTCTCACGATCTTTTGAAGACTAAAGTTTGAATACTACTAATCAATATTTTTCAGGTTATATTTAATCCGTCATTCACACTTAGACAGGGTGCAAGAAAAATGAAAGATCAAACGTTGTATTCTGTTCCCGATTGCTATCCTGTAACTTCTGTTTGAAAGTGCAAGTGCGAAAACTAGGTGGGGGCAAGATTGGACTTAGTTGTGATGCTGTTCAGTCAAACTCCCTGCTGTTGTGTCAGAACATTGATAAATTGACCCTTAGTGTTAGGGGGGGATTAAATATGTGGGGTTATGGGGATAGGATGGGATATGTTAGGGGGAATTAAATACGTGGGGTTACGGGGGTAGGGTGGGATATGTGTACTGTGGGGATTAAAGCAGGGACAGGGTACTGGATTTGGATGATCAGCCATGATCGTATTGAATGGTGGAGCAGGCTCGATGGGCCGAATGGCCTACTCCTGCTCCTAGATTCTATGTTTCTATGTTTCTATGTTAACAGTGACACATCAGGTAATTTGGTACGGTACAGGATGACTGTTGCGCGCTGGGAATTGATAACCTAGAATCAAATCAATCCTTTCAGGAAAGGAGAACAGGAAAAAACACTTTTTTTAAAAAAAAAAAGTGATGTTCAAACTGAAAACATTTGACTAAATTAATAGGAAGATAACATGCACTTACGAGATGCCCTGTTCATCACCAGGTTGCCGTAGGTGTAAACCTGTTAATTCAGTCTCTTGTTCCTCATCTGATACTTCTTCAGAACTATGAGCCACTTCTATTAGAGGTTTCATAACTTCCATATCTGCAACACCAAAATATCATAATACACACAAATTAATTTTTGTATTTTTTACTACAGATTCATGCATTCCACAGATACAAGACATGTACACAGGAACAGAGGATTGAAAAAGAACATTGCAGTGTATGTTCATGGTCCCCTCAAATTTGTATGTCATCTTTTCCATAATATAAATCATAACAGGATATTGTAAACTTATTCAAAAAGAAAATTAAACCACTCTACACTTCTTCTGTGGGTTGGGAACAAAGGCAAAAAAAGTCATGGTGACATTCTTGTGTCAGTAAAAATGTCATTAATTCAAAATACATAAACAAAAATTTTCAAGGCAATCATAGATGTGATGATCTCAAAAAAATGAAGTATTTGTTCATAGTTTGTTATTTTTCTAGAATATACAGAAATAAAATTGGTACGACCTCAAGAGCAACAATAGCAATTTTAAATACATAGTATAAAATACAGCAACATGTATAGGCTCTTAAAGTTGTCTTAAAAACAACTTTGCAAAGTTGGTAAAAGATCTGTGGAAGAAGATTGTTGAATTATGAATATAGGAACAGCAGCTGACCATTTGGCCTATTGGGACTGCTCCAACGTTCCCTTCAAGCTGCGCTGAAGGTCCTGCACAGCCAGTGAGCTGACTTTTAAAATCAAAAAACCGCGCTTGCGCGGAATTTTGAATGGCCCGCGCAGCCTGTTAAAGGGGCCACACAGACCAAAAAAAAAAAATTTAGCAGGAACACTGGCCTGCTCTGCCCTTGCTAGCTAGCCATGGTAGCTCTATCCTTTTACAGAATGTCAACTGACACCACGGTGTTAGCCAATAAGTTAGAGGCAGGTCAAGACTTATGGCAGGACTCGACTTATGGCAGGACTCAAATAAAGTCTATTTACTCAACAGTCTATTTAAACAGTGCACTACAGCAAACAGTCTACAGAGTCTATTTAAAGAGTTTCTACGAAATACAACAATTTTCCTTTCATAAAACCATGTCGACTCTGCCAAATCATATTCTGATTATCAAAGTGCCCTGTTACCATTTCCTTAATAATGGATTCCAGCATTTTCCAGATGACTGATGTCAGGCTAACTGGCCTGTAGTTCCCTGTTTTCTCTCTCCCTCCTTTCTTGAATAGCGGGGTTACATTTGCTACCTTCCAATCTGCTGGGACTGATAAAGGGGAACCAGTGGATGTAGTATATTTGGATTTCCAAAAGGCATTCGATAAGGTACCATATCAAAGGTTGCTACGCAAGATAAGGGATCATGGGATTGGGGGTAATATATTAGCATGGATAATTTATATTAGCATGGATCATTTTCCAGTTGGCAGGCTATGACTAGTGGGGTACTGCAAGGATCAATGCCTGGGACTCAGCTATTTACAATCTATATTAATGACTTAGATGAAGGGACAGAGTGCAATGTATCCAAGTTTGCTGACAATACAAAGCTAGGTGGGAAAATAAGCTGTGAGGAGGACACAAAGAGCCTGCAAAGCGATACAGACAGGTTAAGTGAGTGGGTAAGAAGGTGGCAGATGGAGTATAATGTGGGGAAATGTGAGGTTATTTACTTTGGTAGGAAGAATAGAAAAAAAATATTTTTTTAAATGGTGAGAAACTATTAAATGTGGTGTTCAGAGAGATTTAGGTGTCCTCGTACAGGAAACAAATTTAGCATGCAGGTACAGCAAGCAATTAGGAAGGCACATGGCATGTTGGTCTTTATTGCAAGGGGGTTGGTGCACAAGAGTAAGGGAGTTTTACTACAATTGTACAGGGTTTTGGTGAGACCACACCTGGAGTACTGTGCACAGTTTTGGTCTCCTTATCAGAGAAAGGATATACATGCCTTAGAGGGAGTGCAACGAAGGTTCACTGGATTGATCCCTGGGATGAGAGGGTTGTCCTTTGAGGAGAGATTTGACTAGATTGGGCCTGTATTCTCTGGAGTTTAGAAGAATGAGGTGATCTCATTGAAACATAAGATTCTGAGGGGGATTGACAGAATTCCCTCCCTAAATCTCTCCGCCTCTGTACCTCTCTTTCATCCTTTAAGTCGCTCCTTAAAACCGGTCATCTGCCCCAATATCTCATGTGGCTTGGTGTCAAATTTTATTTGATAACACTCCTGTGAAGCACATTGCGATGCTTTACCACGTTAAAGGCGCTATATAAATGCAAGTTGTTGTTGTTATTGAGCGGAGGATAGTTACACACACATTATGTGCATAAAATCAAACCCAGTCATTTACAGCAGGCATTATTGACGAGGGAATTACCCAATCATCTCCATTCCGGCCGGGAATAGTGGTGTCACTATCTACAGCTATCTTTTAAATCCCGATTTCCTGCCTTTTCTCCATATACCTTACTACCTGATTAAGTATCTACTTCCCCTTTAAACACCTCAACTGACACTGCATCTATAACCTTTTGTGGCAATGCATTTCATAGTCTCACAACCTTTAGTTTGAAGATATTTTAATTGGATCACTTCTGAGCAGCATAGTTTGAATTTGAAGATTTTTTTCACCTTGTTCTGTATTGCCTTACTAGAAGGAAGTGTAATTCCCTATATACCCTGTCAATTCTTTTCATTACCTTAAACATCTTAATCTGATCGCTCCTAACATCATCTCCAGGAATATAAACCAACACCACAGACTGTATTGGGGACTATCGAAATGCATAACAAGGTAAATTGTAGCAGGGAAAATACTTTGCTACTGGGAGAGTGATTCTCCAAAGGCTCCAAACAGTGTGAAGTTGCAGAAAATCAGGTAAAGTAACAGGGGAGCAGAAAAGACAGGCAGATCAATAACTCAAGTTATTTTCTTAAGGGGAGCACTGGGAGAAATTGATTTAAAAAAGGAGGGTGCCTAAGTTAAGCGTGCAGTGGAGGGGAACTAAGGTGAAACAGAAAAAGTACAAAACAGCCGGGGGGAGTCAAAATTCAAATGAGGCACCAGACTGAAAAAAATCAAAAGGGAGCACTAGGATTTAAAAAAGTTTAAAAATGTTAAACCCAGAGGGAATGGGAGAAAGAGAAATAGCTAAGAGAAGAAAAGCTAAGATGGAGACCATGAAGTGTGTTTGCTGTGGGATATTCACAAATGAGAAAGGCAGATACAAAAGTGAAAGGATGGAAAAACTGTCCGCTAATCAGTAATCCTAAAGAAAGAGTTCTGACTTTACAGAGCAAGATACAGGAACTTATGAGGGCAGACTGAAGCGAGGAGATTTTTGAGAGCGATTCAGTATTAAATGCAGTGAATGAGTCCTGTTGATAAGTGATAGTGAGGCTAGCATCAGGCCTCCAAAATGAACCTTCAGGGATTCGAGCTGGAGACCAATACAATCAGGAACAGTGTTGTCATGACAAAAGAGCAATTGCTGAAAGAAAGATGGTAATGGAAATATTGGACGCATTCGAGTTGATAAAAAAAAAGCAAGAAATGTAGAAAACCCCGCGAAGCTACCCAAGAGTTTACACTAGCGAATGCATACCAGGCACTGTCCAACAATGCATACAAGGTCCCAGAAGTAAAAACTAGTTAGAAAACCAGAGAGTATGACCAAGACAAAGACAGAGTTTGCAGGTCATGGAGAGAGTCTAGTCATAGGTGATTTTTGCTCAGGAAAGTTGACAGTCATGTGTGTCATAATGGCAATATCATCACGATGGGTAAGCTGTCTACCTGCAGCTACAACAGTACATATTGAGAAAAGGTTAGAAGACATACTGAAGGGGACAGATGGAGACCTAGAGATAGTAGTCCACAGAGGTAAATGACATAGGGAGAAATAATATTAGGGCCTTAAAATCCACATAAAATGAGAATTGGCTCAAAATTCAAGATAGATGATGCAAAGTAATGTCCTCTGGTATAGTTCCAGTGCTGGGGAAAGGAAGGGAGCTCATCATAAGTATTGAGATAAACAAGTTGCTGGCAGCATTGTGCGAGTACAAAATGCTACCTTCATAAATAACTTGGAATCCTTACAGAACATGGACTAGTACAGGAAGGACAGGCTTCATTTAAACCAAGTAGGGACAAAAAGACTAGCGATGAACATTGAGGCAACAATAGATAATCATTTAAATTAGACAGGTGGTGTGTAGGGCAGGGTAGCAAAAAGGACCCCAGATGAGATGGACTGTAGGGTAGAAGATAGTCAACAGGTAGGTATGACAACTTCTTGCCCCAGTGGGTTAAGAAAACTACAAGAGGCAATATTCCATAGAATTTACAGCACAGAAACAGGCCATTCAGCCCAACTGGTCTATGCGGTGCTTATGTTCCACACGAGCTTCCTCCCACCCGACTATCAGCATATCGTTCTGTTCCTTTTGCCTTCATGTACTTAGTTTCCCCTTAAATGCATCTATGCTATTCACCTCAAATGACTCCTTGTGATCTGATACTCATAAATAACCCAGAAAAAGTACAGGAAATGAAAGTCGTAGTATCCCGAGGGGTGGGGGGGAAGTGACCACAACGTTTATTATACGTGAGTCAGAAATACCAAAGATCAGGAGCCCGGTACATAATTTTAAAAGGGCTAAAATTAATTTAATAATGGAACAACTAAAGCAAATAGATTGGGGGAGGTTTATCCAACAACACTTCAGCGGAAGACAAATGGAACACCTTTAAAAAAGGTATAAAGTAGGATAAATACATCCCCAAAAACAATAAGATCAGACAGAACAAACGTGACTCTAAATGATCAACAAACACATTGGGCCAAAAATTCATCCCGCGACGCGAGAGTACGCACTGCGTACTCTCGCGTATTCTCTCTCCAATTGCCGGTTTTCTGCATGCCCTGCGCATGCGCTGAAAACCGGCACTTGGTCTTTTGAAAAGGGGGCGGTTCCTCGGTGCATCGCGTGCGTGCTACAGGCTGCGCGCACGCTGTGCACTTCGTGCTTTGGACGCGCAGGTAAGTACGGAAGATTTTAGAAATGGAAAAAGGAGGAGTAAGACCCACTTTTAACAAGGTAAGTAGTGAATTAAGTATTTTTTTGAATTTTTTTTTTTAACAGGTATATCTTTTTTAGAGACTTTAAAGACAGGTAAGTTTATTTTTATAACTTTTTAAAAGATTTTAAATTTTTTCAAAAATTTAATTTTTTATTTAAAATGGTTAATTTATTTAACTATACTTATTTTATTAATGTGATGGTTTTTTTTTAATTTAATTGAAGTTTAGCTGTTATTTTGGGGGGGTGTAAGATTCATAGATTTCACAGCACGTATGTGAAACTTATGAATGGAAGATGGTGTGCTGCCATTGGCTCTAACTGAGTCACGTGATCCCACGGCTCGCACGAATTCACTACGCCGGTGGGATACGCAAGCACTGCCCAGCTGATGTCTGGAACATCAAGTTCGTGCGAGCTGGATCTGAAAAAGCACAGGCGGAGTGAGAGATCGCGGGGAAGCCTTACCCCCGCGGGAACAGAGCGAGATCAATTTCTGGGCCATTAAAAGTGAGATAAAGAGGAAAAATGACATGTACAGATTCTGCATGGAGAAAGGAGAAGGGGCTCACTAGAATGAATACAAGAAATTGCAGAAACGTGATCAGAGGGACAGATACCTGGAAATAAAGCTTGGCAGCTGAAGCCAAGTATAACTAAAACAAAAATATTTCAGTACAACAGTAATAGAGCAGTCAGAGCAAACAGGTTTGAAACGGAGGACAAAGACAAAATAGTAAATTTCCTGAATGAATACTCCCAAGTATTCATAGGATTGCATACATAGGATTACATAGGATATACGGCACAGAAACAAGCTATTCGACCCAACTAGTCCATGCCGGCGTTTATGCTCCACTCGAGCCTCCTCTAGTCTTTCCTCATCTAAATCGATCAGCGTAACCCTCTATTCCCTTCTCCATCATATGCTTGTCTAGCCTCTCTTTAAATGCATCTATACTATTCGCTTCAATCATTCCCTGTGATAGCGAGTTCCACATTCTCACCACTCTTTGGGTAAAGAAGTTTCTTCTGAATTCCCTATTGGATTTCTTGGTGACTAGCTTATATTGATGGCCTCTAGTTTTGCTCTTTCCCACAAGTGGAAACATTCTCTCTCCCTACTCTATCAAAACATTTCATAATTTTAAAAGATTTCTATTAGGTCACCCCTCAGCCTTCTTTATTCAAGAGAAAAGAGACCCAGCCTGTTCCTCCTTTCCTGATATGTATACCCTCGCATTTCTGGTATCATCCTTGTAAATCTTCTCTGCACCCTCTCCAGTGCCTCTATATCTTTTTTATAATATGGCGACCAGAACTGTACGCAGTGTAAGTGTGGTCTAACCAAGGTTCGGTACAGGTTTAGTGTAACTTCACTACTTTTCAATTCTATCCCTCTAGAAATAAACCCTAGTGCTTGGTTTGCTTTTTTTATGGCCTCGCTAACCTGCGTCGCAACTTTTAGAAGACAAGGGCAACATGCTGCCCTCTACAAAGATATTCCAAGTAAAATCAATAATTTTGTTACAAATGAGATGGAACTTCTAGACTGGATATTTGGGCGCAACCCAAATAAATCCTCAGGATTGATGATATTTATTTCAGAGAAAGCGCCCAACATGCATGCATGCATTTATATAGTGCCTTTTACGACCTCAGGACGTCCCAAAGCTGTCAAAGAGTTCTGAAAGAGACTGGGGAAGAGATTTGTGGAGCACTGATAATCATTATGAGGGGATCAATGGACACAGAGGAAATACCAGCTGATTGGAAACAGGCTAATGTGGAGGCCATGTTCATAATGGGTGACAAAACAGGCACATACAAACACAGACTCATTAGCCCTGCTTTCATTTCTTATAATAATAGAATCGATCAGGAGTAAATTGAGAACCATCTGTCCAATAACTAATGTAGTACACAGCAGTCAAAATGGATTCAGATGGGGATAATTTCATCTCACCAATCTTGTTGGCTTCTTGGAGGAAATGACAACCCAAGTGAGCTGTGGTAAGCCCTATAACGTGGTGAACCTTGACTTTCAAAAGGCTTTTAACAAAGTTCCACATGAAATGCTATTAATTAAACTCAATTTTAATTAATTCAGAGATTCAAAAGGATTCAGAGAAAAACCTGGAAATGGATAAGAAAATTGACAGAGGATTATATCAGAGTGGGGTGAAGGACTGAGTGGGGTGCTTCAGGGTTCAACGCTGGAACCACTACTGTTTCTAATTTGTGCTAACAACTTTGATCTAGAAACTCAATGCAAAGTTATAAAATTTGCAAATAATGCCAAACTTAGAAGGGCAGTGGAATCAAGATAAGCAAATGAGCAAAACAATGGCAAATGAAATTTAATGCCGATAAATGTAAAGATCTATACTTTGGTAGGAAAAGTAGACAACACAAGTAATCACAAACCGTGTTGAAATAGCTAATAATGAAGCTAAAAGAGACGTAGGAGTCATAATAGACTTGACGCTAAACACATCCAACCAATGCAGAGCAGCAATCAATAAAGCCATCGCCCAAGCAAGAGAATAAGTTAGAGGAGACAATGATCAAACTTTATAGTGCTCTAATCAGATCACACCTTGAACACTGTGTCCAGTCCTGGTCACGAAGAAACAAGAGATATTTTCAAGTGCCTGAGAAAGTGTAAGAGCCCCATTTTCATACGTCTGAGCGTTGACAAAAGACTGGCAACATTTTTTCAACCAGGAAAGAAGAAGGTGTCTGAGAGATGATCTTAGAGTTATATAAAATTGTTACAGGTATAGAAAAAGTTAACCCAGAATATTACTTCAAATTAAACTGCGGAAGTAGAACTAGGGCACACAGAAACAAACTAGAAAGGGTACTTTCAGAACAGATATCAGGAAATTCTTCTTAACACAATGAGTGATCAACAAGCAGAATAAACTTCCAGACAAAGTAGCGTAGGCAAAAAACCTTGGAATCATAAGAAACAGTTGGATGCTACAATGGTTGGTGGGGGATGGGGGGGGAGGTGTCATTAGGATCTCTCTGGATGGATGAATCAAGATGGGCTGAATGCCCTACCTCACTCAAAATTATCAGCTGAGCATAACACTTAAAATAATAGAACTTCTACATAAAGGAGCAAAATCAAAAGGAAAGACAGGGAAGACAGGAGGTGGTGTGGCAGTACTGGTCAAGGAGAATGTTACAGTGCTGGAGAGGGAGGATGTCCTGGAGGGGTCAAGGACAGAATCTATATGGCTAGAGTTAAGAAATAATAGAGGTGCCATTACACTACTAGGCTGTCTTCTATAGACCACCAAATAGTGGGAAAGATATGGAGGAGAAATTACAGAGAGGTGCAAAAACTATAGAGTAGTAGTAATGGGGGACTTCAACTATCCTAATATAGACTGGGATCATAATAGTGTTAAGGGCAGAGAAGGGGAAGAATTTCTGACGTGTGTTCAGGAGAACTTTCTTGATCAGTATGTTTCCGGCCCAACGAGGGAGGCATTGCTGGTTCTGGGGAATGAGGTAGGTCAAGTGGAGCAAGTGTCAGTAGGTGAACATTTAGGGAACAGTGATCATAGTATCATAAGGTTTGGATTAGCTATGGAAAAGGACAGGGAGCAATCTAGAGTAAAAATGTTTAACTGGAGGAAGGCCAATTTCAGTGGGATGAGAATGGATCTGGCCCAGGTAAACTAGAATCAAAGATTGGCAGGCAAAACTGTAACTGAACAATGGGCTGCCTTTAAAGAGGAAATAGTTCAAGTACAGTTGAGGTACATTCCCACTAGGGGGAAAGGCAGGGCAACTAAAGTCAGGGCTCCCTGGATGACAAAAGAGATAGAGAATATGAAGAAGCAGAATAAGAGCGCATATGACAGATGTCAGGTTGCAAATACATCTGAGAATCAGGCTATATATAGGTCAGAGGAGAAGTGAAAAAGAAAATAAGAGGGGCAAAGAGAGTGTATGAGAATAGAATGGCAGCCAACATAAAAGTTAATCCAAAAGTCTTCTATAGGCATATAAATAGTAAAGGGTAGTAAGGAGGAGTGGAGCCGATTACGGACCAAAAAGGAGACCTATGCATGGAGGCAGAGGGCATGGCTGAGGTACTAAACAAGTACTTTGCATCTGTCTTCAAGGAAGAGGATGCTGCCATAGACATAGTAAAGGAGGTGGTAGTGGAGATACTTGATAGATAGGATAAAAATTGATAAAGAGGAGTTGCACCATTATTCAAAAAAGGGTGTAAAGATAAACCCAGTAACTACAGGCCAGTCAGTTTGACCCCGGTAGTGGTGAAGCTTTTAGAAACAGTAATCAGGGACAAAATTAACAGTCACTTGGACAAGTGTGAATTAATTAAGGAAAGCCAGCACGGATTTGTTAAAGGTAAATCATGTTTAACTAACTTGATTGAGTTCTTTGATGAGGTAAGAGAGAGGATTGATGAGGGTAATGCGGTTGACGTGGTGTACATGGACTTCCAAAAGGCGTTCAACAAAGTGCCACATAATAGGCTTGCCAGCAAAGTTGAAGCCCATGGAATAAAAGGGACAGTGGCAGCATGGATACGAAATTGGCTAAGTGACAGGAAAGAGAGTAGTGGTGAACGGTTGTTTTTCGGACTGGAGAAAGGTATACAGTGGTATTTCCCAGGGGTCGGTATTGGGACCACTGCTTTTTGTGATATATATTAATGACTTGGACCTGGGTGTACAAGGTACTATTTCAAAATTTGCAGATGACACAAAACTTGGAAGTATGGTGAACAGTGAGGAGGATAGTGATAGACTTCAGGAAGACAGAGACAGGCTGGTGAAATGGGCGGACACGTGGCAGATGAAATTTAACGCAGAAAAGTGTGAAGTGATACATTTTGGTAGAAAGAATGAGTAGAGAACATATAAACTAAATGGTACAATCCTGAAGGGGGTGCACGAACAGAGACACCTGGGAGTATGTGTGCACAAATCATTGAAGGTGGCAGGGCAGGTTGAGAAAGCAGTTAAAAAGGCTTACAGGATCCTGGGCTTCATAAATAGAGGTATAGAGTACAAAAGTGTGGAAATGATGAAGGATCTGTATAAAACACTGGTTCAGCCCCAACTGGAATACTGTGTCATATTCTGGGCACCACACTGTAGGAAGGATGTGAAGGCTTTAGAGAGGGTGCAGAAAAGATTTACGAGAATAATTCCAGGAATGAGGGACTTCAGTTACGTTGACAGACTGGAGAACCTGAGGTTGTTCTCCTTGGAGCAGAGAAGATTGAGAAGAGATTTGATGGAGGTGTTCAAAATCCTGAGGGGTCTGGACAGAGTAGATAGAGGGAAACTGTTCCATTGGCAGAAGGGTCGAGAACCAGAGGACACAGATTTAAGGTGATTGGCAAAAGAACCAAAGGCGACGTAGGAAAAAACTTTTTTACACAACGAGTGGTTAAGATCTGGAATGCGCTGCCTGAAAGGGTGGTGGAGGCAGACTCAAAGACTCAATCACGGCTTTCAAAAGGAGTTGGATAAGTATCTGAAACAAAGAAATTTGCAGGGCTACGGGGAAAGGGCAGGGGAGTGGGACTAGCTGAAGTGCTCTTGCAGAGAGCCAGCACGGGCTCGACAGGCTGAATGGCCTTCTTCCGTGCTGTAACCATTAAGAACATAAGAAATAGGAGCAGGAGTAGGCCAATCGGCCCCTCGAGCCTGCTCCGCCATTCAATAAGATCATGGCTGATCTGATCCTAACCTCAAATCTAAAGAACACAAGAAGTAGGAGCAGGACCCGGCCACTCAGCCCCTGGGCCCGCTCCGCCACCCACAGGGCCTCGACCGATCCGAACTCAGCCTCATGTCCAATTTCCTGCCCGCTCCCCGTAACCCCTAATTCCCTTTACTTCTAGGAAACTGTCTATTTCTGTTTTAAATTTATTTAATGATGTAGCTTCCACAGCTTCCTGGGGCAGCAAATTCCACAGACCTACTACCCTCTGAGTGAAGAAGTTTCTCCTCATCTCAGTTTTGAAAGAGCAGCCCCTTATTCTAAGATTATGCCCCCTAGTTCTAGTTTCACCCATCCTTGGGAACATCCTTACCGCATCCACCCGATCAAGCCCCTTCACAATCTTATATGTTTCAATAAGATCGCCTCTCATTCTTCTGAACTCCAATGAGTAGAGTCCCAATCTACTCAACCTCTCCTCATATGTCCACCCCCTCATCCCCGGGATTAACCGAGTGAACCTTCTTTGTACTGCCTCGAGAGCAAGTATGTCTTTTCTTAAGTATGGACATCAAAACTGTATGCAGTATTCTATGATTCTAAAACAGAACTGCAATTCCTCCTAAGGTACGCAGGCAATAATGCTTTATCTTGCCGATCACTTCTTATACCAACTTTTCTACTGAACAGTGGGAGGGGCAAAAGAAGCAGAGAATGGCTACAGCAAGCCTAGGCTTCCGCAGTGTATCCTAGCCAGTGGCTTCTTTGCTGGCCAAGAAAGTTTGCCAAAGGGTGGAGGAAGAAGAAAATGGGATGCACAAGAAGTCAGAATTAGAAGATGAAAGAGCGAGGATGCAAGGCTGGGGGAGGTTATAGACAGACTCCATCCCTTTCTGACAAGTGTCCGAGGTTGAATTAGACCGTTCACAACCTTGGTGTCATATGTGACCCCGAGATGAGCTTCCGACCACATCCGCGTCATCGCCTTCCACCTCCGTAACATCACCCGACTCTACCCCTGCCTTTGCTGCTGAAACTCTCATCCATGCCCCGTTACCTCTAGACTTGACTATTCCAATGCTCTCCTGCTGGCCTCCCATCTTCCACCCTCCATAAACTGGAGCTCATCCAAAACTCTGTTGCCCATACCCTAACTCGCACCAAGTCCCGTTCACCCATCACTCTTGTGCTCGCTGAACTACATTGGCTCCAAGTCCAGCAACGCCTCCATTTTAAAATTTGCATACTGGTTTTCAAATCCCTCCATGACCTACTCCTCCCTATCTCTGTAACTTCCTCCAGCTCTACAACCCTCCGATCTCTGCGCTCCTCCAATTGTAATCGCTCCACCATTAGCGGCCATGTCTTCAGCTGCTGGGGCCCCAAGTTCTGGAATTCTCTCCCTAAACCTCTCCGCCTCTCTACCTCCTTTTCCTTCTTTAAGACGCTCCTTAAAACCTATCTCTTTGACCAAGGTTTTGGTCATCTGCTCGAATATCTCCTTATGTGGCTCAGCGTCAAATTTTGTTTGACAACGCTCCTGTGAAGTGCCTCAGGACGTTTTACGATGTTAAAAGCGCTATATAAATCCAAGTTGTCAGTGTTGAGGTCACAGAGGTAGAGAAGGAAAAAGCAGTGGAGGGTTTGTAAATGAAAATAAGGATTTTGAATTTGATATTTTGGGAGATAGGCAACCAATGGAGGTCAGTGAAAACAGGGCTGATGGGCAGCAAAATTTAATGCAGGACAGCATGCAAGCAATTAAGTTTTGAAGTTACAGTTTGTGAAGAGTAGAACTCAGGAAGCCAGTGAGGACAGCATTGGAGACGTTGATTTTAGAGGTAACATAGGCACCAATAATAGCTTCAACAGCAGTGGGACTGAGATAAGGCAAGGATGGAAGTAGGCAGTTTAGTAATGGATAGGATATTGCATTTGAATCGCAGCTCTGGTTGAACAGGATAATAAGAATGTGTATAATTCTGTCTGAGTGGGCTGCCAGAGAAAGGATAGTATCAGTGGTGGAGGGATGGAGTTTTTGAACAGATGAAGAATACAATGCTTTGTTCTTCCCAATGTTTAATTGGCAGAAGTTCTGGCTCAACCACAATGTGATTGTCAGACAGTCTGACAACACAGAAGTGGTCCTGGAATTGAGGGAGGTAGAGTTGTGGGTTATCAGCATAAATATGAAAATTAACCCTGTGTCCACAGTTAATGTCACTAAGGAGCAACATGTTAATGAGGAAACAAGGAAATGACCAACAATGGAACCTTGGGATAGTCCAGAGGTGACTGTTCAGCGTGAAATGAGAAACAACTGCTGGAGATGTACTGCTTGCATTGGGACCGATAGAATGTTACCACACAAGGACCATAGGGTGGAAGAAGATAGAATGATTGACCACATCCAACATCATGCAGAGGTTAAAGAGGGATAGCATGCTATAATCAAAGTCATAAAGCATGCTGTTGGTAACTTTGATAGAGGGTTACCTTGGTTCTCCAAGTAGAGCAGAAACCAGACTGAAGGAATTCAAACAGAAAATTATGGGAGAGGTGAACACAAAGCCGAGGGTCAACAATGCATTCAACGCCCTTGAAAAGTAAAGGGAGGTTAAAAATGTCCATAGTTGCAAAGGACTGAGGAGCCTAGGCTGGACTATTTGAAGGGGTGATAAATGGTAACAGCATTTTAACGATAGGGTAAGATATATTGCCGAAAAGGGAGTTATTTACAACATCAGCCACCATAGGGCAACGAATGTAGTAAAGTGATCCGGAGTTGGGTGTAGGTTTAGGGATTCCATACCGCTACCCCCCCCCCCCCCCCCCATTCCATTGACCAGCTTCTACCCTATAAAATCAAGTCTTATCTGGGATCCTGTTTCCACCCTGCTCTACTCTCAGTGAGTGTAGTTTAAATTAGTGCTGCATCAATGCTTTCCGCCAGTCTTTTTGCCCCACTTGGTTTAAATGAAGCCCGTCTTTCCTGTACTAGTTCTTTTTATTCTGGCACAATAAAATTTAAATCAGTGCAAAATTACATTCCCTACATTATCTATACATTAACTTCTTTTTTGCATGTAGCACACAATCCTGAATGTGTCCATAAGGGAAAAAAGTAAGTGGCTGAAGTAAGCAATCATCCAAATATCCAAGAAATAAAAAGTTCAACTCAGGGAGCAAGTACACGTAAGCAGCAGAAAAATTTGGAAACAAAGTTTAAAAAAAATTTCTACCTACAAATCTTGAACAAGTCACAGAAAACAAACAAATCCCTCCAATTGTGTGAACTACTCCAGCCTGTAAGCTTTCACCCCACTTCTTAAGTGCACAAAGCCTATTTTAACTATGGTTAGTTCAAAACTAAGAACTGAAACTAATTGTAGTTGAAATAAAAACAGAAAATGCTGCAAATACTCGGCAGGTCAGGCAGCTTCTGTGGAGAGAGAAACAGAATTAACATTTTAGGTCGGTGACCTTTTGTCAGAAGTGCAAATAGTTAGAGATATAACAGGTTTTAAGCAAGTACAGAGGCAGGAAAAGGGGGGAGGGGAAGAAAGAAAAAAAGGGAAGGTCTGTGACAGAGTGGAAGGCAGGAGTGATTAAATTACGAAACCGATTATGGTGAAAGGCGAAACGAGATGGTAAGTAAAGAAACAAAAGATGGGTTTAGAGGAAGTGTAAATGGGAATATCAGAATCATCAGCAACAGCTGCTGTCTGAAAAAATGGGGGCAGGGGTTATGATCTGAAATTGTTGAACTCAATGTTGAGTCCAGAAGGCTGTAAAGTGCCTAATAAAAAGATAAGGTGCTTCCTCGAGCTTCAATAGAACAGTGTAGGAGGCAGAGGTCAGAGAATTAAAATGACCGGCGACCAGAAGCTTGGGGGTCATGCTTGCAGCAGACTGAACAGAGGCGTTCCACAAAGCAGTAACCCAATCTGCATTTGGTCTCCCCAGGTGCAGGAGACCGCATCGTGAGCAGCAAATACAGTATACTAAATTTAAAGTTGTGCAAGTAAATCGCTGTTTCACCTGGAAGGGGTGTTTGGGGCCCTGGACAGTGGAAGGGAAGAGGTAAAAGGGCAGGCGTTACATCTCCTGCACTTGCACGGGAAGGTGCCGTGCGAGGGGAAGTGGGTATTGGGTGTGGTAGAGGAGTGGACCAGGGTGTCACTGAGAGAACGGTCCCTTTAGAATGCTGAAAGGGGAGGGGAACATACGTCTGGTGATGGAATTACGCTGGAGGATGCGGAAATGGCGGAGGATGATCCGTTGAATGTGGATGCTAGTGGGGTGGAAGGTGAGGACAAGGAGAACCCTAATGTGGTAATGTGGGGTGAAAACAGAAGTGTGGGAAATGGAACGGACACGATCAAGGGCCCCGTCAACCACAGTGGAGGGGAATCCTCGGTTGAGGAAAAAGGAAAATCGGAAGCACTGGTATGGAAGGTGGCATCATCGGAACAGATGTGACGGAGACGGAGAATCTGGGAGGATGGAATAGAGTCCTTCGAGGAAGCGGGGTGGAAGTGTACTTAAGGTAGCTGTGGGCTTATAGTGGATATTGGTCGATAGCCTAGCACCAGAAATGGAGACAGAGAAGTCGAGGAAGGGAAAGGAGGAGTTGGAGATAGACCACGTGAAGGCGAGGGAAGGTGGAAATTGGAAGCTGCATGGGCCATTTGCAAGGCTCAGCTCTGACCCATGGTTTTGGAGGACTGGGAAAGGCTGCTGCCTGATTGATGGATTTAGACCTAAGGTAATGCATTTGGCACAAATCAGTCCTCAAACTGCAGAAATTTAAAGAGCTGAGGTTGAAGATTAAGCTTCAGGAAAGGGGAGTATTATTAGAGAAAGCAGTGGGAAGAGGAGGAAGTCTTGGATTGTGGGTTTATGTGGGTCTTGCATTTTGGGGGAGGTGATTGTGTGGGCTGTGCTCCTTTTTTGTGAAATGCATACAGCAGTACATGCTTCCATTTACAATTTTATTATGGCTTTTACTTTTCTCATTTGGGATAGGAAGCTGGAGTTTCTTTATGGGTGTTGAGGTGGAGAAAGGTGGAAAGAGGTACAGAATGATAAAGAAAACAGGATTAGTAACTATTTCCCAACTAGTATGTGTGATGTACTCTTTTTAGATAATGTCACAACCCCTCTTGTAGGGTGGTAGAGGTGGAAGAGAAAGGCGGCTATTCAGATGTGCCAACCCCATATTAAGCAAGTGCTGAACTTGCTGGATTTACATGAAAGCCTCGCTAATTCCATCAATTTTTTTTCCCCAATAGGGGTCCTTTCTCCCCCAGTGTTTGCATTGTTTTTATTTAATTACCCTTATCCATATATTTAATACGGAAGTGATCAGTTTCTATTCAAACTTCCCCAAAAAGGTTAAACTGCAACTGATCTCTTTAGCTACTTTTATATTGGCCTTAGAGGAGCTAATGTCAACGGTTCCTAACATGCAGGGCTCATGTAGCCAATGGCAATCCCCAATATAAACTTACCAGATTTATACAGTCTAGCCACCAGAAAGACCCTATATTAGTGGGTCTTGTCGGATTCATTAAGACTAGCCACCAAGTAGACTCAATAAAATAGTGTCTTGACAGCCAGACGTTGCAAATCCTGCAAATTTATGTTGGGGCTTGCTGCTGGTTGCATGCAAACCACACTTCAAGAACTGGTCACGTCCTTCTAAAAGCAAATTTTGCAAGGTATGTTATGAGATATAGAGATCAAATACCAGAATATTCATTCCTGTTATCGGATATGGAAAAAGCCTTTAGGAATACTAAAGCTCTATATCCACCTACCTCGCTTCTACTGATTGCAAGTATCAAGACCCCCTCCAATAGCTGAGCACATGCACTATATAATGAAGTATTGTTGTATTTTGCTTTTGTAGTGCTTGCATGACCTTACTGTGTGTGTAAATTCCACGAGTGGCTACAGTTCAAAAGTAATACTGTGCAGCACTTTCGCCATCATGATTAAGTGAAAGATGCGATATGAATGCAGGTTCTTACTTTCTGAACCAAAGAACAAGACCTCCAACAATACAGCAACTAAGCCAGGTTGGGCTTAAGATCTGAACAATTAATGGTGTAAGCAGGTCACACCACCAGAGCAAGACAAATGGACCACCAGAATGCACTACATAAAACTACATGAGGGTATCTATTTTGCAAAGTAAATCACTCATATGGCAACACCTATCTGGTGCCAAGACAACTGATGACTCTTTCAGTAAATAACTGGCTCCTACTGCAACTCTTCAATTAAAGCCAGCTTAAGCTGCAGTTCTTGAAGTCAAATATTTATGATCTAAACTTTAGAAAAAATGTTTCCACAACCAAACTAGTCCTAAATACCAAATTGCCACAGGATAAGCAGGAGATGGTTAAATACCAGTTTGCTCCACAAGAAAACCAGGATGGATCATCTTAATTGTTCCATGTTCTTAAGGTTTCTTTACCAGTGGTATATGCTTCCTACTACAGTCCGTATTTTCCGACCCCTACGGGTGTGTACGCACTCGTAGGGGCCTTGCAAGTGCTGGTTTCAGGCACGCGAAACGCATGCGCTGAAAACCGGCACTTCCAATCTGTCAAGAATTCTCTTGACAGATCCTCCGCCTGCCCGGGAGATGGGCCTCCGCGGGCAGAGATTTCCGCTTTCTGCGCAACCTCCGCCCGCTGAAAACCTTTAAAAATCTTACGCCTGGTAAAAGCAGGCATAAGAGTGTAAAAAAATTTCACTCATTTATAATTTAAAAATACTTTTAAAAAAGGTAAATTTATTTCTAGCCCCGTAAAAAACTTTAATTACTTTTTTCAAAAAAAATTTAATATTTAATTTAATGTAATTTTAACTAATTTTAAATGTGATTTAAAAAAATTAATATTTTAGTTTATTTTTGAGTGATCCCAATTCATACTTTTGACAGGTCTAAGCTGTCAAAAGTGTGAAGGGGGATTCCTTTTCCATTGGTTTCTCATGGTTCACGTGATCCCAGGGACGCTTGCAAACTGCCTGTGCCCCTGGGATACCTGGGCCTCTGTGCGCGCGCATGCACGCACGCACGAGGAGGCACCCAGGAGTAGAAGTGTCGGGACCTACGAAGCCAACAGGTAAGCTTGTAGATTTTTTCCAGATAGGGGGTATCCACACGCATGAAGCATCAGAGCGGAAAATCCGGGCCAATATTCAAATGTTTCTGAAACATTTTACTTTCACTGCATTTTTTCCTCTGTCCTCCTATCCTGTAGATGTTGATCACTTGCCTTCATAGGTGCCTCAGAGTCAACATTAGTGCAAATCAAAATACAACAAGACACACACTATACTATTTATAGTTCAATTCCTTACAAAAAGACAAGCCAAACCATTTGACCACACATTTTAATCAACATGCTGATTGGCAAAAGGCATATTTATTAGCTCGGACCATAACCACACACATGACTGAGAGAAAAAAACACTGATCAAGGCACTATTCATTACTAAAAGATATGCCTAATGTAGTCGAACATTTCTTCCAGTTTAAATATGAAACATTCTGTATTCATCAAGGCAAACTAACGCACAACCAACGAAATGTCCAAAAATAGCCTGTATAATTGAGCACATGGCAAAAGATAAAATTAATCAGTTTCTTTAGCAGAAAAACAATCAACGGTTCACATGTCAAACTACCACCGCAGTTTCTTTATAAACAGCAATTTGCTTTTTGTTTTGCTTCCCTGGCCCTCCCGGGGATTCCCTGGGAATTATTTCTCGCACTCAGCACTATCTTAAGTGGTTTCTGCGTGCTGTGAATGAGCCGCTCTGGTTGTTTTTATGGTTTGGCGCCATTAAGTTGTCCTAGAACTCTGACCCAGGAAGGCAGCATATTCCAGGACGGGACCTGCCAGTCCAGTCCCACTTACCCATTTCCTCGCCAGGCTCCATGTCAGCGCCACGTCACGTCACGCCGTGTCCTCCCAAAACAGTTTCTTTTGCATCAAAAAAATCCTAAGCAACAAAACAGAGAGACGGACATTTCCAAAAGCAACCAGATGCCATTTAAAAATAATTAAAACAAATTACACAGTCGCCTAGAAATGAACGTGACCAGAGCTTATCCCGCACTTCCCAGAAACATTAACCCTGTAGGAGGCAAATTCAAAACAATGAAGGGAAACCAGGCGCCAGGCTTCTGTTACACAACCTCCCTCCGCCGACATTATTAGTAAAGAACCATTCAGCTTTATTTGCAATATTAATCACAAACCTGCCCCCACGAACCCCCGCATTGCTAATACAGCTAGCTAGCAGCCGCTTTGCCTGCAATGGGTGCTTTAATCGGACTGAGAGGACCAAGGTGCCGGGCATGCGCAATTTGGCCTTAGTGATTGGACATGCGCAATTCCAGTTGGAGCTTCAGTCATTTTTGGAGTTCTTGCTGAAGGTGGAAGTTACTTTCTGTTTACTGTACTTTCAGGAAATATTCAACTGGGGCTACTTCTGATAGAGATGTCGAATACATTTTCCACGCAGATTTTCTTTCTTTAATTTGAATTTCCTGATTGACTCGTATAAATTGCTGTCTGGGCAATTTACCTGTTAATCTGATTAAATTTATTTATGTGAGAAGTCGCACAACACCAGGTTATAGTCCAACAGTTTTATTTGAAATCACAAGCTTTCAAATAAAACTGTTGGACTATAACCTGGTGTTGTGTGACTTCTCACATTTGTCCACCCCAGTCCAACACCGGCATCTCCACGTCATAAATTTATTTAGATCGACCTTTGTAGTATTTTACAGCAGTTTTATAGCTTTAATTAGCACAGTTGGCAAGATATATGTTATTACTGGAATTCAACTAGAAATAACTCACAATTAAAAATACATTACTGGATAAATTTAAAGTGATTCCATCATAATGAATCTGCAGTGTAGACATCAACTATGTGGAGCACAGCCATAACGCTTCCCATCACAAAAAAGTGCAGGACAAACTTCACAGAAAGCACTCTTAAAAATAAGGGATACTAGGAGGTCTCCAATTATTTTATAACAACCCAAAGCAGACCATACTTTTCTCATTGTGGTGTTATCACTGACTCTTTTTCTCACTATTTCAGTCTCAATCTTTCTGTAAATCCTTTGTCTTCTCATTTTTCTGAACGTCTTCAATGTCACAAGCTCTCAGATGTCAGATATCTTACCTTTTGTAAGGCTTAGGGGGGTGATGAGAGGCAACGTATACTGGTTTGGAGATGGGGGAGAGCCTGTCAGATTTAAAACCAACATTTGGTCCATGAGAGGCCTTACTTAAGATGGGTGGAAGAGAGAAATCAGGTAACTACAGAACTGTTACTCTAACATCAGTTATGGGGAAGATACTAGAATCTGTCATTAGGGGCAAAGTGACTGGGCACTTGGACAAATTTGAGCTGATCAGAGAGAGTGAATGTGGATTTGTGAATGGTAAATCTTGTCTGATGAATCTCGATGCACAATAGGTTGGAGCAGGGGACTGGTGTTAGTCAGATGTTATTTTTTCCCATTGTTCGTTGCAAATTCAAATGAGCCAGTTGGTTTTTGGGAGTCCCAGCTTTATATGTGTTTATCTAGCATTTGTCCCCAAATAAGTTATATTTAACAAGTAGGTTTCTAAAAAACATATTCTAAAAACATTTTAATTTCCTGAAAAAGAACTTGCTTGGGTATGCCTGACTGTTGTCTTATGTGAAGGTTTATTTTCTTGGTTGCTTTTTTGAGAAAAAGGTAAATGCTCCCCAGTGTGAATGCATTGACTAGCTTTATTTGAAAATTCCTGAAACTGTACTTAGTATTTGTCGAATTACAAAAGTTTGGAAAAATAGTGGGGTTGGAGTTTTTATAGATTTCAATTAATTTTTAAAAATGAGCTTCACACTCAAAATTACAGAATTGTCCAAAATGCCAATAAATACATCAAATCAGATGTCAAAAATCAAAATATTTTGCCCCCATAAGAAATAAAGACTAAACTCCAACACACTGGTGCAAGCAACCAAGGAGCAAAATCATAGGGACAATAAAAAAAACTGTGTTTTAAAAAAAATTCTTTGAACACTTGTTTACTAGTTATAAAAATATTGGACATGGAAAAAAAGGCTGTTTGACTGACAGTCAAGAATCATCTAATTGGGTAATGGAGAGTCTATTCACTTTCCAATTGGCGTAGGAAGGCGGTGCACGATGAGGATGGACATGTTAGGTGACCAATGGCGAGAGTGTGGGGGCGGGACAGTTGGAGAAAGCTGGGTCTAAGTTGCACACTGGCTTAGAAGGACACTGACTGGCGCAATAGCAACCGAGAGGATTAAGGGGCACAAAGCTTGTGTATGCGCAAAACCCAGGAAACAAGCAGGCCAAAGAAAGTGTGCAGGCTGCAGAACTAAATTCCCAGGCCCCTGTGATAGGATAGATCTCAGGACAAAATTATTGGACTGATTAATTACAGGAAATATGTATTGTAGGGGGAATTAATTTCAGTTTTTATGCTCAAAATGTAAGTTTATAAGTGTCTGTAGTCAAGTGGCTCATGAAACAACTTGGCTGCTCAAAGAAATTGGAAAAAAATGAACAATTTCTGTGGTCAGTTTGTCGCAGTTGCTGATTCATGAATGATAGCTTTGAAAAAATAGGACTTTCTACTGCTTACTTGCTAATTGCCAGCTTTTCCTATGTCTAGTGAGTGGGAAATAAAGCAAAATACCATTGATGCTGGAAAACTGAAACAAAAACAGAGATTTTTTGAAACACTCAGCAGATCAGGCAGCATTTGTGAAGAAAACAGACAAACTGGCATTTGAGGTTTGCACCTTTGTCAAAACTGGAAGGTATTACTGATGAGCAGCATTTAAAAAGGCGCAGAATAAAGACAATGGAGAGGGTAAACCCACGCACACAAGAAAAGAAATAGAATGACCTGCACAGTGCTTAAGTGTAAAACAGCAGTTGGTTAAATGGCAAAAGTGATATTAGCATGAGACAATGGAAGGTATAATGAGAAAAATTAAAGACATGTACAAGACACTGAATATGTGAAAAGCTTAATGAAGTGGTGGAAAGGCAGATAGAAAGGGAAACATGAAAAACTGGCAATGTAGAGCAGGCTCTAGAGGCCCAGGAACCTGGGAGAAGAGACAATTAGTTTGACTCCTAATATGCAGACCATCTCACCAGCAAGGTATTTTGACAGAGGCCCCCACCCCACCACTCCTGCCATCCATCCCCAGAAACGCAGGCACATCCATCCTGCACCCAGCACTTACTGCTGAAGAGAAAGTGGGAGCTATAGTTCAGGCATGAAATTATTATAGCCAATATTAAGGCCAGAGGGCATTTGGTCTCATGCTCCCCTTTCTACCTGCCTATCGCCACCTCTTCAAGCTATTTGCATCTTCTGCGTCTTGTATAAGTCTTTAATTTATTTGATTTCTCTCATGCCTTTTATTGTCTCGTGCTAATTTTATTTCTGCAATTAAACCATCTCCTGTTCTCCACTGAAGCTGAATTCAGCTGTATGACACTGGTCACAGTAGGTCTGATTTTCCGCTGGGGGTGCAGTGGCGACACACTCTGAAGTATGCTAATGCTTTTCACGTCAAACGCGGATGCTGTAGACTTTGCAAAATTTTCTAGATCTGCTTATTTAAATAATTATTCAATCTGTGTAGGGAGTGTGCAAGCAGTAGGGATGGGATATTTGGTGCACCAGCAGATTTAAAGCGCTGTCACTGACATCAGCCCTTTAAGGTAGCTTTCCATAACTGTGTTTTGTGTAATGGTATGTCATAGAAACACCTGCATAGAAATACATAGAAGCTACAATCAATGTTCCCTCTAATATTTTTTTATACTGAGCCGGCCACGAACTCCTTTGAGCGCGACCTTTTTGTCCGTGGGCAAATGTTACAACAACAACCACCACTACAACAACCACTACAACAACAACCACTACAACAACCACCACTACAACAACAACCACTACAACAACAACCACAACAACAACAACAACCACCACTACAACAACCACCACTACAACAACCACCACTACAACAACAACAACAACCACTACAACAACCACCACTACAACAACAACCACTACAACAACAACCACTACAACAACAACAACAACCACTACAACAACCACCACTACAACAACCACTACAACAACAACCACTACAACAACCACCACTACAACAACCACCACTACAACAACAACCACTACTACTACAACAACAACAACCACCACTACAACAACAACCACTACTACAACAACAACAACCACCACTACAACAACCACTACAACAACAACCACTAAAACAACAACCACTTAAAAGCATATATACAGTAATGCCATATTGCCACCCCACCATCTCAAATCATGAGACAATCAGACAAGGTACTATACAAGTTTAACATAACTTCTCTGCTTTTGAATTCTATTCCTCTAGAAATGAACCCCAGTGCTTTATTTGCACTTTTATGGCTTTTTTAACCTGTGTTGCTACTTTTAATGATTTGTGAATCTATACCCCGAGATCCCTTTGCACCTCTACCCCATTTAGTCTCTTATTTTCCAAGGAGTAGGTAGCCTCCTTATTCCTCCTACCAGAATGCACCACCTCACACTTATCTACAGGAAACTTTCGTTTATCCGGCATCGACGGGACCGGCGTGGTGCCGGTTTATCGAAAGTACCGGATAACAGAGAGTTATATCTACCGAGGCTATTTTTAACAAAGAGACTCCAAGCAGCACGGGAGAATCTACTCATGCTACTGCAATGTTTCGGACTTGCGACAGCGCCAGGAGGCCGAGTAGTGGCACTTTTGAAAAGTACCCCTACTGACTAAATCGGCGTTCGCGGACTCGGACTCAGACTCGGGATCGGCAACATTGCCGGTTATTTGAGAGGATTTTTCGGAGCACTCGGCGTTCGCGGAGACTCGACTGCGACTCGGCAACATTGCCGGTTATTTGAGAGGAGTTTTCGGAGGATGATTTTTGCCGGTTAAGCGAGAATTCCGGATATTTGGGTGCCGGATAAACGTAAGTTTCCTGTATATTGAAATTCATTTGTCATTTATATGCCCATTCTTTTTTCAACTCTTATGCTGGTGAAAGCAGGCCTTACGCCTGCTTTTACCAGGCGTAAGATTTCTAAGGGTTTTCTGCGGGCAGAGGTTCTCCAGAAAGTGGAACTATCCGCCCGCAGAGGCCCTTCTCTAGGGCAGGCGTCCGATCTGTCAAGAGCATTCTTGACAGATCGGAAATGCCGGTTTTCAGCGCATGCACTTCGCATGCCTGGAACCGGCATTTCCGATGTCCCTACGGGTGTGTACACAGCTCGTACACACCCGCAGGCATCGGAATATATGGCCCGCAGCCTTCTTGAACCAGCACACCCCCCATGTAACATGTCAGAAATGCAGCACTTATTCACAAGTGCAGAAAAACACATTGCGTATCCGAATTAAAAACATAAAGCAGGAAAAGCTATGATTTAACAGAAATAAACATTCATCTTTCTTCCTGGTCAGGAGAACCAATCAGACTGACTTGGAAATGTTTACTAATATGTTGATGTAAAGATGTTAATTTACAAATTTCACTTCTAATGTTTTTCTCTCAAACATTCTCCGCAATATTAATCCCTCCTCTTATCACGAGAAGTGTCGAATTATTTTAGGTTCTTCGCAATTAAGTAGCAGGAAACAAACTTCATTGTACTCTCAATTTTTAATCTCCTATTTCAAACATTTATACCAAATGGAAATTGTACATTATTGGTTTAATCAAGTATTTTCTGTGTCTTTCTCAATAAACAAATAATGGTTTCTTCTAAAGTAGCTTCATGCAATTTTTATACATCATTTCATAACTCTTGTTTGTATTAACACTTCACTAAACGTTTAAGAGGAAATCTATATTTTCATTATTCCTGGGACTTGTTAAGACTATAGAACAAAATAAAAATGGTTTGTGTTTTTCCCCTTTTTTGGTTCTCTTCCTAAACGTTTTAATTATATATTTTTAAAAAGTCAATAAAAAGTCATATGTAACTGCTACAAATCCTCCCCTACCCTCCCCCTCCTCAACAGCATGTTTGCATGTTTGTGTAAAAGCTGCTCACTTCACACGATCACTCAAAATCAAATATTGAGAAATTTCAATTTTAAAACATTTTAAGCATTTCAGAGCCTTCAAGACCTGGTTGAAACTTGTTTTGATAAGGGTAAAATTAATTTTTGCTTGTTTCTTCCAAAATCATATTCGAAACTTAGGGAGAAAAAAGTGTTTTTAACTCTCATTTTTTGTGAAAATTTCATTTTAAAATCTTTAAATTCTTTCAAGTCTTGTTGCAGCTTTGACAGAAAAAGTTGCTCCAAGTTTCTCTTTCCCTCTTCAACAACAAAAAAAATAAACTCTAATTCCAAATGGAGCTCAAATAAGAAAGTGAATAAAGTGGTTAAACTCCCCATTCCTAAGAGGGCGGTGAGGTTATCTATCCCCAGCCTTGGCAATAAGTTGGGATCAGTCTTGGAGAAGTTGTTTCCTCTTCTTCTGCTGCCATTCCCTCCGTCTCTCACAGACTCTGAGGTACAAACGGGGGCACAAACTTTTTCCCCTCTCATAACATGATTTAAATAACCCTGATAAACTCTTTCAAAAAGGGGACAACACCTGGCAAAATTTAATTGGAACTTACCGCAAGACATTCAACATCACTTTCCCGTATTTTTTTCTGTCTTTAAACAATTTTGCGAATTAAAAAAAAAATTCATATTTTTGTTTCACCGGGGCCCAGAAATTGTTTGCTTTATCCTCCTTCCAGCAGCCACTGTACATGTGCTGCGCCTTCACCTGTGTTGTTCCAAAGTGCTGCTGCCGCTCAGTCCCTGTGCCTCCACAGAAAATAGTACTGACGGAATTCCGAGACAACGCTCGCCGGGTTACAGGGCTCCTCTTAGCAAATGCTGTTCCAATTCGGATCAGCTCTGAGGTCACAAACGACTCTGTGAGGGTTCCCGGGCTATTGTGTATTGGGCCCCTCCCTCCGCTCCAGCTTTCCAGCTCAGTGCAACAACCCTCTGAAATCTCTGCACTCCTCCAATTCAGGCCTCTTGCGCATTCCCGATTTTAATCGCTCCACCACTGATGGCCGTTTCTCTTAAACTCGTTTCTCATTTCTTCTCCTAAAACATGTCACTGCCATCTGACAGCAACAAAATACTTTCTTACTCCCCTGTTGCGGGTAAAACTCGGTAACTCACTCACCTGTAACAGGTTTAATAAGAAGATGAGGTACACGTGGTCATCTACCGATCTCTTCCACCGATTTTTAAAGCCTTGTCCAGCCCCATAGTGGTGGCCGGCTGCACTGAGCTGGCACGCTTCAATTTGCTCCGCGGTGACCACGGAGTTTCTGTACATAGGCCTCCGGAACCGTGGTGCCAAAGGAGAAGGAGGGACACGCTGCCCTCATCAACATGGGAGCTGGCTGAGCAGTTTCGGGGCCAGGGATCTCCAAGGTGAACTATATGAAAGAATAAGTTGATCTGGCACAGGGAGGGTCCAAACCTATGTGTTGAGTTAGGATTTCCAATCCAACACCTTTACCACTCGGCTACCACGGCTGCTGGGAACCGGCTGAGCTCAGGCTCCTCTACAGCTTTTGCCTGCAGCATGTGGCACTTCTCAGAGGGCGACACAACCGACACATCACCCACTCCCTTTATCATGTGGCCGTTGCCCCAGCTCTTTTGTTAATTTCCAATTGGGTTAGGCTCTGAGGTCGCAAGTCTCGCAAACGACTCTCTGTCTGAATTCCCGGGCCATTGTGTATTGGGCCCCTCCCCTGCTCCAGCTGTTCAGCTTTCTGCACGGCCTTTGAATTGAAGTGTGTGGGAGCTCAGGGATCAATGCGCGGCCGTGCAGCAATGCACCTTAGAGGGAAAAGTGGCTACAATAGACCATTCGGCCCAACCAGTCCATGTCGGCATTTACCATCCATACAAGCAAATAGTTCTAATCACATTTACCCACCCCATCCCATATACCTTCAACACTTTTTCCTTCTTCGACCTAGCCAATCTTGAATTTTGACATTGTTTCTGCCTCAACCTCTGGAGTGAATTCCATAGCCTCACAACTCTGTGTAAAGAAGTTTCTCTTGCCCTCTGTTCCAAATCTCTTCCATTTAATCTTGTATTTATGGTCCCTTGTTTCGGACTCTTCCAATAATGGAAACAATCTACTTCCACCCTTTCATAATTTTAAACACTTCCATCATATTACCAAGTGATCTGTGTTGTTTTAACAAAGAAAGTTGTGTGCCAAAAATGTCACTTCTATGCTACATTATTGACACAATGAATGCCTGGACGGCTTCATCCAAGAATGTGGAACTTGCTACCACATGGAGTAGTTGAGACAAATAGCATAGATGCCTTTAAGGGGAAAGAAAGATTTGCATTTATATAGCGCCTTTCACAATCTCAGGATGTCCCGAAGTGCTTTACAGCCAATGAAGTACTTTTGAAGTGCAGTCACTATTGTAAAGTAGGAAATGCTGCAGCCAATTTGTACACAGCAAGCTCCCACAAACAGCAATGTGATGATGACCAGATAATCTATTTTTGTGATGTTGATTGAGGGATTGGCCAGGATACCGGGGAGAACTCCCCTGCTGTTCTTTGAAATACTGCCGTGGGATCTTTTACGTCCACCTGAGAGGGCAGACAGGGCCTCGGTTTAATGACTCATCGAAAAGATGAATGACCGAAACTACATAAGTACATGAGGGAGAAAGGAGTAGAAAGATATGCTGAAAAGGTGAGATGCAGTAGGTTAGTAGGAGGCTCATGTGTTAAAAATGTAACAGGGGAATGCGAACCCAACCTGTTTTTACGGCTGCGGGTTTTGTGGCGTTCGAGTGTCTCACCATGGAGAGGCGGGACACTTCATTAATGTATTTAAATTGGGCTCCCACAGTACAATTGGGAGCTTGATTTAAAATTTTATGGATGCGGGTTTCCCAGGGCTCTGAAGACCCGACGGTGAAAGGGAGGTGGGAGCTGCCGGCGCCACAAGCAAGTATCTTTTCCAGCAATCCTTGTGGGCCAGGAGGAGCAGGAATGCTCCCCCCAGCCCCTCAAGGATGCCTTTGGCGTCCCCTTTGCTGATCGCAGCCTCTCTCTCTCCCTTCCGTGATCACCAACCTCCCTCCTTCCAGCCCTGATAGCCTCTCCCTCCCTTCAGCCATTCACAGCCGATCCCACTCCCACCAATCTATGATCACCGACCACAAATATACTTTCCTTTAAGGCACAAAAACCCCACAGGAAAAGTGGTCCAACCATGGCTAACAAGAGAAGTTAAAGATAGTATTAGATCAAAGGAAGAGGCTTACAATGCTGCCAAAAAGAATAGTAAGCCTGAGGATTGGAAGGATATTAGAATTCAGCAAAGGAGGACCAAGAAATTGATAAAGAAAGGGAATATAGAATGAGAGTAAACTAGCGAGAGACATAAAAACAGACTGTAAAGCTTATATAGGGATGTAAAAAGGAAAAGATTAGTGAAAGTAAATGTGGGTCCCTTACAGGCTGAGACAGGAGAAATTATAATGGGGATTAAGAAAATGGCTGAGAAATTAAATAAATACTTTGTGTCTGTCTTCACGGAAGAAGATCCAAAAACTTCCTGGAAAAAGTAGAGAACCAAGGGTCCAGCGAGAATGAGGAACTGAAAGAAATTAGTATTAGTAAAAAAATAGAACTGGAGAAATTAATTGGACTGAGAGCCGATAAATCCTCTGGACCTGATGGCCTACATCCTAGGGTTTTGAAAGAGGTGGCTACAGAGAAAGTGGATGCATTGGTTGTCATTTTCCAAAATTCCGTAGATTCTAGAACGGTTCCCGCGGATTGGAAGGTAGCAAATGTAGCCCCACTATTTAAGAAAGGAGGGAAAGAGAAAACGGGGAACTACAGACCAGTTAGCCTGACATCAGTAGTAGGGAAAATGTTAGAATCTATTTTTAAGGACGTGGTAACAGGGCATTTAGAAAATAATAATAGGATTGGGCAGAGTCAACACGGATTTATGAAATGGAAATCGTGTTTGACAAATCTGTTAGAATTTTTTGAGGTTGTAACTAGCAGCATAGATGAGGGGGAACCAGTGGATGTGGTGTATTTGGATTTTCAGAAGGCATTCGATAAGGTGCCTCACAAGAGTTTATTAAACAAAATTAGGGCTCATGGGATTGGGGATAATATACTAGCATGGATTGAGGATTGGTTAATGGACAGAAAACAGAGAGTAGGATTAAACGGGTAATTTTTGGGTTGGCAGGCTGCAACCAGTGGGGTACCGCAAGGATCAGTGCTTGGGCCTCAGCTATTCACAATCTACATCGATGATTTGGATGAGGGGACCAAATGTAATATATCCAAGTTTGCTGATGATACAAAGCTGGGTGGGAAGGTAAGTTGTGAGGAGGATGCAAAGAGGCTTCAAGGGGATATAGACAGGCTAAGTGAATGGGCAAGAACATGGCAAATGGAATATAATGTGGAGAAATGTGAAGTTATCCACTTTGATAGGAAAAATAGAAAAGCAGAGTATTTTTTAAATGGTGAGAGATTGGGAAATGTTGGTGTTCAGAGGAACCTGGGTGTCCTTGTACACGAATCACTGAAAGTTAACATGCAGGTACAGCAAGCAATTAGGAAAGCAAATGGTATGTTGGTCTTTATTACAAGAGGATTTGAGTACAAGAGTAATGACGTCTTACTACAATTATATAGGGCCCTGGTGAGACGACACCTGGAGTATTGTGTACAGTTTTGGTCTCCTTACCTAAGGAAGGATGTACTTGCCATAGAGGGAGTGCAACAAAGGTTCACCAGACTGGTTCCTGGGATGGGGGGGATTGTCCTATGCGGAGAGATTGAGTAGACTAGGCCTATATTCTCTGGAGTTTATAAGAATGAGAGATGATCTCATTGAAACATACAAAATTCTTAAAGGGCTTGACAGGGTAGATGCAGGGAGGATGTTTCCCCTGGCTGGGGAGTCTAGAACCAGGGGTCACAGTCTCAGAATAAGGGGTCGGCCATTTAGGACTGAGATGAGGTGAAATTTCTTCACTCA
The DNA here is from genome assembly GCA_030390025.1 of Squalus acanthias. Classification (NCBI taxonomy): domain Eukaryota; kingdom Metazoa; phylum Chordata; class Chondrichthyes; order Squaliformes; family Squalidae; genus Squalus; species Squalus acanthias. Next base: position 68,886,447 of record CM059431.1, read on the forward strand.
GAGGGTGGTAAATCTTTGGAATTCTCTACCCGAGAGGGCTGTGGAGACTCAGTCGTTGAGTATATTCAAGACAGAGATCGATAGATTTTTGAATATTAAGGGAATCAAGGGATATGGGGATAGTGCAGGAAAGTGGAGATGAGGTAGAAGATCAGCCATGATCTTATTGAATGGCGGTGTAGGCTCGAAGGGCCAAATGGCCTACTCCTGCTCCTATTTCTTATGTTCTTATGAAATTGGTGATTGTCAGTATCAGCCAATCAGATTGGTTGCAAGGTGGGATTGGAAGCTGTCAGAAGCAATCAGTCAGACTCTACTTGGCAACGTTGCTTTGTTTCATTTCTTTGGTTCCACACAAACTCGACGTGGTTTTAAGTGTGTTCATTTAGTTTTTTATTACTAAAACAGATCAATAAACTGCCAAAATGTAGTTTTTTAAATCTTGTAGTGTACCTGAAAGAAACATTTTTGAGTGTGATCTGCTGTTGTGCTTTATGGAAGTTTATTATCTTCAAGATTAATTACAGTCGTTTAGTTTTTAAATAAGGAAGGTGTATATTAATGCATCAACTGAAGAGCTCTGGCTGCAGGCTGCTGCTGTCCCCCTCCCACTTCTGCTCCATTCTCGCCATCGTTGGGGACCTCCTCATCAGATTGTAGAAAATTTCTTGCTGAGCAGACTCCAGGACCTCGATATTAATCATAGAAATATATGGCACAGCAGGAGGCCATTCAGCCCATTGTGTCTGTGCCGGCCGAAAGTGAGCTATCCAGCCTAATCCCACTTTCCAGCTCTTGGTCCGTTGCTTTGCAGGTTACGGTACTTCAAGTGCATATCCAAGTACTTCTTTAATGCAATGAGGGTTTCTGCCTCCACCACCTTTTCAGGCAGTGAGTTCCAGATACTCACCACCCTCTGGGTGAAAAATGTTCTCCTCAACTCCCCTCCAATCCTTCCACCAACCACTCCAAATCCATGCCCCCGGTTACCGACCTCTCTGCCAAGGGAAACAGGTCCTTCTCATCCACTTCATCTAGGCCCCTCATAATTTTATACACCTCAATCAATTCTCCCCTCAACCTCCTCTGCTCCAAAGTAAACAACCCCAGCCTATCCAATCTTTCCCCATAGCTAAAATTCTCGAGTCCTGGTAACATCCCCGAAAATCTCCCCTGTACCCTCCCCAGTTCAATCACATCCCCCCTGTAATGTGGTGACCAGAACCATACACAGTATTCCAGCTGTGGCCCAACTAGTGTTTTATACAGTTCAAGCGTAACCTCCCTGCTCTTATATTCTATGACTTGGCTAATAAAGGAAAGTATCCTGTATGCCCTTCCAACCACCCTATCCACCCGTCCTGCCACCTTCAGGGATCCGCGGACACGCACTCCAAGATCCCTCTGCTCTTTTACACTTCTCAGTATCCTACCATTTATATGTATTCCCTTGCCTTGTTAGCCCTCCCCAAATGCATCACCCTACACTTCTCCAGACCGAATTCCATTTGCCACTTTTCTGCCCACCTGACCAGTCCATCGATATCGCCCTGCAGTCTACAGCTTTCTGCCTCACTATCGACCACACGCCCAATTTTTGTATCATCCGCAAACTTCTTAATCATGCCCCCTACATTGAAGTCTAAATCATCCAATACATGGACTTTAATAAGGCATTTGATAAAGTAATAAATAACAGATTTACTTGGAAGAATAGAAGCACATGGGATTAAAAGGGATGGCAGTAACATGGGTACGTAATTGGCTAAGGGATAGGAGGCAGAGAGTAGTGGTGAACGGATGTTTTTCTGACCTGGACTTGGGTATAGGGAGTACAATTTTGAAGTTTGCGGATGATATAAAATTTGGCAACTTAGTAAACAGTGAGGAGGATAGTAGCAGGCTTCAGGAGAACATAAACAGACTGGTGAAATGGGCAGACACATGGCAGATGCAATTTAATGTGGATAAGTGTGAGGTGATGCATTTTGGGAGGAGCAACATGGAGAGGCAGTATAATCTAAATTGTACTATCTTAAGGGGTGTGCAAGAGCAGAGGGACAAATCCCCGAAGGCAACAGGGCAAGTTGGCAAGGCGGTTAAGAAAGCATACGGGGTACTTGGCTTTGTAAATGTGTGCATTGAATACAAAAACAAGGAAGTCATGCTAAACATTTACAAATCACTGGTTTTAAGAACATAAGAACATAAAAATTAGGAGCAGGAGTAGGCCATACGGCCTTTTGAGCCTGCTCCGCCATTCAATGAGTTCATGGCTGATCTTCGACCTCAATTCCACTTTCCCGCTCGATCCCCATATCCCTTGATTCCCCTAGAATCCAAAAATCTATCTATCTCAGCCTTGAATATACTCAAGGACTCAATAGGAAGGGAGTTACGAGCAGGGGTTGGAATTGTGTGCACGAAACCCGGAAGTCAAGTCAGCGTGTCGGATTCTCCGATTTCAGCTTGATTGAGGCTATAAATTTTGACTTCTGGGTTTCAAGCTTCCAAGCTGCGTAGCGGGCGTGATGCACACCCACGTGACATATCTCAGCTTTAAAGGGACAATGTAGAAATGGAATTTGGAGAAGTCAGGAAGTGTTTAGGATGGATGCACAGAGAGCAAGGGTTGCACTCAGATTTAATGATGCCGCCCTGGAATTACTGCTGGGTGCGGTCAGGAGCCTGAGGGACATACCTTTCCACAGCAATGGGAGGAAGAAACCTGCGGCTTTCACCAAGGAGGCCCGGTTGGAGGTTGCTGAGGAGGTGAGCAGCAGGAGAATTGTGCATCAGTCTTGGATGCAATGTGGAAAGCGATTTAATGACCCAACCAGGTCAGGAAAAGTGAGTACATTTGCTGATTCACCTACATACTGTTTAAGCCCTCTCTCTTTCGCGCTGTCTTGCCAAGCGTACTCCATCACATCACTCAACACACAAATTTGACTTTCAGCAGCATCCAGCCTTCACTTTCTACGCACCTCCTCACTTTCCCATGTATCCATCTGCTGCTGCCACTCACCCCAATCCTTACGCAATGTGATCCATCTATCTCATAGTCACCCTCACCAAATGCACTGCATCCATTGGGTCAATACTTGACCTTCAGTCACTCACAGGTCTGTTTTTTTCACCCCTTGTAGGAGAAGAGAGCACAAAACGCAAGGGAGAGGGACAAGACTGGAGGTGGCCCTGCCACAAATTGTGCAGCTCGTAGATGCAGAGGGGGATGCCCTGGAGATAAGTGGCACATCTGCGTCCCGCTCAGTCAGAGAGACAGGGAGCTCGCAGATAGCTAGTGTCGGAATTACAAATATCTATGACGCACATATGCTGACTTTATTTCATCCAATACTGAACTATGAGAAGACTGAATATGGTGATTGTCAAGATAGTTACTATGCCACAACTAATTCATATCCCTTTCTTTTGTCTTCCAGGGCCTTCACGTGTACAGCAAGTGTCGCTGGACATGCATGAGGACAATGAAGACTTCATTCCTTCTGAGGGTGCACCTTCACAGGACATACAGCCATACACCAGCACAAATACTCGCACTTCAGTGGGTCCAGTTAGAGCATTAGTTGGGTTTTCACCTGGTGATTCACGACTCACAAGTGAACACGAGCAGAGACTGGTGACAGGGACAGCTGTGGAAGGTTCATGTTGGAGGCACAAACCTCTCCAGGCCCTGCTCAGCTGGATATGGATGCTGTATCCTGGGGGCTAATGTTGAGAAGGAGCATGGTAGAGGTGCATCAGCAATTTAGCCAGGTACTGATAGATGTGCCATGCGCACACTCCACAATAGCAGAGAAGGTGGAGGATTCCAATACGATCACTAGTGGATTAGTGGTGCAAGTAATTGCCAGAATGTCTGCCATGGAGTGGCCACCTCCATGGAGTTTCAAGCCCAGCTCTAAAATGAGTCTATGCAGGCCTTGACTACGGCCGTGCAGACTTTGAATGCCAAAATGTCTGCTGCCTTAAACAGGATGACAGATACCTTACCTGTGGTCTTACAACGTGTCACTGATCTTCACCAAGCTGGTCTGCAGCAGAATGGTAGGAGTGAAGTGGCGCTGTCACAGGAGAGGGGTGATGGCGAAAGGGGACATGGAAGTGGGAACTCCACTCAAAGTGCTCCCACTTCTCACCTTCTGCCCACCACCTCCCCCCAGTCATTGCCCCATATGCTGCCTCGTCTCCCGCTGGTCGAGTCTGCCTCTGCACAGGTGCAGGTGGAGCAGTCTTTGGCGGGGCCCTCAGGCTCCAAAACCCAGAGGGCGTAGGCTGAAAGCATCTCAGCAGTCAGGGCAGGTATCTGAACAGTCTGCATCTATCTCTGCAGAAGCCACACAGAGTGCACCATGTAGAAGCGGTAGGAAACGTTAGAGAAAGCTATTGTAATTCACCAAGGGTATGGACATGGGTGTTTGACAAAATGTTAAGTTTCCTTTTCTTAAAACGACACACAAAATTTATTGCTTAGCACCACTCCCACATCTGCGTCCCAAGTGTCAACTGTTTTTTAAATTTGTTTTTATGGAATGTGGGCGCCGCTGGCAAGGCCAGCATTTATTGCCCATCCCTAATTGCCCTTGAGAAGGTGGTGGTGAGCCGCCTTCTTGAACCGCTGCAGTCCGTGTGGTGAAGGTACTCCCACAGTGCTGTTAGGTAGGGAGTTCCAGGATTTTGACCCAGCGACAATGAAGGATCGGCGATATACTTCTAAGTCAGGATGATGTGTGACATGGAGGAGAACTTGGAGGTGGTGGTGTTCCCATACGTCTGCTGCCCTTGTCCTTCTAGGTGGAAGAGGTCGCGGGTTTGTGAGGTGCTGCCGAAGAAGCCTTGGCGAGTTGCTGCAGTGCACCCCAGCTATTCACAATATATATTAATGATCTAGACGAGGGAACTAGATGTACTATCTCCAAGTTTGCAGACGACACAAAGCTGGGTGGGTGTGTGTACTGTGAGGAGGATGCCGAGAAACTCCAGTATGATTTGGATAGGTTGGGTGATTGGGCAGATGCATGGCAAATGCAGTACAATGTGGATAAATGTGAGGTTATCCACTTTGGTGGCAAAAATAGGAAGGCAGATTATTATCTGAACGGCAATAGATTGGGAGAAGGGGAAGTGCAACGAGACCTGGGAGTCCTTGTGCACCAGTCGCTGAAGGTAAGCATGCAGGTGCAGCAGGCGGTTAAGAAGGCAAATGGTATGTTGGCATTCGTAGCGAGAGGGCTCGAGTACAGGAACAAGGATGTCTTGCTGCAGCTGTACAGAGCCTTGGTGAGACCACATCTTGAGTATTGTGTGCAGTTTTGGTCACCTTATCTGAGGAAGGATGTTCTTGCCATGGAGGGAGTGCAGCGAAGATTCACCAGACTGATACCTGGGATGGCAGGAATGACGTATGAGGAGAGATTGGGTCGATTGGGCTTATACTCGCTGGAGTTTAGAAGAATGAGAGGGGATCTCATTGAAACTTATAAAATTCTAACAGGACTAGACAGACTAGATGCAGGAAGGATGTTCCCGATGGCCGGCGAGTCCAGAACCAGGGGTCACAGTCTAAGGATAAGGGGTAAGCCATTTAGGACAGAGATGAGGAGAAATTTCTTCACCCAAAGAGTGGTGAACTTGTGGAATTCTCTACCACAGAAGGCAGTTGAGGCCAACACATTAAATATATTCAAGAAGGAGTTAGATATATTTCTTAAGACTAAAGGGATCAAGGGATATGGGGAGAAGGCAGGGACAGGGTACTGAATTTGGATGATCAGCCATGATCTCATTGAATGGCGGAGCAGGCTCGAGGGGCCGAATGGCCTACTCCTGCTCCTATCTTCTATGATTCTATGATTCTATGATCTTGTAGATGGTACACACTGCAGCCACGGTACGCCGGTGGTGGAGGGAGTGGATGTTTAAGGTGGTAGAGGGGGTGCCAATCAAGCGGGCTGCTTTGTCCTGGATGGTGTCGAGCTTTTTGAGTGTTGTTGGAGTTGCACTCATCCAGGCAAGTGAAGAGTATTCCATCACACTCCTTACTTGTGCCTTGTAGATGGTAGAAAGGCTTTGGGGAGTCAGGAGGTGAGACACTCGCCGCAGAATACCTAGCCTCTGACTTGCTCTTGTTGCCACAGTATTTATGTGGCTGGTCCAGTTAAGTTTCTGGTCAATGGTGACCCCCAGGATGTTGATGGTGGGGGATTCAGTGATGGTAATGCCATTGAATGTCAAGGGGCGGTGGTTAGACTTTTGCTTGTTGGAGATAGTCATTGCCTGGCACTTCTGTGGCGCGAATGTTACCTGCCACTTATCAGCCCAAGCCTGAACGTCATCCAGGTCTTGTTGCATGTGGGCATGGACTGCTTCATTATCTAAGGAGTTGTGAATGGCACTGAAGACTGTGCAGTCATCAGCGAACATCCCCATTTCTGACCTTATATTGGAGGGAAGGTCATTGATGAAGCAGCTGAAGATGGTTGGACCTAAGACACTGCCCTGAGGAACTCCTGCAGCGATGTCCTGGGGCTGTGATGATTGACCTTCAATCACCACAACCATCTTCCTTTATGCTAGGTATGACTCCAGCCAGTGGAGAGTTTCCCCCCCGATTCCCATTGACTTCAGTTTTACTAGGGCTCCTTCATGCCACACTCGGTCAAATGCTGCCTTGATGTCAAGGGCAGTCACGCTCACCTCACCTCTGGAATTCAGCTCTTTTGTCCATGTTTGGACCAAGGCTGTAATGAGGTCAGCAGCCGAGTGGTCCTGGCGGAACCCAAACTGAGCATCAGTGAGCAGGTTATTGGTGAGTAAGTGCCGTCTGATAGCACTGTCGATGACACCTTCCATCACTTTGCTGATGATTGAGAGTAGACTGATGGGGCGGTAATTGGCCGGATTGGATTTGTCCTGCTTTTTGTGGACAGGACACACACTATTTCACTTGTTTCAAGATAAATGTCAATACATGACAGGACCCATTGGGTGGATGTGCAATGGGTGGATGCATGGTTGAAGGACTATTTAGTGCAAAATGGGGGGTGACGTTTGTGTTGGTGGTGGAAGCAAACAGTAGGATTTCATTTGTGATGTTTTCCTGTGTGAGTCACCACTAGCTGAACCTATGAGCTATTAGGGCATCACAGGCAGCAATGTAAGCGACTGGTTTGGCAATGGGTGCCCCATCTTGATATTCCTCCTCCTCCTCCTCTTCAATGTTCTCCTCATCCAAAGATGAGTGAGCCCCTTCATCCTCCTCCACCTGCAATCCTCTCTGCTGTGCAGGATGCAGCACAACACTTTGATTCTGGACACCCTCACTGGCGAGTACTGAATGGTACCATCAGATCTATTTAGGCACCTGAAGCGCATCTTCAACATTACGATGGCTTGCTTGATGACACACCTGGTGGTCATGTGGCTCTCGTTGTAGCGCTCCTGCGCCTCATGGTGGGGTTCCTCACAGATGTCATGAGTCAAGTTTGAACTGGGTATCCATGTCTTCTATGAGCTAGCTTCCTGGAATGAAAAGGTCTGAAATGTTAAATTGTCGCTGTATGAAAGCATCATGACAGCTCCCAGGGAATCTGGCACATATCTGCTTGAACCTCTTCTTCTGGTTGCATATCAGCTGCACATTGATGGAATAATATCCCCTGTGGTTTATAAATACTCCTGGCTACTGTAGTGGTGCTCAGATTGCCACTTTTGTGCAATCGATGGCACCCTGTACCTGTGGGAAGCCTGCCAGAGAGGCGAATACGAGTGCCCACTCATTCTGGCTATTTTCATCAGAGGGGAAGTTTACATAGCTCGCAGCCCTGGCAAACAATCCATCAGTCACCTGCCTTATGCATTTATGTGCAGCAGACTGCGAGACCCTCTCTGTCTCCAGTAGCACCCTGGAAGGAACCAGAGGCAAAAAAATTGAGGGCAGTGGTGACTTTCACAGTCACCGGAAATGCGTGGCCGCCAGGTCCAGCAGGGAGCAGGTCTTTTTCTAGGAGGCTGCAGATGTTTGCGACCACCTGACGTGACAACCTCAGCCTGCAGAAGCACTGCTCTTCCGAGAGATCAAGGAAGCTGAGCCTCTGTCTGTACACCCTGTTATATGGGTAGTGCCTCCTGTGACCTTGGCCCCTCTCCTGTGCACCTCCCTCCTGTGCATCGCTCTCCTGTGCATGTGCTGATCCCACCACAGCACGTCATCGCTGCCATGGATGGTGATGGTCTTCCTCTTCTGATGTTCTGTCAAAAACATCCAAGGCTCCTCCCAACCTGCTGATGTCTGTTTGAAAGCCTCAGAGATCTCTACTAGCTGTATGGTGACAAGAACTCTCTGCTAAACGTTTGCCAGAGAGAACTGACAAAGCAGCTATAAAAACTAATGCATTTATTAAGTTTGGGCTATCTGAAGTGGATAAATCCCCATAAAATGCAACTCGCCTCCTTTATACTGGTCAGTTTCCCAAGCCCTGGGAAGCCCATGCTGAAGGCATTCAATCAAAAGGAAAGTTAAATTCCTGTGAAAAGGCTCTCATTTACATCCAATTATCACCTTAAATTATGTCTTCATTGCCCACCCACCTGCGGTACTGATCGCGTTGACTCCGACGAGCAGCTACCTCACATGCAGCCAAATACGCATCAATGAAACCTGGAAGTCAGCGCATTGGAGCCAGGTTGTGGTCACGAATTTAACTACCCACTTGCTCCCAACCCACCTATTCTTGCCTGTTAACATTCCCCTCCCATGTGTTATCCCTGTTACACAGCAAAATTGTACAAAAAGCAGCAGACGAGCAAAATCTGAGAGACTCCCTACACTACAGAAAGCCCCTTGACCTCTCCAGGCAGCGGAAGTAATGTTTGAGCAGTCCAACGCAGTGCTCTATAATAGCTCTAGTGGTTCCATGGGTCTGGTTATATCTCAGACAGCTAATAACTATGAGCCACAGAGGGACAGACACATGTATGCGTATGTGTATATATGTGTGCAAGTTTAATTATGGAAGCAAAAAAAACCTCTTTGAAAGAAACTGGAAGGGAGGGTAGAAATGGAAGGAGAAAAACGGGTCACGGGAGAGGGTGCCTTGGACCTCTTGCCACCTGTCCTTGAGGGGAGTGAATGGGAGTGGGGATGATGTGATTGGAGGGTTAAAGGTGAGGTAAGTGACATCTGAGTAAGATGATGTTACACTCCATTATTTAAGCCAATGTGACTCCATTATTTAAGAAGAGTGGGAGAGGTAAACTAGGAAATTATAGGCCTATTAGACTAATGTAAATTCTGGGGAAGTTACTCGGAACTGTTAATAGGAACAGAGGGCTGGATTTTGAAACTGGGGTCGGGTTGGTGTCGTGAATCACACATTTTGGCTTGTAAACCCGCCTCCATCGAGATGTGGCCAACCCACTGTATTTTCCCTTGATTGACCGTGTTGAGCCCGCCCAGTGGGCTCAGCAGGCCAATTAAGGGCCACCCGGCAACAGGTGACGTCACAGATTGACATTTCATCTGTCAAGAGCTTTTGACAGATGAAATATCAGCGTTTGACAGCTCTGTGAAGCTGTCAAACACTCACAATATGATTTCTAACTTCAGTCCTTCCTCTCAGGCTGAGTTAGAAATCATTCCACCACAGAAAACAGAAGGCTGCAGTTTTTGACAGGACCACGGCTTTTCTGCTTTCTGTGCCGGTGAGATTTCTGACTCCTGAGAACTGAAGGGCTGACACCTGCAGGAGGAAGTTAAGGTAAGTAAAACTTTTTCCCACACTTAGCACTTACCTTACACACTTACCTCTGCACACATGCACCCATCACTCACCTGCCCACTGGACATATCGACTCCTCCAACCCCAGCAGACCCACGGTCCGCCCCAATAACTTGGCGTGGTTGCCACCTGTCGGGAAGCCCACATTTCTCCTTTTAAAATAGGGATTATCCAAAAAACTGCCTGTTAACTAACTGTTAACAGGCAGTTAATTGTCACTAATCCCTTCCCGCCTTGGGGAGTCGGGTCTCAGCACAGGTCGGGTACCTGCCGCCAGCGAAAATGGCATGGAGGCGGGATGGGGTCGGGACCCCCGAATCTGCAACTTTAACCCCCCACACGCCTCCAAACCTGACTCCACGGGTCATTGAAAATCCAGCCCAGAGTGACTGAGCATTTGGACAAATATGAGCTGATCAGAAAGAGCCAGCATAGATTTGTAAAGGGTAAGTCATGTCTAACGAACCTAGGTGAATTTTTTGAGGAGGTAGCAAACGTGGTAGATAAAGGGAGTGTCTATGGATGTTATTTATATGCACTTCCAGAAGGCATTCGACAAAATTCTATATAAGAGACTGTTAAGAAAATGAGAGCACATGGAATTGGAGGCAATCTATTGGCTTGGATAAGGAATTAGTTACTAGGTAGGCAACAGAGAGTAGGGATAATGGGTATGTAATCAAATTGACAGGATGTAATTTGTGGCATCCCCAGGGATCTGTACTTGGGCCTCAGCTTTTCATGATATTTAAAAATGACTTGGATGAAGGAATAGAGAGCCGTATATCTAAGTTTGTTAACTATACTAAGTTAGGTGGCACAGTAAATAATATAGACGAGAGCAGAAAGTTGCAAAGAGACATTGATAGATTAAGTGAGTGGGCAATTCTGTGGCCGATCAAGTTCAAAGTGGGAAAGTGTGAGGTCATCCACTTTGGACCTAAGATAGATCAGTGTATTTTCTAAATGGCGAGAAGCTAGGAACTGTGGATGAGCAGAGAGATTTAGGGGCCCAAGTACAGAAATTATTAAAAGCTGCTGGACAGGTACAAATATTAATTGTAAAGGCTAATGGAATGTTAGCCTTTATCTCAAGAGGGCCGAAATACAATGGGGTGGAAGTTATGTTACAGTTATATAAGGCTCTTGTTAGACCCCATTTAGAGTACTGTGCTCAGTTCTGTGCACTGCATCTCAGGAAGGATATATTGGCCTTGGAGAGGCTGCAACGCAGAGTCACCAGAACAATACTCAGGCTAAAAGGGTTAAATTATGAGGACAGATTGCATAGACTAGGTTTGTATTCCCTTTAATATAAAAGATTAAGGGGTAATCTAATTGAGGTGTTTAAGATGATCGAAGGAGTTGATAGGGTAGATAGAGAGAAACTATTTCCTCTGGAGGGGGAGTCCAGAATAAGGGGACATAGCCTTAAAATTAGAGCTCGGCCTTTCATGGGTGATGTCAGAAAGCACTTCTTCACACAAAGGGTAGTGAAATCTGGAACTGTCTCCCTCAAAAAGCTGTTGAGGTCAGGTCAAAGAAAAATTTCAGAACTGAGATTGATAGATTTTTGATAGGCAAGGGTATTAAGGGGTACGGAACCAAGGTGGGTAGATGGAGTTGAGATACAGATCAACCATGATCTAATTGAATGGCGGAACAGGCTTGAGGAGCTGAATGGCCTCATCCCGTTCCCAAGTTCCTATGTTCAAAGCGGAAGAGATGGAGTACTGATGGACCTGACGGGGTGGTAGGAAGTAAATGGGGTTGTGGAATGCTGATGGGGTAGGGGACACAATGGGACCGAGGGGGTTGTGGTACCATGAATGATTGGGGGAGGGGATGAGAAGGGAGCCACTGAGGCCCATATTTTCCCCACAACCACCACCCCAAATGCAGTCTGCCACAATAGGTGACTTTTGTTCCACGACGCCATGCCACCCAGCACCTCTCAGCCAAAAGGAAAGATAAAAATAAATATATAAAAATTAAAGCAAAAAATTAAAGCACACTAAGCAAAAAGAGTTAGGGACAGAGAAGCTAAAAAGATTAGAGGAGGGACAGCTATGTGGTAACACAGACAAAAGAGACAGGCAGGGGAGAGACCATATTCTATGGTTTAGCAGGTGATACTCCACAGGAGACTGACTGGTTAAATTTTTAAAAGACAACATTTGATTTGGCCACTTTTGTGACTAATTCATCACAATAAGTTTTTTATTACGTGTATTGTCAGTATGTTGGTAATGGAATCTTACAGCAACAGGAGCACCTATGTGTTTAGAGCTACTTAGGATTTTCTGTGTATTTCAATATACCAATGTAATTTTCTTATTTGAGCATCATTTAATTTCCAATCTAATGCCATACGCCTTATTAATAACTTTAAAAAGTCATTTTACATCAATTTGGAAATAACTTGCCAGATTCCAGGGAAGGTAATTTGTTGGAATTGACAGTAGGGAGAAGATTAATGTTGCTTTGGAGACTGACTCTGGTATCTCAGGGCTACAGGCTTAGATTTTGTGAATTAATTTCCAACTATCGATCACTCTGCTTTCTCCAAAGGGTGAAATTGTAGCTTTTTACAAATAAAGATGCTGTAGAAATGAGTCCGACCTGTGACAGGACACGATGAGATTTTATGATGTTAGTCATATGGTATTAGGATTTTATTGGCCATGTTGCTTCAGTACAGAGATTTTGGAAAGTAATCCCACAAGATGCTATGCAATTTCATATTTCTGTCAGTTTTACAATAAATGAGGAAATTGCTGCAGCAGGAGAGCTTTAACACACTCTCAATGACATGCTGTCTACATATAAAGATTTACTTGGGAGATCTTGCTAAGGAGTAACGTAATTGAGCAGAATCTATCTAACAGTGCAGATGCTCTGCAGATGCTCTTGCCAATTCAATATATACCTGACCTGATCTTTTTTCCTTACCATGAAGTGAAAGTTTCTACATATGTTTTACACTCCATCCAACATCAAACTTTTCACTTGACCGATTCGAATACGGCCACCACAGCAGTAAGAAAACTCTGTTCCTACATGGCTGTGTAACTTAACCAAATAGCAACAGTGAGTTCACACTTTTTGAGATTACACACTTTAGAAACTTTCCACTTACTTATGGATGGACCACAGATGATTTTGCAAAAATTTGAAAAACGGGTTCAAACATTGCTTTAAAAAACAATAATTATGATCATACAAATGTGCATTAAGTTTTTATTATTTTGTTCCTTGTAAATATCCTATCTTCTCCAGTTGAAATAGCCTCATCCGTCAGTACACAAATTCTATTAGTAGCTGGATTTAGCATTCTGTCTCCTGCTATTGAAGCTCAAGGCAAACTGCATGCGAAACTCCCTCTCTTCTGGCTGACCTGGCAAAAGCTCTTGCTTCTACTGATTTAGCTTGCTGCTCGGCAAAGCATGGGAGATAAAGGGAGAGGATTAATTTACATTAAACGCCAGTTCTCCCTATCAATTGGCTTAATTCACCCACTTTTATCTAGCTGTATCAGAATAAGTCCCCTACTTCTAACCATAGAAATAAATTAATTCTCAGCACCTCTGATGGCTCAGTTGGTTAAGATGCGGAGATGCCGGTGTTGGACTGGGGTGGACAAAATTGAGAGGTCGCACAACACCAGGTTATAGTCCAACAGTTTTATTTGAAATCACAAGCTTTCGGAGCTATCGATTGCCCCTTCCTCAGGTGAAGTAAATAGATACAGAATCGCCAAAGCATATATAGATAGAGAACAAAGCATGTGTACCTTACAATTGCAGACAACTAAATTAAATCATCCTGACTATCTGCCGAGGTGTGATAAAGTTAATCAGGTCAGCCAGGAAGGTACCACATCAAAGACATAGTAAGATACAACTGAGACAATGAGGTGGAGTCGCAGGGGGTCTAACGTGTCAAAAGCTGCTGTCTGTATGTAAAACGAAAAGCTTTAAAATTTTTACTTTTTTACTGGGAAAATTTTTACTTTTTTACTGGGAATCACATCTGTGAACAAGCCAACGACGACTCGAGTCCGGATCACGTCATGTATCGTGACATAAACCCAAGATCCCGGTACCTTCCTGGCTGACCTGATTAACTTTATCACACCTCGGCAGATAGTCAGGATGATTTAATTTAGTTGTCTGCAATTGTAAGGTACACATGCTTTGTTCTCTATCTATATATGCTTTGGCGATTCTGTATCTATTTACTTCACCTGAGGAAGGGGCAATCGATAGCTCTGAAAGCTTGTGATTTCAAATAAAACTGTTGGACTATAACCTGGTGTTGTGCGACCTCTCAGTTGGTTAAGTCAGTGAACACTTCTGTCGTCCCAGTCAGAAAGTTCCTAAATTTAATCTCTGGATTAGGCCATTGTAAACGTGGTCAATTTTCCCTTCGATTAGGGGAGGGAAAATTCACCATATTTCATCATACCGAAGAAGTAAGTGAGAATTAGCCTACAGCTGTCTTGTCTGACTCATCAGTTTACATTTAACCCGTCCATCCAAATGCATGAAAGCTAATACTCTTATGAACATGGTAGGCCCCATGGCTACTAACAATGGCCTGGTTTAGAATAACATTTCACATTTACCATCTATGAACCACAGACCTTAATTACTGGGCTTTATGCATTCATGGTCAGTTCTGAAGAACAAGGGGGAGAGGTTTTGCAGTGTAGTGCCCATTTTTTAGGCGCTATGCCCCCTTCTAATGCTTGAAAATGGGGTCCGAGATGCGCGCGCACATTTTCGACCGGAAGTGCGCTGGATGCCATCTTGGTAAAGGGGTTTGTGTGCGTGCGTGTGCATGCCTAACAACCGCCAGCATCATGCAGAGCAGGCAGATTATGATGTCAATCAGTGTGAAACTCTGATTTGAAGCCAGTGCTGTCATTTTTGAACACACTCCAGCCTACGCCCTGTCTTAACTTCGCAAAGCTGAACATGACGCTAAACAAAGTGAAGGGCCCCCCACCAGTGCTATTTAAAGCAATCATGAACTATTTACAGGTAAATTGCTGGATTATTTCTTGTGGCTGCTGATGCAATTGTACACGTTTTTGGAGCCTTCCTATACTTGACTAAAGTTTGAATAGTCCACAGGTAATGATCTGGCTGGTGCTGAAGTACTTTTTTGTTGATTTAAAAGTTTGTGTTGAAACAAGCTGCTTCCAGACATGGGTGGCCTGGTAATTGAGCGTGACTGGGAGAATGAAGAGAGGCCCCGCAGAGCTGTACAAGCTACTAGAAGAGTGAGGAGGAGGGGAAGAAGGGGTCTCAGCAGGAGGCCATAGCTGCAGAGGATCTTTAGGGAGCAATTCTCTTACCTCAACTTCAGCGAGGACCAATGCATGAGACACCTTTGCTTCAGAAAAGAGGTAGTGACTGAAATCTGCCAACTGCAGCAGCCACAACTGCAACCTCAAAGTAGGGCAAGGACAGCATTGCCTGTGGCTGTCAAGGTGACCGTGGCTCTTAACTTTTATGCACCTGGCTCCTTCCAGCCTGCTACTGGAGATATAAGCAACATCTCGCAGTTTGCAGTACACTGCTGCATAAGGGAGATCACTGAGGCTTTCTATGCACAGAGAGATAGTTTAATCTCATTTCCCCTTGCCAGACACAAGCAAGCGGAGTGAGCATGAGGGTTTGCATGGATTGCAAGCTTCCCCATGGTGCAGGGTGCCATTGACTGTGTGCACTTTGCCTTGCGTGTGCCTGATGTGAACTCAGCTATTTTCATGAATCGAAAGTGATTCCACTCTCTCAATGTGCAGCTGGTATGCGACCACAGGCAGCTCATCGTGCAGGTGAATGCCCGTTGTTCGGGCAGTAGTCATGATTCCTTCATTCTGCAGCAGTCCTCTGTGCTACCAGTAATTGACCCATCACAGCAAGTTAAAGGATGGCTACTGGGTGATGAGGGTTATCCACTCATGACATGGCTCATGACTCCGGTCCAGAACTCACGCACACGTGTACAGCAGGCCTACAATGAGAGCCATGCTGGTACAAGGAACGTTATAGAGCACACCATCGGTGTACTAAAGCAATGCTTCCGCTGCCTGGACCGCTCTGGAGGAGCCCTGCAGTTCTCAGGTGAGTGGGTATCAAGTTTGTGGTTGTGCTGCAGAGCCTGGCCATTATGAGGGAACAGCCCTTGCCATCACCTATCTGGTGGGAGGCGGGTGGGTGGTAGTGGTGTTGCAACATAGGCAGCCCCTTTCTGTCCATGCTCTACGTGATCAAATAATTTGTGAGTGATACGAGGAACATCAACCACACCTCCCCATTCACCAGCAGTCCCACATGCCTTACCTTTCTTCTATCACTGACTAGCATGTCATCCTTTTTCCGACAACACAAATAAAAACCACCGGAAAATGCACATTCCAATCCAATTTTACAAATTCAATCGTGACATAAAACATATAAAATAAACTAATCACCCGTGTGCATTCCTTTAGTGCCTCTTCTGTGTGCCTTTGCCTATCCTAGTGCTCCTATGAGGTGCTTCGCCAGTGGCTACAGCATGGGTGGTGGAAGGCTGCTGAACTTCAATTGAGGTGACTGCAGATGGCCTTGGAGGCCGACCTCAAGCAGCTCTGGGCCTAGAGGGCCTGGCTTCAGACTGCACCATCTTGGCCTGGGCTGCAGCAGTCTGGGCTAGATGGCTGACAGGCAATATCAAGGGCACTGGCAGATTAGTAGGGATGGGAGCACTAATGCTATCATCCTGAGAGAGGACAGCAGGTTTGTGTTTCATGGAGCCACTGCCACTCTCCTGGGGCAGTGCCTGAGCAATCCCGCTGATCTGTTGGAGAACAGATTGATGGACTGCTGTGATGCCCTAGAAGCCCTTTTTACCAGAGCCATGATGGCAACAATCTGAGTTTCCACTGCAGCACTTAGATCTTTGATGGAAGCTGTTTGTGCTGCAATGGAAGCTGTGACATTGGCCATGAAATGCTGCATCATGGTGAGTTCCACAGGTGTGCCTCTTTGTAAGACGTGCGGAAATCACCCCTCGCCCCATCAAACAGTTTCCAAAGTTCAGACCCGTCAAACAGACAACACAAAACCCAATGAATCTGTGAAACTTCTTTTACTTAAAAATCAGCAAGAGATTACAAGTAAGCATCAGACAGTTACGTAGCATTTAATCATTCCCAATTATACCTCAGCATACACAGAGCTATCCCTTTACTTTAAGCTCAAGCAAAACACCACATACGTACTAACACCAGCAAGTGGTCAATCCAGCAGTGACTAGACGTATGATATCTGGCAACTGACCTGGTCGACCGGCTGCAGCAACGAGTGGTCAATTTACAGCATCTTTTATACCCCAAAACTTGGCAACCCTCCCACTGTGTACGTGTCCCTAATTATACGGCATTAGTTGTTTTTCAGTTCCTCTTATCAATAGTCCATTAAGCATCTGTGGGCTTCAGGGCCGGTTACATTCCATAGTCTGAAAATGTTTCTGTTTTTGCACTGATTCCACAGCTCAATAGTCTGTTCGCACAGAACTTTCAAAGTCTGTTTTCCTTATCTGTTGAAGGACAATTGGCAGCTTTCACAGCTTACAACCACAACGTCTTATTTTGCCAAGTTCTCACAGCAATCAGTCTTTTGTCCTCGCGAAGCATGATGGTACATAAAATGTGGTCAACTTTTAAGTTTGGTCAAGTTACAGCAAAAGTTATAGCAAATCGTGTGTTCTTACAGGTCCACCCTCAAGTGGCTGTGTGCCTGAATCAAGGGTCACAGGCACTTATAACATGTAGGCATTGTCTTCTTCCTTCGGCGTCTTCTGCAACAGCTTAACCCACTCTTGTTGCTTGCGTCTCCTGTTGACTCGACAAGTTATTTTTAGTAAGTATAACACAATTACCAACTGAACAATGACCAAAACGTGGGAGATAATTCTTATCCAGGGATGAACCTCAATACTCATATCGATATCCCACCAGGACGAATTGTTCCCGACCTTAAGGATTGCTTTACGCAGTTCACGATTTTTCTGGGCCAGGGTATAATAGTGCTTTTGGGACTGACTAACGTGTTTCATTAACTCTACCAAGTGTTCTGGCAGAGGTGGAATGTCATAGCTGAATCGAGTTACATACTGGTGTAATTGCTCTTTTAGCTCATCTTCTACAGCGATATCTACTTGCCTATGCGAAAATATACTTAATAAAACCCATGCTCCAAGTCTCACAGGTCGGACTGGGGTAAAACAAAAACTTCCCGCTGCAACAGGACAAGTCAGGTTGTTACCGTACTGGCATTGTAGTGACACAATATTCACCCTTCCCTCGATACGCAGATCATACGGGGAAATGCTGTCCCGCAATCACTTTCATGGTGCAGTTCCATTCTATCCCATCCCAATCAAACCTACACGCAGGGGTTGCATGTTCTACCACGTCATAAGGGCAGATGAATGTGTCCCTAGTTTGAGCACAACCGGTATGATCTGGGGCCACCCATGTGGGCCCATCCACTCGGGTCACGTACTTCGGGGGTTTGTCATACCTTATTAAGTGATCTCTCTGACATACTCCTATATTCTCCATGCGGAATAGAGGATTTGGGGTCACCTTTTTGGGTAAAATGGGATAATACAATGCAATACCATTCCTAACAGGGTGATGTTGTTCTGTTCCTGCAAATGGCATCCATGCTTCACCGGGTACACCTGTACCAACCCCCTGACTTTACAAATATTCATGGTAAATTGGTAAGTGGACATTGCCCTCAGATGTTGGTCAGTCACCCACGAGGGTAGCTTCCCCTCAGCAATGCTCTGCAGGATTTCACGGGCTTGTTCCACTAACCAAAATCCATACATTACACACACATCATTTTGCGCGGCCTCACTAGAGGCATTTCAATCCTCCTTTAAAATTTGATTTATCTTTTTAGCATGGGATTCTAAATATTTAACCACATCCTGCAGATTTGGTCCTCTTCCAATTCCTCCTTTTCTAGACCATTCATTTTGTTTAAAATTTCCTTTAGATGATTTCTAACTGCCTTTACAGATTGATCCAAATGAGCCAAATCAAGGCTATTAACGAGGGAGGTTCCGGTATTAAAAACAGTGGCTGCATCATTTATCAGACCCCGTCGCCTTCTGATATGGTTCCCTTTAATCCCGTAACCAACATTGTTTTCTTCAATGATCTCGGTACTATTTTCCCCAAAGTTATTGTTAAATCCATTACCATCCCCTGAGCCCTTGCGATATAACGGCTTTAATTCCGATTACGCCAGTGTTGTGCTGGCCTTTTCCCAAAATCCCTCCATTAATTCCTGCAACTTCCTCCCATATAACCGCACTATCTCTGGTTTGCACCAGTTTGGTAGTTCCACCTCAGTCAGATTCAATATTACCAGCACCACCTCGTGATGCACATCATGGTACAATATCATCCAAGTTGGGATCACCACCAACCCATTTGTCGGTCCCGGGGTGTGTTTAGGGCAAGTGACCTGGGTTGTATGTTGTCCTTCCCGTGATTGCGTTTTATTCATAGGGGAAGGGGTTTTTGGTCGAACTTTTAATTCTACTGCATGTATAACCGCACTTCCGTCACCACATCCCCTTACGTAATAGGTGCAAATACCAGCATCATTGCTACGATAGAGTTCCTTAGCTCTATTGTGGGCAAACATCGTACAACTGGTCACATCCCTTTCAATCGTGGACAAGCCGTCCGAATCATCCGACTGCAACCTATCTGTCACCCCACTTGGGCTTACACATCCGTAAATTCCCTCATGAATTTTGCACCTTTGGGGCCAACATAACAGAGTGTCTCCCACCGCTCGGGATTGGGTCAGGCTTCCTACATTTCTTTTTCCTGCATTGGGCAATTTTCCCACTCCTACCACTTACGATATTTCAGGGGTGTCCACCGTGGGGTAGGAGGGGTCTGTTGGACTCGTCTATGGACAGGGGTTAGTTCTGGATCTGGGGTCGGGGAGGTTTCTACAGCTCCTCCTGTGTCCTGCCCACTTTCATTTGGACCATACTGTACCTGTGGAGGCACCACTTCAGGCAAGGGCGCCTCATTGGGTGGGGGTTCCCTGTTAGGCATCCCCTCTGCATCATCCCACTGGAGAGGATAAATCCGGCTCATCATGCTTATAATCGTGGCTTGCTGTCTTCTGGACCTGCTAGTGGGTTGAAAAAGTTTCATCTGGTTAATATGAAACCACCTAATTTTCTTAGGTAACTGAACCACATACACCACGGGACTAGCTTTATCAACAATGCTATACAGCCCTTGTACAGGGGTTCAAAGACTCCCATCATCGCATACTTTCATACCATTACCTGGCTCCCTCCCATTCCTGGGGTTTACTCGGAGCCAGGTGTAATCGGTTGCGTTCAATGTGCCTTCCCAATGTTGTGGACGGCCCTCAAGTTCAGTTCTTTTAAAGTTCCCCACAGGTCGCTCAGGAATTTGTCCCGAGTCACCTCCTTAACTTGTGTATCAGTCAGAGTGGGGACCAACAGGTGTGGGGGGTTCATTTGGGTCTCCCCATTACCAATTCATGAGGGGAGTGACCTGTTCCTTTGGATCTGTTACTACATATGCCCATAAGGATTAAGGGAAGTACCTCATTCCCACTTAGTGTGCTGTTCGTTTATTTCATTTTGCAGGGCCAACTTCAACGCACGGTTCATTCTTTTCACAAGCCCAATGATTGTAGGTTGTGGGTCACATGCCATTTCCCTTCAATTCCAAGCAATTTCAGAGTGACTTGCATTACCTGACCTGTAAAATGACTTCCCTGGTCTGACTCTACCATGCGAGGAAGTACCCATCTGGAAAATACCGCCTTAACTAGGGTCTTGACCGTCCATGAGGCTGTGGCCAACTTGCACAGGAAGACTTCTACCCACTTGGTAATCTTGCACCATCAACACTCATCTGGCCCCCTGCTTAAAAGAAAAAACAAACAATCCATTGTGGCTTTCCTGCCAGCCCAATGGGTTCATTCATCAATTCCTGATTCCCTTCTGTCACTGTGAGGAAACATCCACTCAAATTAAAAACCTTAAATTTAATAATGTCCAATATCTTTAAATTTCATTCAGCAATAAAAAGTTGTTGTGTGGTGAATTTTTTAAAAAGCTGTCAGCGGAAAGGGTTAACTCCTTTGCAGGTTTGTAAGAAGGCGGAGCAAATTGTCAGACGCACGCAATTGCGTCATTTCACGTAAATTTAAAAAAAACTTTCCTGATCGAAAAAGACAATTGGGTTTTCACAATTTAATAGGTTAGTTCACTTTTTTTTTTCAAAAGACAAACCCAGATACCATCGATCAATGTCAGCTTGTGTCACACAGCTTCTTGCAGCTTTCAAGTAAATTTAGAAACTCGTCAATAAAAAAAACTGTTATTTTGCAAAAACGTGCAAAGATTCTGATCAATTCAATTCAGCAGGTAAAAACATCAGACATCACAAATATTCTGTAAAACAACTCCAGACATTTCCTTCTTTTTCCCCCTGGTTACACATACTTGAAATTAGTCAGAAATTTTAAAAATACCAATTATTGATGTGATTGCCTCATATCTGGAACTAGAGGCTTTCACACAATTTACACCAACCAGAATTTCACCATGGCCATAATAAAAGTTTGGTTTTAATAGGTTAATTAACCTCAATAGCTTCAATTTAATTCAAACCAAAATCTTAAACTGGCCAGTACCACTTGAAAAAGAGGGAGGAGCTTCCCTCAGCTTGTAACTTCGAAACAATCATACAAGTTTTTTTCAGAAGTCACTTCACTGAAAGTAAAAAAGGGACAGAATCTTTCCTTTTCTCCTTTCTTTATTTCACCATAGGCTACTTGTCAAAAACTTAGAAAGTGGGCGTCTCAGACTTGCAGTAACCAAATTAAGAAGACAGTGCTTTGTAAACGTTCAAATTGATTTAAAAATAAAATCAAACAATAGCAATTTTTGTAATCCAATTAAAACAAAGTACTTTCAAAAAGTCCAGATTCATATTCTACCAGACACGATCAGAAACCAAGGCAACCGTAACTTCAAGGCTGAAGCGTATCTTTTGTAAAACAAACTGCCTCTGATTTGCAGCTTACTGTACAAGCCGTCCCAGTCAAAATATATCCACAGCACGGTCTTTAACTTAAAAATGCAAATCACAAAGTTTCTCCCACTTCCAGGTGCACAATCTTAAATTGAAATGAACATATTTAACACATTCATACTTTCTTAAAACTTCCAACATTCAACAAAGGGTTAAATGGCTTTTAGCTCTATGCACAGGGAAGTGTTTTTTTTTAATTCGTTTATGGGATGTGGGCGTCGCTGGCAAGGCCGGCATTTATTGCCCATCCCGAACTGCCCTCGAGAAGGTGGTGGTGAGCCGCCTTCTTGAACCACTGCAGTCCGTGTGGTGAAGGTACTCCCACAGTGCTGTTAGGTAGGGAGTTCCAGGATTTTGACCCAGCGACGATGAAGGATCGGTGATATACTTCTAAGTCAGGATGGTGTGTAACTTGGAGGGAAACTTGGAGGTGGTGGTGTTCCCATGCGCCTGCTGCCCTTCTGGAATAAAAAAGCTAGTAACAGTAATGGTAACCATGAAACTATCGGATTGTTGTAAAAACCTATCTGGTTCACTAATGTCCTTTAGGGAAGGAAATCTGTCGTCCTTACCTGGTCTGGCCTATATGTGACTCCAGACCCACAGCAATGTGGTTGACACTTAACTGCCCTCTGAAATGGCCCAGCAAGCCACTCGGTTGTAACAAACCATTATGAAACAAAATAATAAGAAAGAAACTGGACGGACCACCCGGCATCAACCTCGGCACCGGCTACGGACACGGCAACGGCATACCCAGCCTAGTCAACCCTGCAAAGTCCTCCTCACCAACATCTTGGGACTTGTGCCAAAATTGGGAACGCTGTCACACAGAATAGTCATGCAACAGCCTGACATAGTCATACTCACAGAATCATACCTTTCAGCCAATGTCCCAAACTCCTCCATCACCATCCCTGGGTATGTCCTGTCCCACCAGCAGGACAGACCTACCAGGGGTGGCAGCACAGTGATATACAGTCGGGAAGGAGTGGCCTTGGGAGTCCTCAACATTGACTCCGGACCCCATGAAGTCTCATGGCTTCAGGTCAAGCATGGGCAAGGAAACCTCCTGCTGATTACCACCTACCGCCATCCCTCAGCAGATGAATCAGTACTCTGCCATGTTGAACACCACTTGGAAGAAGCACTGAGAGTAGCAAGGGCACAGAATGTACTCTGGGTAGAGGACTTTAATATCCATCACCAAGAGTGGCTCGGTAGCACCACTACTGACCGAGCTGGCCGAGTCCTAAAGGACATAACTGCCAGTCTGGGCATGCGACAGGTGGTGAGAGAACCAACACGAGGGAAAAGCCTACTTGACCTCGTCCTCACCAATCTAGCTGTCGCAGATGCATCTGTCCATGACAGTATTGGTAGCAGTGACCACCGCACAGTCATTGTGGAGACGAAGTCCTGTCTTCACACTGAGGACACCCTCCATCGTGTTGTGTGGCACTACCACCGTGCTAAATGGGATAGATTCAGAACAGATCTAGCAGCTCAAAACTGGGCATCCATGCTGTGGGCCACCAGCAGCAACAGAATTGTATTCCACTACAATCTGTAACCTCATGGCCCGGCTTATCCCTCACTCTACCATTACCATCAAGCCAGGGGACCAACCCTGGTTCAATAAGGAGTGTAGAAGAGCAGCACCAGGCGTACCTAAAACTGAGGTGCCAACCTGGGGAAGCTGCAACACAGGACTACATGCGTGCTAAAAAGCGGAAGCAGCATTATATAGACAGGGCTAAGCGATCCCACAATCAACGGATCAGATCAAAGCTCTGCACTCCTGCCACATCCAATCGTGAATGGTGGTGGACCATTAAACAAATTAAACAACTAACGGGAGGAGGAGGCTCCATGAATATCCCAATCCTCAATGATGGTGGAGCCCAGCACGTGAGTGCAAAACACAAGGCTGAAGTGTTTGCAACCATCTTCAGCCAGAAGTGCCGAGTGGATGATCCATATCGGCCTCCTCCTGAGGTCCCCACCATCACAAAAGCCAGTCTTCAGCCAATTTGATTCACTCCACGTGATATCAAGAAACGGCTCAGCGCACTGGATACAGCAAAGGCTATGGGCCCTGACAACATCCCGGCTATCGTGCTGAAGACTTGTGGTCCAGAACTAACTGCGCCTCTAGCCAAGCTGTTCCAGTACAGCTACAACACTGACATCTATCCGACAATGTGGAAAACTGCCCAGGTATGCCCTGTCCACAAAAAGCAGGACGAATCCAATCTGGCCAATTACCACCCCATCAGTCTACTCTCAATCATCAGCAAAGTGATGGAAGGTGTCATCGACAGTGCTATCAAGCGGCACTTACTCACCTATAACCTGCTCACTGATGCCCAGTTTGGGTTCCGCCAAGACCACTCTGCTCCCGACCTCATTGCAGCCTTTGTCCAACATGGACTAAGAAGCTGAATTCCAGAGGTGAGGTGAGAGTGACTGCCCTTGACATCAAGGCAGAATTTGACCGAGTGTGGCATGAAGGAGCCCTAGTAAAACTGAAGTCAATGGGAATCGGGGGGGAAACTCTCCACTGGCTGGAGTCATACCTAGCACAAAGAAAGATGGTTGTGGTGATTGAAGGTCAATCATCACAGCCCCAGGTCATCGCTGCAGGAGTTCCTCAGGACAGTGTCCTAGGCCCAACCATCTTCAGCTGCTTCATCAATGACCTTCCCTCCAACATAAGGTCAGAAATGGGGATGTTCGCTGATGACTGCACAGTCTTCAGTGCCATTCACAACTCCTCAGAAAATGAAGCAGTCCATGCCCGCATGCAACAAGACCTGGACGACGTTCAGGCTTGGGCTGATAAGTGGCAGGTAACATTCGCGCCACAGAAGTGCCAGGCAATGACTATCTCCAACAAGCGAGAGTCTAACCACCGCCCCTTGACATTCAGTGGCATTACCATCGCCGAATCCCCCACCATCAACATCCTGGGGGTTACCATTGACCAGATACTTAACTGGATCAGCCACATAAATACTGTGACAACAAGAGCAAGTCAGAGGCTAGGTATTCTGCGGCGAGTGTCTCACCTCCTGACTCCCCAAAGCCTTTCTACCATCTACAAGGCACAAGTAAGGAGTGGAACACTCTCCACTTGCCTGGATGAGTGCAACTCCAACAACACTCAAGAAGCTCGACACCATCCAGGACAAAGCAGCCCGCTTGATTGGCACCCCATCTACCACCTTAAACATTTACTCCCTCCACCACCGGCGTACCGTGGCTGCAGTGAGTACCATCTACAAGATGCACTGCAGCAACTCGCCAAGGCTTCTTCGGCAGCACCTCCCAAACCCGCGACCTCTTCCACCTAGAAGGACAAGGGCAGCAGATGCATGGGAACACCATCACCTCCAAGTTCCCCTCCAAGTCACACACCATCCTGACTTAGAAGTATATCGCCAATCCTTCATAGTTGCTGGGTCAGAATCATGAAACTCCCTACCTAACAGCACTGTGGGAGTACCTTCACCACATGGACTGCAGCGGTTCAAGGCAGCGGCCTTGCCAGCGACGCCCACATCCCATAAAACGAATTTTTTTAAAATTCTGTTGAAAGACAATTGGCAGCTTTCACAGCTTACAACCACAATGTCTTATTTTGCAAAGTTCTCACAGCAACCAGTCTTTTGCCCTCACGAAGCATGATGGTACATAAAATGTGGTCAACTTTTAAGTTTGGTCAAGTTACAGCAAAAGTGTGTTCTTACATCTTACAGTGTACAGGAAGTACTCTTACAGTGGATCTGCCTGACATTTGAGTGATTTAGGAGATCTCATTTTTGGGTCTATTTTATTTCTTTGCATTACACTATTGCTCTTTTATAATGGCCCTGAAATTGTGGATTTCCGCATGCAGCCTGTCAATGTACACGTTTACACGCCATCCACACGGGAACTGAAAAAGCAATCGCTGGTGCAGAGTTGGGCTATTTGCCCAGCGACTGGCCAGCAATTGCCCACGTAAGTCTTACAGTTGATGCAAGCAGACATATGGCTGCTTGCATCAGCGTAAGGGGATATCTAAGGCTTAAATTAAATATTTTTATATCCTAAATTATGCACATACACATATTAAATAAGTTTATGCAAATATTGGCCCGGATTAGTCTTAATGATGTATAAAATTATTATCAAAAAATAAAAATTTTATTGAGGTTGGTGCAATGAAGGAAATTGTGAATAAAATTCCAATTCTGTACATTGTATAATTAATAGATTTGGGGATTCCATTGCATATCATTAGGTGATTCCCTTCGTAAATGATTGAAATGGCATTCTTCTTTGTCATTGGAGGACCGGGCCCAGGAGATCCCAGGTACGCTTCCGAACTGCCTGCCTCCCTGGGCTCTGTGGGCCATTAAGCTGCCCTCCACCTGGAGGCCTGAGACCACAACTTTTCGAGCCTGGGCACCAGGAGGTACCTTCGTAATTGTATCGCGGGTCGGAAGCGTACCCCGGAGGTACGCCTCTGCAATTTCTAGGCCAATTTGTTTGGATTAGATCTTTAATTTGTTAAAATCAGATTCAGAAAAATCCAAATTTATCTGGGAATAGATTACAGGTGGCAGGTATAGTGCATGATGTTGAAGAAGGGTAGATATCACCTATAAAGTTTTTCATTCCCTTGTTTGTCATGCAGCAAGACCTGGACAACATTCAGGCTTGGGTTGATAAGTGGCAAGTAATATTCGCGCCACAAAATTCCAGGCAATGACCATCTCCAACAAAAGAGAATCTAACCACCTCCCCTTGACATTCAACGGCATTACCATCATCAAATCCAACACCATCAATATCCTGGGGGGTCACCATAGACCAGAAACTTAACTGGACCAGCCATATAAATACTGTGGTTACAAAAGCAGGCCAGAGGCTGGATATTCTGCGGCGAGTGTCTCTCCTCCTGACTCCCCAAAGCCTTTCCACCATCTACAAGGCACAAGTCAGGAGTGTGATGGAATACTCTCCACTTGCCTGGATGAGTGCAGCTCCAACAACACTCGAGAAGTTCGACACAATCCAGGACAAAGCAGCCCACTTGATTGGCACCCCATCCACCACCTTAAACATTCACTTCATCCACCACTGGTGCAGCATGGCTGCAGTGAGTACCATCTACAAGATGCACTGCAGCACTCGTCAAGGCTTCTTCGACAGCACCTCCCAAACCCGCGACCTCTACCACCTAGAAGGACGAGGGCAGCAGGCGCATGGGAACACCATCACCTCCATGTTCCCCTTCAAGTCACACACCATCCTGACTTGGAAATATGTGTTCCTTCATCGTCGCTGGGTCAAAATCCTGTAACTCCCACCCTAACAGCACTGTGGGAGTACCTTCACCACAAGGACTGCAGCGGTTCAAGAAGGCAGCTCACCACCACCTTCTCAAGGGCAATTATCGATGGACAATAAATGCTGGCCTTGCCAGTTACACCCACATGTAAAGTTTCGCAATTATCGCGATTCAAAATAACACAAGAGAAGCAGATTCGTTTGATCAGTTTTATTAAACGAAATGCTGTCCTGATATAAAGGACACAGAAGCCTGTAAAATGGCCACCGCGCATCGTGGCAGAAGCTTCCAGAAAGACAGTGGGCAGACAAGATGGCGTTGAATAAACATTCAATATAAGATTGGATCATACTCGATAAACACTGATAAAGACAGGATGCAACCTGTTTGCATTTGTGACAATAGCAAAGATATAAGTGCTGGAATCGTTTTCCATGCACAAGTAAGGACCATTGTACTGGGCAATCGAAGGCCCATCCAGACACATCAATACACAAATACCCCCCCCCCCCCCGGCTCTACAATGAGAGAGACATCGACGGGTGATTAAACAAGTATTCGGGGGCCCCCAAAACCAGTCAGGGAGATGATTCATACAATCCTGGCTGGGTCAACAATGGGGAAAACATTAACGGGTAGTTGGCCAGTTTCAGGTGCTACCGAAACCCGTTAAAGAGAAGAATCGCCCCATGCTGGGAGTTTTGAGCGCCAATATTACACAAAGGACAAACATTAAGATTTGAGCGGGAGATAAGGGAACACAGCACTATAATTATAGAGAACAAATGTCTATCGGTCTCTTGATTCGACTCTTATTCTCCCGGCTGGCTCTTATCTCGCTGCCGACTGCTGAACTCTTATTCTCTTATTCTGATCCTCGGGTATCGCTCTGCTGGACGAGCAGCCTTCTGTGTTTCTCTGGACTTTGTTGACTCTTGACTCCTAGCCGTACTGGTCGGTTAGTCGAATGTTGGGTGGAGCTCAATCGGAACGAGCCACCCCGACAAGGGCAAGTGACCGGGTGCACCATCCCGAGAGTCGGTAAACGGTGTCTGGACCCGAAGGCCCGAAGAGACAAGACGAAACGACAAGAAAAGAAGAAGAATCCACGTGCCGCCATGGTCAGTAAACCCTGACCGCGCCTGAAAATATAAGAAAGACTCTTCATTGAAATCTACCGACAACCGGTGTCGGGCACAGGAAGGCTCTTCTTTGAACCGTGTCCGAGTTCTGTCGAGTTCTTCATGACAACAGGGAGCCTGGCCTGCTTGTCGCAGCAGCGAAGATAAACAAGTGTGGTACAGAGACCCTTCCAAACACGTGACAGTCAGGCGCTGCAGCGAAACGAGCCGAGTGCCTCACTTTAAAATTCACCGAAGTAACACGAGTGGTGAGCATGTTTCCCGATCCTACAAATCTAGACGTAGTGTAGGTATTGATAAGGGAGGGTGGTTTTATTAAGGATAAAGTATAATGTGTTCCCCTTTTTACGATGTGCCGTGCGTTCTTCATTACCATAGACCAAGCTTTATGAATGTATGTATACTTGTACTCTCGTTAATTTGCTCCTATGACATGTACTTCATGATTTTGGACGCTATGCAATAAAGATTTCCATTTCGTACTATTCAACTGGGTCTATTTGAGTTTTCTCTGCATTACTGCTCCCTGCACCTAAGTCCAGTGTTAGAACCGTAAGGGCGAGTGGGTCGAACCACTCACAGGTGCTTATTGCAAAAAGGCTGGCCGGAGACCAGAGCAAGCAATAGTATTAGGCAACGAAGGCCTAACCTCGCACCAGCACCGTCTGAGACACAGGCACGACAAAACCCTTACACACATCCCGTGAATAAATATTTTTAAAAAGCCTGATCAGTCACTGCTAGGTAGGATCCAGAGAAATACTTAATAGCAAGCAGCCTCCTAGACTTCATGTCCTTACCATATCTTTATTTTGCAAATGATTTTAAGTGTTTTTTATACACAACAAAGTGAAAGATATCATTACTAAAAATGAACACTTTGGCCGCGATTTTGCCAGCGCTCAGAGGGCGGGTTCAGAGGCGGGTCAGCTGTTAAATTCGAAATGGTTGACGGCAGGTTACGAACCCGCTGCAATCCCGCCTCCATGTGAGCTTCCAAAGTGTCGGGTCTGCGATTTCAGAACAGGCCCAACACCAAGCGGCAGGTGAGGGATTTAAGATATTTAACTCCTTGTTAAGTGCTTGTTAACTGCTATTTTGACAGCCTTTTCCTATTTTTGCACATTTTCAACGGGTTTCATGATGTTTGGAGATCATATCAGGTAAGTATGTCAGGGGGACCAACGAGCTGAATAGTTCACAGATGCAACTGCAGTCTAAAAGCTAAACTCTCACATCTGTTCACTTTCAAATGTCAGAGGTTGCTGATTTCAGGATTTGGAAAACACATTTGATCTGTCTTGAGGCTGTAAGTGTGTGGTGTTAACTCTATATGCACTGTTACCTCCTTGGAATAACCTCTCTCTCCATTGACTGAATGCTTATAACATCTCATCCTCAACTGCCATATATAATAGTAGAATGGGAATGCTTTATACTCTCTCATCCTCAGAATCTGAAGAGGATCAGCTGCAGCACCAGCAGTACCAGGCACACCAGCAGCACCAACAACAAGAGCGCCAACCTTCTCCTCATCCACCCGATGCTGCACAGGACAGAGGCCATCAGCGCAGGGCTGCACCGCGCCGCAGGAGATACCCCCAACACAGGGTTTACAGGCCGAGGATGAGCTTCTTCAACATGGCTCGTGTGGAGTATAAACACCGCCATGGACTGGTTGGGCCGAATGGCCTGTTTCTGTGCCGTATATCCTATGTAATCCTATGTAAAACATGACTGAGCAGCAGTGCCAATGTAGGCTGAGACTTTTGCGAGAAGTAGTCACAGACATTTGCGCAATGCTCGATCAAGACCTGCAGCTCAGAGGAGCAGGTGGACACGCCTTACCAGTGGCTGTCAAAGGCACCACCGCCCTCAACTTCTTTGCGTCTGGGTCTTTCCAGGGATCATCTCGCAGTCGGCCACCCACATATGCATCAAACAGGTTACCGATGCCTTCTTTGCCAAGTCCACCAATTACGTCCAGTTTTCCACTGATGAGGTGAGTGTTATCGCGCGGGCGCTGGGCTTTGTGAATCTGGCTGGCTTCCCACGGGTGCAGGGCGTCACGACTGCACACATGTGGCCATCAGAGCACCCCATCAGAACCCAGCAGTATTTGTAAACCACAAGGTTTCCACTCCCTTAACGTGCAGCAGGTGTGCAACCATAGGAAGAGCATCATGCATGTGTGCATGAGATTCCCTGGCAGCTGCCGTGACTCGTTCATCCTGCGCCAGTCCACTGTCCTTCAGTTCTTCACTCCGCCAAACAAACTTTCTGGCTGGCTTCTTGGAGACAAAGGCTATCCCCTGAAGACGTGCCTAATGACACTGTTTAGGAGGTCATCAAACGAGTCTGAGGAGCATTACAATCAAAGCCACAGTTCCAGCAGAAGTCTCAAAGAGCAAACAATAGGGTTGCTCAAAAAGCGCTTCAGATGCCTGGACAGATCTGGTGGAGCCCTTCAGTACGCCTCCATCCAGGATCTCGAGAATCATCATTGTCTGCCGTGCCCTGCACAACATCGCACTGCAGCGAGGATTAGCGCTGCCTGAGGAAGAAGGCGCAGAGCGCACAGCCTCTTCAGAGGAGGAGGAGGAGGAGGAGGAGCAGAATGAGGTCCCAGATGAGGAATACCTGGAGGAGGCGGCTGACCCATTGCGACCAACACGCGAACACATTGCTGCCCGTGATGCCAGGGATGGCCTGATCAATGCCAGATTCACCTACATTTACGCAGCACAGACATGTGGCTGCCACATGCACATGAAGGTTGTCATGACCACACTTCAACACCATAAAGCATCTCTACAATGATCTGTGCATTCCTTGCACTGTCACCACCATTGCTAGATACAAAAGGCGCCCTCACCCTTTACTGTGCCACTTCAAATTGTGACCACACACATGGCAACGAATTCAAACATTCACAGAACATGAATTTATTACAACAGAATAAAAGAACAGAAACTTAACATTGATTTCTAGCAGAACACCCAAGTGAGTACCCTTGTACCTATTTATGTGGCAGCTTTCTCTTATGCGTGCTTCTACGTGGTGCTACCCCTGTGGCTTCAGCAGCTGTACAGGCAGCCTGCTCACTTCCCAGCTGCGTCTGCTTAGACGCCTTTGGCGGTTGTCCTCTGGGTTTTGGAGCCTGTGAGGGCCCTGCCAAAGTCTGCTCCTCCTGCAGCTGCACAGGGGCAGACTCAGCCATCACTCCCATTCAGGGAGGCATCCGGGGCTCTGACTGAGGGGTTGGCAAGGGGATGGCAGTTTGAGCACTTGGAGAGGAGCTCTCACTTGCATGTCACCTCCCACCATCATCCCTCTCATGGGCCACCCGCACTTCTCTGCTAGCAAGTAGCTGGAGAGCACCTTGCTGCACATCAGTGGGGCCATGAGGATCCGTGTCTGTACTGACAGTCCTTATAACGGGGACCTCCATAAACCTCTGGTTCCTCTCCACAATAGATGCCCATCTATCCTCCATATATGACCATCTCTTTAGAAGAGTCACCATGTTGTTGTGAGTCTGGCGATTTATGTCCTCCATGGAGGTTGCCATCCTTTCCATGGCGGTACCTACATTTGCCATTGTGTGCGCCATGGCATTGCTCATATTTGAGATGGACTTGTCCATTCTCTGCACACTCGCTGTCACCGTGGTTGCAAACCCTGTCAGAGCCTCCTGCACTTGTTCCTGAAGTTTCAGCACCGCTCTCTTTCTGGATGGCCCCCGAGGCTCAGCGTCTACATGCAGCTGAGCAGAGCTAGGAGCATCCTGCGGCCTCTGACAAGGACTCTCACTGCTGTTCCTGTCTCCACCATCTGCTCTTCCTCACTCGTGAGTTGTGATACACCAGGTAACATCACTACTCTATCTCGCATACGACCCACTGAGGTGTGCATCTCTGCGCTGGTGCTGGGTGCGTTCATCTCTGCTGACGCTGCTCCCTCAGAGGATGCTGCATCCTCTGAGGAGTCCTCCTGCTCTTCCTCCTGGACAGTAGGGAGAGGGGCTCTTGATGATCCTGTGGGAGAGTAAAGACATGAGTTAGACATGTGATATGTAGATTGCACACATCCCATTGTGCACATGATGAGCATTCAATTTCTATTGACTTCAGATCCCATATGAGTCACTCATGAATGCCAAATAAGATGGATGGATAATTATTTTGTCACCAGGTTGTTTTGATGAGCCCCTCTCTCCGTCCCCCACTTCGAGCTCGTCAACTGTTCCCGCAATGTCGAGAGCGGCCTCCTCAGTGTGGGTGAGCTGTGAGAGCGATGGTGGTCTTCCTCCTGTTCTCTCCCTCTCCCTCTTATTGTGGGCTCTCTTTTCCTGCAATGAGGGAAAGAAGTGGAGTTTCAGTGAGAGTGATGGAATGAGTGTAAAGAAAGGATAGGATAGATGTTTAGAGAGAGACTATGATGGAGTGGGGTGCCAATACCAAGTTTCCTCCTTTTGAGTTGTTAGTTGTTGTCATTGCATGACATTGAGGGTGGGTGTGAAGGGTGCATAGTAAGATGGGGATATGATTCTGTAGATAGGGAGAGAGGGATGGGTGATGGTGCAAGGGATGTTGGGGTGAGTTAGGATGTGCAGGAGTAGGGTTGACAAAGTAGAGTGATGGGGATGTGATGACAGGCACAGCAGAATTAAGGTAAGTGTGCTTTTATACTCACTTTTCCAGAATGCAGGAGATCATTGAACTCTTCCTGCATTGGACCCAGGTGCGTCTGAACAGACACCCTGCAGTTACCTCCTCAGTTATTTGCAGCCAGGCTGCCTTTGTCTGCTGAGGAGGTTTCCTTCTTCCATTCCCTGGGAATAGTACCTCCCTATGTCCTCTGACTCTCTCCACAAGAACATGGAGGGAGTCATCGTTGAAGCGGGGAGCAGCCTTTGGTCTCTCTGCAGACATCGTTGACAGCACCAGCAGTCAGGAGCAGCAAAAACAAAGTGAGAGCCAATGGGGACACGGCCCCTTAAATACATCGGCTGTAAACTCATCAGAGCAGCTCAGCAGACCCGCACATTGTGATTAGGCCGAGTAACGAGCACGGCGGACTTAACGAGCCCAATCAACCGAAAATTATTTCAGCAGACCGGCTGGAGCTGGGAGCGGGACCGGAACCCACCGACTACCAGCCCCGCCGCCAACCCGCCTCCACTTGGAAAATCCAGCCCTTCATTTTTGGGCACCCAGTGATAATTACAGCATAGAAAGATGCAGAATAAAGCTTCCTCTACTCTGCACCAACAATCTGCTTTAATTCTTCTTCAGAAAAGTTACTTTGAGTACTGGATGAGCAGAAATTTTCTTCAATTAAATATTGGGAAGACCGAAGCCATTGTCTTTGGGCCCCACCACAAACTCCAATTCCTAGCCACTGACTCCATCCCTCTCCCTAACATCTGTCTGAGGCTGAACCAGACTGTTCGCAACCTTGGTGTCATATTTGACCCTGAAATGAGCTTCCGACCACATATCCACAGCATAACTAAGACCGCCTACTTCCACCTCCGTAACATTTCCCGTCTCAGCCCCTGCCTCAGCTCATCCGCTGCTGAAACCCTCATCCATGTCTTTGTTACCTCTAGACTTGACTATTCCAACGCACTCCTGGCTGGCCTCCCACATTCCACCCTACGTAAACTTGAGGTCATCCAAAACTGCTGCCTGTGTCCTAACTCGCACCAAGTTCTGCTCACCCATCACCCCTGTGCTCGCTGATCTGCATTGGCTCCCAGTTAAGCAACGCCTTGATTTCAAAATTCTCATCCTTGTTTTCAAATCCCTCCATGGCCTCACCCCTCCCCATCTCTGTAATCTCCTTCAGCCCCACAACCCCCCGAGATATTTGCGCTCCTCTAATTCTGCCCTCTTGTGCATCCTTGATTATATTCGTTCAACCATCGGTGGCTGTGCCTTCAGCTGCCTAGGCCTGAAGGTCTGGAACTCCCTCCCTAAACCTCTTTGCCTCGCTACCTCTCTTTCCTCCTTTAAGACGCTCCTTAAAACCTACCTCTTTGACCGAGCTTTTGGTCATCTGCCCTAATTTCTTATGCGGCTCGGTGTCAATTTTTTGTCTTAATACTCCTGTGAAGCACCTTGGGATGTTTTACTACGTTAAAGGTGCTATATAAATACAAGTTGTTGTTGTTGATAATGTGATTTTGACTATGCAGTATTAGGATTGTGTCTGCAGAGGTATCTGTGTGCATACTCACAAATGAACCGACCATGTCCCATAATGCAAGGTTAGTTCATTATAACATTTAAATTTTGCTCCTATTATTTTGCTCAGTATGCACTGTGAGTGCACTTAGGTCACAGGATTTAAACACCTGCTGCCGCTTAGATAAGAGAAGGAAGGAGCAAGGGTACTGAAGAACAGCAGGGTGTTTGAGGACAAACGGTCAAGCAGGAGGCAAGTTGCATGACTTTAGTGGAAGGTCAGGCCCGCGGTCCCACCAAGTAAAAATTTAAAACATTTTTGCAAACCCTCCCTTGCACTGTCAGTTTGTATCTCCAGATGTATTATGGGGAGCAGGCCTAATTAAAATTTAAAGAAGGGGCCTACATGAGTCGTGCTCACACTTTGGCCGCGATATCGCCTACCGAGGCGGGCTCTGTGTGGCCGAGGTAGGTGCTGGACGGCGACCCCACTCCCGGTTCCATCCCGCTGTGTGAGAAGAACTTTCCATTGATTGTACTTGTTAAGCCCACCCAGCGAGGTTCCCGGCCAATTAAAAGGAAGCGGGTCTGATGACGTCATTTGATGACGCGTCATCAGCCAGTTTCCTTAAAGGGGCCATGTCCAAATTGATTTTGACAGTTGTGCTGTCAGTGTGCTACAGCATTGAGGTGCTGCAAACACTGGCAAGCACTGCACAAAGGTGCACGGCTGCACCCAGGCTCTCCCATGACTCCCTCCATATGCTTATGAAGGGAGTGACAACACACAGGCAGGTTTACTTCCCTTCCCGTGGGCAGAAGAGACCTCCCCAAGAGACCAACGCAGCCTGGTTGCACATTGCACAGGAGAGCACAAGCAGGGATGTCATCAGGAGGACCCGGCTGCAGTGGCGCAAACCTTTCAATGATCTCAGTAGATCATGAAACATTACTGCCAAGCCACACTCAGCCTCATTCTGCTGTGCCACTCATTACATCCCCATCACTCTGCCTTCCCTACCCTACTCCTGCACATCTTTACTCACACCAACTTACCTTGCACCTCCACCCATCCCTCTCTATCTATCTACATTATCACTTCCCCATGTCACTAGCCCTCACACTCATACTCATCCTACTGCAAGCATACCAACTAGGAACACACAAGGGTAGGCATTTGGGTGGTTTAGCCAATGTTCATGTGAAGTTTCTGTTAATGTGCTGTCAAACATTGAAATCTTTATTTTCAACACTTTGCGTTCTTGGACAGATTTGTGTGCACCTTTGGCTTAGTGAGTTGCAGTGAATG
This sequence comes from Squalus acanthias, assembly GCA_030390025.1. NCBI lineage: Eukaryota > Metazoa > Chordata > Chondrichthyes > Squaliformes > Squalidae > Squalus > Squalus acanthias. Next base: position 68,922,402 of record CM059431.1, read on the forward strand.
GTGAGACATAACGGTACCCCCACCCCCGCAATGGTGATGAGTGTGAAAGGAATGACTTGGACATTGTAGGGATGCTTTACGGTGCTGGTGTGAGGTGGTGCCAACCTGGCGCATATTGTGGCAGCCAGGGTGTACAGCGTCAAGTGAAGTAAATCTGGCCATGGTGAGGCCATCGCTGGCCTCCCGGGCAGCAATGTGGTCGGGTGCTGATGCCCTGTGTCCTGTGCAGCATCAGGTGATTGCGGAGAAGGTTGGTGTTGTTGTTGGTACTGCTGGTGTGCCTGGTGATGTTGGTGTTGGGGCTGATCGTGGTGGGATTCTGAGGACCAAGGTGAGATTTTTTCAAGGGTACTGATGTTGCTGGAATAGATGGGAGCTGAAGTTGAGATGACAGAAGCAATCTGTCAATGGTGAGAGAGGTTGTTCCAAGGAGGTGACAGTGATAGAGAGTTTACTCCAAACACTTCCAAACTGCATAAAGCTCAAAAGTGAGTTTCAAATCATGAAGGCTCCAGCTTCTAAGATTGGGAAGTGAACAGCTGTGAAATGGTAGGTTTTATACCACTTTTGCAGCTGTCACCTATTCACAGCAATGGAGAGTCATAGAGAACACGACATACTTACCTGACGTGATACCCGCTCTCCAGGAGCCTTGTTAAAAACCTGGTAAAATGGTAAGTACATGGGAAAATAGTGCTTAACTACCTTTTAACAAGCTTTTAAGTATCTAAATTGGCTGACCTGCCGCTTGGTGTCGGGTCTGTTCAGGGATGACGAACCCGACACTTGGGAAACTGACAAGGAGGCGGGTTTACAGCGGGATACCGACCCGCTGTCAATCTTTGTCATTTTGACAGCGGACCCACCTCTGAACCCGCACTCTGAGCGGCGGTAAAATTCCGGCCTTTGTGTGCAAGTTGCCAGCATGCTATGTGCTGGGCGGTTCCATTGCAGCTAGTTGAAGCAGGCATGGAAAAGGCCTCAGGCCACTGCACCCAATTATACAGGGTGCTGCACTCGATGCACATCAGCATAATGGGCTACAACCATTGCATTATCTGCACCTCTGAATACATTTCAAATTTTTTCCATGTCTCACATCAGTTACCCTTGTGGTCTCAATGAGCAAAATTGACAATTTAGCCCCAAAATTGCCGAATGGTGGATGGTTTTGTGTTGTGGACTTGTATCCGGTAGGAACGAGTTTGAGAATCCCCAAACCCATTCCATGTTGGAGCTTGACAACCTTTAGAGAGTTCTAGGAGTAAAGTGTCCTGCTCATCACCAAATTGAAAGAATTGGACCCAAAGTGATTGGAGAAAAATAATGTAAAGTAAGTATCAGAAAGATAAATAGAAAAATGGATGGATTGTTTCTTGAATAAGAGTTGTAACTATAAATAATTCAGGTTGAACATGTGAACAAAATTGATTTCTCTTATTGGAGATATACGAATATTTTGCTACAAGATAATTACAACCAAACTACTTTAACTCTTCCTGCTCTTTTTAATTCAGCAAATACTTCAATAGTAACCTTTTTGCACATTATAATTTTAAGAATTTTAATTGTTTGCTTGGTTGGGTTTACCATAAATTAATTGTATCAAAAAAGTAATTAATTTACAGTTGCTTCTAAGCTGCAAGATTCAGAAGCTCTTAAATATCCTATTTTCTAAATTCACTGTTAATTCATTACAGAGATAACAAATGTGTTCTTTATTTTGAGAATTGATTGTAGATTGTAAATCATTTGATTTGCAAGGTGTGTTAGATACACAAACACAGCTTTTGGAGAAATAAAATGATGTTTCTGAATGGTATTTATAATTGCCAGCGGTTCATGTAATATATTGCATCTCACACCTCATTAGTGCTCTATTAATCATAAATCGAAAGAGTGCAGGAATATTTCCTGCTTACAAAATAACACTAACAACTTGAAATATGCTCAACCATTTTGAGAAAATACAATTCACTTCTAATTATTCAACTTGTTCTGGAAATAAATACTTGGTATGGATTTGGAAAAAATAGAAGTTTGGTTTCAAGGGTAGTTTTGCAAAGTCACACTCCCAGCAGGGAACGCATATTAGGAATTGCCCTTCCACAATCTTTCATCTATCAGTCCTTAAAAAGTCCAATTAATTATGAACAATGGAAGCAATTTGAAAAATGTATCTGGTAAAATTATAGGGTCCAGATATTTAGAACTGATGCAAGGTATCTTTCAAAAGCTACAAGTAGTTCATATTCAAAGCAGCTATTGTAAAGTTGGCAGTAGACTGCCATGGGATTCACTCCATCCCATAATGTAAACAGGGTAAATTTGCAACATGGCAGCCACATTATATTCATCTTATCCTGAATTGCATTTCAAATAGGAATTATGAATCATTTGGACAATCTCAACCTAGGTCCTAGTGGGCACTAAATTGGAAACAAAGCATTAAGTTGGTTACAATTCATCATGAATTGAGATTAAATGGTTGGTGTCACTCAGGCAGGCTGGAAGAACGGAATGGTGTGTTAAGTGAACAGACTGTGTCAAGTGTGCTCTCTGAGGTTGGGGAATAGCCAATCACTTTTACTCTGCATCTAATCCATGCTATACTTGGCCTGAGAGTGCCTGATGCTGTCACAGATGCCCAACATGTCCTCATCAATGTGAAGCATTCCTCATGTTGATGGGCACAACAAAGACAAAACTTAATAATTTTCTTATGAAGCTGAATTTATTGACTAATACCTGACAATATTTAAAGAGGTTGGCCTGGTAGTTATTCATTGAGTTGGTTCATTGTGCTAAGTATTTGCTGTTCTGAGAGTTTCCTCAAAGCCTTGTAAGGGACGGAAACTCTGTCCACCCCTTACAAGGCAATTGATGCTCAGGGGACGGAGTCAGGAGTGAGGACTCCCTAAACTGGATGTTCCTGCTCCTGATGCTAATTCAGAGCCCGGTGTTTCTGTAGCAGCCGATACACCGAGTGAGTTGGTTGGCAAGTGTTGGAGTTTACAACAGACATGGGCAGAGATGCCCCCGAAGTGGTGCTTGCGCCTGCAAATGAGGTGCCCACCCTCAAGCTCTGGCAGGGTCAGCAATGGAGGGCACCATGGGCCCAATAAATTTGGGGGCCATGGGGGGGGAAATTCGGTTGCTTTGTGCCTCCCGTTAGCGCCCTAAGAGGGCGCTAACGGGGCACAAAGCAACTAGCGCCCGGGCGCGGTGCCGTTAACGCCTCCCGCGAAATTCAGCCGGAGGTTAGCGGCAGCGGTAACCGTTAGCGCCCTGTGGCGCTACGCCGCCAGCGATGATGTCATCGCCGTGCGCAGCACCCCGCTCGCTCCCCGGCCACAAACTTCAGTAGCGCCCCCTGACTTACCGCTGGACACTATGGGCTGGATTTTGTCTTGGGGTCGGGTTGGGGTTGTGTTACCCGCATTTTGTGTTCCCCCCCCGACTCCAGAGTAATGTGGATGAATGATGCAATTTTAACTTAATTGGGCAATTGAGTTCCAGCATGTGGGAACCCATGAACCAATTAGTGGTTTCAGTCTGAAAGTCGCCTCTGATGATGTCATCATTGCAGGTAAGAGACTGAGTGCCTGGTCTCAGAAACTGCTTGGCCTTTGCTCTAAGTGGACCTGCCTGACTTTTGCTGTGAGTGGACCTGGATGCAAAATGAGCAGCTCAGACAGAGAGAGAGAGAGAGAGAGAGAGAGAAATTTTTTTCCATCCAGGTCCTCTCACAGCAAGGCCAGGCAGTCTCTGAAGACATTCAATCCAGCAGCATCAGAGGCGACTTTCAGACCTAATACTACTACTACCTTCATCACATCTCCATTGTAATAGTGGGCCTGCAGCTGATAGTCAGCTATCCACTTGTGCTCCCGCCAGGTTTCACTGGAGTGTTTCACATCAGGTGTACTTCACGTCGGAAAAGGGTTAAACTAGCTAAAACATTTCAAAATGGCATTACAGAGCCAATTTAGGGCTTGTTAAGGGCTTTAATGGCCTCTCCCGCCTCTTGGAGGCGGGACGGAGTTGGGAACCCCACGACCGATTTTGTCAAAATTGCGTGGAGGCGTGTTGGAGTCGGGATGGGGTCGGGACCCCCGACCCCGCAACTTTAACCCCCCACACGCCTCCAAACCCAACTCCATGGGTCATTGAAAATCCAGCCCTCTGTCCGACAGGGTCAGGGGGGCCTACCTGCAGCCGGGGCGGCGCTAATTAAAGGCGAGGTGCCGGGCGGCCATTTTTGTTGCTGGCCGCCTGCTGCACCTGCCCCCGTTGCCGTCCCCGGCCTTCTCTTCAGCCCCCCCCGCGGAGTGCCGGCTGCGCTCCATGAGCCCAGCACTTCTCTTGAGTGTCATTGTCACAGACTGTTATGTGAAATGATTTAGCTGGAATGTAACATAATGAATAAGCATTCATTTAGTTCAAATGAAGGTTTTTTTTCCCATATGTTCTAATCCTAATTCAGTGTCAAAATCGTATCAAACTGTCATCTTCCTCTTATGTGAGAAAAAGGTAGTTGCAGACTCTAGTTATAATGGAACATATGAAAAATTGGTGGCAGTAACCAAATATATAAGCAAATGGCTAAATATAAATAGAAAAGGCTGAAAATGTACATAGAATGATACAGCTCAGAAGGCGGCCATTCGGCCCATCGGGTCTGTGCCGGCTGTTTTAAAGAGCTATCCAATTTGTCCCACACCCCTGCCCTTTACCCATAGCTCTGCAAATATTTCCCCTTCAAGTATTTACCAATTCCCTTTTGAAAGTTATTATTAAATCTGCTTCCACCACCCTTTCGGGCAGTGCATTCCAGATCATCATAACTCGCTGTGTAAACATTTTTTTCATGTCTCTGCTAGTTCTTTTGCCAATTACCTTAAATCTGTGTCCTCTGGTTATCAACCCTCCTGCCACTAGAAACAGTTTCTCCTTATTTACTCTGTCAAAACCTTTCATGATTTTGAACACCTCTTATCAAATCTCCCCCTTAGCCTTCTCTTCTCTAAGGAGAACAACCCCAGTTTCTACAATCATTTAGGCTAAAACATTGTTTAAAAAGAGTTAACTGTGAAAGATAAAAAGGTTATTGACCAGTTATTTTTCAGTGTCGATAAATGTTATTGATGTCCACGTTATACTATTTTTCCATTCTGTTTTCAAATCTGTCAGTAAAATTAGGATACCAAAGTCGCAACAACTTTTTAATGGAGGCATCAAGACAGTAGGCAATTTGTTTGACTCAGACATTATTGTGCTTTATTAAGTGATGTAAACTCTGATTGCCCCACTGCCCATCTAAATACTTGTCTTTCTTGAGATGAGTATCCTGCAAACCCAACATTGCATTGGCTTAAATAGAACAAGGTTTCACCCCCTCCACCACCCCAGATATAAATGTGGCCATTTGATGTCAGTATCACTCCAATTCTCTTGAAACTGTACTGCCTCATTTTGCGCAAATTTGTTTCAAATAAAACTGATAATCTCTGAAGTTGCAAAACTTTGATAATTTTCTGCAGATTAAGTATTTTTTGGAATCATCAAAGTTTAATTATCTTTTATGTTTGTTCTTCAGATAGAATAGGAACAAATTGTAGCACTTGTATCATGGCTGACAGATACAGAATTATACACAACGCAGTCAAATCTCAAAAACATCTGATGTCTGACAGTAGTATTTATACAACTTGCTTAATCGTCACCTGTACTTCAGCAGTAGAACTGAGTCCCCAACCAACGACCTTGGAAACAAATCGTCAACCAAAATGCTGTCTTTGTCATCTGTAAATTTGTATGCCCAAATTTGTAAATATTTGTAAATGAATGCCCCATTGTTCCAGCACAAAATGCTGTGCAATACACAAAGTCCATCTCAAGACCTGCTTCATGTGATATTGCCAGTATAAGATGACCATGCAAATATGTCTCCCTTTGCTATTCAAACACCTACATTTTGTTACTGCCCGAAGCTCTGTCAGCTTTTTGCTTGCAGATAGGAAAGAGCACAGTATTTACAAATTCTTAATTATAAATATAGTTATAATATTTTATAGCATGAAACTTGAATGCAGATCAAAGTACAGCACAAGATTTATCCTGTACTATGCATTACCACAGGCACCAAATCTACAAGCAATGCATCATTAGTCGTTTGCTTTTTAAGAATGTTTTTAAGAATGTTATACAATACAGCGAGCTAAGCAAAATCAGTTTAAAACTGTTCAAAATTCACAACTACTTAAAAAAGCAGCCCTTCCCTTTGTCTTTCCTCCTTGCGTGACATTGCATAGACTTATACATATTCAGGGCTTTGCTATAGAAGCTGTGTGGGACTGGCAAAAATAGCACCAATTTGCTTCTGAACTTTACAGGGAACCATGAAGCTGGAGATTGAAAACATGTTCCACTGTTGACCTCAAAAGATTTTTTTAATGGTTTTCTTCTTACTGGTGGCAAATAAATAGGAAGTCACAGAGAACAAAATGCACACTGCTTAAAAAGTAGTGTTTTAAACACAAAACTGGTTGGTGAAATACATAAGTAGGTTTGATACACAATGTTTTCTTGACAGAGGGAGAGTTCTACGATTTTAATGGCTACCATTTCACCTCACCCAACATGACCAAAAAGTTATCTCTAGATGAAGTTCAGCTCCAGCACCAGACTTCAGCATGAGCCAAACTCGCTGGAATATTTCCTTCACACTCCAACAGCCTCTTGCGGTTATATTTCCTCCCTATGTACCATTCCTATCTCCATGACTAGTGATGAAGAGCAAGACACCTGGGAGCAAGACATAGGCTAACTGTTAGGAAAAAGAAATGGCAAAAGGAAAGGAATCAAACCCTAAACACCACCATCTGCAGCAAAATGCAGGAAGGCCAACTCAAAATCATACAGCATATATACCACACCCAACACATGCTGCACAAATTCCATCCCTCCATACCAGACAACTGCTGGAGAGGGCTGCGGCCAGAGGAGCACTCTCCTCCACATATTCTGCTTATGCCCCAAAATCCAGGTGATTACTAGGCACTTGACTAGTTTCATGATCCCAGAGGATATAGCTCTCTGCTTTCTGGACCTATGCACTAGAGAGAAAGGATGCCCTGCAGTGAGCAGACACGTTAACAAATCAGTTAATAAAGTATATGGGATTCTGGGTTTTATAAATAGAGGAATAGAGTACAAAAGCCAGGAAGTTATGCTAAACCTATATAAAACACTACTTCGGCCCTAGCTGGAGTATTGTGCCCAATTCTAGGCACCACACTTAAGGAAGGACGTGAAGGCTTTGGAGAGGGTACAAAGAGATTTACTAGAATGATTCTGGGGATGAGGGATTACAGTTACGTGGATAGACTGGAGAAGCTGAGGTTGTTCTCCTTAGAGCAGAGAAGGCCAAGAGGAGATTTGATAGAGGTGTTTAAAATCATGAAGGGTTTAGATAGAGTAAATAAAGAGAGACTGTTTCCAATGGCTGAAGGGCCGATAACTAGAGGGCACAGATTTAAGGTGATTTGCAAAATTACCAGAGGCGACATGAAGGAAAACTTTTTTACGCAATGAATGGTTAGGATTTGGAATGCACTGCCTGATGGAGTGGTGGAAACAGATTCAATAGTAGCCTTCAAAAAGGAATTGGTTAAATACTTGAAGGAGAAAAAAATTGCAGGGACATGGGGAAAGAGCAGGGGAGTGGGACTGACTGGATTGCTCTTCGAAAAAGCCGGCACAGACTCGATGGGCCGAATGGTTTCCTTTTGTGCTGTACTAGTCTATGATTCTATGCACAACTTTCACTATTAGCTGCAAGAACATGCAGTGTGTGAGTTGTTGTGCTGAAGATGGAGTGCAGTTCACTCACTTTGTGGTGGAGTGTAATTCACTCACAATAAATATGTTGCTGATACATGTGCAGGATGTCTGCTAATTAAAATGAGTGATGTTCGGCCTTCACCTGGAACTGGTGATATACCAGGCAGTCTGAGGCCTGTTTTTGGAGAACTACTGAACACATACAAACCCTTCAGCACAACAACTCGCATACCGGCCATGAGGGCCACCAACTACAACCAACACAACCTCCAGTATGCAGGTCTCCAGTCCCACAGCCTAACTAACCCTCAGAACCCAGGAACAAATGGGCTGCCTCCTGGTGCAGACAATCTGATGTTGCTGTATATTTTTCCCACAGGCACCGTGCAGTCAAGATGTGTAGTGACTCCATTAACTGTGTGGGAACGATGACTCATAAGTGTGTGATTATGCATCTAAATGTACAATGACTTCCAAATATATGTGAGGGGAGTATATATAAGGGGAACAGATAGGGCAGATAGAGAGAAACTATTTCCGCTGGTTGGGGAGTCTAGGACTAGGGGGCATAGTCTAAGAATTAGAGCCAGAACTTTCAGGCGTGAAATTAGGAAACACTTCAACACACAAAAGGTGGTAGAAGTTTGGAACTCTCTTCCGCAAATGGCAATTGATGCTAGATCAATTGTTAATTTTAAATCTGAGGTTGATAGATTTTTGCTAACCAAAACACCACAGGTATTAAGGGATATGGGCCAAAGGCGGGTATATGGAGTTAGGTCGCAGGTCAGCCATGATCTCATTGAATGGCGGAACAGGCTCGAGCGGCTAAATGGCCGACTCCTGTTCCTATGTTCCTGTAAAGGCATCCTTGATTATACAATGGCTTCACAAAATACAGCTGAATACACAGCTATATGTATAATAGCTTCATAAAAATGAGTGTAATCCCTTTCATACCCAATAAAAACAGAATTCTGGTAAGTGTAACAAATATAATTGGGACACTGAAAACAGTGCCAAGACACAAAATACAAAACATGGTACATGAGAATAGGAAAGATTCAGGAAAAGAATACAGAAAAATGCAACTGTCACTATTAGGAGGGAATGTACCTATATAATGAACATTTGCATTTCTTTGGGGTTTAAGTACTATTGTAACAAATACAACATGGAAAGGATCATAATCAAGACTCTCTGGGTTCAGATCAATGTATAAACCATTCGAACTTCATCTTTTTATTAGGGGTGTCAGCCTATACCAGCCAAGGAAATTACAGTTCATAACATACCCCAAACATCCATTAAGTGGTGGCCTTAGCCATTTGTGCAGGATTGGGACGATTTTTTGAATGCCCACTCCTGGGAGCATATATTGGGAAATTGTGGACACACTCCTGCAACTTTCCATTCTTAATGGGAAATATGACCATGGTTTCCCGATATTTGTTCCTGATGGGCAAGGTTCTGTGCCAGAAATGTACATTAGGAAAACTCCCTGCTGTGTAAAAATATCATAAACCCATTCTTTCTAAATAGGTTTCTGATTTTATTACACATAGTGCACAGAGGAAATCTTCACTCATAATCATCATTTTATATGAGATCATAAGCATGGATGAGTGGAAAAATATCTTCGCAATTAACAAACTACACACATAGTATAAAGATCAATATTAGTATTAATCCTATTGAGTTGATAATGGCCCAGATTTTGCGGTAGGAATAACGGTGAGTCTATCAGTGCTCACCGTTATTAAGGAATAAATCGGAAAGCAACTTCCGGCGTCCGCATGTGCACATTTAAACGCGGAAATCAGGAAGTTGCTGTCAGAGTTGCCCTGCTCCTCCACAAGCTTTGCTACACCATTACCTCACCAAGAGATTCAGCATTAAAACACATGAAGGGTGTGAATTTGCGGTACTTACCCACTAGATATCCACTAAACACACCAGAAAAAGTCCATTCAAGTGTAATTGAACTTTTAATATTGGGCCAAAAATTGATCCCGCTGCGCGAGAGTACGCACTGCGTACTCTCGCGTATTCTCTCTCCAATTGCCGGTTTTCTGCATGCACTGCGCATGCGCTGAAAACCGGCACTTGGTCTTTGGAAAAGGGGGCGGTTCCTCGGTGCACCGCATGCGCGCTACAGGCTGCGCGCACGCTGTGCACTTAGTGCTTTGGACGCGCAGGTAAGGACGGAAGATTTTAGAAATGGAAAAAGGAGGAGTAAGACCCAGTTTTAACAAGGTAAGTAGTGAATTAAGTATTTTTTTGAATTTTTTTTAACAGATATATCTTTTTTAGAGACTTTAAAGACAGGTAAGTTTATTTTTATAACTTTTTAAAAGATTTTAAATTTTTTCAAAAATTTAATTTTTTATTTAAAATGGTTAATTTATTTAACTATACTTATTTTATTAATGTGATGGTTTTTTTAAATTTAATTGAGGTTTAGCTGTTATTTTGGGGGGGTGTAAGATTCATAGCTTTCACAGCACGTATGTGAAACTTATGAATGGAAGATGGTGTGCTGCCATTGGCTCTAACTGAGTCACGTGATCCCACAGCTCGCACGAATTCACTACGCCGGTGGGATACGCAAGCACTGCCCAGCTGATGTCTGGAACATCAAGTTCGTGCGAGCTGGATCTGAAAAAGCCAACGCGGAGTGAGAGATCGCGCCTGCTCCTTACCCCCGCGGGAACAGAGCGAGATCAATTTCTGGGCCATTGTGTTAAGTCTTAATTACTGCCAAACAATCTTGCTGGCACTGAAAATGTACTTTTAGCGGTGTGGAGTCGCATTCCTTCAGATTTTAATTATTGTTGGAGATTTTTTAAAAATTAAAAAACAATTGTTTTTACTTTTTCTTTCTGTCTTTTATCTCTCTTAATTCCATCTTTCTTTCCCTCTCTTTATTTTGCTTTCTGTACATAATTTTAGATTGAATTAAATTTTTAACTGACACTTCCTGGCTTAGACACTGCATGCCTTAGTAAGGATTCTTCAATCTGATTGGTTGAAGAGACACGCTGATGCTTGTCCTGTTCACACAGGTCCCAGATCCCCTGTAGAGGGCACTGTGCTGTATCGGACACCTGATGACCGTAAATTGCTACGTAAAAGCCCACGAAAAGTCTGTGGACAGCTGTAAGTGTAATGAACGGCGAGCATTGTTCCTTTGCCACTGACCGCAAAATCCAAACCAATTTGTCTTTACAAAATAAGAGTTTGGGAAACAAACAAAAAAGAATCACTTTATTGTAAAGGCATTTGAGCTAAGTGTTTTTTAAAGAATTATTTTCAAGTTTCGATATTGATGTTGATGTTGTGAATTATCTATTTCTAAGATCATCATGGTAGTTTAGCATGTTTGAGAATTTGTAGATACTCTTGGTGAAATGGTATGAAAAATATTCAGTAAATCACTGAATTTAGATCAAGTATAACTAGTTTTTACTTGTACTTACAATGGCCCGTATTTTCCGATCGCAGGCCTCCCGCGGGCGGAGGCCTGCGATCTGGAAAAATCTGCGCCCTTACCTGAGGGCTCCCGGGACGCACACACTTCGGATTCTGGGCCTCACCAAACTTGAAGTGTGCAGGGCCCATGTATCCCAGGGGCGCATGTAGTTCGCAGCGTCCCTGGGATCACGTGGGCCATGGGGAGCCAATCACAGAAGGGAATCTCCCTTCATACATTTGACAGGAAGACCTGTCAAATATATGAATGGAGATCAATGAAAAAACATAGTAAAACTTCAAATACATTTTTTTTAAATCACATTTTTAAAATGACTTGAAATTACAATAAATTAGTATTTTAAACAAAAAATTTATTTTTTGAAAAAAAAAATTAAAGTTTTTTACGGGGCTAAAAATAAACTTACCTTTTTTAAAGTATTTTTAAATGATAAATCAGTGAAAAAAAATTTTAAAACTTTTTTCAACTCTTATCCTGGTAAAAGCAGGCCTTACTGGGAAACGGCCCCAATATGCTGGGTAAACTCCAGTGGGACCTTGGTTCTGTCAACGTGCACCTAAACTCTCTGCAGTCAGGTCAATAAAGTCTGTCTGTCAGGGATAGAGTTTGGAATCCATAGCTGGACCCTCTTGTCTTAAACAGTGTTCTGTTTGTTCACTTGAGTAGTAATGAATTCAGTCTTCCAGTTATAATCATTTTATTTTTTAACTTCAGCATAAAAAGCAATTTACAAGTGGAGTATAGTCACAGATAGAATACGTGAACCTGAATTCTGTTAGATGCAGGAGATGGTTCTGTGATAGATAGTAGATTGGCGGTTAGGATCAGATCAGCCATGATCTTATTGAATGGCGGAGCAGGCTCGAGGGGCCGATTGGCCTACTCCTGCTCCTATTTCTTATGTTCTTATGTAACCTAGGCATGGGTCTTTTCGTGCTGCTTGAACAAAGGATAAAGCTTATATTTATACACTGTTTTCTTATCAAACTGGAACTGGCATTCCCTAATATGGTAGTCTCTGGCTACTGCTATGTACAGAGACACAAGTCTACATTTTACATCAACAACCTTGCGTGTAAAATGCCTTGTCCTTGCTATGGTAAACATATCCAAGACTGGTTGGTTGCGAACACCGGCTGTTGCTAAGTGAAATCTATATCTCTCTCTCTCCCTCTCTCTCTAATGATGCCAACCACTTTTTTTCCCATATTGATGAACTAAACATGAACACCTTTCGGAAGCTGAATTAATCGAGTTCTGTATGCCAACAGACCCTGTATTTGTTTCTTGTCACTGGTTTACTGGAACCATTGATCTCTCAGTTGCCCTTCCCCCATTCTGCTCCAGCACTGCAGTGTCCGGCTCTGGATGAGTCTGTTGGTGTCTTTAACTGTCACAGTTCCTAGAAGGATCTGAGGAGTTCAAATTCTTGCTTTACTGTCCCTCAACATATTTCCTTTCTTTGTATGGAGCTGCCCGAAGTATCACCTTACATTTAATATTGATTCTAAGGGGTCTCTGAGGTTGGAGGCTCCTGTTCCGCTTTTCTTTATATTCGGGAGATTGAACAGTTGTGTAAAAGAGATGCTCATCACCCTGTAACTGTAAATTCCGATGTTCTGTTGCGGACATTTTGCAGTAGAGGCAGAAAGTATCAGGTGTGACATCGAGAAACACAATATAAATGGATGAACCTGAGTGACAGTTTAATCTGCTTCTCCTTGTTCACCAGAACCAATCATATAAGGTCGCCAACCGAAGGGGAATTGTCCGTGGATCGGTTCTGTACCCCTGTGTAGTTCAGGGCGAGGAACACTCAGGGACTCTGTTAAAGTGAATAAACCAGAGACTGACCTATGCTCAATGTGAGATCTTTGTAGCTGCAGTTCCTGGAGGTGCCACGAGGTGACAGCACGATTCTGGGTCTGATCGCTGATATTAAGCACCAACTTTAGTGCATGTAAGCCTTTTTTGGCGGACCCCTTGAAACCTTCTCGTGGACCACTAGGGGGCCGTGGACCCCTGGTTGAGAACCCATGCTTTAAACAATAGATTATTTGATATCTTATTAGAGGAAACTATCCAACTATTACAAGGATGTTTGTAAGGAAATAAAGTGTACTCCTACATATCATCTACGTCATATAATTACATAGAATTGCATAGAATATACAGCATAGAAACAGGCCATTCCTCCAAACTAGTCTGTGCTGGTGTTTATACTCCACATGAGTCTCCTTCCATTCCATCTACCTCATCTCAGCTTTTCAGCATTTCTTTCTATTCCCTTTTCTCTCATGTACTCATCTAGTTCCCTTTTGAAAGCATTTAAATAATAAACAAGTTAAATGATACAACTTTAATATCTTTAGGTTTATCACTAAAATAATATCACTCTCTCTGAGTCTCACTAGTCTGTCTCTAGTCTGCAGTAGTGTCTGTCTCTGTCCCATATCACCAAAATGCTTCTAGGCCTTTGGGGCAGTTTTTAGCTCCACTGTGCAATGTCAGAGCTGCTAATCAATGTATAGAAATAATCGACTGGAGATGGGATGCAAACAACATTTTAATAATGCTCAAAATGATTTATCATTTAATATTGAAAGTAATGAAAAGATTATAATGCATTGCTGTTAAAGTGTTAAAAATGGATACTGTTTGCATTGCTAGTGAAATTTTATGGCCAAATACATCATTGGGATTAAACTTTAATTTTTCTAGATGTACGAAATGCTTATAAATTCACTGGGACAGAATAAACAACAAATGATAAGTAATGTAGGCATGATTTTCCAAATGTAAAACGTGTAGTTGATTGTAGCTTACTTTTCGTGTACTGTATGACAACAGCTGCCTACAGAAGAGCAACATTGCACTGTCAGTATAGATCCAAGTTATAAACACCTACAAGATGTACTGCCCAAAGTTTCCTGCCAAAATTTGTAAATTCCAAAGGCATTATTATTGAATAATTCTATTAGGGAATTAACATCTGCTTTTTGATTATGGTGAATTTTGAACAATAGCAACTATGATTTGTTCTGATATCAACAACACAATTAGCCACACTATAATGTCTAAGTAGTTTTTTTATTACAATTAGGGGTAGAAATTAGGTCGCGCCCCATTTGGGGCGCAAATATCGTCCGGACGCAAATATTAGCGCCTGGCGCTAATTATCGGCACTGACAGGAAACTTCACTTTTACCGCCCCGGGAGGTGAGTGGAGCGCTAAAGCAGGCGCTGCACACCTCTCTTAAGGCGCAAAGGCCGAGCAGTGAGGCGCTAACTCGGAGCGCTGGCGAAGCTCATGTAATGTCAGTCAGCAATGGAACACACACACAATGGCACGGGCCAGTTCTTAAAGGGGATGGTTAATCTTGCTTTCCATCCACATCCTGTTCATTGCTGCCTTGAATCTCGGCCTGGAGAGACTTGCACATCAAATGTGCTGGAAAGAACAATGGAGAGCACCAGGCAAAGAGCTCAGAGTGCAGCTCCCACAGTCTCTGCTAAATCGATACAAGGAATGGCAAATCAAAATGAACCTGCAAAGTGCTGCTCAGTACCCAAAACTCCTTCACACAACGTTGAATCTCTCCAGAAGTCTCTCCCTCTCTCTCTCAGAATGCGTAGTTCAAAAATGCCACCAACAATAAAAGACAGGAAGAGGCCCCCTTTAAATAGCGCCCCCCCCAGCCCCACAGCGATTGATAGCGTTCCAGTCTTCTGGTCGTTGGAAGCGCCAGGCGGTAAGGCAGGGGGCGCCACTCAATTTCCGCTACGGGGCGCCACAAGGGCGTTGCACCATGGAATGACGTCACAATCTGCGCGCGCAGGTGGTCGCAGCGGTAAGTTTTAGCGCCGCCGCACAATCTCAAGTTAAGTTCTCAAGCGGCGCAAACATCGCTGCGCCCGGGCGTTAGCGGCTTTGCGCCCCATTAGCGCCCTCTTAAGGCGCTAACGGGAGGCGCAACCAAGTGAATTTTTACCCCTTAATCTTTAAAAAAAATTATTCTCAGGCTATGGGCAACACTGTCAAGACTATATTTATTGAGCATCCCTTGTTTTTTTTTATTCCCTCCTGGGATGTGGGCGTCGCTAGCAATGCCAGCATTTATTGCCCATCCCTAATTGCCCTTGAGAAGGTGGTGGTGAGATGCAGCCTTAAACCACTGCAGTCAGTGCGGAGAAGGTACTCCCACAGTGCTGTTAGGGAGTGAGTTCCAGGATTTTGACCCAGCGACGATGAAGGATCGGTGATATATTTCCAAGTCAGGATGGTGTGTAACTTGGAGGGGAACTTGCAGGTGATGGTGTTCCCATGCGCCTGCTGCCCTTGGTTGAGGTAACGGGTTTGGGAGGTGCTGCTGAAGAAGTCTTGGCGAGTTGCTGCAGTGCATCTTGTAGATGGTACACACTGCAGCCACGGTACGCTGGTAGTGGAGGGAGTGAATGTTTAAGGTGGTGGATGGAGTGCCAATCATGTGGGCTGCTTTGTCCTGGATGATGTCGAGCTTCTGGGGTGTTGTTGGAGCTGCACTCATCCAGGCAAGTGGAGAGTATTCCATCACACTCCTGACTTGCGCCTTGTAGATGGTGGAAAGACTTTGGGGAGTTAGGAGGTGAGACACTCGCCACAGAATACCCAGCCTCTGACCTGCTCTTGTAGCCACAGTATTTATGTGGCTGGTCCAGTTAAGTTTCTGGTCAATGGTGACCCCCAGGATGTTGATGGTGGGGGATTCGGCGATAGTAATGCCGTTGAATGTCAAGGGGCGGATGTTGGACTCTCGCTTGTTGGAGATCGTCATTGCCTGGCACTTTTGTGGCGTAAATGTTATTTGCCGCTTATCAGCCCAAGCCCGAATGTCATCCAGGTCTTGCTGCATTCGGGCATGGACTACTTCATTATCTGAGGAGTTGCAAATGGAACTGAACACTGTGCAATCATCAGCGAACATCCCCACCTTATGATGGAGGGAAGGTCATTGATGAAGCAGCTGAAGATGGTTGGGCCTAGGACACTGCCCTGAGGAACTCCTGCAGCGATGTCCTGGGGCTGAGATGATTGACCTCCAACAACTACAGCCATCTTCCTTTGTGCTAGGTATGACTCCAGCCAGTGGAGAGTTTTCCCCCTGATTTCCATTGACTTCAATTTTACTGGAGCTCCTTGATGCCACACTCGGTCAAATGCTACCTTGATGTCAAGGGCAGTCACTCTCACCTCACCTCTGGAATTCAGCTCCTTTGTCCATGTTTGGACCAAGGCTGTAATGAGGTCTGAATCCGAGTGGTCTTGGCGGAACCCAAACTGATCATTGGTGAGCAGGTAATTGATGAGTAAGTGCCGCTTGATAGCACTGTCGACCTTCCATCAGTTGGCCTGGGAAGGTGTTGTTGAGCCTTCCAGGATATTAACCCAACAGCAATGAAGGATCAATGATATTTGTCCAAATTAGGATGGAGTGTGACTTGGAGGGAAACTTGGAAGTGATGATGTTCCCACGACATTGCTGCTCTTGTTCTTCTCAATGATAGAGGCCGTACGGGAGAGAAGTGCTTTCAAAATAACTTTGCTGAGTTGCTGCATTGCATCCCATCGATAGTCCATACTGCAACCAAAGCGTACTGATATTGGAGGGGGTATATATTGAAACCAATCAAGCAAACCATTCTTTCCTGAACAGTATCACAGTTTTTGAGTGTCGTTGCGGCTCCACCCATCCAGGCAAGTGGTATGCATCCTATCACACTCTTGACTTGAGTCTTGTAGCTACTTTTGAGAGTTTCAGAAGTTAGGAGAGGAGTCACTCATTACAGAGTACCTCTGCCTTGCTTTTATAGCCATGTTGCTAATATGGCTGGTTCAATTAAACTTCTGGCCAATGGAGGTCTCCCCAGGGAGTTGATGGCATAGGGCTCGCTGATGGTAGTGCCTTTGAAGATTAGGGGAGGTGGTTGGGTCTTTTCTTGGTGGAACTTATACTTGGCTGGCACTTATGTGGCACATATGTTGTGAAGCCACTTGTCAAACCTACTCTGGATGTTGTATAGATTCTGTTGTAGGCTGGCATGGGCTGCTTCATTATTGGAGATGTTGTGAGTGGAGATGAACACTGGATCATTAGCAAGAAACTCCATTCCTGAACTTATGCATCTGACGATGGCTGGACCAACGACGCTTCCCTAAGATGATCTGGAGCTGTAATGATTGGCCTACTACAACCACAACCATCTTCCTTTGTGTCGGGTAAACTCCAGCCACTGGAGTGTTTTCCCTTTGACGCCCAATGATCTAGGTTTTTCTCAGGCTTCTTGGTGCCATACTAAGTCAAATGCTATCTTGACCTCTGTGTCTCTGAAGGAGAAAGAAATAGCCTGATTGTCAGCTCATGCTAAGAAGTGCAAGTGAGAACAGGAACAAGCTCTGTTGCGATGCCCTCCACAGTTGAATAACTATCCAACACTCATTATCTGGGTTCACACATAAGGGATTATTTTCTAAGTCTGTGCTTCCAGTGGGCAACTACACCTGCCAGGAGCAAGTATCGGAAATCTGGTTGCATAATGTGCACAGTTCTATGACCCATTAGTTAAATAGTCAGAAAATCATACACAGCGTGCACCTAAACTTTTAAAATGTACTTCTGGAAGGCACACTGAGCCTGACACCAGATTACCCCTATAAGAAATGGCCAGTTGAATAAGGTACTGGAAGTTTTCAGGAGCCATGTAAATCTTCCCTACAAAAATCAAAAGCCCTCACGAGAGTAGGAGGGAAAATAGATGTTTTTGTTGTTGTAGAAACAAATGCTTTATGTAATACTAAAGCATTATGTTATCACCGCAATTTAGTCACCAGAACAAAAAAAAGTTGTAAAGTTTCTGATATTACATTTTTTGAACCTTGTATTTCCCTCTCGTTAAAAGCTTGATTTCTATGTAACACCAACAGTGGTTCGCAATAGTTAGCTGAAGAGTTCTAATGTAACAACCCTCACCATCTTATTGTTTCAGATATACAAAAAAACATAGATATGGGAAATCTTTATAGAGATCAATTAGCCAGCTACCATCTGTCCTGGTTCTGTAATATTTATAGTTTTTTCCAAGATCAGTTTTGCTGAAAAGGCTCATTAGCCTTGTGACTCAAAATAATCTTGAAAATAATAATGAAAAATACTATCATGAAAACACAATGAGAATTAATTAATTTTAGAAAAATATGGATAACCTATAGAAGCAGCTAACACCCATTATGATGTAGGGCATTGATAAAACACCAATTATTAAATATTATTAAGGATTCATCATCATAAAAAGTTACATTGAATGCACCTCATTTGGTTAGGTTGATGAGGATAACCAACAGTTTACACACAAAATAACAACAGAAAATGCTGCAAATACTCAGCAGGTCAGGCAGCATCCATGGAGAGAGAAACAGAGTTAACGTTTCAGGTCTGTGACCCTTCGTCAGAACTGGAAAATGTTAGAGATGTAATAGGTTTTAAGCAGGTGCAGAGGTAGGGAAAGGGGGGAGGGAGGAAAGAACAAAAGGAACGGTCTGTGATAGGGTGGAAGGCAGGAGAGATTAAATGTTGCAAATGGGGATGGCAGAATCATCAACAGCTGCCGCCTGAAAAAATAGGGACAGGGGTTATAGTCTGAAATTGTTGAACTCAATGTTGAGTCCAGAAGGCTGTAAAGTGCCTAATCGAAAGATGAGGTGCTGTTCCTCGAGCTTACGTTGAGCTTCATTGGAACAGTGTAAGAGGCCGAGGACAGAGAGGTCAGAGTGGGAGTGGAGCGGAGAATTAAAGTGACAAGCAACCAGAAGCTCGGGGTCCCCCTTTCAGACTGAACGGTGGTGTTCCGCAAAGCGGTCACACAATCTGCGTTTGGTCTCCCCAATGTAGAGGAGACTGCATCGTGAGCAGCGAATACAGTATACTTTTTACATACAGTTTACATACAAATTCTGCTGAATTTTTAAAGAGGAGAAGCCGTTGTTTTGTGGAGAGAATTGAATAGGAAATTTAAAGAAACTGTAAGGTGCATCACATTGAGAAGGGGGTGATGCTGAGGCTGTGATCCTGTAAAAGGTATAAAGCATAGGAACATAATAGTAGGTCATTCAGCCCTTCGAGCCTGTTCCACCATTCAATTAGATCATGGCTGATCCATACCTCAACTCCAGTCACCCGCCTTTGCTTCATATCCCTTGATACTCTTATCTAACAAAAATCTATCTATCTCTATCTATCTTTTTTATTCGTTCATGGGATCTGGGCGTCGCTGGCAAGGCCAGCATTATTGCCCATCCCTAATTGCCCTTGAGAAAGTGGTGGTGAGCCGCCTTCTTATACTGCTGCAATCCATGTGGCGAAGGTACTCCCACATTGCTGTTAGGGAGGGAGTTCCAGGATTTTGACCCAGCAACGATGAAGGAATGGTGATATACTTCCAAGTCAGGATGGTGTGTGACTTGGAGGGGAATTTGGAGGTGGTGGTGTTCCCATGCGCCTGCTGCCCTTGTCCTTCTAGGTGGAAGAGGTCACGGGTTTGAGAGGCACTGCCGAAAGAGCCTTGGCGAGTTGCTGCAGTGCATCTTGTAGATGGTACACACTGCAGCCACGGTACGCCAGTGGTGGAGGGAGTGAATGTTTAAGTTGGTAGATGAGATGCCAATCAAGCGGGCTGCTTTGTCCTGGATGGTGTCGAGCTTCTTGAGTGTTGTTGGAGCTGCACTATTCTAGGTAAGTGGAGAGTATTCCATCACACTCCTGACTTGTGCCTTGTAAATGGTGGATAGGCTTTGGGGAGTCAGGAGGTGAGACACTCGCTGCAGAATAGCTAGCCTCTGACCTGCTGTTGTTGCCACAGTATTTATGTGGCTGGTCCAGTTACGTTTCTGGTCAATGGTGACCCCCCAGGATATTGATGGTGGGGGATTCAAGATGGTAATGCCATTGAATTTCAAGGGTTAGACTCTCGGTTATTGGAGATAGTCATTGCCTGGTACTTGTGTGGCGTGAATGTTGCCTGCCACTTATCAGTCCAAACCTGAATGTCATCCAGGTCTTGTTGCATGCGGACATGGACTGCTTCATTATCTGAGGAGTTGCGAATGGCACTAAACACTGTGCAGTGTGCGAACATCCCCATTTTTGACCTTATGATGGAGGGAAGGTCATTGATGAAGCAGCTGAAGATGGTTGGGCCTTGGACACTGCCCTGAGGAACTCCTGCAGCGATGTCCTGGGGCTATGATGATTGACCTTCAACCACCATAATCATCTTCCTTTGTGCTGGGTATGACTCCAGCCAGTGGAGAGTTTTCCCCCTGATTCCCATTGACTTCAGTTTTACTAGGGCTCCTTGATGCCACTCTCGGACAAATGCTGCCTTGATGTCAAGGGCAGTCACTCTCACCTCACCTCACCTCCCCTCCATCTAAAGCACATTGGGCTCCCAGTTTACTTGTCTACCTGGGGAGTGAACAACTTCTGAGATTCTGGTAGGTCCAGGTCAGTTTCATGCTGTTTGAATGTTGAGAACTGACAGCAACAATAAGTTCTTGTAGAAAAAATATAAAACTACACAAACAGTCTATTATCCCAAACTCACCACTTGTGTTTAGCTTGGTTCATGATATGTGTATGACCTTTTCTTTCAGCCTTCTACTCGTAACAATCTCTGTTAGAATCCAACTTGGTTATAAATTTGTAGGGCTGGATTTTGCCATTGGGGGCGGGTTGGGGGCGGGTCAGGTGGTCAGCGAGTCCCGCTCCCGCCTCCGATGTCAGGCGGGATAATTTAGCTACTTTGCCCTAATTGGGCAATTGATTCCCAGCGTGTGCGCACCCCTGGCCCAATGAGTCTTTTGGGCCTGAAACTCGCCTCTGATGACGTTATTTATGCAGCTGCATTTAAGGGCGCCAAGCAGCCTTGGTTCATTTTCTGCTTCAAAACTTTTATTTGCTAATCTTCTAACTGTTTGGTCCTCCTGAAATGTCTAGTTCAAGGGCCAAGGCCTCATCCCGGTTAGATGATGACTGCCTCCCTGCTCTGGTGGAGGGAGCCAGAGCTCAGAAGGAGGTGCTGTTTCCTTCCTCTGGGAGGAAAAAACCTCCCGAGCAGACGAATGCTGTGTGGCTGCAAGTGGCACAGGAGGTCAGTTCGAGATCAATGTGCAGCAGAACCTGGCTGCAGTGCCGAAAGAGGTTTAATGACCTTGTCCGCACAGGAAAAGTGAGTATAACATCACCATTACCCTCAATCTGCTCCCCATCGCCTCTCATCACCAGCACTCTGCATTGTCAACCTCCTCCTCCACATCCCACTTTACCCTTACATCCCTTGCACCCTTAACCATCCCTCTCTCTCTATGTACACAATCATTTAACTATTCGACTATGCTGGCCTCGCACTCCTTATCACTGTTATGCTATGACAACAACTAACAACACACAGGGAGGGCCCTTGGTCTTGGGACCTCACTCCATCTTTGTGTCCTTCTAAGCATCTATGCTATGGATTCTCTACACTCACTCCATCATTCTCACTCAAACTCCACTTGTGTCCCTCATTGCAGGAAAAGAGAGCCCACAATAAGAGGGAAAGGGTGAAGACAGGAGGAGGGCCACCCTCAATAGCCCAGCTCACCAGCACTGAGAAGGCGGCCTGAGAGATCGTGGGAGCCGAGGAGGATGTGGAAGTGGGGGATGGACAGACGGGCACATCAGAGCAAGCTGGTGACAGAATAGATTTGCATCTCTCTCATTTACATTGCATGAGTGACTGATATGGCTTCTGATGCTCAAACAGATTGACTTATGATCATCTGCACAATTCCATGTGCATGCAACGTTTATATCACATGTCTAACTCATTCCTTTACTCCCCCACAGGACCATCGACAGCCCCCCTCCCCACTGTCCAGGAGGAAGAGCCTGAGCCAGAAGACCCCTCAGAGGAACCTGCAACCTCTGAGGGCGCAGCGTCAGCAGAATTAAGCGCACCCAGCATCAGCGCAGACACTCACACCTCGGTGGGACCTTCGGGAGATAGAGTAGTGTTGTCACCTGGTGTATCACAGCTCACAAGTGAGCATCAGCAGATGGTGGAGACAGGGACAGCAGTGGAGAGTCCTCGTCGGAGGCCGCAGGGCGCTCCCAGCTCGGCTCAGCTGCATGTGGACCCTGTGCCTCCGGGTCCATTCAGAAGGAGAGCGGTGATTGAACTCCAGGAACAGGTGCAGAAGTCTCTGGCAGTTTTCTCTCCAGGGTCACTGCGAGTGTGGAGAGGATGGAGGAGTCCAACTCTAACATGAACAGAGCCTTTGTGGAGGCATTGGCGCATGAACGCATCACCACGGAAAGGATGGCAACCTCCGTGGAAAGGATGGCAACCTCCGTGGAAAGGATGGCTACGGTTGAGGAGAGGTTGGCTACTGCCATGGAGCAGCTAAGTCGCCAGAGTGTTGAAAGCATGGTGATTGTTCAGAATAGACTGACATCTCTGGAGGAGCGATGGGCAGCTATTGAGCAGAGAAACCAGAGCTTCATGGAAGCCTTTGGAGTAGGACTGTCAGTGCAGATACGGGTCCTCGTGGCCCCGCTGATGTGCAGCAAGGTGCTGTCAAGCCACTTGCTAGCTCTGAAGTGGGGCTGACCCATGAGAGGGATGTTGGTGGTAGACAACAAGGAAGTGGGGGCTCCTCTCGAAGCGCTCACACTCCCATGCCACTGTAGAGCCCTCGGTCAGAGCCCCACCAGAGTCCGCACCCAACTGAGATGGGCGTCTCAGCCCCTGCACAGCCGCAGGAGGAGCAGACTGTTGGTGAGCCCTTACAGGCTCGCAACCCCAGAGGACGCCCGCCAAAGGTGTCGAGGCAGGAGCAGCATGAAAGTGAGCAAGGGGCCTCCACATCTGCTGAAGCCACAGGAGAAGCACCACGCTAGGAGCACGCATAAGTGGAAGATAAATCACAAGTAGTCACAAGGGTAGTCACTTGGGTGTTCTGTTGTGTTTAATTGTTAAATGCCATCCTATAGTCAATGTAATAAAATGAAGTGATGGCAAACTGTTGAAGTTCTGGGCTGTGTCATTTCGCAAATGGAAGTTCCACATTGAGGGCTCACAGCGACTTGGATTTGTCATGATGGTGGTCAGAGTGATAGGAAGCCGCAGGTTCTTGTCCATTGTCTATGGTGTGGCAAGAAGGTGCGAGCCAAATGTGTTTGATTGGGCAACCTAAGCAAATCTGGCCAAGATGAGTGTATTCCTTGCATCCCGGGCAGCAATGTGCTCGTGTGCTACTGCCGCTGGTTGATGCGCCTCCGCAAGGTCTTCATTCTCGTTCTCCTCCTCCTCCTCCTCCTCCTCCTCCTCCTCATCCTCCTCCTCATCTGAGGAGGCTATGCGCTGAGCCACATGTCCCTCAGGCAGCTACAAGCCACAATGCTGTGTGATGTTGTGAAGTGCACAGCAGACCACGGCGATTCTGAAGACCCTAGCTGTTGAGTACTGCAGGGCTCCACCTGATCTATCAAGGCATCTGAATCGCATCTTCAGCAAGCCGATGGTTTGCTCGATAATGGATCTGGTCGAAATGTGGCTGGAGTTGTAGCGCTCTTCAACTTCGTTGGATGGCCTCCTGAACGGCGTCATAGCCATGTCTTCAGGGCATAGCCCTTGTCTCCAAGTAGCCATCCGCAAAGTTGGTTTGGCGGATTGAAGAGCGGAGGCACACTAGACTGCCGCAGGATGAACGAGTCATGGCAACTGCCAGGGTACTTGGCGCAAACATGCAAAATGTCCTTCTTGTGGTTACACACCAGCTGCACGTTGAGGGAGTGGAAGCCCTTGCGGTTGACAAAAAGAGTTGGATTGTGATGCCACATGTGTGCAGTCTACGACGCCCTGCACCCCTGGCAAGCCTGCCATATTTGCGAATTCAACCGCACGCGCAGTTATACTTGCTTGATCCTTGGAGAAGTTTATGTAATTGTGCGCCTTTGCAAAGAGGGCATCTGTTACCTGCGTGATGCAAGTGTGTGCGGCCGACTGGGAGATGCCGTTGATGTCTGCTGATGATCCCTGGAATGAGTCTGAAGCAAAAAAGTTGAGGGCGGTGGTGACTTTTACAGCCACTGGTAAGGGGTGTCCACCCAATCCTCTGGGCTCCAGGTGTTGGGGCAGCATTGCACAGATGTCACCCACTACCTCTCGCGAAAGTCTCAGCCTCCTTTGGCACTGCTGCTCAGTCATGTTGAGGAAGCTCATCCTCATCCTGTAAACCCTGTTTTGGGGGTATCTCCTGCGGCAAAGTGCTTCCCTGTGCTGGTGCCTTCTGCCCTGTGCACCATCAGGTGGGTGAGCAGCAGGTTGGCGCTCCTGTTGTTGCTGCTGCTATTGCTGCTGTTGTTCCTGGTTCTGCTGGTGCCGTGGCTGCTCTTCGTCCGAATCTGAGGTCCAGGAGGAAAGGAAATAAATGGTTCCCATTCTGCTGGTATATACCTCAGTTGAGGAAGCGCTCAGTCAATGTGGGGAGAGGGTTTTCCCAGGAGGTCACAATCGAGATGGATCTCAGCTTCATTACTTCCAAAATCAGTAGATCTGCAAAAAGTTCTCCAAGACCTGAGAAAACAAAGTACTGCCACCTGCAACTGATCCTTGTTGAAAACTCTGTTTTTATGGTGGAGCTGCAGCTGTTAGGAAGCCAGCCACTTGTGAACCCGACAGGATTAGCTGGCGTGTTTCAGGAGAGATGGCAGCACACTGGAAATGTGGCAAAATTTGAAAGGCCTCTCAAAATGGGATTATAGAGGTCGTTAAGTAGCAGTTAAGTGCCTTAAGGGCCTATCCCGCCGCTTGGAGGCGGGACCGAAACGGAGTCTGCAAGCCCGCCTTTGGGAAAGTTGTGCGGAGGCGGGTTGACAGCGGGATCGGAACCCGCCGTCATTTTTTACAACGTTCCCACCTGACCCACCTTCAAACCCGCCTCCTTGGGGCTGGTAAAATCCAGCCCGTAATGTCAGGAGGCCTTTTAGAATGGAGCACTTTCAGGTCACAAATGCTGTACGTGTTATGTACGTAGCTTAAGCAAAACATAAAATAAAATAAAGTAAAACAAAGGAGAAAAAACAGAAAAAAATTTGATGCTTTAAAAGAGATTTTTTTTTAAACATTTTACATTCCTCGCATTAAGACATCTCAGGACACTTTACAGTGCAGAGAAGGGTAAAAGGAAAAAAGCAGTAGGAAAGAATAGGTAGATAGAATCAAAGGATGAAAGCAGAAAAGCTGGAGAAGAGAAAAGCCTTGATAAGACTTTGAAAGCAACAGGGAAAGAAATAAGGCAGAGAGACTTTGGGAGGGAGTTTCAGAGGACAGGGGCATGGTGACTGAAAGAGTGGCCACAAATAGAGGATGGGGCTAAGGATCACACTAGTGTCAGAGGAGCAACAGATACAAGCAGGAACATAGTGCTGAAGGAGGTTGCTGAGGAAGGGTGGGACAAGGCTGCATAAGCATTTGAAGGCAGGGATAAGGATATTGAAACTGATATGGAGGGGCACAGGGAGATAATGGTACTTTGTGAGAGCCAGGATGATGGAAGTATTGGGCTTTGAGTGAGTAAGGACTCAGGCAATGGCATTCTAAATGAATTGCCATTTATGGACAGTGGAAGCGGGGAGGTTGGCCAGGAGAGCATTGGAGAACTCAAACCTTGAAATGATACAGATTTGGAAGAGAGCTTTGGCAGCAGTCGGGGAGAGCTAGGAGCAGAGGTCAATCATGTTTTGAAGGTGAGAAAGGCAGTCTTGGTGACAGAATGGATATCATGAAGAAAACAAAGCTCCAGATCAAGTGATATGCCAACGTTCCGAACTACCGGACTTAGCCTGAGATGGCAATTGGTGAAGTTGATGGAGTTAAGAGGAGGGGTAATAAAGTTGGTCCAGAGTGAAAGACTATTACAAAACAGAAAAAAAAATGCTCTGCATTTGGATCGGTGTGAGAGTCAAAATATTAACAGCGATTAGTTAGGTACTTAATTGGAAGAAGAATGGACCCAGATCAATATATTTCAAATGAAAAGCAGACAGCTACCACCATGACATGGATTAGCAGAAACTCAAAACCAGGGCAGCAGCTGAAACCAGGGCAACACCTGAAACTAGGGCAACATCTAAAACCAGATCAGTATCTGAAAGCAGAGCTGCACCAGAAACCAGATCAGTATCTGAAACAAGGCCAGTAGCTGAAATCAATGCAACACCTGAATCTTTGGGTTTTGCGTGCTTTTGTTCAAGTTACATGTGGAGTCCATTCTCTTTTGTCATAAGTTAGCCCTGCAACACAGGAGCAATGAGTTATGCAATGTCCAGAAGGAATTCTGTTATGATTTTGATTCATTGATTTTTTTTTTACAAAGGCGACTCCAAGGATCATCGGAAGACAGCATTTATTGTTTACTTCTGCTGGCCATTTTAAAATGTTTTAATGGGAGGATTTGTCCCTGTGAAGCCAAATTTGAAATGGTGGGAAGAAAGAATATGGGAGTCTTTTAACTTTTGGAATGATCATCCTGGAGTCACCTGTGGATTGTGCTGCACAAGCCAGAATATAGAGGGGGAAAGTCGCAGTGATATATCTGCCACAGTGGATTGATGACTGGTTTCATTGCCACCCCACACCCAATCTATGCAAGAAGGCATAATTCACAAAAAAATCTGTGGTTAATTTGCTCGTAAGCCAAAAGTAGTAAGCCTCTCTTACCGCTCTGAGAGCTATCTGTTCAGAGCTTCAGTGAGTTCTTTGTAAGCCAGTCTGTAGAGACTGATGGATCAGCATCCATTTTCATTGTTACTACGTACAGATAGCCCTGGCTTTCCCATTGGCACTCCAGTACAAACTCTTCAAGACTTTCTACATTGTCAGTAGACACCAAAGCTTGGGTGCACCCAAGATTTTAGAAAACCCTCACAACCGCACTGAGAAATTCTTCTAATTCTGGTCCTTAGCGTATAAGAAGTTTACATTTTAAATTCCATTTTTTGCAAGATGTCTGTTGAATCTGCAGAAAGGATTTGAACATTCTTTTTGCAGTTTACAATTGGATGATCATTCCCAGGTGTTGATTCAAAAAAAGCTATTGCTCCAAACATTGTTAAACCGAGGCTCTGTCTACCCTCACAGGTGGATATAGAAGATCCCATGGCACTTTTTCGAAGAAGAGCAGGGGAATTCTCCCAGTGTCCTGGCCAATATTTATCCCTCAACAAACATCACTAAAAAAAAGATTATCTAGTCATTATCACATTGCTGTTTGTGGGACCTTGCTGTGCACAAATTGGCTGTCGCGCTTCCTGCATCACAACGGTGACTGCACTTCAAAAGTACTTTGTTGGCTGTGAAGCGCTTTGAGACATCCTGAGGTTGTAAAAGGCACCATATAAAATGCAAGTCTTTCTTTCCTTTTCGCAAATAATCGGAATGATGTGAAGTTGCAGCAAAGTTAACAGGGTCTATTCCTAAATTGTCTCGTTTTAATATGCACTAGTGGTATTTTAATACCAATAAAATACACCAATCTGAATTCATTGCTAAAATATTTTCTGCAGATCACAAGTTCAATTCCTCTACACAAATCAAAATCACAGTTGTGTTCAGATACATGGCTTCATAACTGCTCTTCTTTTGATAATGTTCTCATCTCCATGCTGGATACTTTCATTGCAGGAACCACAGAACTGGGTCTTTTGGAGTAATAGATATGCTCGGCTGGTTGGGCCTAACCCTGAGGTAAAGAGGTTAGGGCTAAGGTAGCAGAGATCTTGGAGCTGAGGACATTGCTGAAAGCCATAGAATTTTTTTTTCCATTTATCAACTCTTTTTGCTTTCTGTTACTGAGTCAGGTGTTAACATAATTTGCCATTAATTCCATGAGCATTAACTTTTATCAGCCTCAAGGGGAGATTTTGTGAAACCCAGGCTGCAATTTCGCCTACCGTGGTGGGTCCGGTGAGGCCAGGGGTCGGTGGCAGGGTGCGACCCCGCTGCTGGCTCCAGCCCGCTCTATAGAGTGAACTTACGATGATTGGGCTTGCTAATCCCGCCCAGCACATTTCTCGATCAATTGAAGGAAGCGGGTCTGATGACATCACTTGATGACGCGTCATCTGCCGGTTTCCTTAAAGGGACCATGCGCAAATTGATTTTGACAGTTCTGCTGTCAGTGTTCTGCAGCATTGAGGTGCTGTAAACACTGACAAGCACTGCACAGAGGTGCCGGCTGCACTCAGGCTCTCCCATGACTCCCTCCATATGTTTATGGAGGGAGTCACAGCACGCAGGGAGGTGTTCTTCCCTTCCCATGGGCGGAAGAGACCTCCCCAGGAGATCAATACAGCCTGGTTGCACATTGCACAGGAGGACACAAGCAGGGATGTCGTTAGGAGGACCAGGCTGCAGTGGCACAAACGTTTCAATGATCTCAATAGATCACAAAACGTTACTGCAAAGCCACACGCAACTTCATCCTGATGTGCCACTCATCACATTCCCATCACTCTGCCTTCCTGTCCTACTCCTGCACATTCTTACTCACACCAACTTATCTTGCACCTCCACCCATCCCTCTCTATCGTCATTATCACTTCCCCATCTCACTAGCCACCCTCACACTCACCTGCATCCTACTGCAAGCATACCAACTAACAACACAGAAGGGTAGGCACCTGGGTGTTTTAGTTTCTGTTAATGTACTGTCAAACATTGAAATCTTTATTTTCAACACTTTGCGTTCTTGGACAGATTTGTGTGTACCTTTGGAAGTGGCTTAGTGAGTTGCAGTGAATGGTGAGACATAACGATACCTCCCACAATGCTGATGAGTGTGAAAGGAATGGCTTGGGCATTGTAGGGATGCTTTATGGTGTTGGTGTGGGGTGGTGCCAACCTGGTGCATCATGTGGCAGCCAGGGTGTACAGCATCAAGTGAAGTAAATCTGGCCATGGTGAGGCCATCCCTGGCGTCCCGGGCAACAATGTGGTCGGGTGCTGATGCCCTGTGTCCTATACAGCACCAGCTGATTGTGAAGAAGGTTGGTGCTGCTGGTGTGCCTGTTGCTGCTGATGTTGGGGCTGATCGTGGTGGGATTCTGAGGACTAAGGTGAGATATTTTCAAGGGCACTGATGCTGATGGAATAGATGGCAGGTGAGGTTGAGATGACAGAAGTGATCTGTCAATGGTGAGAGTGGTTGTTCCAATGTAGAATTCGCAAATTATCGCGATTTGAAAATAATGAGAAAGAGACATAGGGGGAAAAATTCAGTTGGTTGCGCCTCCCGTTAGCGCCTTAAGAGGGCGCTAATGGGGCGCAAAGCATCTAGCGCCCAGGCGCGGCGAAGTTTGCGCCGCTCGCGAAATTAACTAGACATTTTGCGGCAGCGCTAAACACTACCGCCACGATCTCCTGCGCCGGCAGATCATGACGTCACTCGAGTGCGCAACGCCCCGGTATCGCCCCGGTGCGGATATTGAGTGGCGCCTCCTGCCTTACCGCCTGACGCTAGCAACGACAGGTTGAGGGGAGCGTTCTGCAGTCATGAAGGGAAAGGGGGAGCGCTATTTAAAGGTGACCGCTTCCTGCCTTTTATTGTTGGTTCCATTTTTGAACTACGCATTCTGAGAGAGAGAGAGGGGGAGAGACTTCTGGAGAGATTCAACGTTGTGTGAAGGAGTTTTGGGTACTGAGCAGCACTTTGCAGGTTCATTTTGATTTGCCATTCCTTGTATCGATTTAGCAGAGACTGTGGGGGCTGCACTCTGAGCTCTTTGCCTGGTACTCTCCATTGTTCTTTCCAGCACATTTGATGTGCAGGTCTCTCCAGGCCGAGATTCAAGGCTGCAATGAGCAGGATGTGGATGGAAAGCAAGATTAAGTATCCCCTTTAAGAACTGGCCCGTGCCATTGTGTGTGTGTTATATTGCTGACTGACATTACATGAGCTTCGCCAGCGCTCTGAGGTAGCGCCTCGCTCCTCGGCCTTTGCTCCTTAAGACAGGTGTGAAGCGCCTGATTTAGCACTGCAATCACCTCCAGGGGCGATAAAAGTCAAGTTTGCAGTCGGTGGCGATAATTAGCGCCAGGCGCTAATCTTTGCGCCCGGCCGATAATTGCGCCCCAAATGGGGCGATACTGAATTTCTCCCCCATACAGTTTCGTAAAACGGCTTTATTTCAGCAAAATGCTGTCAGGTTTCAAAACGGACACAAGCAGCCTGTAAAATGGCCACCATGCCTCGTGGCAGAAGGTTCTAGACTTTCAGTAGGCAGACAAGATGGCGTTTCAATAAACATTTCAGCAAGATCGGACAGGACTCAGCATATTGAGATAAGACAAGACGAGATCGTTTTGCATTTTAACACCCAAGCAAGGAATATAAGTGCTGGAATCGGGTTTTCCATGCACAAATGAGAGCTATTGTACTGGGCAATTAAGGGCCCATCCAAAGACATTGATACGCAAATTCCCCACGGCTCTACGATGAGAAAGCCGTTCGCGGGTACTCACAGCAAGAATCCGGAGGCCCCCAAAACCCCTCCAGGGCAACTCCTAGCCGGTTCCACAAGGGGAGAAATATTAACGGGTACTCAGACAGTTACAAGTATCACCGAAACCCATTAACGACAAGTACCACCCCATACAAGAAGTTTGAGCGCCAAAACATGACAAAACATAGAAACATAGAATCTAGGAGCAGGAGTAGGCCATTCGGCCCGTCGAGCCTGCTCCACCATTCAATACGATCATGGCTGATCATCCAAATCCAGTACCCTGTCCCTTCTTTAATCCCCACAGTACACATATCCCACCCTACCCCCGTAACCCCACATATATAATTCCCCCTAACATATCCCATCCTATCCCCATAACCCCACATATTTAATACCCCCCTAACACTAAGGGTCAATTTATCATAGCCAAATCAACCTAACCCGCACATTTTTGGACTGTGGGAGGAAACCGGAGCACCCGGAGGAAACCCACGCAGACACGGGGAGAATGTGCAAACTCCACACAGACAGTCACCCGAGGTCAGATTCGAACCCGGGTCCCTGGCGCTGTGAGGCACCAGTGCTAACCACTATGCTACCGTGTAGATGAGCATTAAGATTGGGCGGGAGATAAGGAATTACAGTACTATAACTGTAGTGTCCAAACGTCCATCTTTCTCTTATTCCTTTTGGCTCGCTAGAGAACTCTTGACTCTTATTCTCTGATCCGCTGATTTTCCGGGAGTCAACCTCGTGGCTTGCCGCGAAGATCTGTGGAGAGCTGGTCTGCGAAGGCCTGTAAGCGGGCACACCATCCCGAGAAGTCGGTAAACGGTGTTGGAACCGAAGGCCCGAGAGGAGATGAGATGAGATGAGAAGAGAAGAAGACGACTACACGTGCTGCCGCGGTCAGTAAACCCCGACCGCGCCCGAAAATCGATTAACCACTTCTTCGAATTCTATCGGCTACTCCACAACTGGCCCTGGAAGACTTTTCTTCGAGTTCTACCGACAACCGGTGTAGGGCACAGGAAGACTCTTTTTCGAGTAGTATCAGAATTCCGAGGTCAACACAGATCTTCATGACAGCAGACGGTCCAGCCTGCTAGCTGGAGCAAAGCGAGTAAACAAGTGGGGTACAGAGACCCCTGATCAACACGTGAATAGTCAGGTGCTGTGGCAAAAACATCCGAGCAGCGTTTAGGAATTCTCGAGTTATCACGAGTGGTGAGCATGAGTCTCGATCCTACAGATCTAGATTAGGACAGGTATTAATAGGGGAGGGTTTTGTTTTAAGGATAATTATAATGTGTGTCCCCTTTTACGATGTGTCGTGCGCTCCTCGTTTCCCTAAACCTAGTTTCATAAATGTATGTAAGCTTGTACTGTCATTAATCTGTGCTTATGACATGTATTTCGTAATCTTGAACAATATGCAATAAAGATTTTCCATTTCGTACTATTCAACCGGGTCTACCTGAGTTTTCTCTGCATTATTGCTCTCGCACCTAAGTCCAGTGTCAGAACCGTAAGGGCGAGTGGATCGAACCACTCACAGGTGTCTAGTGCTACCAGGCTGGCTGGAGACCAGAACAGGCAACAAGGCCTAACCCCGCACTAGCATCCAGGCTAAGCACAGAGCCACGCGAACCCCCTTACACCAATGAGGTGACACTGGATAGAGAGTTTGCTCCAAACACTTGCAAGCTGCATAAAGCTCAATCTGTCTTCCAAATGCAGTAAGCAACAGCTTCTAACCTTGGAAAGTGAACAGCTATGAAATGGGAGCTTTTATAGACCATTTGCAGCTGTCAAGTTAAGAAAACATCACATGCTGACACAACACAACTCTAAAAATCTAAAGGTGAGCTTAAAATAGTTTTTAAGTGCCTGTTAACAAGCTCTTAATAATCTAAATTGTCTCCCTCGCCGCTTGGTGTCAGGTCTGTTCAGGAATGACAGACCCAACATCTGGGAGACTAGTGTGGAGGCGGGTTGCTGTCAAAAAAAATGTTCCCAGCCGACCCGCCACCAAACGTGCCCGCTGACCCCCCAAAAAATCCCACCCCCACAGTGTTACTGATCAGAAAATTGTGTCTGTGCTGCCAACCTATTGATTTGTCCTCACGAGGCACCCGCCTGATTCTGTTGGGTGCATTTCTGAGCCAAGTCAGCGCTGGAGTTAAGACGGCAGTCGGTGGGTTTCTGGCAGGAACGTGACAGTAAGGCGATTTTTGCAATTATAATTGCTCACCTACCCCACTGGGTGGTAGGGTCAAAATCAGGACCATGAACTTCAGATATGTCAGCATTGCTTGAGATGTATTTGTGGTTAATAGAACAATTTCTCTATAGTGGGAGAAGTAATCTACATTCAGAAGATAGGTACTGTACCTTCTTTCAATTCAAACAGGTCAGTTCTGACCTTCTGCCAGGGATTCACTGGCAGATAGAAGGAACCATACATTCATTCTCTCCTCTGCATACTTGGGACAGCTTCTTACATTCACTAGATCTCTTTATCAACATCCTCCTATCTCCATCGAGCCACATAGCACTGCAAGGCTTCGATAGCACAACAACAACTTGTATTTATATAGCGCCTTTAACATAATAAAACATCCCAAGGCGCTTCACAGGAGTGTTATAAAACAAAATTTGACACCGACCCACATAAGGAGATATTAGGGCAGATGACCAAAAGCTTGGTCAAAGAGGTAGGTTTTAAGGAGCGTCTTAAAGGAAGAAAGAGAGGAAGAGAGGTATAGGGAGGGAATTCAAGAGTTTAGGGCCTTGGCAGCTTAAGGCATTGCCACCAATGGTGGAGCAATTAAAATCGAGGATGCTGAAGAGGCCAGAATTAGAGGAACGCAGATATCTTGGAGGGTTGTGGGGCTGGAGGAGATTACAGAGATATGGGAGAGGTGAGACAATGCAGGGATTTGAAAACAAGGATGAGAATTTTTAAATCAAGAAGTTGCTTAACTGCGAGCCAGTGTTGGTCAGCGAGCACAGGAGTGATGGGTGAACGGGACTTGGTGCGAGTTAGGACACAGGCAGCAGAGTTTTGGATGATCTCAAGTGTGCGGAGGGTAGAATGTGGGAGGCCAGCCAGGAGTGCATTGGAATAGTCAAGTCTAGAGGTAACAAAGGCATGGATGAGGGTTTCAGCAGCAGGTGAGCTGAGGCAAGGGCGGAGACGGGCGATGTTCTGGAGGTGGAAATAGGCGGTCTTAGTTATGCCACAGATATGTGCTCGGTACCTTATTTCAGGGTCAAATATGACACCAAGGTTACGAACAGCGTGGTTGAGCCTCAGAGAGTTGTTAGGGAGAGGGGTGGAGTTGGTGGCTAGGGAACGGAATTTGTAGTGGGGACCGAAGACAATGGCTTCAGTCTTCCCAATATTTAGTTAGAGGAAATTTCTGTTCATCCAGTACTGGATGTCGGACAAGAAGTCTGACAATTTAGAGACAGTGGAGGTGGTGGTGAGGTAGAGCTGGGTGTTGCAAGCGTACATGTAGAAACTGACGCTGTGTTTTTGGATGATGTCGCCGAGGGGCAGCATGTAGATGAGAAATTCAAGGGGGGCCAAGGATAGATGCACGGGCAACACCAGAGGTAATGGTGTGGGAGTGGGAAGAGAATCAGTTGCAGGTGATTCTCTGGCTATGATTAAATAAATAAGAATGGAATCAGGCGAGTGCAGCCCCACCCATCTAGATGACGGTGGAGAGGTGTTAGAGAAGGATGGTGTAGTCAACCAGGTCAAAGGCTACAGACAGATCAAGGTGAGGAGGGATAGTCTACCTTTGACACAGTCACATAGGATTTAATTTGTGACCTTCACAAGAACTGTTTCAGTACTGGGGCGGGGTGGAAACCTGATTGGAGGGATTCAAACATGGAGTTCCAGGAAAGATGGGCACAGATTTGGGAGGTGATGACATGTTCAAGGACTTTGGAGAGGAAAGGGAGGTTGGAGATGGGGCAGTAGTTTGCAAGGATGGAGGGGTCAAGGGTTGTTTTTTTGAGGAGAGGGGTGATGACCAACTCGGTTGATTCCTGGGATGGAAGGGTTGTCTTATGAGGAAAGGTTGAGCAGGTTGGGCCTATACTCATTGGAGTTTAGAAGAATGAGAGGTGATCTTATTGAAACATATAAGATTCTGAGGGGGCTCGACAGGGTCGATGCTGCGAGGATGTTTCCCCTCAAGGGAGAATCTAGAACAAGGGGGCATAGTCTCAGAATAAGGGGTCGCCCATTTAAGATGGAGATGAGGAGGAATTTCTTCTCTCTGAGGGTCGTGAATCTTTGGATTCTTTACCCCAGAGAGCTGTGGAAGCTGAGTCATTGAATATATTCAAGGCTGAGATAGACAGATTTTTGAGCAACAGGGGAGTCAAGGGTTATGGGGAACAGGCAGTTGAGGCCAAAATCGGATCAGCCATGATCTCATTAAATGGCAGAGCAGGCTCGAAGGGCCGAATGGCCTGCTCCTGCTCCTATTTCTTATGTTCTTATGTTCTTATGTTATATTCCCTCTAAGCTGCACGGTCGTGCAGCTGCCTGCCGGCCCCACGCAGCCTGGAACCGGCTTTTCAAATATGAAATTACACACATTCGCGAAATTTTGAATTGGCCAAGCAACCCGTTAAAGGGACCACACACCCAAAAAAAATTAAGGGGAACATTGGTGATGACGGCAGATTTGAAAGAGAAGGGGACAGTATCTGAGGAGAGAAAACCGTTAACAATATCAGCTAACATGGGAGCCAGGAAGGGAAGTTGGGTGGTCAGCAGTTTAGTAGGAATAGGTCGAGGGAGCAGGAAGTGGGTCTCATAGACAAGTTGAGCGCAGAGAGGTCATGAGGGGAGATAGGAGAGAAACTAGAGAAAGATGCGAGTTCAGGGCTAGGGCGGGAGGAACCTTAGAGGAAGTTCGGCCCGGTGGGCTAG
Organism: Squalus acanthias; assembly: GCA_030390025.1. Lineage (NCBI taxonomy): Eukaryota > Metazoa > Chordata > Chondrichthyes > Squaliformes > Squalidae > Squalus > Squalus acanthias. The sequence goes on from CM059431.1 coordinate 68,958,280, forward strand.
GGGAAGGTTGGGAAGCAGCAGAGGCTGCTGATCAGCTGGTCTCAATCTTAGTGACAAAGAAGTCCATGAGCTCCTCACCCTTGTTGTTGGAGGTGAGGGTGGAGGAGATGGGGAGAAGGGTTTAAGAAGATGGTTTGCAGTAGAGAAAAGAAGCCAAGGATTATCTTTGCATTCCAGGATGATCCTGGAATAGTGAGCAGTTTTGGCAGACGTGAGCAGGACCCGATAGTGGTTTCTGTGGTTCAGCCAGATCTGGCGGTGAATGGCTAAACCAGTTATCCGCCATATACATTCAAGTCTGTGTCCCTTGGATTTAAGAGAGTGGAGATGAGGGCCGTACCAGGGGGAACGGCCAGAGTGAGAGAGAGTAGTGGTTTTAGTGGGATTTTAAACATCACATCTCATGAGTAACCAGTAGCTTTTCCATTACTTTTTCATTAATTCCATGAGCCTTCATCTTCAGAGGACCTTAGGGTAAATTATTATGTGCTGGTTCAGACAAAAGATCTACACCTGAAATACTAATTCATCTTTCCCTATTTTTGTTCCAGAGGACCTTCCAGCATTTTTTGTTTTGATTTGAGATTTCCAGCACTTGCAGTTTTTCTTTTTATCTCTTTAAGTACAGTACTGGAATTTTTCATCATACCAGAAATGCACATATAAGACAGTAATGGCCAGCATGCATTCTGGACATGGTGTTTTGAATGGTTCATGAAGGGGTGAAAGTAATAGTCAGATACCCCATTCACAGAAGACCCCAGCCTCGAAATGTACTCTCCTGACAGCTCTGGAGGGGCCACTGCACTCCAGCGCTTGCTGCTCAAGTTTGGAAAGCATGAAGAGGTTGTGTGGTCCTCCCCCGGTCTTACTCCTCTCCCTGGTGCTGTGTGCTGTCTTTTCCTGCAAAGAGTACGAGAGTTACTGTGTGTCTCTTAGAGAGGAGGGTGCAGGTATGTGGAGTTTCTGCTAGTCTTGCAGATGATGAGAGAGAGAAGCAAGAGTCTATCAGGATGGGGAGGTGTTGAATGAAAATCAGGTACGTGAAGTGAGGAAGGAGCCATAAGAGAAGTTGGTGTTTGTGCAAACGCTATCAAGTAAGAAGAGAACGCTGCTCGTGGCTGCTGTGAGGGAGCAATGAAGAGGTTTATTTGTAATGAAAATGAGAAGTGGTATATTGTGGCCTTGTGCTGGGTGGTGAAGTATCTGATGGAGGAGAGAAAATTGTTGAATGCTGGGGGAACAGGGAAATAACTACTGCCATGTGCTGTTGAGAGAGATGTAGAAATGAAGAGCTGTACTCAGCCTTGCTACTCTTGAGGTCATTGAATCGTTTCTTACACTGCGTCCAGGTCCTGAGGATGATGCTTCTGGAGCGAAGAATCTTTCTCTGCGCCTGGTGCACTTGGTTTTTTAGGATCCTCCTGGCACTGGCTGGAAAGAGAACTTCCTTCCTCACCCTGACCTATTCCAGCAGGACCTCCAGGGAGGCCTCAGAGAACCTGTGACTCATTTCTGAGCAATTTCCTTTTCCAGCAATGAAACTGAAATCTTGCAGAAGTGAAGCAGGTGTATTCCTGCTTTAAATAGACCTCTGGCTGACCCACCGGAAATTGCGCTGCAAAAGTGGCCGGGTTTCCAGATAGGTCAGCGACTCAGGTGGGAAACCCAGCAGTGAGATCATAATGAGACAACGGTACGGTAGCATAGTAGTTATGTTACTGGATTAGTAAGAGGCTGGACTAATGATCGAACTATGAGTTCAAATCCCACCACGGCAGCTGGGGAATTTAAATTCAGTTAATTCAATAAATCTGGAATAAAAAGATAGTATCAGTAATAGTGACCATGAAACTACTGGATTGACGTAAAAAACCATCTAGTTCACTAATGTTCTTTAGGGAAGGAAATCTGCCATCCTTACCTGGCCTGGTCTATATGTGACTCCAGACCCACAGCAATGTGGTTGCCTCTTAACTGCCCTCTGAAATGGCCTAGTTGGACCAAACCGCTACAAAGAAATATTACCACACAGACTGCAGCGGTTCAAGATGGCGGCTCACCACCACCTTCTCGAGGACAATTATGGATGGGCCATAAATGCTGGCCCTACCAGCGACGCCCACATCCCATGAATGAATAAAAAAAACCTCAGGATATGGTTGGGGGTGGGGGGGGTAGGGTGCTGTTAGGGGGGTTAAAATAAAAGAATCGAGCAACCCGACTCCAACCCATTCCCGGCCTTTAAATTTTTACTACCCCAAATCAGGCCATTGACAAGGCACCCGCAAAAGGCAGGCCGGGGCCGAGAAAACATTCAAAAGTAATGGCCCGATGAGATAATCGGTGCTGCAACATAAACTTAACTGAATGTCGGGAGAGGCCCATGCTGTCGGATGCCTGGCAGCAGATCCAGGAGGAGGCACCTACTGTCTAAGGTAAGTTTTAAAGATCAGCTCCTTTTAGAACTCCTTGTGGGCCAGGAGAAGCCAGAGTGCTCCCCGCAGGCCCCGCAAGGAGTCCTTGGGCCTCCCCAGCCCCAGCATTCCCCAATTCCTGATTGTCCAACAAGATGCCAGACCCAACCATCCTCCTCCCGATCACTGCCCTAATGTCTGACTGAGCTAGCCTAAAAGCAGAGGCAAAAAGAAACAGCATTAAGAGCCTTCCTCCTTCTCCCTCCCGATCGCTGCCAGGTTTCTTGCTAAACCGGGCGGGTGGGCAGTTAAAGATGCCTGGGTTACTTATCCACCCTGGAGTTGCCAGGAGCTGACTGATTCCAGTTTTCATCTGCTCTCCTGAGATGCCAGACCCAACCTTCCTCCTTCCTCCTTGCCACCTCCTGAGCAGGTGGCAAGGACACCTGCCCAAAGCCACCGGGGTCCTTTTTAACATACGCATGTCGGGTCCCGATAATATCATCAGGACCCGACTGCAATAGGCGGCCTGAGCAGGAAGCAGCAGCGAGTTTCTTGCCAGACCAACCCAGCGAGGAGTGGAACGGGGCCAGAAGAGGCTGGAAAAAGTATTTTTAAATTGTTTTTGGACATGTGTACTGACACTGTGACAGATTATAGTGGGAGAAAATTGCAGAGGTAGTACTAGCTGCAATTTCACAGGAGTGTTTTCACAGCACTGAATATGTGAAATCATCACTTTAAGGTAGTCTTAATGCTGGTGTCATATTCAGAAAAAGCCTTTAACACCATCAGGCAGAGAATTAGTAAAAATACAGTTGGCAATGGGCTAGTATAAAGATGACAGAATACTTAAGGGAATGCCATGAAATGCTGGTATTCAGCACAAAAATGTATAATGCATATTGTGTCATCAGAGCTCAGTGTAGAAATGTATGAAAAACTAGACTGGATTCTTGACACACAGTATTGAACGTACTTATTTAGAATGTTTGGGATTAATTACTATTCTAACTTCTTCTGAATGTGATTGCATCCACCACCAACCTGAGTCGGGAGGCTGTAGAATATTTATTAGTAATAGCTGCAGACCGAAATGGCAAGTATGTGTAGGCTGGTAATGGTCTTTGTGCCTATCACAGCAACAGAAATATAGGCTTATGTAACTGACATTCAATTTACTGAGACAAACTAATTTGTTCAATGTCTTTTATGGGAATAAAAATATATTAGATTCCTGTGGGGTGAGGCCATCAGTTAAAAAGCGGGTGGGGGGTGGCACCTTGGCCATCTCATTGATGCCCAAGACCTGTGTGCTGCATTTTGTAGGTGGGCTTGTAATTGGGCAAGCAGCACGCCTGCCTTTTTCCGGTGGGAAGCTGCTGAAAAATACAAATTAGGATGGCCCCTTGATCCCTGTTGTTGCTCAAATGGTCAATGGTACTTAGGTGGTCACTACTACGATGAAACTGTAACAGGAGAAATAAGCTTTTGCTACTTCAAGTTTATAGGTCACAAATAACAGCTCTAATTATTCAGGGGTATAATATAAAAAAAATGTCATTTTAAATTTAAATTAAAAAATAACTTTCACATATTTTATTAAATAAGACTGCCTTAGATTTCACTTATCCTTTAAAGTTTAAAGGTTGTCTGAATTTCTACTTATCATTTTCTAGCTGATAATTTGAACAGTTGCTCAATTCAGCCTTTTTAGCAAAAAGAATTGAGTTATTAAATTATTTGAATTAAACAACACAAATAATACAACTAAGTGGAAATTTAGTGCTACAATTAAGTATCCATGCATTTTAATCAAACAACTTTGAAATAAGAATAGACTGCACTAGTTCATTTACAAAATGAGAAATTGACTGGCACCATCAGCGCTCAAATCTGATTTTTTTTTAAATTTGTTTATTGGATGTGGGCGTCGCTGGCAAGGCCAGCATTTATTGCCCATCCCTAATTGCCCTTGAGAAGGTGGTGGTGAGCCGCTTTCTTGAACCGCTGCAGTCCGTGTGGTGAAGGTACTCCCACAGTGCTGTTAGATAGGGAGTTCCAGGATTTTGACCCAGCGACGATGAAGGATCGGCGATATACTTCTAAGTAAGGATGGTGCGTGAATTGGAGGGGAACTTGGAGGTGGTGGTGTTCCCATGCGCCTGCTGCCCTTGTCCTTCTAGGTGGAAGAGGTCGCGGGTTTGGGAGGTGCTGCCGAAGAAGCCTTGGCGAGTTGCTGCAGTGCATCTTGTAGATGGTACACACTGCAACCATGGTACACTGGTGGTGGAGGGAGTGAATGTTTAAGGTTATGGATGGGGTGCCAATCAAGCGGGCTGCTTTGTCCTGGATGATGTCGAGCTTCTTGAATGTTGTTGGAGCTGCACTCATTCAGGCAAGTGGAGAGTATTCCATCACACTCCTTACTTGTGCCTTGTAGATGGTAGAAAGGCTTTGGGGAGTCAGGAGGTGAGACACTCACTGCAGAATAGCTAGCCTCTGACCTGCTCTTGTTGCCACAGTATTTATGTGGCTGGTCCAGTTAAGTTTCTCATCAATGGTGACCCCCAGGATGTTGATGGTAAGATTAAATTTAATAAAATAAACTGGATGACCTATGGGGATTTTAATGCTTCTTCATGCTAATGTCTTTTGGGAGAATGTTTTGCAATAGCTGTTAAACCAACATTATTATGTATATAGTATGCATATACTGCCTCTCTGTGGCAATGATAGGCATGTGCATTGATCATTTCCGCACATTTTCTAAGTTGCTAAAAAGCTTTATAACTCATTTGCTGTACACTGAAAAAATTCTGTTGTCACACCATTTAAGTAAACCCAAGGTTCCTAACCCTGTTTATACAAAACTCAAGTCTGGAAGCACAATTGAGCTTTCTGAAAGGGATCTTCCAGATGAATGGATCTAACAATTTTGGTTGGTGTTCACCAATGGGGTAGTTTCTCACTCTTTCAACATGTCCATAGGGACATGCATGCTTACACCTTTCACTCTCTATCTGCCATCAAAATGGTACTCTTGGCTGTTTAATTTAAGCATCTATCCATTAAGATAGATGACAAATCCAAGTTGCTGGTTTAGGGCATAAGGCCTAGAAATTCGGTATCACCCAAAAATGGGCGCGGGGTTCGCAATTTGATAGCAACCTGCGCCCGTTTGGAGAACTGCAGGCAGCACATATAATTCATGCTGCATGCTACTTTGCATGATTGTAGCATTCAGCCGAGCGCTGAACGTGTGGCTGAGTGACTGAACGCTCAGCAGGGGGCCCAAGTTCATGCGAGTCTAGCTCCAATAAAAGCTAGCCTGCATTACTTAAAGGCAGTCTGCACCTCCTAAAGGGGAGTTGCCTTCTGCCTGCAACAGGTGCTGGAACTGCTTGTGGTGGCTACAAGAAGAATGAGTAATGGCTCAACAGGCCAGAGAAATAAAGTGATTATCTGCACGAACATTTTTGTGTCCTTCTGCGCATGCGCATGGTCGGCCCCGCTCCTTTTTGCACATGCGCACCCGATCCCCTTCTGCGCATGTGTGCTGTCACCGAGGCCGCGCGTGTACAGTACCCCACAGTTGCAGCTACAGTGCAGCGTGGACCACGCTTTGTTCAGTTCCGTGGGACAAGGCCCATCACTGGATCCGTGCTGGCCGGGGGAGAAGAGAGTATCGGAGGGAGAGAGGGAATCGGAGGGGTGGGGAGCAGAGAGAGAGGGGGATCGGAGAGAGAGTGAGGGGGATCAGGGAGTGGGAGGAGGGAGAGAGAGAGGGGGAGAGAGAGGGGGGGAGAGAGAGAGAGGGGGGATCGAAGAGAGAGAGGGGGATCGAAGCGAGAGGCAGAGAGAGACAGGGGAATGAAAGAGAGAGAGGGGGCGAGAGAGGGGGCGATCGGAGAGAGAGATCGGAGAGAGAGGGAGGGATCAGGGAGAGAGAGGGGGGAGAGAGAGAGAGGGGATCGAAGAGAGAGAGAGGGGATCGAAGAGAGAGAGGGGGATCGAAGCGACAGGCAGAGAGAGAGGGATCAAAGAGAGAGAGGGGGCGAGAGAGGGGGAGATCGGAGAGAGAGATCGGAGAGAGGGGGGGATCGGGGAGAGAGAGGGGGTAGAGAGAGAGGGGGAGAGAGAGAGAGGGGGATCGAAGAGAGAGGGGGATCAAAGCGAGAGGCGGAGAGAGAGAGGGGGCATCAAAGAGCGAGAGGGGGCGAGAGAGGGGGAGATCATAGAGAGAGATTGGAGAGGGGGGGATCGGGGAGAGAGAGGGGGGAGAGAGAGGGGGAGAGAGAGAGAGGGGGATCGAAGAGAGAGGGGGATCAAAGCGAGAGGCGGAGAGAGAGAGGGGGCATCAAAGAGCGAGAGGGGGCGAGAGAGGGGGAGATCATAGAGAGAGATTGGAGAGGGGGGGATCGGGGAGAGAGAGAGGGGGGATCAGAGAGAGAAAGAGAGAGTGAGGCGGATCGGAGAAAGAGAGAGGGGGGATCGGAGAAAGAGAGAGGGGGGATCGGAGAGAGAGAGAGGGGGGATCGGAGAGAGAGAGGGGGATCAGAGAGAGAGGGGGATCGGAGAGAGAGAGGGGGATCGGAGAGAGAGATAGGGATTGGAGAGAGGGGGAAGAGAGAGAGGGGGGGGAGAGAGAGAGGGGGGATCATAAGAACATAAGAAATAGGAGCAGGAGTAGGCCATTTGGCCCTTCGAGCCTGCTCTGCCATTCAAGAAGATCATGGCTGATCTTCTACCTCATCTCCACTTTCCTGCACTATCCCCATATCCCTTGCTTCCCTTAATATTCAAAAATGTATCGATCTCTGTCTTGAATATACTCAACGACTGAGCCTCCACAGCCCTCTGGGGTAGAGAGTTCCAAAGATTCACCACCCTCTGAGTGAAGAAATTTCTCCTCATCTCAGTCCTAAATGGCCGACCCCTTATTCTGAGACTGTGACCCCTGGTTCTAGACTCCCCAGCCAGGGGAAACATCCTCCCTGCATCTACCCTGTCAAGCCCTGCAAGGATTTTGTAGGTTTCAACGAGATCACCTCTCATTCTTCATAACTCTAGAGAATATAGGCCTAGTCTACTCAATCTCTCCTCATAGGACAATCCCCCCATCCCAGGAACCAGTCTAGTGAACCTTTGTTGCACTACCTCTATGGTAAGTATATCCTTCCTTAGGTAAGGAGACCAAAACTGTACACAATACTCCAGGTGTGGTCTCACCAGGGCCCTATATAATTGCAGTAAGACGTCTTTACTCTTATACTCAAATCCACTTGTAATAAAGGCCAACATACCATTTGCTTTCTTAATTGCTTGCTGTACCTGCATGTTAACTTTCATTGATTCGTGTACAAAGACACCCAGGTCCCTCTGAACACCAACATTTCCCAATCTCTCACCATATAAAAAATACTCTGCTTTTCTATTTTTCCTATCAAAGTGGATAACTTCACATTTCTCCACATTATATTCCATTTGCCATGTTCTTGTCCATTCACTTAGCCTGTCTATATCCCCTTGAAGCCTCCTTGCATCCTCCTCACAACTTACATTCCCACCCAGCTTTGTATCATCAGCAAACTTGGATATATTACATTTGGTCCCCTCATCCAAATCGTTGATGTAGATTGTGAATAGCTGAGGCCCAAGCACTGATCCTTGTGGTACCCCACTAGTTACAGCCTACCAACCTGAAAATGACCCATTTATTCCTACTCTCTGTTTTCTGTCCATTAACCAATCCTCAATCCATGGTAATATATTACCCCCAATCCCATGAGCCATAATTTTGTTTAATAACCTCTTGTGTGGCACCTTATCGAATGTCTTCTGAAAATCCAAATACACCACATCTACTGGTTCCCCTCATCTATTCTGCTAGTTACAACCTCAAAAAACTCTAATAGATTTGTCAAACACGATTTCCTTTTCATAAATCAGTGTTGACTCTGCCCAATCCTATTATTATTTTCTAAGTGCACTGTTACCACATCCTTAATAATAGATGCTAGCATTTTCCCTACTACTGATGTCAGGCTAACTGGTCTGTAGTTCCCTGTTTTCTCTCTCTCTCCTTTTTTAAATAGTGGGGTTACATTTGCTACCTTCAAATCTGCGGGATCCGTTCTAGAATCTATGGAATTTTGGAAAATGACAACCAATGCATCCACTATCTCTATAGCCAACTCTTTCAAAACCCTAGGATGTCGGCCATCAGGTCCAGGGGATTTATCGGCTTTCAGTCCCATTAATTTCTCCAGTACTACTTTTTTACTAATACTAACATCTTTCAGTTCCTCATTCTCGCTAGACCCTTAGTTCTCCACTATTTCCGGGAAGTTTTTCGCGTCTTCTTCCATGAAGACAGACACAAGTATTTGTTTAATTTGCCCGCCATTTCCTTATTCCCCATTATAATTTCTCCTGTCTGAGCCTGTAAGGGACCCACATTTACTTTTGCTAATCTTTTCCTTTTTACATACCTATAGAAGCTTTCACAGTCTGTCATTATGGCCCAGAAATTAAACATCGATGGTTCCCGCGGGGGTAAGGATTCCCCGCGAAATCGCACTCCGCGCCTACCTTTTTGTCTGGGGCCCACACGAACTTTAGTTTCAGAGCCTCTTCTTGTTGCAACCGTGCAGTGTGTGCATATCCCAGAGGCGCAATTAGTTCGTGCGAGCTCTGGGATCACGTGATTCAGTTAGCGCCAATGGCAGCACACCATCTTTCATTCATAGTTTTGACAGCAAGAGCTGTCAAAGCTATGAATACTACAAACCCCCAAAAGAACAGCTAAACCTCAATTAAATTAAAATAAAAAGCCATCACATTAATAAAATAAGTATAGTTAAATAAATTAACCACTTTAAACAAAAAATTAAATTTTTGAAAAAATTTAAAATCTTTTTAAAAGTTATAAAAATAAACTTACCTTTCTTTAAAGTCTCTAAAAAAGATAAAACTGTTGAAAAAAATTTAAAATAACACTTAATTAACTACTTACCTTGTTAAAAGGGGGTCCTACGCCTGCTTTCTTTATGTGTAAAATCTTCACCACTTACCTGCGCGTTCAAAGCTGAAAAAAAAACTAAGTGCACTGCGTGCGCACAGCCTGTAGTGCGCACGCGGTTCACTTAGGAACCGCCCCCTTTGCAATTCACGAAGTGCCGGTTTCCCGCGCATGCGCAGTGCATGCAGGAAACCGGCAATTCGGGATCTAATACCCGAGAGTACACAGTGCGTACTCTCACGTATTAGGTTTAATTTTCGGGCCATTGTCTCTCGCTAGTTTACTCTCATATTCTATTTTCCCTTTTTTTTTCAATTTCTCGGTCACCTTTACTGAATTCTAAAATCCTCCCAATCTTCAGGCTTACTAATCATTTTGGCAGCATTTTAAGCCTCTTCCTTTGATCTAATACTATCTTTAACTTCTCTTGTTAGCCACGGTTGGACCACTTTTCCTTTGGGATTTCTGTGCCTTAAAGGATCGGGGAGTGAGTGAGGAACTCGGAGGGGGAGCAAAGAGTACAGAGAGCACAGTGGGGATGGCGGGGAGTAAGAGTGAGAATGTGATCCAGATGGTAAGATGGTTCATGTTCTTTCAAACCCACCTCCTTTACACCCGCACCACGTTTTCCCTCTCCTCCCCCTAGACCTGGTTGATTTCTCGGAAAGCTCAGTGAGTGTGTGGCAAGTGACATCATTGGACTAGATGAAATCCGGAGGTCACAACTCTGTCACTATTCACTTCATACCCAATAAGCCTGTTAACAATCCGTGACCCACACACAATGCCCAATCTATCGGGGTCGGGGGGGGTGGGGGGCGACGGTGAAGGTCAGGAACTTGTTGGGGGGAGAATATCATGAATCCACGGGAGGGAAGGTCAGGAACCCAGCCGCGAGAAGAAGCTCAGGAAATTGGGCAGGGGGAGATGGTCAGGGAGCCGGGATGCGAGGGAGAAGGTCAGGAAATTGGGCAGGGGAAGAAGGTCAGGAAATCGGGGGAGGGGGGAGTGAAGAAGGTCAGAAACATGGGTGGGGGGAGGTCATGAACTTAGGTAGGGGCAGGTCAGGAACTTGGGCGGGGGGATTAGGTCATGAACTTGGGCGGGGGGAGAAGGTCAGGAACTCGGGCGGTGGGGGGAGGAGGTCAGGAACTCGGGCGGCGGGGGAGGAGATCAGGATCTTGGGCAGGGGGAGAAGGTCAGGAACTTGGGCAGGGGGAGAAGGTCAGGAACTTTTGCAGGGGGAGAAGGTCAGAAACTTGGGCGGGAGGGAATTAGGTCAGGAACTTGGGCGGGGGGCGGAGTAGGTCAGGAACTTGGGTGGGGGGCAGAGTAGGTCAGGAACTTGGGTGAGGGGGCGGAGTAGGTCAGGAACGTGGGTGGGGGGGGCAGAGTAGGTCAGGAACTTGGGTGGGGGGCAGAGTAGGTCAGGAACGTGGGTGGGGGGGCAGAGTAGGTCAGGAACTTGGGTGGGGGGCAGAGTAGGTCAGGAACTTGGGTGGGGGAGCAGAGTAGGTCAGGAACTTGGGCAGGGGGGCAGAGTAGGTCAGGAACTTGGGCAGTGGGGGGAGGAGGTCAGAAACTTGGGCAGTGGGGGGCAGGAACTTGTTTGGGGGTGGGAGAAGATCTTAACCCACGAGGGTGAGCCCTGTCTGTTCCAAGTGAGCTCTGTTCTGTCTGGAGTAGGCAGTCAGAATGGCTCGAATTACACTTTGCAAAATAACTGATTATGTAGGCAGGAAGGATCTAATTCCACATTCCAGAGAAACTGCTGGGTGTGTTTTGTCCTCCAAGGGGACCAATCAACAATCAGAACATGTCATCCAAGGGGACCAATCAGAGCTATCGGTGTTGTGAATAAGCAAGTTCCCAGAGAAAGGGCTCCAAGATTCTCAGATGTAACATTGGAGGCATTGGTCCAGGAGGTCAACTTCAGCAGAGAGGTCCTCTTCCCACAATGGGGAATGAGGCCCTCCAGGCAACAGACAAGACTGCAGTGGGGGCAGATAGCCAATGTGGTCCATGCCAACAGTATAGTCACGAGGATCTGGACTCAGTGCAGGAGGACGTTTAATGACCTCACACGAGTGGTCAAGGTCAGTGAATTGATTTTCAAACGCTATATCCCACCATCTGCACCACGAGCCTCACACACTGCTCAATGCACTATACACCCATCACTCACCTACCAACAATCTCACATTCATAGCTCCACCTCACCCACACTTATCACTGCTGCAAGCCTCACACCCACAAAATCACAGCTTGAACACACTGTTAGCTATTCAACTATGACAGGCACATCATCCAAACACATTTCACCACACTCACTGACAAACTTCCCTTTTTCTTTCAGGAAAAGGTGGTGCATAACAGACACCAGCAGACCTTAACCGGTGATGGACAGGCTCGCCTGCATCACCTCACCCCCTTGGAGGAGACTATGCTGGCCATTCTTGGCAGGAGCATGGCTGAGCCCGTGGCCAGTGGTGGGGCTGAAGGAATACAAGATGCCCGTATCCTAATACGTTATCCTCCTTCTCACATCCCACTGCCCCCTCATCCCTGAAATCTCTTCTGATTTACAATCTGTAGATGGTGTAAGCTTACGCCTCCTGCTTTCCTCCCCTCCCTTCACCGCAACCCTACACTTGTGCCTTTCTCATTTCAGACACCCAAGAAATCAAGACTGTCCAGCCAGTGGTTGAACAACAAGAGGGAGAGGAGAGTGAAGAAGAAGAAATACCATCACTTGATTTCACACTCCCAGCCACCAGCTCAGATACTGACATTCTGTGTACTTTAGAGGATAGGTTAGACGCGGGATCTGCACATGGTGAGACACCAGGTATGAATGGCCTGCAGCCAGGGCAGCAGAAAGAGTAGCTCAGGTGCCAGCTCTCCAGAGGGCGAGGTCACACATGAGTTCTGTTGCACACGACTCAGATGAAGAACTCGATGGGGCGTCCTACAGAAGAATGCTGATGGGTATGCACAATGAAATGCTTGGTGCATTGGCAGGCTTGTCAGAAAGCCTGAATGCAATGTCAAGGAACAAGGAGGAGTCCAGCTCCAGCCTTGCACAAGGTTTTGGGCAGAGCTCGGAGCCCATCCTTTCCAGCAAGGAATGGCTGGGCAGATCCATTAACGCACTTGTGGACCCAACCATTATGCCCTGTCTGATGACCGAAGTCTCAGCTTTCGTTGCAGCACAAGCAGAAGTCACCCAACGTATGGGTGCCGCAATGGAAGCTCAGACTGAAGTCATGCAAGCCCAGACTGCTGCCACCATGGCTGGGTTTACCAGTGTTGAAAGGGGCTTGCAGAGTGTCACAGCAGTCCAGCAATCTGTACTCCATCAGATTACCAGGATTGCTGAGGCGCTGCCACTGCCACTGGGGAGTGGTAATGAATCTGTGGAAGATGACCCTGCTGCCTTCTCTCAGGATGACAGCATTTGTCCTCCCACCACTGCCACTCCACCAGTGCCCTTGCAGTTGCTTGTCAGCCAGCCAGCCTAGACTGCTGCTGTCCAAGCCGAGGTGGTGCAGTCCGAAGCCGGGCCTACTAGGCCGAGAGCTCCTCGAGGTTGTCCTGCAAGGCTAGCTGCAGTCTCCACCACTGAAAGTCAGCAACTTTTCACGAGCCATGCTGCAGCCACTGGGGTAGCACTGCATAGGAGCACTAGGACAGGCAAAGGCACACACAAGACAGTCACTAAGGGAATGCACAAGGGTGATTAGTTGATTTTTAGATGTAATATTGGATGGATAGATGAATAAAGTTTGATTGGAATGTTTGTTTTGTGGTGGCTTTTATTTCAGCATTGTGGCCAAGATGACGCTGCAATGGTCAGTAACAGAGGGAAGGTAAGGTGTGGGACTAATGTTGAATGGGGAATTGGAGTTGCATTCACTCATACTGCAGGCAGATGATTCGATCCCGGATATCCCTGCCAGAAAGGGGCTGTCTGGGTTGCCTCCTTCCTTCTGCTTCTGCATCCTCCTCTTCCGCCTCCTCCTCTTTCTCCTCCTCCTCTTCCCCCTCCTCCTCCTCCTGCTCCTGAGCTGGTGGCTGTATCCCTGGTGGTGAGGGCTATGCTCTCATGGTGGCCAGGCTGTGGAGGATACAGCAGACCACGACGAATCAGGACACATGTGAGTACTGTTATCTGTTCGTTAACCAATCCTCTATCCATGCTAATACATTACCCCCAATCCCATGAGCCCTTATCTTGCATAACAATCTTTTATGTGGCACCTTATCGAATGCCTTCTGAAAATCCAAATACACTACATCCACTGGTTCCCCCTTATCTACCCTGCTAGTTACATCCTAATAGGTTTGTCAAACACGATTTCTCTTTCATAAAACCATGTTGACTCTGCTTAATCATATTGGGGGAAAAATTCAGTTGGTTGCACCTCCCGTTAGCGCCTTAAGAGGGCGTTAATGGGGCGCAAAGCATCTAGCGCCCAGGCGCGGCGAAGTTTGCACCGCTCGCGAAATTAACTAGACATTTTGCGGCGGCGCTAAACACTACCGCCACGATCTCCTGCGCCGGCAGATCGTGATGTCAGTCGAGTGCGCAACGCCCCGGTATCGCCCTGGAGCGGATATTGAGTGGCGCCCCCTGCCTTAACGCCTGACGCTAGCAACGACAGGTTGAGGGGAGCGTTCTGCAGTCATGAATGGAAAGGGGGAGCGCTATTTAAAGGTGACCGCTTCCTGCCTTTTACTGTTGGTGCCATTTTTTAACTACGCATTCTGAGAGAGAGAGAGAGAGAGACTTCTGGAGAGATTCAACGTTGTGTGAATGAGTTTTGGGTACTCAGCAGCACTTTGCAGGTTCATTTTGATTTGCCATTCCTTGTATCGATTTAGAAGAGACTGTGGGGGCTGCACTCTGAGCTCTTTCCCTGGTACTCTCCATTGTTCTTTCCAGCAGATTTGATGTGCAGGTCTCTCCAGGCCGAGATTCAAGGCTGCAATGAGCAGGATGTGGATGGAAAGCAAGATCAACCCTCCCCTTTAAGAACTGGCCCGTGCCATTGTGTGTGTGTTCCATTGCTGACTGACATTACATGAGCTTCACCAGCGCTCTTAGGTAGCGCCTCGCTCCTCGGCCTTTGCGCCTTAAGACAGGTGTGAAGCGCCTGATTTAGCGCTCCAATCACCTCCAGGGGCGATAAAAGTCAAGTTTGCAGTCGGTGGTGATAATTAGCGCCAGGCGCTAATCTTTGCGCCCGGCCGATAATTGCGCCCCAAATGGGGCGATACTGAATTTCTCCCCCATTGTGTTTTTCCAAGTGCCCCGTTACCACATCCTTAACAATAGATTCTGACAATTTCTCTACTACTTACACTCACTATCAGGTTTTCATTCCCTTGGTTGTTTATTACTGGTTGAGTTAAGTGAAATCAATACCAGATTGATCCTAAGAAGCAACGTTGAATGGAATCAGCCTATTCTGATAGCTAACATTCCTTGGTTCATTACCTACAGCAAAATTATAAATGCATTTTTAAAGAATACATTTATAATTTTGCTATAAATTGCAAGCAGAGCACATTTTTGACTTTTGTTTTTTCCCAAGTGCATTAATTATCAGCATGTCTGGACAATCCTGAACAGTCAAGAGGGATATATATTGCTTTTCCCATATCTTGATTGACTTATCTGTCAGTTTAACTCTTTGGCATTGCCCAGGTAGCCATCTGAGTAGATAGAGGAATATTTGATACCAGATGACTTGAAAGTCTGCTTCAAATCTTCAGGTTCTTGAATGTAAGCTCCATTTATTGTTAACTTGTGGCTGCTAAAGGGGTTCGACAGGGTGGATATATAGAAACTATTTCCTCTGGTGGGGGAATCCAAAACAAAGCGGCATAATCTTAAAATTAGAGCTAGTCCATTTTGAAGTGAAATCAGGAAGCACTTTTTCACACAAATGCAGTGGAAATCTGGAGCTCACTCCCCACAAAAAGCTGTAGCTGCTGGGTCAATTGAAATTTTCAAGACTGAGTGCAATGTATTATCACATGGTTTGGTATGAGCATGCTCAGTTCGCTCTGGCCAAATAAAACAAGCACATGGACGAGCAACTCATCACGTTTCTGTCATTCATTTGTTCTACCCAAGTATATTACACCGAGAACGATAGATTTTTGTTAGATAAGGGTATCAAGCGATATGGAGCAAGATCTCAAGGAGCTGAATGGCCTACTCCTGTTCTTATGATCTTGTGCTGCACTTCATGTCTCATTGGTGCACCCACTGCCTGGGAAAGTCCTAACCAACATTGGAATGCAAGCTGGTGGTATGGAGTGAGGCTACTGCCATGATAGATGTTAAATTAAATAGAGATAAAGCAACAAGGTGAGGGGAAAGAAAAAAAGTAGTGATAGAGGAGGAAACTTTTTTTTAAAGTAGAGGTGAATTTACAGAGAGGCAGCTGGACAAGGTGCATTCTAGGCCTGTTTGTAGATGAGTAGGAGCCTAAAGCACCAGACACCACTGAACTGAATTCAAATGGAATGAAACCAGAACATTTGAGCAGATTGCAAACAGCCACTAGTGTAGGGAATTGCAACATGCGCACAGAATCAATCTGTGCTGATTTTCCTCATTCGCTATCTTGGATTTTATCCCAACTCCCTAAATGAATCTCCCTCTGATTTTCATAATCTTCCTATGGGGAAGTGCTTGATCTCTGAGGCCAAGAGGTGGGACATCAAGAGCAAGAACCTGTGTTCTACCACTTTGTAGATTAACTGATATATTTTTAACACTCATGTCAAAGTGCTTCACACATACTGCAATTCATTGACTATTATGTGGGTAAGTGTGACAGCCATTTTGTGCAAAGCAAAGATCCCAGAAACAGCAACTAAATGATTGAAATATTGAATAGAACACTTCTTCTCTGATAAAATCCTTTTATGGCTCTGATATCAGGGAATATTAGTGTACAGAGAGTGGGGTAGATTTTACGAGGCCTCACAGAAATTCCTCTTTCTGATATCTCAGTGGAGGTGTTAATCTACTTAAAATATTTTAGTATTTTCAGAGAGAAAATTCAGGTGAGTGCCTTAAGCTAGTATCTCACAGTGTAAATTCAAGGCTTATATTTTACTTTTATTTGAACAATCATTATAATGAAACAGCAATCTGATCTCAGCTTGAACTAAGTTAAAGTTATTTGAGGTAAAGGCTTATATCAGTCCAAATACATTTTAATTGTAAAACATTTTGGAATGGTAATTTTTAACCTCAAGTGACAAACGTTGCTTCCTGATTGACAAGCTAATAGTAATAGTAGTGTTGGGTGTCATGACTCACAACCAGCATTGTAATCAGTAAATGTTAATCATCCATCCCAGGTTTAAATTTTTCATTCTTGTATAAAACCCATTGAAAAGTGTTATGCAAATTAAATATAATTTCCACCTAATCACTTTATCTAATTCTGGAAAAAAATGATAGTTAGGTGCCAAATAAAAGGACATATATTTATAGTATATAAAAACAGAAAATGCTGGAAATAATCAGCAGGTCAGGCAGCCTCTGTGGAGAAACAGAATTAACGTTTCAGGTCGATGACCTTTCGTCAGATATTTATAAGTGTTGGTTATTTTAATACCTACTTAGTGTCAAGCAATAAATAGTCATCTTATGCTGTCAAGATACTTTGAACAACAGTGTTTATGCTAATGTACATATTTATATTGGTTTTGCAGAGCTAAAATTATTGGGGGAGTGGATTCAATTAACAGACACAATTCTGAATATTCAAAATTTTTGAATGCCGTATGAAGTAAGATATTAAAAAATCGGGCATGACTCATTTGCAGAAAAGCAGGCCTATAACGAGATTAACAGAAGCAGGCCTATAACGAGATTAACAGAAAACGGCTAGCACAGTTCTGGAAACCACATCATGGGCTAGCACAGCATTGTGTGCAAATTATGTGTTATCTTTGTATAAACCGCCACCCTCGGATAATGAGTAAATGTGTAACTTTTAAAATTAATTGGATCTCCGTAAGGGTAAGGCAGAAATGTTGTATAAATATGTGTGCTTTGATTAGCTCGGTGGAGTTGGACTTACGCAGCGATGTAAGAGGTTCTCCCCAGGCCTGAATAAACCGTTGTGACTTCAATTACTTGGTCTGTCTTTCTTTCAACAAGCCAGTAGCGTCGACCTTGTATATCACTTGGTCCGCACTTTGGGGGCTTACTTCACCGTAAAAATCAGTGCTATAGTTCACAGATCCTTTATGTATAACATATGACAACAACCACAATTGAATATGACTTCAAATCTGCTGATGGAATCCAGAAGAATGTAGGAAAATCCAAAGCAAGAAATGGTCAGCCAACCTAAGTCTGCTCCATCCAGAGTCTATGACTGGGAAATTCCTCAGAGCTGCTCCCACTCAGCTGCACTACTGCTGAAGTAATGCCAGCGGAGCGGGAGAAATTCCGAGGAATTTCCAGGCCTATGTATGATTATTCTATCATGGTCTTCACTCCCCTGGCACCTCTTAATCCCTTACTTTAGGGAAGATTAATTTCCTTCCCCAACCTCCCACTGAACCATAGAAGTTTGCAGCACAGTAAATGACGATGCAGCCCATTGGCCTCGATTTTAACAGCCTCCCGCCCCCCCACCCTGATAGGCGGGAGAGAATCGGGCAGGGGGTGGTGTTAAAATATCATGATCGAGCATCCCAACCCCAACCTGACCCCATTTCTGCCACTTTAAATTTTAACATACAGAAATCAGGCCATTGACGAGGTTCCCGCAAAAGGCAGGCAGGGGCCTAATTAACATTCTAAAGTCGCCGCCTGATGGCATCATTGGTGTTGCGACTTAAATTTAACTGGAAGTGAGCAGGAGGCCCGAGCTGCCGACCCCCCGAAGGTAAGTGCTAAAGATCTGCTCTTTTAGCACTCCTTGTCGACCAGGAGGTACAAGAATGCTCCTCCTCGGCCTCACAAAGAAGGTTTTGGCCTCCCCCAGCCCCGACCACTGCCCAGAGGCTTCTGCTCCTCCCCTTGGCCCCAATCTACACCCTCCCACTGGTCTCAATCTCTACCCTCTCACCGGTCCTGATCGCCACCCTCCCACCAGCCCCGATCTGCCTGCCCCCAGCCCCGATCTCCAGCCTCTACACGCCCCCACCAGCCCCCCCGCCCCCCGTCACACCCTGCCCCGATTCCTTCCTGATTGCAGCCCAGAGCCGATGCTTCCTACCAAGTGCCAGAGACCGTTCTCATGGGTCTCCGGCTGCGGCCCCCAGCCGCTAGTAATGTTTCGCACCTGCCGGCCAGACTGTCATTTTGGCCAAGCCTCCATGTCTCCAAACTTGCTGGGTTCTTTGCCTGATTACAGACTCCCTGCACTCTCCCTGGCTCTCTGTTAATATTGTGGCCATAATAACTCCAAGGCGCATTCGGAGTGGGGTGGGGAGGAGTTGCAATCTCGAGTGGGAAACCCGGAAGATCTTTCAGTGCGCCTGTCTGTGGCATTTTCATGCAGCCGCTTAATTATAATAATGGCCCAAAAATTTGTGTTGATACGCGAGAGTACGCACTGTGTACTCTCGCGTATTCTGTCTCCAATTGCCGGTTTTCTGCATGCACTGCGCATGCGCTGAAAACCGGCACTTGGTGAATGGAAAAGGGGGCGGTTCCTAGGTGAACCGCGTGCGCGCTACAGGCTGCGCGCATGCAGTGCACTTAGTGGTTTCAACGCGCAGGTAAGTATGGAAGGTTTTACACATAAAAAAAGGAGGAGTAAGACCCACTTTTAACAAGGTAAGTAGTGAATTAAGTATTATTTTGAATTTTTTTTAACAGGTATATCTTTTTTAGAGACTTTAAAGACAGGTAAGTTTATTTTTATAACTTTTTAAAAGATTTTAAATTTTTTCAAAAATTTAATTTTTTATTTAAAATGGTTAATTTATTTAACTATACTTATTTTATTAATGTGATGGTTTTTTTTAAATTTAATTGAGGTTTAGCTGTTCTTTTGGGGGGCTATAGTATTCATAGCTTTCACAGCACTTATGTGAAAGTTATGAATGGAAGATGGTGTGCTGCCATTGGCTCTAACTGAGTCACGTGATCCCACAGCTCGCACGAATTAACTGCGCCTGTGGGATACGCAAGCCCAGCACAGCAGCTGTCCAGAACATCAAGTTCGTGCGAGCTGGAACTGAAAAAGCCAACGCGCAGTGAGAGATCGCGGGGAAGCCTTACCCTCGCACGAAGGCTTCCTCACGAATTTTTTACTTCTGGGTTTGGCATTGAATGCGCTGCAGCAGGTGTGGTGCGGACTCACATGACGCGAGCTCAACTGGCGTATTTAAAGGGCCAATCCAAAGATGGAATTTGAAGGAGTTAGGAGTTTAAACAAAGAGAGGGAGAAATGTTATGATAGATTCAGGATGGTCAAAGGCTGCGCATCGATTTAACAATGCATCGCTTGATGCACTGCTGGGTGTAGTGAAGAGTCAGAGAGAGATACTCTTCCCTAACAATGGGAGGAAGAAACCTGCTGCTGCAACAAAGAAGGCGTTGCTGGAGGTGGCCGAGGAGGTCAGCAGCAGGAGCATTGTGCCACGCTCCTGGATTCAGTGCAGGAAGTGCTTTAATGACCTAATCAAGTCAAGAAAGGTGAGTACAGTTGCACATTCAGCTACATCCTGCTGTGTACATCACCCCTCCACCCCGCTCACTCTGTCTTGTCGAGCTATTCCATCACATCACTCCTCACAACTACTTACTTTGCAAGTGCATCCATCGTTCTCTTTCTATGCACTTCATCACATCCCTTTCTATCCATCCACCACTCCAACTCACCCTGATCCTTCTGCAATTTGATGCTTCTCCCTGATAGTCACCCTCACCAAATGCACTACATCCATCAGGTGAACACATGACATTACAGTCACTCATAGGTCTGTTCTTTCCCCGGTTAAAGGAGAAGAGCGCACAGAACACTAAGGAGAGGGACAGAACCGGAGGTGGTCTTCCACTGTTTTCCAAGTTAACAACTGCAGAGGAGGAAGCGCTGGAGATCAGTGGTGTCTTGCCGTCCCTGACCATCGGAGTTGGGGAGATTGGAACTTTGCAGCTACCTGGTGACAGAATTAAATATCATCGACCTACATGTAATACAACACTCAGCCATGTTGACTTGATTTCAGCAGCGAGTGAAATATGATCATCTTCATAATGTTAAATTGCAACATTCTTACTTTGCCAGTACTAATTAATTTCTTTCTCTCTGCCAGGGCCTTCACGTGTACAGCAGCAGTCAGTGGAGCTCCAGATGACGAATCCTCAGAGGAGCTGATTCCTTCTGAGGGTGCTTCGTGGCACAGGACTCATGCTTACTGTGCACCAGCACAGATACTCGTACTTCACTGGGTCCAGTTCGACAGATAATTGGGTTTTCACAGTTCACAAGTGAGCAAGAGCAGACAATGGTGGCAGGGACAGCTGTGGAGAGTTCACGTCGGAGACACAGCCCTCTCCAAGCTCTGCTGAGTTGGACACAGATGCTGTACCCTGGGGGCCATCGATGAAAAGGATAATCATTGCGGGGCAGCAGAAAATCTGCGATGTACTGGCAGGCCTTCCACGCATACTGTCCACGATTACAGAGAGAATGGAGGAGTCCACCTCAAGCATGAGTGGGTTGATGTCGCACGGCATTGCAAGGATGTCTTCTTCTATGGATTGATTGGCCAACTCCGTGGAACATCAATCGCAGCAATCTAATGAGACCGTGCAGGCCTTGACCATGGCTGTGCAGCCTCTGGCACCTTAACTAGGATGACCAACACCTTTGCCTTGGCCTTACAGCACGTCACTGATCTGCACCAAGCTGCTCTCCAGCAGAGTGGTAGGAGTGAAGTGCGGTGGCTCATGAGAGGGATGATGACGAAAGGGGACATGGAAGTGGGAACTTCACTAAGAGCGCTCCCACTTCTTACCCATTGCCCTTTCTCAGCCAGTACCCGAAATGCTGCCTCCTCTCCCAATGGCCGAGTCTGCCCCTGCACAGGTGCAAGTGGAGCGGTCTTTGGCGGGGCCCTCACAGGTTCCAACACTCAGAGGTCGTCGGCCAAGAGTATCTCAACAGTCAAAGCAGGGATCTGAGCAGCTTGCCTCTATCTTTTCTGAAGCCACAGGGGTTGCACCACGTAAGAGCGGTAGGAAAAGGAAGAGTAAAACTTTGTAATTGCACATGGGTGATGGGAGAAAATGATTTGTTAAGTTTTTGTTGTTTACTACACTCATAAAATTTATTACTTTGCACCACTTTCCCATGTTGCTCGATGATGAATGGGAATGTGCAATGGGTGGTTGGTTGGTTATAGGACAACTTTGTGTCAGTGGGATGGGGTGGTCGGGAGGAGTGTGGCCGTTGGATGTGATTGTTACATCGGTCCAGTGGTGGTAACTAACTGAACCTTACAGCTATAAGGGAATCCCTGGCATCTCAGGGAGCAATGTGAGTGGCTGGTGCTGTGTTGGGGTCATCATCCGCCACCTCCTCTTCCTCCTTTTCATTGGATTCATCTACAGACGATATGCGCTCAGCACCTTGTTCCTCCTGCAGGTCTAATCCTCACTGCTGCGCAATGTTATGTAGAGCGCAGCACACCACTATCATTCTGGAGACCCTCGCTGACGAGTACAGTGAAATGCGCCTCCAGAACTGTCCAGGCAACTAAAGTGCATCTTGAGCATGCCGATCGCTTGCTCAATGACACATCTGGTTGTCATATGGCTTTTCTTGTACCGCTCTTGGGTTTCATTGGTAGGGCTTTTCATGGGTGTCATCAGCCAAGTTTGAAGGGTATCCTTTTTCTCCTAGTAGCCACTCCTTAAGTCTGCTTGCAGGTCCAAAGAGATCAGAGAGCATGGACTGCCGCAGGATGAAAGCATCATGGCAGCTCCCAGGAATCTGCTGCATACCTGCATAAACCTTTTTTTGTGGTTGAACACCAGCTAAATATTGATTGAATGGAACCCCTTGCGGTTTATGAATACTCCTGGTTGATCTAGGGGTGCATGGATTGCCACGTGTGTGCAGTCGATGGCGCCCTGCACCTGTGGGAAGCCAGCCAGAGATGCAAACCCGAGCACCCGCTCATTCTGATTCGCATTATCACAGGAGAAGTTGACAGAATTGCCGGCCCTGGCAAACAAACCATCAGCCTTATGCATTTATGTGCATTCGACTGGGAGATCCTGGATATGTCTCCGGTAGTGCCCGGGAAGGATCCAGAGGCAAAAAAGTTGAGGGCGGTGGTCACTTTCACAGCCACTGGTGATGCATGGCCACCAGGTCCAGCAGGCAGCAGGTCTTCTTCTAGGAGGCTGCAGATGTCTGCCACTACCTGACGCGACAACCTCAGCCTACCAAAGCACTGCTCTTCTAAGAGGTCAAGGAAGCTGAGCCTCTGCCTGTACACCCTGTTATGCGGGTAGTGTCTCCTGTGAGCTCTACCCCTCTGCTGCCCCCCCTCACTGCTCACCATCTGCAGGTCTCTCCACAGCAGGCTGTTGCTGCTGCTGATGGTCATCTTGCTCTTCATCTGAGGGCCAATCTAAGACAGCCATGGTGCCAACAATCCTGATCTTGAATCTCAATACCTCCAAAGTGCACAAATTAGCCTCTCACCACAAGTACTCTCAAAAAACCCTTTCCCAGTGGTAGGTAAGAAAGCAGCTGTGAGCACTGAGTATTGATTTGCTGTTGTATGCCTGACTTTTAGCCCCATGATTGGTTTCAATGGCGAGTTTCAGGAAGCCCAGAAAACCTGTGCGTGCGCCATTAAATTTAAATGCCAGTTAAAATATCGTTGCAATACACTGATTTAAATATTCAAATCGCTAACCTGCCTCTCCGGAGGGAGTTAAGCACACGCAGCCAAAATCGTCCGAGTTAAACCCAGAAGTCGGCGCGTTGGAGCCGGTTTCCGGACGCACTGACATTTCTGATAAATTTAACTCATCCTAAACCCACACACTCAATGTTAAAGTCCCGCTTTGTGTTTGCTGCCTCTTTGCTAGAGCAATCCAAAACTAATCCCACTGCACTGTTTTCACTCCATAGCCCTGCATCTTATTCTGCTTCGAATGTTTATCCATTTTTGTTTTAAAAGATGCAATGCTCTCTGCCTCAATTATTCCCTGTGGCAAAGCATTCCATGCTCTTTGCAAGAAGACATTAATTTAAAGGGCTAGAAATTCAGTAGCACCCCATTTGGGACACTAACTTTTGAAATCTTGAAAAATTAACGCCAGGCGCTAATGATTCTCAGCTTCCAGTAAATTGGCTGTTTGCGCTCCAGGAAAGAACTGGAGTGCTAAATCAAGCCCTAATGACCTCAGTAGGGTGTTACCAGCAGAGCGATAATGAATTTCAGGTGCAATGCAATCGGGAATGATCCTTTACATTGGCTCCTTTCAGCTCTTAAAGGGGAGGTTGCATCATTGTGCAGTACCTCATTATCAGCATTGCTTGCTGTGAAGGCGACCTGCAACCAACTCAACCTCTGATCGTGATGGCTGATCCCACTCCCAGGGAGAGAGATCATCGTTTCATGGACGAGGCATTGGAGGTATTGGTCGCGGGAGTGGAGTGAAGGAAGGCAGTGCTGTTCCCGGACACTGGAAGGAGGCCATTGCCCCAGGTCTTCAGGGCAATGTGGAGGGAAGTGGCCCAGGAGGTCTCAGCCTATAGTGTGGTCGTACGCAGCCTGACACAGTGCTGGAAGAAATTGAACGACCTCACTCAGGTGGTCAAGGTGAGTACATGCTTCAACAGGTCCTACATACCACCATCTGAACCTCAGACTGTACACACTGCACAAACCACCACACCACCACCAAGCATCTGCACCTACTCAAACTCATATCCACATCTCATGCCTTCCCTACAATTACAGCTATTCAACTATGGCAAGCATATCTCCCAAACACAAAGCTGGACTCTGACTCACACACATTAATTTCTCTTGCAGGCCAAGATGGCCCACAATAGGAGGGAGCAGCAGAGAACAGGCGGGGGTGATGCGCAGCTTCAGCAGCTTTCAGACCTGGAGGAGCAAGTGCTGAGAGTCATTGGGCAGCAGGTGGCAGGCGCCGTGGCCGTCAGCAATGTCGACCCCCTTTGGGGCAACAACGGTATGTTCATCCCCTCTCCTTCTCTCATTCCACTTCCCTCTCACACCCTAATCCTTTCTCACTTTCCAACTCCTCATACTGTCTGTATTCCTTGCTCCATTCCTGCCCTCCTGCCCTCACCTTAACGTGAGTCTTGTGCCTTTCTGCTTTCAGATAATCAGCAACCAGATGACCAGCCTGTCCCTGAGCCTTCCAGTGAGAGTGAGGCGGGAGAAGAGGAGGAGGAAGAAAGCACCGTGCCTCTGCATGTCTCACCGGCAAGCACCACTACGCAATCTTTAGAGGCGAGTTTAGTAGAGAGGTCTGCACTGGGTGATGCACCGGGGACGAGCTTGCTGCAGCAAGGCCAAGGGGAAAGGATAGCTCGGGAGCCAGCTCCACGGAGAGCGAGTTCACGCGAGTTCTGCTGCACCGGACTCAGATGAGGACTTTGATGGGAGGCGTTCACAAGAAGGGTGATGGGCATGCACACCGACAGGATAGGTGCAGTGGCAAGAGTGCCCGAGAGCCTCTCGGCAATGGTAAGGAGCGTGGAGGAGTCCGCCTCCAACATTGCACAGAGCTCTGTGCACACCATGGAGCCCATCATTTCCATTCTGCAGAGGATGGTGGACTCTCAGAGAGACCGTGCGGATTCAGACCTCATGACGCGTGTCATGGGCGATGTGGCACCTTCCATTGCAGCACAGGCGGAAGCGATGCAATGTCTTAGTGCTGTCATGCAGTCAATGGTTGGTGGCATTGAATCTCAGACTGCTCTCATGCAGTCTCAGCTTGATGCCATGCAAGCTCCGACTGCTGCCATTATCGCTGGGTCCACCACAGTCCACCGGGGATCTCACGGTGTCACAGCAGGCCACCAATCTGTGCTCCAGCAGATTGATAGGGATGCTGAGGTGCTGTCCTGGGGGAGTGTCAGTGGGTCAGTGGAGCAGGAACATGCTGTCCTCTCTCAGGATGACAGCATTCCTGCTCCCACCACTGTCACGCCGCCATTGCTCTTGTCGCTGCCTGTCATCCAGTCAGCCCAAACTGCCGCCGCCCATCCTGAGGTGGCGCAATGTACAGCCGGGCCTTCCAGGCCCAGAGCTGGTCGAGGCCGTCCTGCAAGGCCATCTGTAGTCTCTGGCACCGACACTCAGCAGTCTTCCACCAGCCCTGCTGCAGCCACTGGGGAGACACTACGTAGGAGCAGTAGATTCGGAAAAGGTACTGTAAAGAGGGGAAGTAAGGGTTTGCACAAGGGTGATTAGTTAATATTGTTATATATATGGGATTACTGAATTTGGATAAATTTATTATTGGAATTTTGCAGATTTGGTGCTGTGTCTCATTTCAGCTTTGGGGTGTGGTGTGGAATTAGAAATTGATGGGGATGTGCTGAGCAACCGGGAAGTGGCCTCGAATTCATTGGAACCGAAGTCTGATGAGGCGGTCACGGACCGCCCTTCCACAAGGCCGATTGAGTGGCTGCCTCCTCCGTTGCAGCTGTTCGTGCTCCTGTTCCTCCTCCTCCTCGTCCTCGACTTCCTCTTCCTCCTCCTGAGGTGGTGCGGCTATGCCTGGTGGCAATGGCTGCGCCCTCATGATGGCCAAGTTGTGCAGCATGCGACGAAAAGGGACACCTGCTCAACCGAGTAATGCAGGGCTCCTCCCGAGCGATCAAGGCAGCGGAACCATTGCTTGAGCACTCCAATGGTCTGCTCAATGATGTTCCTAGTCACAGCATGGCTGTCATTATATGAGTGTTGGGCACGAGTGTTGGGGGTGCGGAGGGGCGTCATGAGCCAGGTGGAGAGCGGCTAGCCCTTATCTCCCAGCAGCCAGCCACGAGCTTGATGTGGTGGCTGGAACAGAGCTGGCAGGATGGTGCAGGATGAAGGCATCATGGCTGCTGCCAGGGTAGCGGGGCATTGACAGTCAGGATTCGCTGTGTGTGGTCGCACATAAAATGCGCATTAAGTGAGTGGTAGCCTTTGTGATTATGGAATACCTCAGGATTGTTATGCGGTGCCTGCAAAGCGACGTGGGTGCAGTCAATGGCGCCCTGCACCATAGGGAAGCCCGCTATCCTGGCAAAGCCACATGCATGCTTGTGCTGCTTCTCTCTGGTCATGGGGAAGGAAACATAGTCCCTTCTCCTTCTGTAGAGAGCATCTGTGACCTCGCGGATGCAGCAATGGACAGCGAACTGCAACTTGTTAGATATGTCTCCTGTTGCACACTGGAACGATCCGCTGGCGTAGAAATTGAGGGCAACGGTGACCTTGACTGCCACTGAGAGAGACGTTGTGCTCCTGATGTGAGGCTTGAGGTCTGGCTGCAGGAGGTGGCAGAGCTCTGTGACCACGTCCTTTGTGAAGCAGAGCCTTCTAAGATACTGTTCCTCAGTGAAATTGATGTAGGAGAACTGCTGCTGGAATAACCTGGGAGGGTAAGGCCTCCTGTTGAGAACCCTGTTGGCCCTCCTCCCTCTGGCCACATTTTGCAATCTTTCTCTCTGCCTCCGCTGCCTCCAACGTTGACGCTGGAGGGCGAGGTCCAGTGCCAGTAATTTTTCTGAGGCAAAAGACTCCTTAAAGTGAAAAACGCTGAAATCGTTCAAAACGCCTGTTTGCCTATGTTTAACTGACAAGGCAGCATTCTTTGCTGAGTAAAAATAAACCAGATGTTGACGCCTTTAAATACCGCTCCTCCAACAGCCATCCGACCTCATACCGCCTCCTCTACCTGCCGTTGCTAACGGCAAGCGCTCAGGCAGGGGGCGAGAGGGAAATTCTGATCCGGGGTGCTAACGGGGCGCTGCGCACCAGATGACGTCACGATCACCGGGGCACTAGGGAATAAGGCGCTAAGTCTTAGCAGGAGCGTGTTAAGATGGCATGGGCTTTACACCACATTCCTCTTCCCCACTATTTTAACTTGCCTGAACTCAGGCAAAGAAAGGCTACGCGCCCCAGAGAAGCGGGGGCCAAATTTCAATAACAAAGTCATGACCTGATGATGTGATTGAGACACAAATGCCATTTTAACTGCGGGCCTGGGTAATAGCCCACCTGGTCTCGAAACTGCCAGGGGGGCCCATGTGAGATTTTAAAAAATATTTTAAAGGTTCCTTGTGGGCCAGGCGGAGCAGGAGTGAGCCTCCCCTGTTCCAGGCTCCCACTCCCGCCTTTCCAATCCCCCACAATTCCTTACCTACTTTGCCGGGGACCGTTTCTGTTTACTGTTTTGTACTGCGTTGCTCAGGGTCCAGTTCTTAAATGAGCATCACAGCCATTTTAAGTAAGAAGAGGCATAAGAGCCATGTACCATCTCTGTTGCAATAACATCATACTCAGATAAGGAAATGATATTTTTGCAACGTTTATGCTTTTTGACATTTTGTTACTGTATTGTGTATTAGCAAACAATGAAAATGAACACCTTCCATGATGATGGTGTTCCTTTATTTTTCTTGTGCTCTGTGGAAAAAGAAATTATTTGACTTCTACACAATCAATCTGTTTCCTTAAAAACTTTCTCATTTGGTTTTGTTGTTTATATTCAGAAGCAACCCATCACCCATAAATTAATCCGCTGCAAATGCGTAAACCAGTTGCTACCAGATGAAAAGTACATTTGCTAAAGTGAAAAATTAACATATTTCAAACTTTTTAATACTGTTTTACTGTTGCAACACAGTACAGGTTGCAATAGTTGAAGTGACCTTACGATTAAGACACTCCGAGGGGATTTTAACTCCCTTCACCTGGTGGAAAACAGGCTGAACGTGAGTTAAAATCCAAGCGGTCCACTTACCACTCTTTTTCCACCCTGTGGCTATCATACAGCCAGGTAGCTGACGTACCCACCTGACTCAGGCAGGAGCCTCATAAATTTATGCGAATCGGGATCCTATTATGTGGAAAGGACCCTAAAGCAATTTTTACAGCCTTTTTGGGCAGAACGTCAGCAGAGGTTGTCGGACCAGAAGTGGAGGCCCTCCAAGTTAAGTAAAAAAAACTTCTTTTTGTGGGACCAGGAGGCACAGGGGTGCTCCTCTGGCCCCCACAAAAATAGTTTGGACCACTGCTGCCCCGGGCTCCCCCGTCCCCGCACGTTCCCAAAACTTTCCCGAACCCTGCCCGCCGACGACTTACCCAGCTGGCAGCTCCATTTACATGAGGCCCAACCATTAAAATGGACCAGACTTCTGCTGTACCTCCAGGACGGTCTGCCCATGTGTTCTGCCAGCCAACCGCCCAGGAGTTAAAATTCCCCTTTATATCTGTTTTTGTTCCCAAGCTGTGGCCAGACAAGTCCGGTAGTGATTTAGATCAGTAACTCCCTGGGTGCAGTGCTCTAATTTCAAATTCATTCCACAAACTATGACAAATAGAAATTATTAACATAAATGTAAGAAAATAAATAAATAATTTATTTCCAATTTAAGCCTAATAATTTAAGTTTTAAATGGCTTCCCACTTAATTATCAAAATAGACTAATCTTTGAGTGAGACATTGGCCCGGATTTTATGGGGCCTATGACCTCGTATACACAGCGTATGCGGTCATAAGTGCCCCACAAGTTCCGGGTTTCTGCATGCACTGCGCATGCGCGAAAACCCGGAACTTGTGAGCTGTCAGGTTTCAGCTCGACAGATCATCCACATGCACAGGAAATGGACATTCGCTGGCGGAGAGTTGGGCTATTTGCCCAACTACTGCCCAGCGAATGCCCAGGAAACTCTTGCGCCTTGTAAAAGCAGGCATAGGGCCTTCTTTTACCAGCGTAAGGGTTTAAATAAATATTAAAATTAAAATTTTTAAATCATTAAAACATTCAAAAATCTTTAAAATTAGTTTAGGTTATTTTTGGCCCCTTTAAAATGTTTACATTTATTTTTCAAAAAATTAAATTTTTGTTTTAAATGTTTAATTAAATTGTATTTTTTATTAATTTTAAACATGTGGTGATTTATTTTTATTTAGGTTGTGTGAAAGTGTGTTTTTTATGTCATTCCTATTATGCTTATGGGGATTCCATACATAAATGGAATCCCCGTAAGCATAATGGGAATCCCTCTTTTTGATTGGTTGGGCCGACCCACGTGATCCCAGAGACGCTTGCGAACCGCATGCGCCCCAGGGATACGTGGGCCTTTACGCAGGTGTATTCCTGCAGGCCCAGGACTGCAAGAATCCGAAGATATGGAAGCACTAGGTAGGTGTGTACTTTTCTTGCAGATCGGAGGCATTTGCCCGCGGGAAGCCTCCGACTGCAATTTCAGGTCCATTGCCTTCCAAGTTAGCCACAAATGAGTATCATATTTTTGTGGATTATGGATAAAACAAATGCTCAAAAATACAGTGGTAGTCATTATAAAGCTGAGTCTAAGGCAGATAACAGCAATTTATTCTTTCATACAATTACTGTTCTTGTATGTTACATTATTTTACCTCCTACACTATGCAATCAACCTGTCTGAAAAAAACATTGTCACTAGGTTATAATGTTCTATTTATGAAAGTAAGACATTGCCCACAAAATAACCTGCACATTCACACTGTGCGCACAGCAGCAGCATTTTTTCATATGGAAATTCAGTCAATTAAATACCATTCTGTGGTTCTAAAGAGCAGTACATTGGTCTCACACATGATCATGTGGCAGTTGGTAAATTAATTTTAACAAAAAGTTAAAATTTACAAAAGCAAAATACTGTGGATGCTGGAAATCTGAAAAAAAGCAGAAAATGCTGAAAGCACTCAGCAGCTCAGACAACATCTGTGGAGAGAGAAACAGAGTTAACTTTTTAGGTTGATGATTTTTTCATCAGAACTGGAAGATGGTAGCGAAGAACAGCTTTTATACAAATACAGAGCCAGGGAAAAGGAGGGGACAGGGAAAGAACAAAAGGGAAAGATCTGTGATCAGAGTGCCTATTGACAAACTCTGTCAGCCAATGAGTTGGAGGCAGGGTGGTACTTATGGCAGGACTCACAGCAAACAATCTATTTTACAACAATGTCTATTTAAACAGCACACTACAGCAAACAGTCTACAGGGTCTATTTTTTAAAAAGTCTCTTTGAAGCTGACCCTAGCTGATGCGTAACTGTGTTCACAAATTGCTGAGGTTTCTAGCCTGGGTCTAATTTGCATTATGGGAGACTTTAACTTTCCTTGTAATAAATGGTCCAATGGTGAACTGTTGTAACTAGCAGAATAGATAAGGGGGAACCAGTGGATGTGGTGTATTTGGATTTTCAGAAGGCATTCGATGAGGTACCACACAAGAGGTTATTAAACAAAATTAAGGCTCATGGGATTGGGGGTAATATATTAGCATGGATTGAGGATTGGTTAACGGACAGAAAACAGAGAGTAGGAATAAATAGGTCATTTTCGGGTTGTAATTAGTGGAGTACCACAAGGATCAGTGCTAGGGCCTTAGCTGTTCACAATCTATATCAATGATTTGGATGAGGGGACCAAATGTAATATATCCAAGTTTGCTGATGATACAAAGCTAGGTAGGAATGTAAGTTGTGAGGAGGATGCAAAGAGGCTTCAAGGAGATATAGACAGGCTAAGTGAGTGGGCAAGAGCATGGCAAATGGAATATAATGTGGAGAGATGTGAAATTATCCACTTTGGTCAGAAAAATAGAAAAGCAGAGTATTGTTTAAATGGTGAGAGATTAGGAAATGTTGGTGTTCAGAGGAAGCTGGGTGTCCTTGAACACAAATCACTAAAAGTTAACATGCAGGTACAGCAAGCAATAAGGAAAGCAAATGGTATGTTGGCCTTTATTACAAGAGGATTTGAGTATAAGAGTAAAGACGTCTTACTGCAATTATATAGGGCCCTGGTGAGACCACACCTGGAGTATTGTGTACAGTTTTGGTCTTCTTACCTAAGGAAGGATATACTTGCCATAGAGGGAGTGCAACGAAGGTTCACCAGACTGATTCCTGGGATGGGGGGATTGTCCTATGAGGACAGATTGAGTAGACTAGGCCTATATTCTCCAGAGTTTAGAAGAATGAGAGGTGATCTCATTGAAACATACAAAATTCTTACAGGGCTTGACAGAGTAGATGCAGGGAGGATGTTTCCCCTGGCTGGGGAGTCTAGAACCAGGGGTAACAGTCTCCGCCATTCAATAAGA
This sequence comes from Squalus acanthias, assembly GCA_030390025.1. NCBI lineage: Eukaryota > Metazoa > Chordata > Chondrichthyes > Squaliformes > Squalidae > Squalus > Squalus acanthias. The sequence goes on from CM059431.1 coordinate 68,990,094, forward strand.
TCGTGGCTGACCTTCTACCTCAACTCCACTTTCCTGCACTATCCCCCATATCCCTTAACATCCAAAAATCTCTCATAGAATCATAGAAAGTTACAGCACGGAAGGAGGCCATTTCGGCCCATCGTGTCCGCGCCGGCCAACAAAGAGCTATCCAACCTAATCCCACTTCCCAGCTCTTGGTCCGTAGCCCTGCAGGTTAGAGCATCCCAAGTGCATATCCAAGTACTTTTTAAATGTGGTTAGGGTTCCTGCCTCTACCACCCTTTCAGGCAGTGAGTTCCAGACCCCCACAACCCTCTGGGTGAAGAAATTTCCCCTCAAATCCCCTCTAAACCTTCCCCCAATTACTTTAAATCTGTGCCCCCTGGTTTTTGACCCCTCTGCTAATGGAAATAGGTCCTTTCTATCCACTTTATCTATGCCCCTCATAATTTTATACACCTCAATAAGGTCTCCCCTCATCCTCCTCTGTACCAAGGAAAACAGACCTAGCCTATCCAGTCTTTCCTCATAGCTAAGATTCTCTACTCCCGGCAACATCCTTGTAAATCTCCTCTGTACCCTCTCTAGTGCAATCACATCTTTCCTGTAATGTGGTGACCAGAACTGCACGCAGTACTCTAGCTGAGGCCTAACTAGTGTTTTATACAGTTGAAGCATAACCCCCCTGCACTTGTATTCTATGCCACGGCTAATAAAGGTAAGCATTTCGCATGCCTTCTTAACCACCTTATCTACCTGGCCTGCTACCTTCAGGGATCTGTGGACATGCACTCCAAGGTCCCTTTATTCCTCTATACTACTCAGTGTCCTACCATTTAATGTGTATTCCCTTTCCTTGTTAGCCCTCCCCAAATGCATTACCTCACACTTCTCCGGATTGAATTCCATTTGCCACTGTTCTGCCCACCTGACCAATTTATTGATATCTTCCTGCAGTCTACAGCTTCCTTCTTCAGTATCAACCACACAGCCGATTTTAGTATCATCTGCAAACTTCTTAATCATACCCGCTATGTTCAAGTCTAGATCTAGTACTGAGCCCTGTGGAACCCCACTGGAAACACCCCTCCAGTCACAAAAACACCCATCAACCATTGCCCTCTGCTTCCTGTCTCCGAACCAGTTTTGAATCCAACTTGACACTTTGCCCTGGATCCCATGGGCTTTTAACTTCATGGCCAGTCTGCCATGTGGAACCTTATCAGAAGCCTTGCTAAAGTCCATATACACTACATCAAACGCACTACCCTCATCTACCCTCCTTGTTACCTCCTCAAAAAATTCAATCAAGTTTGTCAGACACGACCTTCCCTTAACAAATCCGTGCAGACTATCCTTGATTAATCCATGTCTTTCTAAATGAAGATTTTTCCTGTCCTTCAGAATTCTTTCCAATAATTTTCCCACCACCGAGGTTAGGCTGACTGGCCTGTAATTACTCGGTCTATCCTTTTCTCCCTTTTTAAACAAGGGTACCACTTTAGCAGTCCTCCAGTCCTCCGGCACCACACCTGAAGCCAGAGAGGATTGAAAAATGATGGTCAGCGCCTTTGCTATTTCCTCTTTTGTTTCGCTTAACAGCCTGGGATACATTTCATCCGGGCATGGGGATTTATCCACTTTTAAAGCTGCTAAACCCCTTAATACTTCCTCTCTCACTATGTTTATTTCATCTAATATTTCACTCTCCTCCCCCCCACCCCCGATAGCAATGTCTGCTTCGCCCCTCTCCTTTGTGAAAACAGACGCAAAGTATTCATTAAGAACCCTACCGACGTCTCTTGCCTCCACATACAGATTACCCTCATGATCTCTAATAGGCCCTATCCTTTCTTTAGTTATCCTCTTACTCTTATTGGCCTAGAAATTCGATTCGGAGGCTTGCCGCAGGGGTAAGGATCGCGCGCGATATCACTTACCGCGTCTGCCGTCCTTGTTTGCCCCCGCAGGAACTTCGGGTCCTGGGCCTCTCCCTAGTGCCGGCGCGCAGTGCGTGCGTGTTCCAGGGGCGCAGTTAGTGCGATGCGACCCCTGGGATCACGTGGGCCATGGAGAGCCAATGGCAGCAGACCATCTTTCCTTCATAGATTTGACAGGAGACCTGTCAAATCTGTGAATTGAAATCGGCCCCAAAAGAACAGCTAAACCTCAAATAAATTTAAAAAAAAACCATCACATTAATAAAATAACTATAGTTAAATAAATTAACCACTTTAAACAAAAATTTAAATTTTTTAAAAAATTAAAATACTTTTTAAAAGTTATAAAAATAAACTTACCTTTCTTTAAAGTCTCTAAAAAAGATAAACCTGTTGAAAAAATTTTTAAATTATACTTAATTAACTACTTACCTTGTTCAAAAGGGGTCTTACGCCTCCTTTTTATTTGCGTAGAATCTTCCATACTTACCCTCGCGTTGAAACCTGAAAAAAAACCTAAGTGTGCTGCATGCGCGCAGCCTCTAGTGCGCACGCGGTTCACCTAGGAACCGCCCCCTTCGCCATACCGGAAGTGCCAGTTTCCCGCGCATGCGCAGTGCATGCAGGAAACCGGCACTTTGGGAACGAATACGGGTGAGTACGCATTGAGTACTCACCCGAGAACGGCCGAATTTTTGGGCCATTATATTTATAAAACATCTTTGGGTTTTCCTTGATTTTACTTGCCAACAATTTCTCATGCTCTCTCTTTGCTTTCCTAATATCCTTTTTAATTGCACCCCTGCACTTTCTGTACTCCTCTAAAGATTCTGGAGTATTTAGCCCTCAGTATCTGTCATACGCCTCCCTTTTTTTCTTTATCCTACCCTGTATGTCTCTAGACATCCAGGGGGCTCTAGATTTGTTAGTCCCACCTTTTTTCTTTAAGGGCACATATTTGGTCTGAACCCTTCGGATCTCCACCTTGAATGCCTCCCACTGCTCTGACACTGATTTACCTTCAAGTAGCTGTTTCCAGTCCACTATGGTTAAATCCCCTCTGAGCGTAGCAAAATTTGCTTTTCCCCAATTTAGAATTTTTATTCCTGGTCTATCCTTGTCCTTTTCCAGAACTACCTTAAATCTAACAGAAAATGCTCCCCCACTGATACGCCTTCTATCTGCCCAGCTTCATTCCCTAAAACTAAGTCCAGAACCATCCCCTCCATTGTTGGGCTTGCTACATACTGGCTAAAAAAGTTCTCCTGGATGCATTTTAGGAATTCCGCACCCGCTATGCCCTTCACACTAATTTTATCACAGTTAATATTGGGGTAGTTGAAATCCCCTACAATTACTGCCCTATAGTTTTTGCACTTCTCAGAAATTTGTCTACATATTTGTTCTTCTATCTCCCTCTCACTGTTTGGGGGTCTGTAGTACATTCCAGCAGTGTGATTGCCCCTTTTTTGTTTTTCAATTCGACCCATATGGCCTCGTTCGATGATCCCTCCAACATATCTTCCCTCCTCACAGCTGTAATAGCTTCTTTAATCAATACCGCGACCCCCCCTCCCTTTTTACCTCCCTCTCTATCCCGTCTGAAAATCTTGTAACCAGGAATTTTGAGCTGCCATACCTGCCCCTCTTTCAGCCACGTCTCTGTAATAGCTATAATATCATAGTCCCAAGTATCTACCTGTGCCCTCAGCTCATCTGCCTTGACCTCTGTCTTGAATATACTCAATGACTGAGCCTCCACAGCCCTCTGGGGTAGAGAATTCCAAAGATTCCAAAGAATTCCAAAGTTTCACCACCCGCTAAGTGAAGAAATTTCTCCTCATCTCAGTCCTAAATGGCCGACCCTTTATTCTGAGACTGTGACCCCTGGTTATAGACTCCCCAGCAAGGGGAAACATCTTCCCTGCATGTACCCTGACAAGCCCTGTAAAAATTCTGTATGTTTCAATGAGATCACCTCTCATTCTTCTAAACTCCAGAGAATATAGGCCTAGTCTACTCAATCTGTCCTCATCGGGCAATCCCCCATCCCAGGAATCAGTCTGGTGAACCTTCGTTGCACTCCCTCTATGACCAAAACTGTACACAATACTCCAGGTGTGGTCTCACCATGGCCCTATATAATTGCAGTAAGACATCTTTACTCCTATACACAAATCCTCTAGTAATAAAGGCCAAAATACCATTTGCTTTCTTAATTGCTTGCTGTACCTGCATGTTAACTTTCAGTGATTCGTGTACAAGGACACCCAGGTTCCTCTGAACACCAACATTTCCCAATCTCTCACCTCTTGTGGGAGAATCTAGAACTAGGGGTCACTGTTTAAAAATAAGGGGTCACCCATTTAAGACAGAGATGAGAAGTTTTTTCTCACAGAGGGTCGTGAGTCTTTGGAACTCTCTTCCTCAGAGGGCGGTGGAAGTAGAGTCTTTGAATATTTTTAAGGCAGAGGTAAATAGATTCTTGATAAGCAAGGGGGTGAAAGGTTATCGGGGGTAGGCGGGAATGTGGAGTAATCAGATCAGCCATGATCTTATTGAATGGCGGAGCAGGCTCGAGGGGCCGAGTGGCCTACTCCTGCTCCTAATACGTATGTTCGTATTTTAAAAATACTCTGATTTTCTGTTTTTCCTACCAAAGTGGATAACTTCACATTTCTCCATATTATATTCCATTTGCCATGTTCTTGCCCATTCACTTAGCCTGTCTATATCCCCTTGAGGCCTCCTTGCATCCTCCTCACAACTTACATTCCCACCCAGCTTTGTATCATCAGCAAACTTGGATATATTACATTTGGTCCCCTCATCCAAATCATTGATGTAGATTGTGAATAGCTGAGGCCCAAGCACTGATCCTTGCATTACCCCACTAGTTACAGCCTGCCAACCCGAAAATGACCCGTTTATTCCTACTCTCTGTTTTCTGTCTGTTAACCAATCCTCAATCCATGCTAGTATATTACCCCCAATCCCATGAGCCCTAATTTTGTTTAATAACCTCTTGTGTGGCACCTTATCGAATGCCTTCTGAAAATCCAAATACACCACATCCACTGGTTCCCCCTTATCTATTCTGCTAGTTACAACCTCAAAAAACTCTAACAGATTCATCAAACACGATTTTCCTTTCATAAATCAGTGTTGACTCTGCCCAATCCTGTTATTATTTTCTAAATGTCCTGTTACCACGTCCTTAATAATAGATTCTAGCATTTTCCCTACTACTGATGTCAGGCTAACTGGTCTGTATTTCTCAGTTTTCTCTCTCCCTCTTTTTTAAATAGTGGGGTTACATTTGCTACCTTCAAATCCGCGGGATCTGTTCTAGAATCTATGGAATTTTGGAAAATGACAACCAATGCATCCACTATCTCTATAGCCAACTCTTTCAAAACCCTAGGATGTCGGCCAACAGTCCAGGGGATTTATCGGCTTTCAGTCCCATTAATTTCTCCAGTACTACTTTTATACTAATACTAATGTCTTTTAGTTCCTCATTCTCACTAGACCCTTGGATGTCCACTATTTCCGGAAAGTTTTTTGTGTCTTCTTCTGTGAAGACAGACACAAAGGGCTGGATTTTGATTCAGGGGCGGGCTGGGGTCGTGTAATCCACATTTTGTGTTAGCCACCCGAATCTAAATCGATGTGGGAGATTGATGCGATTTTAACATAATTGGCCAATTGAGTTCCAATGTGTGGGAACCCATGGCCAGTGAGTTTTTCCAGTCTGAAAGTCGCTTCCGATGATGTCATCATTGCTGCAGCATTTAAGGTCTGCAACAAGCCTTGCTTCCTCTGCAGACTGCCAAGCTTCTGCCTTTGCATGTTAGAGGCACCTGCAGGAAGAATGGCCAGCCAGAGACCCAGCACCTCGATTTGATGACGTCGCCCTGCAAGCTTTAATTGAGGGAGCCAGAGATAATAAGGAGGTGCTCTTCCCTTCTTCAGGGAGGAAGAAGCCTTCCCATCAAACCAAGGCTGTGTGGATCCAGGTGGCAGAGGAGGTCAACTCGTTGTCCATAACCCGCAGAACCTGGCTTCAGTGCAGGAAGAGGTTTCATGACCTGCTACGCACTGGAAAAGTGAGTAGGAATTTCCCATCACCCTCATTCTGATCCCCATTGCCTCTCCTCACCAGCACTTAGCTTTGACAACCTCTTCCTCCACATCCCACTTGACACTGACAGAAGGAAGAGCATGATCCTCACCACTCCTCAGAGGAAGCTTCAACCTCTGAGGGCGCCACGTCAGCAGAATTCAGCGCACCCAGCACCAGCGCGCAGACACTCACACCTCGGAGGGAACATCGCGAGATGGAGTAGTGTTGTCACCTGGTGTATCACAGCTCACAAGTGAGCATCAGCAGATAGTGGAGACAGGGACAGCAGTGGAGAGTCCTAGTCGGAGGGCGCAGGACTCTCCTAGCTCGGCTCAGCTGCATGTCGACCCTCTGCCTCTGGGTCCATCTATAAGATCAGTGTGGTAACACAATACAGCTTCCTGTGACTCGAACTTTATTGCATCACTTCCTGTGATTAGTCCAGGATAAATACTGGACTGATCAGTTGGATCCTGGAGAGGCATAGAGTAAGACCTCTTTTGTATGTAGCACCTTTTTAGTTGATTAAAGCTTACTTTAAGTTCACCACGCGTAAGGCTCATTCTTACGACAATCAGCGGTGCTGGAACTCCAGGAACAGATGCAGGAGTCTCTGGCAGGTTTTGTCTCCAGGGTCGCTGCGAGTGTGGAGTGAATGGAGGAGTCCATAGCGAACATGAGCAGAGCCTTTGTGGAGTCATTGGCGCATGAACGCATCACCACGGAAAGGATGGCAACCTCTGTGGAAAGGATGGCTACAGTAGAGGAGAGGTTGGCTACGGCTATGGAGGAGATAAGTTGCCAGAGTGTAGAAAACATGGTCATTGTTCAGAATAGACTGGCATCTCTTGAGGAGCGATGGTCATCTATTGAACACAGAAACCAGACCTTCATGGAAGTCCTTCTGAGTAGGACTTCCAGTGCAGATACGGGTCCCCATGGCCCCCCTGATGTGCAGCAAGGTGCTCTCAATCCACTTGCAAGCGCTGAGGTGGGGCTGACCCATGAGAGGGATGTTGGTGGCAGACAACAAGGAAGTGGGGGCTCCTCTCCAAGCGCTCACACGACCAAGCCACTGCAAAGCCCTCGGTCAGAACCCCACCAGAGTCCTCACCCAACTGAGATCGGCATCTCAACCCCTGCACAGTCGCAGGAGCAGCAGACTGTTGCCGAGCCCTCACAGGCTCACAACCCCAGAGGAAGCCCGCCAAAGGTGTCGAGGCAGGAGCAGCAAGAAAGTGAGCAAGGGGCCTCCACATCTGCTGAAACCACAGGAGAAGCACCACGTAGGAGCATGCGTAAAAGAAAAATAATGTACAAGTAGTCACAAGGGTAGTCACTTGGGTGTAATGTTGTGTTTAATCTTGAAATGCCAGCACTTGCTTGGTGTGATTAAAAATTCTGCTGGCAAACTGCTGAAGTTGTGGTGTCTGTCATTTCGCAAATGGGACTTCCACATTGAGGGCTTAGGATGACTTGCAATTGTCAGTATGGTGGTCAGAGTGATAGGAATCCGCAGGTTCCTGGCCATTGTCGATGGTCTGATAAGAAAGTGCGAGGCAAAAGTGTTTGATTGTGCAGGCTAAGCAAATCTGGTCAAGTGCATCCCTTGCATCTCGGGCAGCAATGTGGTCGCGCGCTGGCGCCTTCTGGCCTGTGCAGCTTCAGGTGGGTGAGGAGCAGCTTGGAACTCCTGTTGATGCTGCTGCTGCTGGTGGTGCTGTTGTTCATGGTTCTGCTGCTGCCACGGCTGGTCCTCGTCCAAATCTGATGTCCAGGAGGAAAGGAAATAAATGGTTCCCATGCTTCTGGTATATGCCTCAGTTGAGGAAGCGCTCAGTCAAGGTGGCGAGAGGGGTTTCCCAGGAGGTCACACTGGAGATGGGTGTCAGGCTCCAAACTTCCACAGCTGTGGTTATGCCATATAAAAGTTCCCCCAGACCTCAGACAACAAAGTCCTGCCAACTGCAAATGATGGCTGATCACATCTCCTATTTCATGGTTGAGCTGCAGCTGATAGTCAGCAATCCAAATGTGCTACTGCCAGGTTTCACATTCGTGGTTCAGAACAGGCGTGCTTCACGTGGAAAAAGGGTTAAAATCACAAAGGCCTTTCAAAATGGCATTATAGAGGCAATTTAGTGCTTGTTAAGGGCCTTAACGGCCTATCCCGCCTCTTGGAAGCGGGACGGAGTCGGGACCAGCAGACACGATTTAATGAAAATTGCATGGAGGTGGGCTTGTGCCCGCCCGCCAGTTTTCGCAATTTTAACCCCCCACACGCCTCCAAACCCGCCTCCACGGGTCAATGAAAGTTCTGCCCAAAGTATTTGTTTAATTTCTCAGCCATTTCCTTATTCCCCATTATAATTTCTCCTATCTCAGCCTGTAAGGGACCCACATTTACTTTCACTAATCTTTTCCTTTTTACATACCTATAGAAGCTTTTACAGTCTGTTTTTATGTCTCTCGCTAGTTTACTCTCATATTCTATTTACCCTTTCTTTATCAATTTCTTGGTCCTCCTTTACTGAATTCTAAAATCCTCCCAATCCTCAGGCTTACTATTGTTTTTGGCAGCATTATAAGCCTCTTCCTTTGATCTAATTCTATCTTTAACTTCTCTTGTTAGCCACGGTTGGACCACATTTCCTGTGGGGTTTTTGAACCTTAAAGGAATGTATATTTGTTGTAAATTATGTATTAATTCTTTCAATGCTAGCGATTGCTAGTCCACTGTCATACCTTTAATGTAGTTTCCCTATCTACCTTAGCCAACTCACCCCTCATACCTATGTAGTTTGCTTTGTTTAGATTTAAGACCCTAGTTTTGGATTTAACTAAGTCACTTTCAAATTCAATATAACATTCTGTCATATTATTGTCACTCTTCCCTAAAGGTCCCTTTACTACAAGGCTATTAATTAACCCTTTCTCGTTGCACAATACTACATCTAAAATAGGCTGTTCCCTAGTTGGTCCCTCAACATACTGATCTAGAAAACTATCTTGCATACATTCTATGAATTCGTCCTCCCCAGTATTACTGCAAATTTGGTTTGCCCAGTCTATATGTAGATTAAAGTCCCCCATAATTACTGTATTACCCTTGCTACATGCGCCTCTAATTTCCTGATTTACACTCTGCCCTACATTACAACTACTGTTTGGGGCCTATAAACAACTCCCACCAATATTTTCTGCCCCTTGCTGTTTCTTAGCTCCATCCAAACTGATTCCACTTCTTGATTTTCAGAGCTAAGATCCTTTCTCTCTACTGTCTTTATCCCATCCTTTATTGTCAGGGCTAGCCCTCCTCCTCTTCCATTTATCCTATCCCTTCTAAAAGTTATGTATCCTGGAATATTTAGTTCCCAACCTTGGCCACTTTGCAACCACGTCTCCATTATGGCTATTAGATCAAACCTATTCATTTCTATCTGCGTTATTAATTCATTTATCTGGATGCAAATGCTTCACACATTCAGATATAGTGCCTTTAGCTTTGACTTAAGAACATAAGAAATAGGAGCAGGAGCAGGCCATTCGGCCCCTCGAGCCTGCTCCGCCATTTAATGAGATCATGGCTGATCCGATTTTGGTCTCAACTCCACTTTCCTGCCTGTTCCCCATAACCCTTGACTCCCCTGTTGCTCAAAAATCTGTCTATTTCAACCTTGAATATATTCAATGGCTCAGCTTCCACAGCTCTCTGGGGTAAAGAATTCCAAAGATTCACGAAACTCTGAGAGAAGAAATTCCTCCTCACCTCTGTCTTAAATGGGCGACTCCTTATTCTGAGACTATGCCCCCTCGTTCTAGATTCCCCAATGAGGGGAAACATCCTCTCAGTATCTATCCTGTCCAACCCTCTCAGAATCTTATATGTTTCAATAAGATCACTTCTCATTCTTCTAAACTCCAATGAGTATAGGCCCAACCTGCTCAACCTTTCCTCATAAGACAACCCCTTCATCTCAGGAATCAACCTAGTGAACCTTCTCTGAATTGCCTCCAATGCAAGTATATCCCTCCTTAAATAAGGGGACCGAAACTGTACGCAGTACTCTAGGTGTGGTCTCACCAGCACCCTGTACAGTTGTAGCAAGACTTCCCTACTTTAATACTCCATCCCCCTTGCAATAAAGGCCAACATTCCATTTGCCTTCCTAATTACTTGCTGCACCTGCATGTTAACTTTTTGTGTTTTATGTACAAGGACATCCAAATTCCTCAGTACTGCCGCATTCTGTAGTCTTTCTCCATTTAAATAATATTTTTCTTTTCTATTCTTCCTACCAAAGTGGATAACTTCACATTTTCCCATATTATACTCCATCTGCCAAATTCTTGCCCACTCACTTAACCTATCTATATCCCTTTGCAGACTCTTTGGGCTGGATTTTACCAGCCCTGAGGAGGTGGGTTTGGAGGCGGGACTGCTGGGAAATTCAAAAAGAATGGGAGCAGGTCCTGAACCCGCTCCCAACCCGCCTCCAACCAATCTTCCTGGGAGTCGGGTCCCCGATTTGCACCGGGACTCAACTCCTAGCGGTGGGAAGAGGATTATAGCCACTTAACTGCCTGTTAACAGGTAGTTAGCAGGCAGTTAAGAGACTTTTTCCAATTTTGAGACTTCTGCTGCGGGCTTCCCGACATCGGGGAACCCCGCCAGGGTAAGTGAGGTGTGCTGTGGGTCTGTTGTTATGTTGGTGTATAGATGACAGCTGCAGAAGTGGTGTGAAGGATGCAATGGGACACTGATGAGTATCAGAGGTAAGGAAAAGTTGGAAAAGTCATTTTTAATGTGTTTAGATTTTTCTGTAGGTGACAAGCTTTGAAGTGTTTTTGTGGCCTCACCTCAATGGGAAAAGTGACAGATCGCTTCTGCAGCTGCCATCTGTTTCATCCTAAGGAGAGAGTCACTGGAGAGCCTGGGTGCAAGAACTCACCTGTGTACAGTGATTGTCAGTGTTTGACAGCTTTTTCTTCTTCTTCTTAGGCAGTCCCTCGGAACTGAGGATGACTTGCTTCCACAGTAAAAATTAGTTCTCAGGTGACCGATGAGTCCAATGCGGGACCTACAGAGCTGGATTTTCAATGACCCGTGGAGTCGGGTTTGGAGGCGTGTGGGGGGTTAAAGTTCCACGCAATTTTGATAAAATCGTGTGCGGTGTTCCCGACTCCATCACGCCTCTAAGAGGCGGGAGAGGCCATTAAAGCCCTTAACAATCCCTAAATTGGCTCTGTAATGCCATTTTGAAACGTTTTAGCTAGTTTAACCCTTTTCTGACGTGAAGCACGCCTGATGTGAAACACGCAAGTGAAACCTGGCGGGAGCTGCAGGTCCACTATTACAACGGAGATGTGATGAAGGTAGTAGTAGTATTAGGTCTGAAAGTCGCCTCTCTCTCTCTCTCTCTCTCTCTCTCCTGAGATGCTGCACATTTGGCATCCAGGTCCTCTCACAGCAAAGGCCAGGCAATCTCTGAGACCAGACCAGGCAGTCTCTGACCTACAATTATGACATCATCAGAGGCGACTTTCAGACTGAAACCACTAATTGGTTCATGGGTTCCCACATGCTGGAACTCAATTGCCCAATTAAGTGAAAATTGCATCAATCTCCCTCATCCAATTTCAGGCGGGTGGATAACACGAAATGCGGATGACACGACCCCAACCTGACCCCAAGACAAAATCCAGCCCACAGTCTCTGCCACAGGTGGGGCAGACGGTGGTTGAAGGGGCAGGTGGGTGGGGTGCTTGGGTTGACATGCGCTCCTTGCGCTTGGCTTCCGCTTGCTCCAGGTGAAGAGACTCAAGGTGTTCGCCGCCTTCCGGATGCTTCTTCTCCACTTTGTGTAGTCTTGGGCCAGGGATTCCCAGGTGTCGGTGGGGATGTTGCACTTTTTCAAGGAGGCTTTGAGGGCGTCCTTGAAGTGTTTCCTCTGCCCACCTGGGGCTCTCTTGCCGTGTTGGAGCTCCGAGTAGAGCGCTTGTTTTGGGAGTCTCGTATCGGGCATGCGGGCGATGTGACCCGTCCATCGGAGCTGATCGAGCGTGGTCAAAGCTTCGATGCTGGGGATGTTGGCCTGAGCGAGAACACTGACGTTGGTGCGCCTATCCTGCCAATGGATTTACAGGATCTTGCAGAGACCGTGTTGGTGGTACCTCTCCAGTGCTTTGAGGTGCCTGCTGTACATGGTCCATGTCTCCGAGGCATACAGCAGGGCGGGTATCACTGCTGCTCTGTAGACCATGAGCTTAGTGCCGGGTTTGAGGTCCTGGTCTTCAAACACTCTCTTCCTCAGGCGACCGAAGGCTGCACTCGCACACTGAAGGCGGTGTTGGACTTCGTTATCGGCGTTTGCCCTTGTTGACAGTAGGCTCCCGAGGTATGGAAAGTGGTCCACGTTGTCCAAGGCCTCAATGCTGTCAAACACTGTCAAAAATATATGGTTCATGTGCCTTTAAGAAAACCGGCAGATGAAGCGTCATCAACTGACGTCATCTGACACCGGCTTTCCCTTAATTGGCCAGCAAGACTGCAGGACGGGCTTAACCAGGCCAATCAGGGGAAAATAGCGTCTGTGCGTCGGATGTCGCTGGGGGCGGGACTAGAACCCGGAAGGCAGCAGTCCCGCCCCCAACGCGTCTCAATGAGTAAAATCCAGCCCTTTATGTCCTCCTCACAACTTGCTTTTGTATCATCAGCAAATTTGGCTACAGTACACTCAGTCCCTTCATCCAAGTCATTAATATAGATTGAAAATAGCTGAGGTCCCAGCACTGATCCGTGTGGCACCCCACTTGTTACAGATTGACATCCTGAAAATGACCCATTTATCCCGACTCTCTGTTTTCTGTTAGTTAGCCAATCCTCTAGCCATGCTAATATATTACCCCCAACACCATGAGCTCTTATCTTATGCAGTAACCGTTTATGTGGCACCTTGTCGAATGCCTTTTGGAAATCCAAGTGCACTACATCAACTGGTTCCCCTTTATCCACCCTGCTCGTTACCTCCTCAAAGAACTATAATAAATTTGTCAAACACGATTTCCCTTTCATAAAACCATGCTAACTCTATTTGATTGTATTTTGATTTTCTAAATGCCCTGCTCTTCCTTAATAGTGGATTCAAGCATTTTGCCAATGACAGATGTTAGGCTAACTGGCCTATAGTTTCCTGCTTTCTGACTCCCTCCTTTTTTGAATAAGGGCGTTACATTTGCAGTTTTCCAATCCGCTGGGACTTTTCCAGAGTCAAGGTAATTTTGGAAGAATACAACCAATGCATCCACTATCTCTGTAGCCACTTCTTTTAAGACCCTAGGATGCAGGCCATCAGGTCCAGGGGACTTGTCCGCCTTTAGACCCATAAGTTTGTCTAGCACTTTTTCTCTAGTGATGGTGATTGTTTTAAGTGCATCCCTCCCTTTTGCCCCTTGATTTTCTACTATTACTGGGATATTTTTAGTGTCCTCTACTGTGAAGAGAGATACAAAATATTTGTTCAATGCCCCTGCAATTTCCTTGTTTCCCATTATTATTTCCCCAGTCTCGTCCTCTAAGGGACCAATGTTTACGTTAGCTACTCTCTTCCTTTTTATATACTTGTAGAAGCTCTTACTGTCAGTTTTTATATTTCTTGCTAGTTTACTCTCAAAAGCTATTTTCTCCCTCTTTATTTTTTTTAGTCATCCGTTGCTGGTTTCTAAAATGTTCCCAATCTTCTGGCCTACCACTAATCTTTGCAACATTGTATGCCTTTTATTTCAATTTGATACCATCCTTAACTTCCTTGGTTAGCCATGGTTGGTTCATCCTTCTCTTCAAGTCTTTCTTTCTCATTGAAATATATCTTTGTTGAGAGTCAAGAAATATCTCTTTAAATGTCTGCCACTGCTTTTCTACCGTCTTACCTTCTAATCTATTTTCCCAGTCCACTTTAGCCAACTCTCTCCTCATACCTTTGTAATTGCCTTTATTTAAGTTTAATACTCTAGTTTCAGATCCAAGTTTCTCACCTTCAAACTGAATGTGGAATTCTATCATGTTATGATTACTCTTCCCTAGAGGATCCTTTACTATGAGATCATTAATTAATCCTGTTTCATTACACATTACCAGATCTAAAATAGCCTGTTCCCTGGTCAGTTCCACAATGTATTGGTCCAAGAAACTGTCCCGAATACACTCTGTGAACTCGTCCTCAAGGCTGCTTTTGCCAATTTGATTTGTCCAATCAAATGAAGATTAAGATCGCCCATGATTATTGCAGTACCTTTCTTACATGCCCCCATTATTTCTTGATTTATACTCTGGCCTATAGTGTAGCTACTGTTAGGGGGCCTATAGACTACTCCCACCAGTGCCTTCTTTCCCTTACTATTTCTTATCTCCACCCAAATTGATTCTACATCTGGAACTTCCGAGCCAAGATCATTTCTCACTATTGTACTGATCTCATCCTTTATTAACAGAGCTACCCCACCTCCATTTCCTTTCTGTCTATCCTTCCGAAATGTCGAATACCCCTGAATATTCAGTTCCCAGCCTTGGTCACATTGCAACCACGTCTCTGTGATGGCTATTAGATCATACCCATTTATTTCTATTTGTGCCATCAATTCATCTATCTTGTTACGAATGCTGCGTGCATTCAGATAAAGAGCCTGTAATTTTGTCTTTTTATCATTTTTCCCTACTCTGACCTTATTTGCTGGTGCACTCTTATGTTTGTACGCTCTGTCCCTTCCTGTCACACTCTGCTTTTCATTGCCCATATCGCTACCCTGCACTATTGCCCTGTCCTTTTCTTTAACTTTCTAAATTTCCCCTTGCTTGAACCCTCCCCCCCACTTATTTCTCTTTTTCCCTGATGTCACCTCAGTCACTGATGCCTTATTACCTTTGTTACTCTCTCTGTCCCTTCCTGACCCACTCTGTTTATTTTTACCTAAAACTCTACTCTGCTCTAGAGCCTTGGCATTTCTCTCACTGCTTTTGAATTTACTCTTTCCTGAATCCTCCCCCCCTCCACCCCCAACCTTGCCTGCTCGGAAAATGGAGCAGGGTGCAAATTGTGTGACAATCCAATAGAACTAATTTCCACTGGATTTTGAAGACCCTTGTGCCCCATCTGCACCTGAAACTAGGAAGTAAGCGATACAAAAATTGGCCCCCTTGTGTGCCAACACAGAAAACTAGTAAAAGCTGAGCAACAGCTCCCAGAAACTGAGATCTTAAAAACAGCTACGGCATTTGCAGACAAGTCGTTTCCAAATGACTCTTGATTTTTGTATCGAATAGAAGAAGGTTCTAAAAAGGTGAACATTATAAAGTAGGTTTTATGTATGAGTGTGCTGGAGCTAAATAATGTAAATATGAAAAGTTTAAGCTTACTATTATTGAAATAGATGTATAAATCATATAACATTAATGCAATACCACATGGATGGAAAGAACATAACAATTAGTCAATAAATTATGGCATGGGATGATTAAGGTAGTTTATATTTTTTAAAATCATGTCGTCAATCCACCCTCAATAGCAGAGCAGATAAACAGGTAGGTAAATATTTTAGCAATCAGCTCTATGTTAAGTATTTTATACACTAGAAACTTTATTAATTTAAAAGTTCCCTAGTTAATCAATTTAATATTCTGCACAACTCCTGATTTCTCATTAGAAACAGATTTTACAAATTCTTACTCCTGACATAGCTTTTTGTGCCATGACCACATATCATCAATTTGCATAGAATATCCTGCAAGGTCTGTTGACTTCTATGCTCAAATTTCCAATATACACTCCTGGGGGTGGGTATGGAGGCGGGACTGCTGGTAAAGTTGCAGAATGTGGGGGCGGCTGGCAAACCCGCCCCCATGCCCTTTTGCCAGGAGGCGGGAAGCCATCCTGCCCCGGGTCCTGTCTCCTCGAGGCGGGAAAGGGATTAAATCCTATTAACTGCCTGTTAACAGGTAGTTAACAGGCAGAAAATAAGATTAGTCCCATTTTACCTTTCCAAGTGCAGGCTTCCCGACCTCGGGGAACCCCGCCGGGGTGTAGGAGGTGAGTAGGAGGTCTGCGGGGGTCGGAGGGGTCTGAAAGTGAGATGTCGAGGTGAGTAATGGGTGCAAGTGTGGAGTGGTAAGTATGTGAGGTGAGTGTAAAGTGTTATAAAATGTTAACTTACCTTTGTTTCTGCCCACAGCCTTCTGCCGCTGTGGATCCGGAGTCCCGACATCTTCACTGTAGATTTCACAGACTGGCTGTTGGATCCTCCGACCCAACAGCCAGGTGATTTTTACAAAGTTGAAAGGTTTGATGAGTCCTGAACACAAGGACTCATCAAACTACACAGAATGTCAGTGTTTGACAGCTTCACAGAGCTGTCAAACACTGACATTTTTTCTTTCAAGAAATCTTGACAGATGGCACGTCAGATGTTGACGTGCACTGTCAATGACTTCCCCCTAATTGGCCTGCTGAGCCCGCTGGGCGGGCTTAACAAGGTCAATCAGGAGAAAATCCCACTGGTTGGCCAGAAGCTGATGGAGGCGGGACTGAGGCCCGACAAGCAGCAGTCCCGCCTCCAAAAGCCTCCCATTGACAAAATCCAGCCCCAGTGCGAAGCTCCATATCGGGAGTACAATTTTGTAAAATGTATCCTATAATGTGAAATTAAATCAAACAGAAGCATCAGTATATGTCCGGTCCATCTTTTTCAGCAAACTGCTTAAAAAATCCCTGTGCCTTTCTCCCTGGATTATAGTCCTAGTGTCGCTACCTCTCTCCAGCCTGATTCCCCAACCCTGCTCTTCCTCTTTGCTTGGCCATAGCTCTTTCTCTCCATTGCTTCCCATTTCTCTGGTTCTTCCACTGTCAGTTTCTTTCATGTTTTCCCTCTATCCTTCTGTGATTCAGTGTTATTCCCTCTGCAGCTTTGTTCTATTTTTCTTTATTTTTTTCTCCCTTTTTGTGTTTCTGTTATTTTCCCCCTTTTTATAACTGTCTCTCTCTGTTACTCTCTCCCTCTGTCTGTTACTCTTATCACTTCTCTCTGAAACCTCTTGCCCTCAGTAACCATGCATCTGCTTCATCCTTAAACTGGGGCATCAGTGTCACACTGGCCCAGTTAAGCACTGAGAATTGGCAAAGTCATTGGAATATGGCCAAAAATAGGGGACGAGAGCCAGACAATTTTCATTAAGTGCTTCAGCTTAGGAACCGAAATATTATCCTATCCTACACATGAAATGGATGTGTGTAACTTGTACAAATACAGTTAGTGTTCTGAGTGAAGAGGTTTAAGGTCCAAGTCTGTTCAGTGTGTCACCAAAGTGTTTTAATGACAATGAAACTGCATAACATAATGATGTAAAATTATTAAGTGTCCATGTCAACTAGAAATAAAAATCATTGCATTCAACAATCTCTATCAATCACAACTCATATCTCACATTCATAGCTTCACCTCACCCTCACATACTTACCACTGCTGCAAGCCTCATACCCACATCTCACAACTTGCATACACTGCTAGCTATTCAACCACGACAGGCACATCACCCAAACACATTGCACCACACTCACTGACACACACATCACCCAAACACATTGCACCACATTCACTGACACACACATCACCCAAACACATTGCACCACACTCACTGACACACATCACCCAAACACATTGCACCACACTCACTGACACACACATCACCCAAACACATTGCACCACACTCACTGACACACATCACCCAAACACATTGCACCACACTCACTGACACTGTAGCAGTCGGCGCAGACTCCATGGATTTTTAGATTATGAACCCTTATTAAAAACTGGACAGGCTGCTTGGGGGGTGGGGGGGGGGGGGGGGGGAAGCAGTGAAAAACCACTCAAGCTGGAGATGACTCATTCGTATGGAAACGAACTGTCCTTGGGAACAATGGCCCGAGAGGCCCACTCCCAAGTCTTGATTAACAAGGCTGACGACTCATTGTTCTGGTCAAGATGAACTCGTTAAGTTAATCGGCAGGGAGATCGAAATGAGATCAAAAACCATTCAAACCTGGAAGGAAGTTTGAAGACTATCCCCTGAGGCCATGTGTCCATTAAAACCACAGACAGCGGTCTGTGTATTGAAGGGGTATATTAGACAGCAGTTTGGATAGCTCCCTCTCTCCTGCCCTCCACACAACGGAACGTCAAGAGGAGCAGAGCCTTGCTCTTCCAACCGAGACGGACTTCGACTAAGGCTGGGACTCGCATGCCGCAAGGCCGGTACGAAAGCAGGTAGCCGAGACGTATGGGAGGAAGCTGCAAGCAAGATCAAAAAGGGCAATCTAGGTGAGCATTGCCAAGCCTACACACCCACAAGATCACTTAGCTGTGTGAGGGGGTGCCTGTATGTTCCTACCAAACCAGAGGGGGTTTAGCGTTGGAAGGGTCGGTCCTGTGTTAGTTTAGTTCATGGGAGGGTGTTTTTAGGCCGTGGTAAGTCAGCACGGCAGGGGCTTGTTGGACAAGTCAGGGTTGTACTGTTTTAAACTGTACTGTTGTGTTGTCAACCTTAATAAACACTGTACGGGTGAGCCCGAAAACGCTGTCCGTGTTCAAATCTGTCCTCAGTAATCCCTATCGTCCAGAACTTGTAGTAAGGGGGTTTGTGTGCTCGCTACGAAAGGGATGAAACCACTTACAATAATTGCCGATTGCAGCAGGGGCCATAGGAAATTGGCCACCGCAAAAACCGATTACACACACACACATCACCCAAACACATTGCACCACATTCACTGACACACATCACCCAAACACATTGCACCACACTCACTGACACACACATGACCCAAACACATTGCACCACACTCACTGACACACACATCACCCAAACACATTGCACCACACTCACTGACACACACATCACCCAAACACATTGCACCACACTCACTGACACACACATCACCCAAACACATTGCACCACACTCACTGACACACACATCACCCAAACACATTGCACCACACTCACTGACACACTTCCCTTTCTCTTACAGGGCAAGGTGGCTCATAATCGCAGGCAGAAGCAAGCCTGCAAGCTCTTACCCAGGTGGAGGAGATGGTGCTCGACATTATTGGAGGGGTCTTCACTGAGGCCGTAACCATTCAAGATGACGGTATGCTCATACGTTATCCCCCTTCTCACATCCCACTTCCCCCTCATCCCACAATCTCTTCTCACTTGCAAACTTCTGATGGTGTAAGCATGCACATCTTGCTTCCCCGCCCCACCTCACCTCACCACAACCCTACCCTTGTGGCTTTCTCTTTTCAGATACCCAAGAACTCCAACCTGGCGAGCCAGTGCAGGAAGAGGAGTGTGATGCATAAGAATCGAAACCATCACTTGATCTGCCACTCGCAGGCACCAGCTCAGATACTGGCACTGCGCGGACTTTAGAGGGTAGTATAGAGGCGGGATCTGCATGTGGTGAGTCACCGGGCACGAGTGGGCTGCAGCCAGGGCAGGGGGAAAAGGTAGTGCAGGTGGCAGCTTCCCAGAGGGTGAGGTCACACACGAGTTCTACTGCAGAGGACTCAGTTGAGGACAAGATGAGGTGGCCTACAGAAGAAGGGTGATGGGCATGCGCACAGAAATGCTTGGTGCAATGGCAGGCCTGTCAGAGAGCCTGTTGTCACTGTCAAGGAGCATGGAGGAGTCCAGCAACAACTTTGCAGAGCTTGGAGCCCATGATTTCCAGAATGGAAGTAATGGGCAACTCCATTAGCACACATGTGGATCCAACCATGATGCAGGGTCTGATGGCCAATGTCTCAGCTTCCATTGCGACCCAACGTCTGAGTTCTGCACTGGAAGCCAAGAGGATGCTGTGATATTCTGTGACAGAGAGATGGTAAGGTGGGGAAGTGTTGAGCAAGGGGGATCTGGGGTTTCATTCATGGGAACCGGAGTCTTCGGGGGCGATTGTCCCAGTCCCGAGGAGGCGGGTTTGGAGGCGGGACAGTTGGGAAAATCGCAAAAATTGAGGACGGGTTCGGAACCTGCCTCCATCCCGCCTCCGCACTATTTTGCCGGAGGCGGGTTTCATGGGTGTGATTTGGTCCCGCCTCCATCAGTCGGGAGAGGTAGTTAAGACGCTTAACAAGTGGTTAAGGGCCTCTATAATCCTATTTTGCCAGGTTTGTGTTATTTTGCCACATTTTCAGCGTGTTGCACGGCCCTCCTAAACCACGCCAGCTAATCCTGGCGGGTTGACAAGTGGGTGATCTCCTTACAACTGCAGCTCCACCATTAAAACGGAGCTTTCAACAGGGATCAGTTGCAGGTGGCAGAACCTTTGTTCCACAGGTCTTTCAGCACTTTTAGCAGGCCTACCGAAGTCGGAGGTGCTGCAGCTTCTATCTCTCAACTGTGCGACCTCCTTGGAAAACCCTCTCCCCGCTTGGACTGAGCACTTCCCCAACGGAGGTATCTGCCAGCAGCATGGGAACCATTTATTTCCTTTCATCATGGACCTCAGATTCAGATGAGGAGCAGCCACAGCAGCAGCAGAACCAGGCAGCTCAGCAGCAACAGCAGCAGGAGCGCCAACCTCCTGCTCACCCACCTGATGCTGCACAGGGCAGAAGGCACCAGCACATGGAAGCACATCGCCGCAGGAGATACCCCTCTCTCAGGGTATACAGACAGAGGATGCGCTACCTCAACATGAGTGAGCAGCAGTGCCAACGGAGGCTGAGAGTTTCGCGAGAGGTTGTCGGAGACATCTGCGCACTGCTGCACCCAAACCTGGTGCCCAGAGGAGCGGGTGGACACCCCTTACCAGTGGCTGTCAAAGTCACCACCGCACTCACTTTTTTGCCTAAGGCTCCTTCCAAGGATCATCAGCAGACATCAGTGGCATCTCCCAGTCGGCCGCCCACAGTTGCATCACGCAGATTACTGATGCCCTTCCGGCTCAGCCTCTTCCTTGCCGACAGTGGGGGGGCGGGGGGTGGGGGGAGGCTCTGTGGATGGTCCTGTGGGGGAGTGAAGGCATGGGTTAGACATGTGGCATGCACATGAAATAGTGCAGATGATCAAGTGGCATTCTATTAATGTACACCAGCAGCCATTTCAGTCACTCAAGCAGTGTAAATGAGAGAGATGCAAAACTATTCTGTCACCAGCTTGGTCTGCATCGCCCGTCTGTCCGTCCCCCACTTCCACCTCCACCTCTGCGCGGGCGATGTCCAGGGCTGCCTCTTCAGCCTGGGTGAGATGGGCTACGGAAGGTGGCCCTCCTCCTGTCTTCGCCCTTTCCCTTCTATTGCGGGCTCTCTTTTCCTGCACTGAGGGAGACAAGTGGAGTTGGAGTGAGAATGATGGAGTGAGTGTAGAGCGTCCAGAGCATAGATGCTTAGAAGGAGGCAAAGATGGAGTGAGGTTCCATGTCCAAGGGCCCTCCCTGTGCGTTGTTTTAATCGTTGTCATTGCATAACATTGAAAGGGAGTGTGAGGGCAGCATAGTCGAATAGTGAAGTGATTGGGTTCATAGAGTGAGAGGGATGGTGAAGGGTGCAAGGGCTGTAAGGGTAAAGTGGGATGTGTAGGAGGAGGTTGACAATGGTGATGAGAGGAGAAGGGGAGCAGAAGGAGGGTCAAGCTGAAGGTATACTCACTTTGCCTGATCTTACAAGGTCATTGAACCTTTTACGGCACTGCAGCCATGTTCTGCTGCACACAGATCTGGAGGTTATATCCCTTGCCAGCTGGACCCACACAGCCTTGGTTTCTTTGTGAGGCCTCTTCCACCCAGATGAGGGGAAGAGTACCTCCCTGCTAGCTCTCGTCCCCTCAACCAGGATACCCAGCGCTTCATCCGAGAACCTCGGGGAGGTCCTTGCCTTGGAGCTGGCCATTCTTCTCTGTGATGAAAGTTTGGAGGTGGTGCAGCATCGACCAAAAACCAGTGGAATGAGCCAAGGCAGCAAGCAGCCCTTAAATGAAGCTGGATAAGTGACGTCAGCAGAGGCGAGTTTCAGTCCCAAAAGACTAATTGGCCCAGGGGAACCCACACGTCTGAAATTAACTGGCCAATTAGGGGAAAATCCAAACTTTTTCCCACCTGACAGTGGAGGCAGGTTCGGAACCCGCCCAAACTGAAACCCGCCTCCAATGGGAAAATCGCCTCCTTCATCTTCATCCTTTTCCTCTTCGTCCTCCCCCACGCCCTGCTCTAGAGATGGTTGTGGAACCCATGGTGGCAAAGGCTGCGCCCTCATGATGGCCAAGTTGTGGAGGATGCAGCAGACCACCACGAATTGGGACACATGCTCTGGCGAGTACTGGATGGCTCCTCCCGAGTAGTCAAGGCAGTTACTTCAGCGCCTGGATGGTTTGCTCGAAGACGTTCCTCATGACAGCATGGCTTTCATTGTATGAGTGCTGACCATGAGTTGTGTAGTTGCAGAGGGGAGTCATCAGCCAGGTGTAGAGCAGATAGCCCATGTCGCTGAGCAGCCACCCTCGGGTTCGATGTGGTGGCTGGAAGATTGCTGGCACAGTGGACTGGCGCAGGATGAATGCATCATGACTGCTGCCAGGATAGCGGGCATTCACCAGCATAATGCTCATTAAATAAGTAGCACCCTTTGCAGTTACAGTACATCTCACCATTGAGTTGTGGTGCTCACAAAGCCATGTGCAGTCGATGGCACCCTGCACCATGGGGAAGCCCGATATCCTGGCAAAGCCGTATGCGTGTTCCTCCTGCTTCTCTCTGTTTACAGAGAAGACAATGAAGTCCCCCCTCCTGGCGTACAGCGCCTCTCTGAACTCCAGAATGCAGCGATGTACGGCGAACTGCAAGATACTTGCTATGTCGTCTGTTCCAGCCTGGAAGGATCCGCTGGCAAAAATATTCAGGGCCACGTCACATTGAGGGCCACTGGCAGAGCCATCATCGCCCTGCTCTGAGGCTGCAGGTCTGGTTCCAAGAGATGGCAGAGTTCTGTGACCACCTCCTTGGTGAAGCAGAGCCGTCGAACACATTGCTCCTGGCTTAGGTGCAGGTAGGAGAAGTGCTCTCTGAAGACCCTAGACGGGTAAGACCTCTTGCTGAGAGCCCTCTGCCTCATCCTCCCTCTACGAGCAGCTTGTCTTCTTTGCTGCCTCTGCTCCATCTCCCTGTCATGCTGCTTTGCAAGGGGGACTGCAACTAGAGCCCCCATGACTGGGAGCCAGTGGTGTAGTCAGAGCCCTTCCAGTAGCAGCCAACGCCTTCCCAATGTCCAGCAGCACTCCTTGCACATTTGAACAACTTTTGGAATCTCTTACAGCAACCCAGTACTCCTACAAACTCTGCAAGAGCCAATACAAAAGCAATAAGCAACTTACCTGCAAGTTGGATGTATCCCTTTAAATGAAAAGAAAGACTTCCATTTATATATTGGAATACAGAGTAGAATTTCTAAATTTGCCGATGACACCAAACTTGGGGGTGTGGCAAACAGTGATGATGATATCAATCGACTACAACAGGACATAGAAAGGCTAGCAGAATGGGCAGACAAGTGGCAGATGGAATTTAATACAGAGAATTGTGAGGTGATGCATTTTGGCAGAAGGAACAGGGAGAGGCAATATACACTTAATGGCACAGTTTAGGGACAGAGGGACCTGGGAGTTAATGTACATAGGTCCCTGAAGGTGACAGGACATATTGAGAGAGTGGTTAACAAAGCATATGGGATCTTGGGCT
Source organism: Squalus acanthias (assembly GCA_030390025.1). Classification (NCBI taxonomy): domain Eukaryota; kingdom Metazoa; phylum Chordata; class Chondrichthyes; order Squaliformes; family Squalidae; genus Squalus; species Squalus acanthias. The sequence goes on from CM059431.1 coordinate 69,013,922, forward strand.
TCATAAATAGATGTATTGAGTACAAAAGTAGAGAAGTTATGCTGAACCTTTATAAAGCGCTGGTTAGACCACAACTGGAGTATTGCGTCCAGTTCTGGTCACCACACTGTAGGAAGAATGTGAAAGCCCTTGAGAGGGTGCAGAGGAGATTTACCAGAATGGTTCCGGGGATGGGGATCTTAGCTACAAGGACAGGTTGGAGAAGCTGGATTTGTTTTCATTAGAGCAAAGGAGGTTGAGGGGTGATTTGAAAGAGGTGTACAAGATTATGACGGGTTTGGATAGGCTAGACGGGGAACGGCTGTTCCCACTAGTTGATGGTACAAGGACTAGGGGACACAGATTTAAGGTTTTGGGCAAGAGATACAGGGGGGATGTGAGGAAAACTTTTTTTTAACATAGTGAGCGGTGATGATCAGGAATTCGCTGCTGACAGAAGTGGTGGAAGCGGAGACACTCAATGTTTTCAAGGGGAGACTGGATAGGCACTTGAGGGAAATAAACTTGCAGGGCTACGGGGATAGAGCAGGGAAATGGGACTGACTGGATTGTTCTACAGAGAGCCGGCACGGCCTCAATGGGCTGAATGGCCTCCTTCTGTGTCGTTATGACTCTATGGGCTGGATTTTCATTGACCCGTGGAGGCGGGTTTGGAGGCGTGTGGGGGGTTAAAATTGCAAAAAGTGGCGGGCAGGCAAAAGTCCGCCTCCATCCCACCTCCACGCAATTTTCATTAAATCGTGTCTGCTGGTCCCGACTCCGTCCCGCCTCTAAGAGATGGGATAGGCTGTTAAGGCTCTTAACAAGCACTAAATTGGCTCTATAATGCCATTTTGAAAGGCCTTTGTGATTTTAACCCTTGTTCTCCATGGAGCACGCCTGTTCTGAAACACGATTGTGAAACCTGGCGGGAGCACATTTGGATAGCTGACTATCAGTGGCTGGGCTGACTATCTGGGGCTGGCAGGCATCTGGGATGAGTGGTGGTGAAAAAAAAATTCTCTCTCTCTCTCTCTCCTTAGAGCTGCTGCTCATTTTGCATCCAGGTCCTCTCACAGCAAAGGCCAGACAGTCTCTGACCTTCAATGCAGCAGCAATGATGACATCTTCAGAGGCGACTTTCAGACTGAAAACACTAATTGGTTCATGGGTTCCCACATGCTGGAACTCAATTGCCCAATTAGGTGAAAATTGCATCAATCTCCCACATCCAATTGCAGTCGGGTGGATAACACGAAAAGCGGATGACACGACCCCAACCCGCCCCAGTATCAAAATCCAGCCCTATGACTCTATATAGCGCCTTTCACAACCTCAGGATGTCCCAAATCGCTTTACAGCCAATAAAGTACTTTTGTAGTGTAGTCACTGTTGTATGGCAGGAAATGCAGCAGCCAATTTGCACACAGCAAACTTCCACAAACAGCAATGTGATAATGAGCAGGTAATCTGTTTTTTTTTAGTGATGTTGATTGAGGGGTAAATATTGGCCAGGACACCAGGGATAACTCCCCTGCTCTTCTTCAATATAGTGCCATGGGATCTTTTGTGTCCACCTGAGAGAGCAGACGGGGCCTCGGTTTAACCTCTCATCTGAAATACAGCACCTCTGACAGTGCAGCACGCCTTCAGTACTGCACTGGAATGTCAGCCTAGATTTTTGTGCTCAAGTCTCTGGAGTGGGACTTGAACCCATGGCCTTCTGACTCAGAGGCGAGAGTGCTACCAACTGAGCCACGGCTGACACCACTGGTGGGGCATCCCTCGTGCAACAGAACGCACATTCAGCTGTGCATGTTTAGGAGAGGGCATTGAATGGAGCGGCAATGTCAAAAATGGTAGGTCGTGTGTCAAATCAGCATTATACGCTAACTGACGTCACGATCTGCCTACTCTGCATACTGCTGGTGCACGCACGTACCGCCCACACTATCGTCCTCACCAAGATGGCGAACAGTGCGGGCCACGGCGGAAGTGTGGCGGAAGCCTTTTTTTTATAAAAAGGGCCAAAAGTACTGGCACTACGGAGGTGAATTTCGTTGCCAGTAGAGGAAAGAGGAAAGCTTAGGGTCATTTAAGTCTTGAAATGCCTAATCCCTCAAAATACCCTCATAAGTCCATATTCGTACAACTGTAAATAAGAATCAATGCAATTATGGCTATAATGAGCTTCTAGCAACAATTGGAAGAACAAGCATAATCATTTGATCTATTGTTTAAAAGCAGCTGTTTAAGGGTAGCAGTAACATTCATGCATATGCTATTGGAGTTTTCAGCTTTACTGCCAATGGAAAATAAAGAGTTATGCAACTAACAGTTTGAAAGGAATGACTCAAATAACCTAATTAATGTGGCACATGTGAATTATACGCAATGCTATTTAACACAAAGTATGTCATCAATAGTTTTTTATTCAAAACTGGACAATAGATAGGGTAAAAACTCACTTTAGAATGAAGCAAAAGATTTTTTTAATGATGAATTCAGACTTATTTTTTAAACCTATTATATGCTTTGAAATAATTATAATTTTGGATGCCAAGTTGTATAATTAACCCATGACAAAAGGTAGAGAAAATTCGTCAGCAGAAAAAAGCAGCACATAAGATTAATGCGCCTTATGAATATGGGTTGCGTTTATTGCGGGGGAATCTAGTTGGCATTAAAGGGAAAAGGATCTTTGTTTTAATAGATATTTTAAAAATTAAATAAGGAAAATAAATATCAAGGGTACAGAAATCTTATCAACGAGAGGTCTTGCTATCATTGAAATCTCTATCTTTGGCAAAGTCATCATTTCCAATTGCTTAGCCTTTGGCCCTCCATTCAACATGTTACCTCTGCAGCAGCTGATTTTCTCAACCACTCCCTCACCTCTATTTTGATACCTTAGCAAAGCCTTCACTATCTCCCAGCACTGTCATTTCCTCTTGTATGGTCCCCACCTTCAATCCCTCAAGTCCAAGAGACACAAACCTGAGTGTAGCTGGTGCAGAAATGGTTTAGCCATCTATCATCAGATTTGGCTTGACCACAACAAGTTCCATTGGGTTTTGCTCTCCTCTGCCAAAACTGTCCACTATTCTAAGGATAAAGATAACCCCAGGCTCGTTCTCTCTACTACCAATTGCCTTCTCCCTCTCCCCTGCCCCATCTCCCTCATCACCTTTAAGTGAGTGTGAGGTGCTCATGCATTTTTCATCATCAAAATAGAGACCATCCATTCCACTACCTGCACTATTTCTCTTGCCTCCTTGGCCAAACCCTCCTAGACCCCCTTCCATTCTAGCCTTATATTTCTGTCTCTCATAGTTCCTCTTGCACCTCCCCCCCCCCCCCCCCACACTCTCAAAGCTAATCTCAGCCATGAGTCTATTTTATTGACAGAGATAAGAGGAGAAAAAAAATCACAAAATGCACTCATGAATTTTTATTTATAACTAGTCTATCTCCCTATCTCCCATGGTGTTATAAGATCAACTGCAGTATTCAAGTCAAGAGAATAAGGGAAGGGGATAAGAAGTCCTTGAACATGTAACACCCACATTCATGCCCACCTTCCAGCAATTCTATGTTTGAATACCTCCAATCGGGTTTCCGCCTCTGCTACTGCAATAAAATGGCCTTAATCAAAGTCACAAATGACATTCATTGTGACTGTATCAGTGGTGTACTATCCCTCCTCATCCATCTTGATCTCTCTGCAGCCTTTGCCATGGTCAATCACACCATCCTCTTCCAACGCCTCTTCTCCATTGCCCACCTCAGTAGGACTGCCCTTGCTTGGTTCTACACTTACCTATCAAACCGTAGCCAGAGCATTTCCAGCAATGTGTTCTCTTTCTATCCCTGCACCATTACCTCTGGAGTCCCCCAACCTTGGCCCCCTGCTCTTCATCGTCTACCTGCTGTCCCTTGGTGACATCATCTGAAGACTTGTAGCATGGCAAGTGGCGAGGCTGGAGGATGCATCCTGCAGGGTTCTTGGCTACCTTACACTCTGTCCCTTCTTACTGATATCTCACCCTCACACACTATGCATTGCAAAGTGAAGGTGCTTTTAGCAGCCACTGATCTGTCTCTGCTTATCCTTGACACTAAATGCTAATCCCTGTTCCTCTCTTCCCTTTCAAGTCAAGAAAATGTAGAGCACCCAGAGGCTGAAGAGCTGGAAGAGAACTTCACTCAAAGTGACACAGCATCATTCAACCTTATTTTAGCAGGCACCAGCTCAGAGACTGGCACTGTGTGTACTTTAGAGGATCGACTAGAAGGGTCTGTACTAGGAGACTCACCGAGCACTAGTGTGCAGGAGAATGGGCAAAGGGATGGGACGGCCCAGGAAGCAGCTTGCCGGAGGGAGAGCTTGCATCTGAGCCCTGCTTCAGAGGGCACAGATGAAGATGTTGAGGGCAAAGCCTACATTCAAAGACTGATTTCTATACACTAGGACATTTTAAGTGCTTGCACACAATGTCAGAGAACACGGAGAAATCCAGCTCTCATTTGTGTGGGTTTGTCCAGCACGGCATTGAGACCATGCAGTCAATCATGGAGTGAGTAGTCAGCTGTATGATCATTGCATTGGGGCCCACAATGATGGAGCATCTGGTGACAGCTCTGATAGCTTTGCTAGGAGCTCAGACTGCTGGTATCATGACTCTGAGGTCGAGTATCTCCTCAGCCTTTTAATCCATGAAGGAGAGCATAAATAGGAGTGTGGAGAGCATAGATAGGGGCTTCCAGGGCATCACTACATTCCTTCACTCTGTTCTCACACAGAGCAGAGGGAGTGTAGACGCACAAACCCATGACACTAGCATTGGCTCCATGGGAGAAATTCATGCTGTCCTCTCTCAGGATGCCAGAAATCCTGCTCCGCTACCAGCCTCTTAACCAGTGCCTTTTTTGGTTCTACAGTCAGCTGGACCAGACTGCCCCAGCCAATGCCGAGGAACAGCAGTCTGCAGCCAGGCCCTCAAGCATCAGAGCTGTTCAAGGTCACCCCGCTACGGCCATCTCAAGTACCCTCAGTGGTGATCAACAGCATCCCACCTCCCAGGCGACCATCTCAAACACTAGAATAGGTAAATGAACAGAGAGGCCAGTCACTGTGGGATTGACTAGGGTGATTTCATTTCAATATTAAGAGAAAGAAAAGTTGTTATATCCACAATGTACATGATGTTAAGTAGAGATTTTTTGTTGCATTGATGTTGGTCTTCATATTCTTAGTTATGCAAGAGGAAGATCGATGACACAGTAGTGTTGGAGGGCATTCAAAAGGTGGATAGAATAACTGTGTCAAATGGTAGTACTGTTAGCGTTTTGGGTGAGTGTTTGCTTAGGAGATTCTCTTGGGAGCATTGCTCAGTCTTGATCGTCTTCCTCATCCTCTTCTTCCTCATTCCGTTCTTCACCGTACTCCTGCACATCTTCCTCCTGTTGCGGTTGCAAGGCTTGGCCCCTCTGAATGGCATAGTGGTGTAACATGCAGTAATCCACTAAAAATCTGGAGATTTGTCAGGGCTATACTGCAGGACTCTATCGGATTGGTCCAGGCACTGAAACATTTGCTTTAGGATGCCTATGGTTTTGTTAATGTGAGCTCTGGTTTAACTGTGGCTCTCATTGAATCGGCGTTCAGCGTCTATGCCCGAATTCCTGACAGGAGCCGTGAGCCAGTTCTAGAGCGGATACCCCCTGTCTCTTAAGAGCCATCCTGACTCCCACTGGTCTGGGCCGAAGACATGGGGGATTGAGGACTGGCGTAGTCTGAAGGCATCATGATAATTGCCAGGAAAATGGGCACAGACCTGCATTATTCGCTGCCTGTGGTCACAGAACAGCTGAACATTGAAGAAGTGGAACCCTTTTCTGTTATAAAACATGGTTCTTGATTAGGATCATGCAGGACAACATGTGTGCAGTCAATTACACCTTGCACCTAGGGAAATCCAGTGATGCAGGAAAATCCTAGAACTCTATCCTTCTGATCAGCAGCCTGCTTTGGGAAGGTGATGTATTGCTCTCTCCTTGTGAAGAGGGGATCCGTTACCTGCTTGATGGCCGTATGGACAGCAAACTGACCGATGTTGCTTACATCATTTGTTGCATCCTGGAATGACCCTGCGGCATAGAAGTTGAAGGCCACCATAGGCAACACAGCCACAGGCAATACTGTGTGTACCCTGGTGTTTGATTTCAATTGTTGCTGCAACAGGTGACATAACTCAGTGACTACCTGCTGAAGCACAGCCTCCTAATACACTGCTCCTCAGCCATGTTGAGGTACGACATGCTGTTGCAAAACATCCACACGCTGTAAAGAAAGCTCTTTGGCCCTTGCCTCCTTCCCCCTCTTGTTTGAACATAAGAACATAAGAAATAGGAGCAGGAGTAGGCCAATCGGCCCCTCGAGCCTGCTCCGCCATTCAATAAGATCATGGCTGATCTGATCCTAACCGCCAATCTACTATCTATCACAGAACCATCTCCTGCATCTAACAGAATTGCACACACGAAATAGGAGCAGAATCAGGCTACACAGTCCCTGGGCCCGCTCCACTACCCACAGGGCCATGACCGATCCGAACCTAGACTCATGTCCAAATTCCTGCCCGCTCCCCGTAACCCTTAATGCCCTTTACTTCTAGGAAACTGTCTATTTCTGTTTTAAATTTAATTAATGTTGTAGCTTCTACAGCTTTTTGTGGCAGCATATTCCATGGACCTACCACCCTCTGAGTGAAGTAGTTCCTCCTCATCTCAGTTTTGAAAGAGCAGCCCCTTATTCTAAGACTATGTCCCCTAGTTCTCGTCTCACCCGTCATCGGGAACATCCTCCCCGCATCCACCCGATCCAACCCCTTCACAATCTTATATGTTTCAATAAGATCGCCTCTCATTCTTCTGAACTCCAATGAGTAGAGTCCCAATCTACCCAACCTCTCCTCATATGACCACCCCCTCATCCCCGGGATTAACCTCTACAGGTCTGTCCTGCTGCTGTTGCCACTACTGTGGCATCTTCAATAGTAATCCCAGCAACATTTGCATCTTTTCCAGTACTCCTGCAGCCAATGAAGTACAACAGTGCAGCTGCAGCCAAAAGTCAGCCCTCCAGCAGCTCTATTGTATCAAAAATGTCAGAACATGGTTCCAAAAATACACAGCTGTCAAAAACGGCAATCCAGAGACTTACCTTAATGGAAGTGGGGATCCCTTTAAATATTGCTGTTTCAGCCTGCTTCATAAATGTTTGCTTCATGTTTTTATGGGTGGGCATCAGAATGAGTGAATCAAAAGCTCCCAGGCAACAAAAGCATTCCCAATACAAGCGCAGGACCCCTAGTTAAATATTTAATGAGGACAGCGTTCATTTCAAGTGGGTGCCAGATGTGCCTAAGGAGCACTTAAACCAATATGGTGGCCGCTGCTTTTTGTGGGCAATTCCGGCGCAGGACATCTCATTGTGAAATTGGTAAGTGGAACGACAATTTCGCACCCAAAAATGTGCCGAACACAAATGAATTTCTACCTCATGAGTATCTTTGCTCGTGGTTTCGCGCCAGCAGCTGTAGTGCGAGAAATTCTGAGAACCAGGAGCCACCCACGTGCAGGCGAAGAAGGCAAACTCAGGGCGGGGAAGAGGAGAAACCGAAGGTGGGAGAGGGATTCGCAAGGGGAGAGGAACCAGAGCTGGAAGGAACTTTGATTCCACCAGTATCTAGTAGTGATTTGGTAATGCTCAGATTTCCCTTATAACAAAACAGTACACAATAACTTACTGATGTAACTGGTAGTAATAGGTGTAGCACCCCGATATCCTACATATAACTAGTAGTAATCCTGTAACCCTCTGATATTCACCCTGTAACTACAGCCAGAATCCCCCCTGCACTGAACAAGGTCGGGTCAGGCTCCCCAGTCGATGCCACTTTTAACTTGCCCCATCTCTCTCCCTATCGCCTTGGACTCTGGTTTGGACTCAAGTTCTGTGTGAAGGAGACAAGTCTGAACTGGGAGCATCAGTTAGAGCCGATCTGCACTTCACATGCCATAAGCAGCCAGCACAGACCGACTTGAACCAAACCAAGAAAATGCACAAAGGGCAGCGGGCTCAGTGTTTGGGACATTTCCTACAGAGTAGACCATCTTAAACATAGCTCAGCACCAACATTTCTAAACCACCTCCTGGGCTCGGACTCAATGAAAGAGAGTTTTCATAGAATCATAAAAATTACAGCACTGGAGGAGGCCATTTGGCCCCTGGCAGTCTTTCCTGTAACCCCATTCCTGCCATATCCTTTTATATTCCTCCTTTTCAAATACTTATCCCATTCCCTTGTAAATGATGCTCTAGTCTTTGCCTCAATAGCCACATGGTGAAGCATCCCATGGTCTAATAGCCCTCAGTTCAAAGATATTCCTTCCCCCTTGATTCTGCCAGTGAGACACCTCAGTCTCCATCCTCTTATTTCCCATTCATCCACCAGTGGAAACAAGGAAAAAGATCATGCAGAGCATATCCTTTGGGATTTAAAAAAATAGATAGAGTTGATGTTATGGTAGATTCCACAAGTTTTTTAAAGTAAGTTTGGAGTAAGTTCTAGGTTAAATGGCCTTTTCTCATTCCATGCTTTTCTGCAACCCCAATTTTCTTCATTGCTCTCCAGAAGGTACAGTTCTTTAAGTGCCGGTAGGTTTACATTACCTCACTCAAGTGACCTATCTTCACATATGAACCTAGAGAGTATATGCTCGCAGGCTAATCAAACACAAGATTCCCAGGTCTGTCCTTGTCTTATATCTAGAAATTTGTACATCTTAAAGGAGGAGAGAGCAGTAGAGAGCTGGAGAGGTTTAGGGAGGGACTTCCAGAGCTTAGGACCTTGGCAGCTGAAGGCACGGCCACCAATGGTGAAGCGATTAAAATTGGGGATGCACAAGAGGCCAGAACTGGAGGAGTGCAGAGATCTTGGAGGGGTGTAGGCCTGGAGAAGGTTACAGAGATAGGGAGGGGGGTGAAGTCATGGAGGGATTTCAAAACAAGGATGAGAATTTTAAAATTGAGGCATTGCCGGGCCGAGATCCAATGTAGGTCAGCAATGGGTGAACGGGACATAGTGCGAGTTAGGATACAGGCAGCAGAGTTTTGGATGAGTTCAAGTTTATGGAGGATGGAAGATGGGAGGCTGGCCAGAAAATCGTTGAAACAGTCAAATCTAGAGGTAACAAAGTATGGATGAGGGTTTCAGCAGCAGATGAGGGGAGGCGGGGTGGAGTTGGGCGATGTTACGGAGGTTGAAGTAGGCGGTCTTGGTGATGGAGCAGATGTGTGGTCAGAAGCTCACCTTAGGGTCAAATACGACACCAAGATTGCGAACAGCCTGGTTCAGCCTCAGACAGTTGCCAGGGAGAGTTATGAAGTTGGTGGCTTGGGAATGCAGTTTGTGGTGGCCACCGAACACAATGGCTTTGGTCTTCCCAATATTTAGTTCGAGGAAATTACTGCTCATCTAGTACTGGATGTCGGACAAGCAGTGTGACAAATTAGACACATTGGAGAAGTTGAGAGAAGTGGTGGTGAGGTAGAACTGGGTGTCGTCAGCATACATGTGGAACCAGACATTGTCTTTTTGGATGCTGTCACCAAAGGGCAGCATGTAGATGAGAAATAGGAGGGGGCCAAGGATAGATCCTTGGGGGACTTCAGAGGTAATGGTGTGGGAGCGGGAAGAGAAGCTATTGCAGGTGATTCTTTGGCTACGGTTGGATCGATAAGAATGGAACCAGGTGAGGACAGTCCTACCCAGTTGGACAACAGAGGAGAGGACAGGTGACATCTAAGTAGTAATATCAAGTTATTTTGTGCAATGTGTTACAGGAAAAATTGTGTATTGCACATACATATATGCAATGATCATTATATTGCAAATTGTACTAAAACATTTTTAGATTATTTGTCAAATTATATCTGCTTCAATTCAGAGGAATGTTTTATACTGCTCCATACCACTTCTTATTTTTAAAATTGAGAAATCTTTGTAAGATTTGGATCACAGGTCACACATAGATTACCCAAAGGGTCTTAGGAGTCGGAAGGCTTTTTATTAAAGAGCTACAGTTTAAAGCATAATCAGATATTACTACATGCGATTGAAATAGATACAGTAGACGTCCAACCTGTGACAGATAAGGGCGATCTACGGCCCTGGAACGGAACGAAACAACCGGATGGACGGTGAGGCAGTACGGTGGTCTCGGATTGAGTGGAATCCTGCAGTCTGCTGCAGCGGTCACTTCCGTTGGGCCATCCCTCGAGCTGTTGGAGGTGTTAGGCCGTCAGCCACCTCAGAGGCTAAACTTGGCCAAGGTGTTAGGCCATAGCCATCTCGGGGAAGCCTTCGCCCCTAACTGCCTGATTTCCTCTCTCGGTCGTCTATATTTATAGTTATTTTGGTCGGCTGGTGATTACCTGGTGTCGATCATTTGTTCCCCATCCTATTGTCCAATTACAAGGGAGAGGCTACCTTTGACAGCCCCCTTCCAGCCTCATGAGGTCATTTTCCTCCTTATCTCTGTTTTAAAGGTCTTGTTGCCCTCTTGTAGACAGTTTGTTTATCCTACAGCTCCTTGCTGCATCCCTTATCAGGCCTAGTTATGCCCACTCGAAGGCCTGTTTTTGTGTCCTGATCTCGTAATTCAGCTCTGTGTACAGCTATTTTTCTGACATGACTGGAATCTTTCTGTGTCATCAACTTAGGCAAACTTCTGATCTAGGGAACCCGTAACAGACTATTAATTCTTTCAATTCACAATTTCTTACATCTTGCTGAAGAGCAAACTTTAGCCCGCTGCCAACCTAACCCGCCCCAGGAGAATGGGGCAGGTTCTGGTCAGATGCCCAATTTACACACCGCCTGATTTTATGCTCCATTAAAATAATGACATCAAAGGAGCATAAATTGAGCAGGGTGTAGATCAGGCGTCCAACCCAAACCAGCCCTAATCTCGCTGGGCGAGTTAGGTTAAATTCAGGGCTTAATCTAGGACACCAATGAAAAGAGTAGAAGAGAAGATCAGATAAATCAAGAAATCAGTATTTTTTCCAAATGGTGGACTATACTGTCACCTTGTGGATAACTAGAAAACTATATTTTATGCCATTCAGCTTATATTAAAGGATTATACAAAGGGGAAATACTTTCAATATACTCAATCATTATGTATAATTTTTTAATAATCAAGTATACTTCTCTTAATTATCATTAATTTAGTAATTTACTCAGGTGATCTGCCATTTGTACTCAGAACTGCTCTGATGACGTGCAGTAAAGGTGACTGCCAGAGCAGCTTTAGGCAATAACTTGAAAGTCAATGTTGGCAGATAGCATTGATGTTGATCCAGTGATATCCAAGTTGGAAAGAAAGTAGCATGTGTTAGTGAAGCTACTCTTGGTGCAAGCATGTATCCAAAATGGTATATCTCCATTCGAGCGACAGTGGATTATTAACTTGAAGAAAGGGAGATAGGTAAGCAATTGTTAAGAATTGGGTTAATGGGGGAATACTTTCCACTGAAGTACACTTGTTTAATGGACTGCATTTTTAGCTGCCGTAGTGGAGTGAAGGGCTCTCTTTCTCCTCAATAATCTGTGTTGTTTCAGATCTCTTGCTGTCAGAATGATACTGTGGTGTTATTTGAAGGTTTAATTTGCTCAGTTAGAAATATATTTTTCCAAGCTTAAGTCATTTTTTTAATAAAGTGTTGCAAATTTGAAAGGACAAATTCCAATTTTTAGTGCATTGCAACTCACAAGGGATGTATATATATCTACCTATTTATTAAAAATCTTACAAATTTGTGCACTTCCTGTCTGCACCACTTGACATCCTGTTGGCACATTTTTGTCAAACTTTTTGTGCCAAATTTTCCAATATAAATTTCTATCACCGCATTTATAAGGGATACTGCCTATGTAAACTTGTCATGTTGATCACACAATCGTGGGTGAGTGTGGAGCAGATTTGCCACCAGCTCGGCTGCCATCTTTATTTTTTTTCTGAGTAAATATTCCTAGCAGGCAAGTTGCTTTTAAACTTCAAATTTCAAGTTTTAAATTTAAGATTTTTGTTTCTCCCATCTAATATTAACAATTAGATATTCTTACCTGTAGGTTTTCTTGTTTAAACATTAAAGTCACGCCTCTTGGTCAGCAGCTCTGCCTCTTAACACTGCTGTTTTAGATGAGCAGCCTCTCACATGCTCAATCTCTTTAAGCCATGTGTTGGTTCCCCGATATTCACCTATTAGTAATCAGTACATTTTATATATTTAACATTTTAAGAATTTCAGTCTGTTCTCGGCTGCTACTGCTTTCCGAACTTGTTGATCAGCTGCTCTGTGGCCCACTGTGTGGATTTTTCAAAAAAAGTTGTGGCCTCTTTTCAGCTGTTACTGCTCCGCTCCCTAACTGTTTGGTGTTTGGGCGACCACTTCTTGGCTGCAGCTCTTGCTGGTCCCTGTGTGCTCGTCTGGCAGCTGCACTCTTTGGATTGCCACTCTCCCTATCTCCTTGGACTCTGGTTTGGACTCTGATTCTGTATAAAGGTGACCACTCTGAACTGGGAGCCTCAGTCAGATCAGAGCCAATTTGTACTTGGACTTCACATGTCAGAATAGCCAGCACAGACTGACCTGAACCAAACCGTGAGATCACACAAAGGGCAGCGGGCTTGGTATTTGGGGCACTTTACAAGGGGCACATCGTCCTAAACTCAGTTCAGCACCAACATTTTTAAACTGATCTGTGGGCTTGGACGCAATAAAGGAGAATTTTCATAGAAAAATATAAATTACAGCACTGGAGGAGGCCTATGCTCTCTTCTGTAACCCCATTCCCCCGATCCTTTTATATTCCTCCTTTTCAACTTTTCAACCTATCCCTTTTAAACGATTTTCTCTTCTCTGCCTCAATAGCCACATGTTGAAGCATCCCATGGCCTAATAACCCTCAGTGCAACAACCTTCCTTCTCCCTTCCACATAGGTTCTTCCTGTGAGAATCCTCATACTCCGTTTCCTAGTTCCCCATTCACCCACCAGGGAGAAACAATTTTTCACTGTTTACCCACAGTAAAGTTCCCAGGTTTCACTCACCCCTTTACTGGCTGCTCTTCTCGCAACATTGCTCCCACTCACCACGTTGCTGCTTCTCCAAGCTCTGCAGGAAATGCTTAGCCCCACATCCACTCCATTCCCTAGACTCCCTCTCTCCCCCCAATCCCACCCCCACCATAGCCCCAATCCCCAGTCTCCATCTCTCAAGCCACCCGAGCCCCAAAGAAATTGATAGGGTAGATAGAGAGAAACTATTTCCTCTTGTGGGCGAGTCCAGAACAAGCGGGCATAGCCTTAAAATTAGAGCTAGGCTGTTTGGGGTGATGTCAGAAAGCACTTCTTCACACCAAGGGTAGTGGAAATCTGAAACTCTCCCCAAAAAGCTATTGAGGCTAGGTCAGTTGAAAATTTCAAAACTGAGATTGGTAGATTTTGTATTAATAGGTATGGAACCAAGGTGGGTAGATGGAGTTAAGATACAGAACAGCCATGATCTAATTGAATGGTGAAATAGGCTCGAGGGGCTGAATGGCCTATTCCTATGTTCCAATCTCTCAAACCTCCAGTCTCCCTCTCTTCTCCCCGGCCAAGCCCCAGTCGCCCAAGCCCCAGTCTCCCTCTCTCCCCCCGATCTCCTATGCTCTGACACCCATTCCCTAGTCTCCCTCTCTCCCCATTCACTAGTCTTCGTTTTTCCCCGAGCCCTCATCCCTTTTCCCTCTCTTATGACCCCCAGTACAGTCACTCTCTCCCTCCGCCCGACTAACCGGTCCCTGATTATCCACTCATCCCCCTCCAAGCCACAGTCCCCTGTCCCCTAGTCACCACCACCAACAACAACTTGCATTTATATAGTGCCTTTAACGTAGTAAAACATCCCAAGGCGCTTCACAGGAGCGTTATCAAACAAAATTTGACACCGAGCCACATAAGGCATTAAGATATTAAGACAGATGACCAAAAGCTTGGTCAAAAAGGTAGGTTTTAAGAAGTGTCTTAAAAGCAAAAGAGGTAGAGAGGTTTAGGGAGGGAATTCCAGAGCTTAGGGCCTAAGCTGCTGAAGGCACAGCCACCAATGGTGGAGTGATTAAAATCGGGGATGTGCAAGAAGTCAGAATTGGAGGAGTGCAAAGATCTCGGAGGGTTGTAGCCAGGGCTGGAGGAGGTTACAGAGATAGGAAGGGGTGAGGCCATGGAGGGATTTGAAAACAAAAATAAGAATTTTAAAATTGAAGCGTTGCCAGAGCAGGAGCCAATATAGATCAGTGGGCACAGGGGTGATGGGTGAACAGGACTTGGTGCGAGTTAGAATACAGCAGAGTTTTGGATGAGAACAAGTTTATGGAGGGTGGAAGATGGGAGGCCAGCCAGGAGTGCATTGGAATAGTGAAGTCTAGAGGTAACAAAGGCATGGAAGAGGGTTTCAGCAGCAGATGAGCTGAGGCAGGGGCGGAGTCGGGCGATGTTACGGAGGTGAAAGTAAGCAGTCTTGGTGTGGGGCAGATATGTGGTCGGCTCACCCTCGTCCATCCCAGCCCTGCACCTCTCCCTGCTCCGTCTCCCTCTCTGCTCTTAGACTCACGGTGACGTTTCTGGTCACCCCCAAGCAGGAGTCAGCTCACTGCAGCGGCAGGGGAATGGGGGGGCGGGGTGACATCATCAAGGCAAAGCCTTCTCTGCAGTGGCAGCCAGTGATATAGTGGAACGGGGGATGCTGCTGTGGCGAGAAATAGAAAGGACTGCTAGAAGCAGTGGCCTAGAGATTCATGCCTCATTCCTGGAGACTCCCAGACAATCCGGGAGTGTTGGCAATCCTACCTAAGCTGCATTTATTGCCCATCCCTAAGTTGTCTTGAGAATGCGGTGGTGGGCCTTCCCCTTGAAATGATGGCGTTAAGTAGGGGAATTCCAGGAAATTGGCCCAGTGACAATGAAAAAACTTGCATTTATATGGTGTGTGACTTGGGAGAAATTGCAGTGATGGTGTCCCCAAGTCTTGCTATGTTGATGCATTTAGCAAGCGATGGATTTTAAAGGCTGTCCTTGCAGGCGGATTCCAACGACCGCAGCGCGTGCTGACCAACTGCCACTCGCGCGCCCGGTCCCGCGGCGCCGGAAGTGCGTGTCAACAGAGCGGAGGGCTTTTTAATTTGAAATATTGAGTTAGATTTTCTGTAACTGGGATCGTTTTCGACAAATGATTCAGTGATTTGAAAAGAGGAGCGGTAAGTACAACATGTGATACAGATAATGAAAGTATGGCCGGATTGCCAGAGCCCTTCAATCGGCCGATCTGAGGGGAACGAGTAAAGCCGTTAGAGGCGGAGACCAGGCCCGATTCTGTCCCTTCAGAAACAAGAAGGGGCGGGGCTCGGTTGCACTGGGCGGGGCTGCACTGGGCTACTATCAGTTACATTAAACACGTGCAGTGCAGATAATGCAATACAAATGTTTCCAAAACGTGTATAGTGGCAGAACCGCCAATGGGGAAATCAGCTTTAGAAACCCACCTAAACAAAGGGGACTCTGTTAACTTTTTGAATAGTGACCGACCAAAACCAGTCTCACTTCGTAGTCTGTTTCTGAATAATGAAGTATAGTAAAGGGGTTGATGAGAAAGTAGATATAATAGAGGAGAACGTGGAATATTTGTTAGAAATAACTACAAAGAAATCGGTTCTGAAAGAATGATCAGAAATCCAAGTGGATAAATCACCCTGTCCTGATGCCATACACCCCAGGCTGTTAAAGGAAGTCAGTGAAGGGATAGTAGAGACTTGCACCAGATTTTTTTAATTATCCTTAGATCTGCAAATTGTGCTTGATGACTGGAGGGTAGCCAATATGACAAAAAGCAACTGCAAATGCTGGAAATCTGAAAACCAGCATAGAAAAAGCTGGAAATACTCAGCAGGTCAGGCAGCATCTGTGGAGATACAGAAGTCAGTCGACATTTTAGAAATGTGGGTCAGCCACATAACTAAATGCAAAAGTAGCAAGTGTCTGAAGGCAGTTTCATCCAGCGCCAAGAATCACTTTGTCGGTGGTTGTGCAACTAGTCCATTGTACTACCATTTGTGATCTAATGGCAGGATATTTTTGGCTATCTTGTCTTCTGTATTTATGCATCTGTGGAACACCAGCTTCCCCTAACTTTAAAAGAACCCAGAAGAGAAGTGAAAACGTGGCTTCAGCTATCTTTATGAAAATAGAACCAACGTTTCATGCTTTATCACAATTTAGGAGAATATGATGGAAGTGATGCTATTCCAGCATCCATAGCATAAATGCTGGGTGTCTATTAAAACTAAAGGCATTGTGGTTTTTCCCTTAACTGTAAGTTGGACGAGTCAAGCCCTGCAAACCCCAGGGTACTGCTGGAATTTAATCAGATAAAATTGCAGTTCTTTCCTGCACAGAGCATGAGTAAACTTCTGCTTGTCCAGTCAGGACCATCTGATCTGTTAGAACATTTTTTTACTACTCATGACAATGAGGAACATGCAGCTACCTAGGTCTTGGTGAAGCAGACCATTGGGATGATGAAACCAAGATTCAGATATTTCAGCACACCAGGGGAAGTCTTGTGGTACAACCTGACCAAGGTATCCCAGATTATTTTATGTGCCATTTCCTTGACTATCCCTTTGACCTCATCTGCTCTTTCGAGGTTGGCTGCCGCATTTCCTACATTACAGCAGTGACTACACTCCAAAGTACCTCGTTGGCTGTAAACTGCTTTGGGACATCCTGCAATTTATTTCCTTCTTTCATCTCAATCAATGACAAAACTATTTCTGATCATAAGAACATAAGAACATAAGAAATAGGAGCAGGAGTAGGCCAATCGGCCCCTCGAGCCTGCTCCGCCATTCAATAAGATCATGGCTGATCTGATCCTAACCGCCAATCTACTATCTATCACAGAACCATCTCCTGCATCTAACAGAATTGCACACACGAAATAGGAGCAGAATCAGGCTGCACAGTCCCTGGGCCCGCTCCACTACCCACAGGGCCATGACCGATCCGAACCTAGACTCATGTCCAAATTCCTGCCCGCTCCCCGTAACCCTTAATGCCCTTTACTTCTAGGAAACTGTCTATTTCTGTTTTAAATTTAATTAATGTTGTAGCTTCTACAGCTTTTTGTGGCAGCATATTCCATGGACCTACCACCCTCTGAGTGAAGTAGTTCCTCCTCATCTCAGTTTTGAAAGAGCAGCCCCTTATTCTAAGACTATGTCCCCTAGTTCTCGTCTCACCCGTCATCGGGAACATCCTCCCCGCATCCACCCGATCCAACCCCTTCACAATCTTATATGTTTCAATAAGATCGCCTCTCATTCTTCTGAACTCCAATGAGTAGAGTCCCAATCTACCCAACCTCTCCTCATATGACCACCCCCTAATCCCCGGGATTAACCGAGTGAACCTTTTTTGCACTGCCTCGAGAGCAAGGATGTCTTTCCTTAAGTAAGGACACCAAAACTGTATGCAGTATTCCAGGTGCGGTCTCACCAATACCTTGTACAACTGAAGCAATACCTCCCTATTTTTATATTCTATCCCCCTAGCAATGAAAGCCAACATTCCATTTGCCTTCTTAATCACTTGCTGCACCTGCATACTAACCTTTTGAGTTTCGTGCACCAGGACCCCCAGATCCCTTTGCACTTCAGTACTCTCCAGTTTCTTGCCATTAAGATAATAAATTGCTCTAGGATTTTTCCTGCCAAAGTGCATCACCTCACACTTTCCAGTGTTGTATTCCATCTGCCAAATCTCTGCCCACTTACTTAGCCTGTCTATGTCCCCTTGCAGGTTTTTTATGTCCTCCTCACTCACTACTTTCCCTCCCATCTTTGTATCATCTGCAAATTTTGATATGTTACACTTGGTCACTCTTCTGCCTTCCTTCAACTCAAGTCCCCCTCTTGAGTTATGCAAAGCCATAATTTCATTTTATTGTGGAAAAAATGTTTTTGCCTTGGTGGTGGTCCCTTTAATTTCAGTTAGGTGTAATTGCAGCATGATATATCAAATAGGCAGTTTCCATTATAAATGTCGTCATAAGAAATTTATAATAGTAATATATAAAAATGAGAACTGAATGTATGACTTCAAAATGGGAACTGAATTATGTCCAAGCGTCCAATTATACCTTGCTTTCTAACCCTGCTCTGAGCAGTGGCAGTGCACCCACGATTTTCTGCTATGTGGTTGCCATGGACGCGGACTCGGAAAGTCCTGTCTGCTGTGTGTTTTACGCAAGACGTTCAGTTGTAACGCCTTTAATTGGTCTTTTACAGGTTTGCATGATTCAGTATTATTCTGAAAAGAACTGGCCGGGAGAGATACTGTTTTAACCTTGAATATATTGTAATACAGTACCACATATGTAACTAGTAATTTATGTTTCTCTGTACGTTTATATTGGATAATTTATTTCAGCCTAATAAGATTTAAGAGTATGCGATGGTGAGAGATGGCCAGTGGGAGCTTTGGTATCTTGGAAACGTCTGTGCGCTGAAGGCGGGAGGTGCATGCGATATCCCGGGATTTATTTCAGCGCCACTTTACGTTAGAGGCCAGCAGGGAAATTAACCCGCACAAACGAAGCGCCAATCAAAGGCAGCAGCGCGAAATGCCAGCGCAACAGCGGCAACAAACGCTGACTTCTTCAGTTAAAACGTCTGATATTAAAAACAGGAGCACCAAATTGTGAAGGATAGGAAAATAAGCTTTTATTTACATTTTCAGAAATGTATCCACGTAAACGCTGGTCAATTAGTGTGGGTTCTTCCAACTTTCAATCCTAGTAAAACAGAAAGAAGTTACTCCTGGACCAGAAAGATAACCTGAGGGTAAGTGTAAGTGTGTTTGAGTGTTTACAAAGATTAGCCGTTTTAGGGCACTCCGTTATGGCGAATGATGCAATTCAGAGCCAAGATGCACAATTAGCATTCATTTCACTGGCAGGTTGCATTTGTGCAAGTCGGGCAGGCTCAACTGTGATGCTCCTTACATTTGGCTACCAACATTCACAGTCTGGACTGGCATGAAGAATTGGCACTTTAGGAACATTAATTATATTAACGTTTTGGTTTTTATTTGGTAACAAATTATTGCTAGATCTTGCTGGAAAAATAACCGTGTGTTAATGATGCACAGTGTTATTTATGGCCCGGATTTTGTGTTCCCCATGACGGCGTACGCTGTCGTAAGCCTTGTAAAAGGCCCCGCAAGTTCCCGCATGCGCTGCGAATGCGCGAAAACCTGGAACTTGCGATCGGTCAAGGTTCGCCTTGACAGATCATCTGCACCAACCCAAAAATCATTTCGCTGGCACAGAGATGGGCTATTTGCCCAACTACTGCCCAGCAAATGCCCACAAAACCCTTACGCCTAGTAAAAGCAGGCGTAGGGCCTGCTTTCACCAGCTTAAGGGTTAATATAAATCTTAAATTAAAAATTTTAAAATAAAAATTCATGCACAAACATTTGAAATTAGTTTATGTAAATTTTGGCCCGGATTAAAATGTTTAATGCATTTTTATTGTAAATGCTTAATTGAAGGAACTTTTAATTAAATTTGAAAATGGGAACATTTATTTTTTATTCCAGTTTTATAAATTATTTAATTATTTGGGGATTCCTCATATGCTTATGGAGATTCCGTTCATAAATGGAATCCCCATAAGCATATTAGGAATCCTCCTTTCTTATTAGAGGACCTGGCCCATGTGATCCAAGGGACACTTCTGAACCGCCTGCGTCCCTGGGACCCGTGGGCCTTTATGCAGGCGTACGCCTGCAGGCCCAGGACCCGAAGTCTCCGAAGCCCGGGAGCCTGAAGGTAGGTGCGGATTTTTTCATCGGGTCGGAGGCGTACTCTGGAGGTATGCCTCCGACCACAAATTCCAGCCCAATGTGTAAATCGGCTAGCAAGTTCAGGGGATTAAGATATATGCTGTGAGTTGCGAATCTCCAGAACTTGCTGGTCAATTTACACCGTTCCTCCGTTTGCTTCGCACGAACGGCATCTCGTCCTTAGCCTCTCTGTTATTTTTAAAAACCTGCTGGATTTGCACATTAATTGCCCATTAAACTCGCCACAGAAACTTAAGATTGGTAAATAAGAGTGTGAGTGCCTTTTTAACAAAGTGATAATTGTTAATACAATGTCAATCAACCTCTCTGGTCCAGAAAGGGAACAATTATAAGTGTTCAATTTAATTCCTGCATGTAGTCAATTATTAGAGACTTTAAAAATGTCATTTGTTTGTTTTCTTTTCTTCTGTCTCACTTTCTCTCTCTCTTAATCCAATCTTTCTGTCGCTTTATTTTTATTTCTGTGCCTAATTTGACTCTAATTTACACATTCTAATTTATCCTCCTTCTCCGTTGTTCCGCTTTCTTTCTAAATCGAATTGGTTAAGGAAATGCACTGCGGGTCCCGCCATTAACTAAGGTTCCAGATGCCCCATTGCTCTCGCAATGCCATTATCAGCTCGCACTTGCAGCAAGTTATGGCGCAAAACATTTTCGAGCTGAAGGGTGCAGGAAAAAGTCTTACTAACGGCCTATGCTGTGAGCTTCTTCGCTCCTGCAAGATCTGGCCCATTAAGTACCAAAAAGACTATTAGACAAAGAATATTGGATAGATTTGAGTTATGATTCAGGGAAGAAAAGAAAGAACTTGCATTTATATAGTACGTTTCACGTCCTCAGGACGTCTCTAAGTGCTTTACAGCTAATTAATTATTTTGAAGTGTGGTTGTTGTTATGTAGGTAAATACAGCAGCCAATTTTCACACGAGGTCCCGCAAACAGCAATGATATAAATGACCTATTAATCTGTTTTGGTGGTATCTTAAAGCGTATTGTGACATTTTCCTCCTGACTTTTCTACTCTTTCTTCCTTATTATGTTGAACCGGCTGGTCATATTTCATTTCTGATGCAGCACAATCCTTGAACCTGAAATCGAACAACAAAATCACTGTGTGAAATTCTGTCATGTCTATATTGTTCACTAGATGGAGCTTGTGTAATGTTAATAGCACAATAACAGGTTCAAATACTGCATGGCTCACTTTGAAAAATTGAGTATGATCGTACCACCAAGTTCTTGGACTAATTATCTACAATAATTGTTTCCAACCCTGGTATTTTTTTGTTTTGCACTCCACTTCACTGTGGAGCCAGTTTGTGCCTGATTTACATCTCAAGTGTAATGTTGGTGTTAAGTGGTTTTGGCTTTGCCTCTAGGCTAAACCTACAGTGTGAATGCACCGCAATACTACTTTATAATGCATTGATGGGAACATCAGTCATCTATCTAAATGGGTCCATGTACGGTATTTAGAATATTCTATTTAGTGCTGCTCACAATAATTCTTTACAAAAATATAGTTCTCAACATGGATGAAACCAAATCTTGTGAGGATTAACTTAAGAAAACTTGTATTCTTACTGAAGTGGACTTTGAAAGAAATAAAATGGAAGGAATAGGAGAAAGTAACTGCTAAAATTAAGAAATTTGCAGTTAAACTTCTATCAGAACATAATCTATTTAAAGTTAAACATTCTAAACTTAGTATCATAGAATCTTACAACACAGAATGAGGCCATTTGGCCCATCGTGCCTGTGCCGGCTCTTTGTAAGAGCTATCCAATTAGTCCCACTCCCCTGCTCTTTCCCCATAGCCCTGCAATTTTCTCCCTTTCAAGTATTTATCCAATTCCCTCTTGAAAGTTATGCTTTCATGCAATGCATTCCAGATCATCATAACTCACTGCATAAAATAAATTCTCCTCATCTCACCTCTGGCTTTTTAGCCAATTAACCTGAAATCTGTGTCCTCTGATTACCGACTCTTCTGCCACAGTAAACAGATTCTCCTTATTTACTCTATCAAAACCCTTCATGATTTTGGATGCCTCTATTAAATATCCCCTTAACCTTCTCTGCTCTAAGGAGAACAATCCCAGCTTTTCTAGTCTCCCCATGTAACTGAAGTCCCTCATCCCTGGTACCATTCTAGTAAATTTCCACTGCACCCTCTTCAAGGCCTTGACACCCTTCCTAAAGTGTGGTGCCCAGAATTGGAGACAATACTCCAGCTGAGGCCTAACCAGGGATTTATAAAGATTTAGCATAACTTCCTTGCTTTTATACTCTATGCCTCTATTTATAAAGCCATGGATTTGATGCTTTTTTAACAGCCTTCTCAACTTGTCCTGAACCATCCAGCCTAATCCCAATTTCCAGCTCTTGGTCCGTAACCTTGTAGGTTACGGCACTTCAAGTGCATATCCAAGTCCTCTTCTGTTCCTTTAATTCTAACCAAATAGATTCAGTCCTTGAACCCTCAAGCACATCATCTCTTTCCAGGGTTGTCTTATAATACGGTCTGCCAAATCATCAATGGATAGTCCATAGATTCCCCCCTTCCCTTCCCTTCCCCAAACACACAGGAACCTCATTCACCAATGCAGCTTTGATCAATACTGCCACTGCCCTCCCCTCTTTTTTTTTTTTCCTTCCCTATTTTTCCTGAATACATTATACCCAGGAATATTAAGTTCCCATTCCTCCCCTGGTTTGAGCCAGGTCTCTGTTTTTGCCACTATATCATAATGGCAACTGGTACCTGCAGCTCACCATCCTTATTTGCCACAGTCTATGCATTTACGCACATGCCCTCCAAACCCACCTTAGTCTGCCTTGTATTTCTCTCCTGTCTGATGCCTTCTATTTCTGAACTACTCTCTTATTCTAACCTGTTCACCAAGTTTCATAAATACAAAATATTTTGAATAATTGGTTGAGCCTCAGTGGATGGGGTAAAAGTTTGGAGCCTTGGGTGAGATAATGATATAAATGCTTCCCATGAGCACATATTCAGAGAGAAAGCTTAACAATTCTTGGGCCTAATTTTCAAGATGCTTCATGTGTAATATTGATGAGCTCTTTTACTATGGGGAAACATCATAGCCAAGTCTGATGCTGTCCTTGGTCTCTGTCCACATAAGCAGTATCCAGCCTGGGTCACTGGATAACAATCAGGAGAGAGAGCACTATTTGTGATACATGGGGACCAATGGGCTTTTCTCAATACAATAGCAATAATGATGCACATTCTATATAGTGCCTTTACATAAGAACATAAGAAATAGGAGCAAGAATAGGCCACTTGGCCCCTCGAGCCTGCTCCGCCATTAAATAAGATCATGGCTGATCTTGGGCTCAAAGCCACTGCCCCGCCCACTCCCCTTAACCCTTCACTCCTTTATCTTGCAAAAATCTGTCTATCTCCACCTTAAATGTATTTAATTACCCAGCCGCCACAGCTCTCTGGGGCAGAGAATTCCACAGATTTATGACCCTCTGAGAGAAGAAATTCCTCCTCATCTCAGTTTTAAAAGGGCGACCCTTTACTCTGAAACTATGCCCCCGAGTTCTAGATTTCCCCATGAGGGAAAACATCCTCTCTGCATCTACCTTGTCGAGCCCCCTCAGTATCTTATATGTTTCAATAAGATCACCTCTCATTCTCCTAAATTCCAATGAGTATAGGCCCAACCTGCTCAACCTTTCTTCATAAGTCAACCCCCTCATCTCAGGAATCAACCGTGTGAATCGTTCTCTGAACTGCCTCCAATGCAAGTATATCCTTCCTTAAATAAGGAGACCAAAACTGTACGCAGTACTCCAGGCGTGGTCTCACCAATACAGTTGTAGCAGGACTTCCCTGCTTTTATACTCCAAACCCTTTGCAATAAAGTCCAACATTCCATTTGCCTTTTTGGTTAGTTGCTGTACCTGCATGTGTTTCATGCACAAGGACCCCCAGGTCCCTCTGAACTGTAGCATTTTGTAATCTCTCTCCATTTAAATAATAATTTGCTTTTTTATTTTTCCTGCCAAAATGTATAACCTCGCACTTTCCCACATTATACTCCATCTGCCAAATGTTTGCCCACTCACTTAGCCTGTCTATATCCCTTTGCAGATTCTTTGAGTCCTCTGCACAACTTGCTTTCCCACCCATCTTTGTATCATCCGCAAACTTGGCTACATTACACTCGATCCCTTCATCCAAGTCATTAATGTAGATTGTAAATAGTTGAGGCCCCAGCACCGATCCCTGTGGCACCCCACTAGTTACCGTTTGCCAACCGGAAAATGACCCATTTATCCCGACTCTCTGCTTTCTGTTAGTTAGCCAATTCTCTATCCATGCTAATATATTACCCCCAACTCCGTGAGCTCTTATCTTATGCAATAACCTTTTTATGTGGCACCTTATCGAATGCCTTCTGGAAATCCAAATACACCACATCCACTGGCTCACTCTTATCCACCCTGCTTGTTACATCCTCAAAGAACTCCAGCAAATTTGTTAAACATGATTTCCCTTTCATAAAACCATGCTGACTCTGCTTGACTGCATTATGATTTTCCAAATGCCCTGCTACTGCTTCCTTAATGAAGGACTCCAGCATTTTCCCAACGACAGATGTTAGGCTAACTGGTCTATAGTTTCCTGCTTTCTGTCTCCCTCCTTTCTTAAATAGGGGTGTTACATTTGCAGTTTTCTAATCTGCTGGGACCTCTCCAGAGTCCAGGGAATTTTGGTATATTGCAACCAATGCATCCACCATCTCAGCAGCCACTTCTTTTAAGACCCTGGGATGCAGGCCATCTGGTCCAGGGGACTTGTCGTCTTTTAGTCCCATTATTTTACCAAGTACTTTTTCCTTAGTGATAGTGATTGTCTTTAGTTCCCCCTCCCTGTGGTCCCTTGATTATCCATTATTGGGATGTTGTTAGTGTCTTCTACCGTGAAGACAGATACAAAATATTTGTTCAGAGTCTCTGCCACTTCTCCGTTCCCCATTATTAATTCCCCATTCTCATCCTGTAAGGGACCAACGTTTACTTTAGCTACTCTCTTCCTTTTTATATACCTGTAGAAGCTCGCTACTTTCTGTTTTAATATTTCTTGCCAGTTTACTCTCATAATTCATCTTCATCTTAAACATATAAAAAGTCCCAAAATGCTTCACAGACATAATAAAAAAAATTAAAGGCTGAGCCAAAGGAGATAGTGGATGGGGTAACCAAGAGCTTGGTCAAAGATGTGAGTTTTGAGGAGGATCTTAAAGTAGGAGAGGAATGTGGAGAGACCAAAGCATTTATAGAGGGAACTCCAGGGCATGAGGCCTAGTGGGCTGAAGACATGGCCTTCAAGCACAAGAGGCCAGAGTCAAGAGAACGGAGAGTTCGGACAGCGGTGATGGGTGAGTGGGACTTAGTACGGGATAGGATAAAGGCTGACAATATACAGGCAGTGGAGGGGTTGAAAGAGGTACATAAGAACATAAGAAATAGGAGCAGGAGTAGGCCATTTGGCCCTTCAAGTCTGCTCCACCATGCAACAAGATCATGGCTGATCTTCTACCTCAACTCCACCTTCCCGCACTATCCCCATATCCCTTAATTCCCAAAAATGTATCGACCTCTGTCTTGAATATACTCAACGACTGAGCATCCACAACTCCCTGTGGTAGAGAATTCCAATGATTCACAACCCTTTGTGTGAAGAAATATCTCCTCATCTCAGTCCTAAATGGCCAACCTCTTATTCTGAGACTGTGACCCCGTGTTCTAGATTCCCCAGCCAGGGGAAACATTTTCTCAGCATTAACCCTGTCAAGCTCCTTAAGAATTTTATATGTTTCAATTAGATCACCTCTCATTCTTCTAAACTCTAGTCTACTCAATCTCTCCTCATAGGGCAATCCCCTCATCCCAGCAATCAGTCTAGTGAACCTTTGTTGCACTCCCTCTAAGGCAAGTATGTCTTTCCTTGGGTAAGGAGACCAGAACTGTACACAGCACTCCAGGTGTGGCCTCACCAATGCCCTGTATAATTGCAGTAAAACTTCTTTACTCTTGTACTCTAATCTCTTTGTAACAAACGCTAACATACCATTTGCTTTCCTAATTGCTTGCTGTACCTGCATGCTAACTTTCTGTGATTCATATACAAGGACGCCCAGATCCCTCTGAATGCAAACATTTCCCAGTCTCTCACCATTCAAAAAATATTCTGCTTTTTTGTTTTTCCTACCAAAGTGGATAACTTCACACTGCCCCACATTGTAATCCATTTGCCATGTTCTTACCTGCTCAGTCAACCTGACTATATCTCTCTGCAGTCTCTTTGCGTCTCTTCACAGCTTACCTTCCCACCTAACTTTGTATCATCAGCAAACTTGGATACGTTACACTCAGTGCCTTCATCTAAGTCATTAATATAGATTGTAAATAGCTGAGGCCCAAGCACTGATCCTTGTGGTACCCCGCTAGTTACAGCCTGCCAACCTGAAAAAGTCCCATTTATTCCCTACTCTCTGTTTTCTGTCCATTAACCAATCCTCAATCCATGCTAATAGAGGATAGAAGATTGGGAAGTCTTCAAAAGACAGCAAAAAGTAACTAAAGGATTGATTAAGAAAGGGAAGATAGATTATGAAAATAAATTAGCAAAAAATATAAAAACAGATAGCAAGAGTTTCTATAGTTATATAAAAAGAAAAAGGGTGGCTAAGGCAAACGTAGGTCCCTTAGAGGATGAGACCGGGAAATTAATGGTGGGAAACATGGAGATGGCAAAAATGCTGAACAAATATTTTGTTTCAGTCTTTACGGTAGAGGACACTAAGAATATCCCAACACTGGACAAACAGGGGGCTCTAGGGGGGGAGGAGCTAAATACGATTAAAATCACTAAGGAATTGGTACTCAGTAAAATAATGGGACTCAAGGCGGATAAATCCCCTGGACCTGATGGCTTACATCCTAGGGTCTTGAGGGAAGTGGCAGTAGGGATTGTGGATGCTTTGGTAATAATTTTCCAAAATTCCCTGGACTCAGCAAAGGTCCCGGCAGATTGGAAAACTGCTAATGTAACACCCTTATTTAAAAAGGGTAGTAGGCAGAAGGCTGGAAATTATAGACCAGTTAGCCTAACATCTGTAGTGGGTAAAATTTTGGAGTCTATTATTAAGGAGACAGTAACAGAACATTTAGATAAACATAATTTAATAGGACAAAGTCAGCATGGCTTTATGAAGGGGAAGTCATGTCTGACAAATTTGCTTGAGTTCTTTGAGGACATAACGTACAGGGTGGATAAAGGGGAACCAGTGGACGTAGTGTATTTAGACTTCCAGAAGGCATTCGACAAGGTGCCACATAAAAGATTATTGCTCAAGATAAAAAATCACTGGATTGGGGGTAATATTCTGGCATGGGTGGAGGATTGGTTATCTAACAGGAAGCAGAGAGTTGGGATAAATGGTTCATTCTCAGACTGGCAACCAGTAGCCAGTGGTGTTCCGCAGGGGTCGGTGCTGGGTCCCCAACTCTTTACAATCTATATTAACGATTTGGAGGAGGGGACCGAGTGTAACATATCAAAGTTTGCAGATGATACAAAGATGGGAGGGAAAGTAGAAAGTGAGGAGGACATAAAAAACCTACAAGGGGATATAGACAGGCTGGGTGAGTGGGCGGAGATTTGGCAGATGCAATACAGTATTGGAAAATGTGAGGTTATGCACTTTGGCAAGAAAAATCAGAGAGCAAGTTATTATCTTAATGGCGAGAAACTAGAAAGTCCTGCAGTACAAAGGGATCTGGGGGTCCTAGTGCAAGAAAATCAAAAAGTTAGTATGCAGGTGCAGCAGGTGATCAAGAAGGCCGACGGAATGTTGGCTTTTATTGCTAGGGGGATAGATTATAAAAACAGGGAGGTATTGCTGCAGTTATATAAGGTATTGGTGAGACCGCACCTGGAATACTGCATACAGTTTTGGTGTCCATACTTAAGAAAAGACATGCTTGCTCTCGAGGCAGTACAAAGAAGGTTCACTCGGTTAATCCCCGGGATGAGGGGGTGGACATATGAGGAGAGGTTGAGTAGATTGGGACTCTACTCATTGGAGTTCAGAAGAGTGAGAGGCGATCTTATTGAAACATATAAGATTGTGAAGGGGCTTGATCGAGTGGATGCGGTAAGGATGTTCCCAAGGATGGGTGAAACTAGAACTAGGGGGCATAATCTTAGAATAAGGGGCTGCTCTTTCAAAACTGAGATGAGGAGAAACTTCTTCACTCAGAGGGTAGTAGGTCTGTGGAATTTGCTGCCCAGGAAGCTGTGGAAGCTACATCATTAAATAAATTTAAAACAAAAATAGACAGTTTCCTAGAAGTAAAGGGAATTGGGGGTTACGGGGAGCGGGCAGGAAATTGGACATGAGGCTGAGTTCGGATCGGTCAAGGCCCTGTGGGTGGCGGAGCGGGCCCAGGGGCTGAGTGGCCAGGTCCTGCTCCTACTTCTTGTGTTCTTTAGATTTGAGGTGAGGATCAGATCAGCCATGATCTTATTGAATGGCGGAGCAGGCTCGAAGGGCCGATTGGCCTACACCTGCTCCTATTTATGTCTTATGTTCTTATTACCCCCAATCCCTAATTTTGTGTAATTGCTAGTGGAGAGTTAGAGCTGGGTGTCGTCCGCATACATGTGGAAGCTGACTCCCTATCTGCAGATGATGTTGCCAAAGGGCTGCATGTAGATAAGGAAGAGGAGGTGGGCAAGGATAGATTCTTGGGGAACTCTGGAGGTAATAGTGCAGGGGAAGAGAAGCTGTTGGTGGAGATTCTCTGGCTGCAATTAGTGTGGTAAGAGTGGAACCAAGCGAGAGCGGTCCCACTGAGCAAGATGACGGAGGAGAGGTGTAGCAAGAGAACTAGTGTTAGAGATGGGGTTCTTATTTATAATTTACTCCTCAAATCAAAAGGTTCTTAAATGTGGACTATCCGGTGTCACAGATTTATTAAGTGTACAGTACATGTATACATACACTTAAAAGGCAGTACTTACGGCAAAACCTTGCTGGTTTAATTGGGAATTCAAATGTGTTACAGTTCTGAGCTCAGTATCTTAGTCTTTTACGAATCCAGATTCTCATTACAAACATAGCCAATTTTTATACAGTTTCTTACCCCCTTCACTTGACAGTCCACACAATTTTACATTACAGTTAAAATACAACTCCATATGATGAGAATTTAATTGACTTATCCCTGATCAAACTTTAGTTTTCCTTACTTACAAGTTATGTTTACATAGACCAATACAACTCCCGTACTTTGTTATCTTCTCACTCTTGTTACATATAATTGCTATTCCAGCAAGTGAAATCATTGATTATGTCTGTCTTTGATTCAGTACCATTTCTCAGTCAATCTTCTGCTTCTAAAGAAGCACCAATTAAAAAGGATGATGTATATCTAGATGTTTTCCTTTGCAGAAGAAACTGTTTTTCCTGCACTTGTTAGCATGTCTTTTTAATTTAAGTTTACTGAAGTGACTAAACTGACCATTGCTGCAGGGTCAGTTTTGGCTCAATAGTCCAGTGGTACTTTAAATTGACTTAAACTTCCCTGCTTAACAGGCAAAGGCTAAAGGTTAATATTACTACAATTTAAAGAGAAATCAACAGCAGTATAAAATTAACAGACTGCAGGAGAGTTTGATTAACCCTTTCCTTCAATTAGTCTTTGTTTGTTATTCTCAATTCTGTTAAAGGGATTTACCTGTTTCTCCTTCATCTACTTCCACACCTCTTAACAGTCTGAAATATAACTTACACTTTACTCTGATTAAAGAATGAACCTAGCTTTTTTTAAACTAATTAAGTTGCTAAAAACATATTTTTGTCATATTTAAAAAAATAATAATCTCAATTTAAAATTTTTTTTCCAACTAGTTATAAAAGAAGTAAATCTGTCTTTTGAAACTAGTTTACTGCAATGCCTGTACTTGCATCCCTATTCAGGAAATGGCACGGTACTGTGATTAAAACAGGAAATGCTGTGATTATACAGCAAAACCATAAGCATCTACAAAGAGATAAAGTCTCAGGTGTAGACCATTTGTGAGAACTGGAAGTGAAGTGAGCCCCTTTAATAACAAAATGGGAGGAGGCGGAAGAGAACAAAAGGCAGATGTCACAAATCAAATTTAGTGATGGTAAATTATGGATTATTTTATGCTATAACAGAATATTCAGTGGACAGTGGCTCAATTTCAATCCACATAGCAGTGTTGCCACTAGGATTTTAGTAATGTCATTATGAGCATTTGAAATTTTCATACCCTATCACCGTGACATGTGAAAAATACCCACAAGTAGAATTACAGATTTTGAACCCCCTCCCCCTGCCCCCCAATCAGAGTTTTGTTTGGAGAAAGCATTTTGAGCTGTACAAGTCTAGGATGAAATACTAGTGGTTAAAGGTCTGCCGCTATTGATAATTGGTGGGAGCAATTTGATAGATAGTCTCATGCTCCTCTTGTGATAAATTAAGAGTATCTTGCAACATTAAAGTGTATTGATTTAAGTGCAGCTGTAGCATATTGGTACCAATATGGTAAATGAGACTAATGGCACCACTGCAGAAGAACATAAGAAATAGGAGCAGGAGTAGGCCATTCAGTCCTTCGAGCCTGCTCCATCATTCAATAAGATCATGGCTGATCTTCTACCTTAACTCCACGTTCCCGTACTATCCCCATATCCCTTGGTTCCCTTAGTATCCAAAAATCTATCGATCTCTGTCTTGAATATACTCAACAACTGAGCATCCACAGCTCTCTGGGGTAGAGAATTCCAAAGATTCACAACCCTTTGCGTGAAGAAATTTCTCCTCATCTCAGTCCTAAATGGCTGGCCTCTTATTCTGAGACTATGACCCCTAATTCTAGACTCCTCGGTCAGGGAAAACATCCTCCCAGCATCTACCCTGTCAAGCCCCTTAAGAATTTTATATGTTTCAATAAGATCACCTCTCATTCTTATAAACTCTAGGGAATATAGGCCCAGTCTACTCAATCTCCCCTCATAGGACAATCCCCCCATCCCAGGAATCAGTCTAGTGAACCTTTGTTGCACTCCCTCGATGGCAAGTAGATCCTTCCTTAAGTAAGGAGACCAAAACTACAATTTACTCCAGGTGTGGTCTCGCCAAGGCTCTATATAATTGCAGTAAGACTTCTTTACTCTTATACTCCAATCCCTTTGTAATAAAGGCTAACCTACCATTTGCTTTCAAAATTGCTTGCTGTACCTGCATATTAACTTTCTGTGATTCATGTACAAGGACACCCAGGTCCCTCTGAGTACCAACATTTCCCAATCTCTCACCATTTAAAAACATTCTGCTTTTCTATTTTTCCCACCAAAGTGGATAACTTCGCATTTCTCCACATTAGAGTCCATCTGCCACTCATTTAACCTGTCTATATCCCTTTGCAGCCTCTTTGCGTCCTCCTCACAACTTACTTTCCCACCTAGTTTTGTATCATCAGCAAACTTGGATATATTGCAATCGGTCCTCTCATCTAAGTAATTGATATAGATTGTAAATAGCTGAAGCCCAAGCACTGATCCTTGCGGTACCCCACTAGGTACAGCCTGCCAACCCAAAAATGACCCGTTTATTCCTACTCTCTGTTTTCTGTCCGTTAACTGATCCTCAATCCATGCTAATATATTACCCTTAATCCCATGAGCCTTAATTTTGTGTAATAACCTCTTGTGTGGCACCTTCTCGAATGCTTTCTGAAAATCCAAATACACTACATCCACTGGTTCCCCCATATCTACTCTGCTAGTTACTACTTCAAAAAACTCTAGCAGATTTGTCACACAATTTCCCTTTCATAAATCCATGTTGACTCTGCCCAATCATATTATGGTTATCTAAGTGCCCTGTTACCACGTCCCTAATATTAGATTCGAGCATTTTCCCTACTATTGATGACAGGCTAACTGGCCTATACTTCCCTGTTTTCTCTCTCCCTCTCTTGAATAGTGGGGTTAAATTTTGCTACCTTCCAATCCGTGGGGACCGTTCTAGAATCTAGGGAATTCTGGAAGATCAAAACCAATGCATCCACTATCTCTGTAGCCACCTCTGTTAAAACCCTAGGATATAGGCCATCAGGTCCAGGGGATGTGTCAGCTTTTAATCCAATTAATTTCTCCAGTACTATTTCTTTACTAATACTAATTTCTTTAAGTTCCTCATTCTCACTAGACCCTTGGGGGGCGATTTTGCCAGCCCTGGGGAGGCGGGTTTGGAGGCGGGACTGCCGGGAAAATGGCAGAATCTGGGGACGGATATCCATCCCGCCCCCAATCCTCAGGCTTACTACTCTTTTTTTAGCCACATTATAAGCCTTTTCCTTTAATCTAATACTATCTTTAACTTGTCTTGGTAGCCACGGTTAGACCAATTTTCCCATAAGGTTTTTATACCTTAAGGGAAAGTATACTCATTATGAATTATTTCTTTAAATGTTTGCCATTTCTTATGTCCTATCATATCTTTTAATCTAGTTTCCCAATCTACCTTAGCCAACTTGCCTCGCATTCCTACGTAGTTTGGTTTGTTCAGATTTAAGACCTTAGTTTTGGACTTAACTAAATTCCTCTCAAACTCAATATAAAATTCTATCATATTATGATCACTCTTCCCCAGAGGCTCCTTTAATACAAGGTTATTAATTAACCCTTTCTCATTGCACAATACTAGATCTAAAATAGCCTGTTCCCTAATAACAACAGAAAACGCTGGAAAAACTCAGCAGGCCAGGCAGCATCCGTGGAGAGAGAAACAGAGTTAACGTTTCAGGTCGAAGACCTTTTGTCAGAACTGGAAAAAAGCAGGAAATGAAATAGATTTAAAGCAAGTATAAAGCTGGGAAAAGGGGGAGGGGATGAAAGAACAAAGGGGAAGGTCAGTGGTGGGATAGAAAGCAGGAGAGATTAAGAGACATTGAGAGACATTAAGAGATAATCAAGGCAAGAGGAGGTGTTAATGTGACAGGTTGAGGCTAGATGAATCATGAGCAGCGAATACAGTATACTAAATTGCAGGAAGTACAAGTAAATCGCTGTTTCACCTGGAAGGGGTGTTTGGGGCCCTGGACAGTGGGAAGAGGGGAGGTATAAGGGCATGTGTTGCATCTCCTGCGCTTGCACGGGAAGGTGCCGGGCGAAGGGGAAGGGGTGCTGGGGGTGGTAGAGGAGTGGACTAGGGCGTCGCGGAGGGAGCGGTTTCCTGCGGAATGCTGAAAGGGGAGGTGAGGAGAAGATGCGTTTGGTGGTGGGATCACGCTGGATGTGGCGGAAATGGCGGAGGATGATCCGTTGAATGTGGAGGCTGGTGGGGTGTGGTCTCCTCTACATTGGAGAGACCAAACGCAAATTGGGTGACTGCTTTGCGGAACACCTCCATTCAGTCCGTAAGGTGGTCCCCGAGCTCTCGGTGGCCTGTCACTTTAATTCTCCGCTCCACTCCCACTCTGACCTCACCGTCCTCGGCCTCTTGCATTGTTCCACGGAAGCTCAACGTAAGCTCGAGGAACAGCACCTCATCTTTCGTTTAGGCACCCTACAGCCCTCTGGACTCAACATCGAGGTCAACAATTTCAGATCATAACCTCGGCCCCTCGGCCCCTATCACATTTATATTTTTTTATTTTATTTTTCCATCCACCCTTTTGTTTGGCCCTTTTTTCCCTCCCAGAAAGCTGGCAGCTGTCCTTCATTCTGCCAGCGCATCTCACACTTCATCTAGCCTCAACCTGTCACATTAACACCTCCTCTTGCTTTGATTATCTCTTAATGTCTCTCAATGTCTCTTAATCTCTCCTGCTTTCTATCCCACCACTGACCTTCCCCTTTGTTCTTTCATCCCCTCCCCCTTTTCCCAGCTTTATACTTGCTTTAAATCTATTTCATTTCCTGCTTTTTTCCAGTTCTGACAAAAGGTCTTCGACCTGAAACGTTAACTCTGTTTCTCTCTCCACGGATGCTGCCTGGCCTGCTGAGTTTTTCCAGCGTTTTCTGTTGTTATTTTGGATTTCCAGCATCCACAGTATTTTGCTATCGTAGCCTGTTCCCTAGTTGGTTCCTCAACATACTGATCTAGAAAACTATCTTGAATGCATTCCATGAACTTGTCCTCCGCACTATTACTGCAAATTTGGTTTGCCCAGACTATATGTAGACTAAAGTCCCCCATGATTGCTGTATTACTCTTGTTACATGCGCCTCTAATTCCCTGATTTATACTGTGCCCGACACTACAACTACTCCCACCAGTGCTTTCTGCCCCTTGTTGTTTCTTAGCTCCACCCAAAGTGATTCTACATCTTGTTTTTCCAAGCTAAGATCCTTTCTCTCTACTGTAACTACTTCTATAAGTACAGAAAAAGGTAACTTGGGGTTCTATGTACAATTTTGATTGCCACACCTCAAAATAAACATCAGAGAGGGTGCAGAGAATAGCAACAAGAATGATCCTGAATGTAAAGTGATGAGCTACAATGAGAATGGAAACACTTAAACTAATTCTAGAGCTATACAGCTTAACGGTAGTTGCATCAAGCTTTGTATAAGATTAAATGGTATAGATAATTTGATCCCAGAATATTACTTCAAGATGAGTGACACCAGTAGGACAAGAAATTTTGTTTAAATTAGTGAAATGTAAATTCAGAACGCATCGTAAAGAAAAATTATTTAATCATAGGGATATAAGCATTTGGAACAGTCGACCAACTAAGCATACTTTCCAGCAGTGGTCAGTGGATAGCCATCAGGAGAAGGGAGCCTTGGCTGATGCTTCCTTGTTTTCTTTTTTGCTTTGCTCTCCCTAGCGTGGAGACACTGAAACCAATTGTAGAAACCCTACTGCCACCCCTGTTGAGATCTGCGATCTTATCCCAGATCAGATATTTAATCTGGAACCTTCCTGGTCTATAAGGCTCAGTAGTACACCATATGGTGCAATACCAACAGTCATCCAGGAAGCTGTCACCCATAATGTTTTTATTATTAAAAAGAATAATGAAAGGGTTAAATATAATTATAATGAGGATTAGTATTTCAGTGCTCTGTGTTCAATAGCTGATACTATATTTCTTCATTTTCCAGACTAACTGTTGCAATGGAGGAAATAATAAAAGGTTTGGAGAAGAACAGTCGATTACGGTATGCTTCTTTGTTTTATGTTCTTTTTGCAATGAAGACAAACAAAAAGTGTATCGTGACAGTGGCTATAATGTGAGAGTCAAATTGTTATTTGAGTGCAGCCATTAAAAAGAAACTACACAACATTAAACTATCTGCATATATTGTATAATAATGCATAACCATGAGAACAAATGGTACTCAACTCTGCATAATGGCTTTGACAGCTATAAAACCACTGAACAGTCACTCTTAAAACTCTTCAATAAAAATTTGTGAGGGAGGAGAGAGGAATAAACATGTAAATCAATCTTAAGCAAATACTGCAACTCTACCTTGGGAAGGAGAGCAAAAAACTTTTAATTAAATAACTGGGATACAAATATAACTGTCAATTATATCTTTCAGTATCAGTAAGGTGTATAAAATAACTCTATATGTATGTCATTTGATGATTTGCTTCAGTAAATTTGCTACATTATAGCGATAAGCACTGTTGCTGTAGCCTGACCACAATAAATATCAGAAATGCGACTCCAGGTCCCAGACTACAGGGTTGAAATTCCTCAGGTTGTTTTCCCGGAGTTTGCAGGATCAGGGGGAGGGCAACTAATTAGAATAGGATAGGTTGGCACACTGCAGCTGCATCTCCAGCCTGCCCAGTGTAGCTGGAAACTCTGGTGCCTGACCACCATTGGGAGGGATTAACACTTTATTGTATTTTAGTGGTACGTAGTTCATAGTTCAAACCTTAAACTATTGAAATGCAATAAGGTGTTATTTCTTCTAGTCTGGGAAAAACAAGTTAAGTATATAACAGACTGAAACTCCCTTAATTTGTATTTAGATTTGCAGAACCTTAATAATGTATTCTTTAGAAATACATAACTAATTGTATAAAAATGAAAATGTTAGGTTATTTGAAAATTAATGGTAGTACACATATTGAAATGAAGGGCCGAAAATTGATCCCGGGACGCGAGAGTACGCACTGCGTACTCTCGCGTATTCCCACTCCAATTGCCGGTTTTCTGCATGCCCTGCGCATGCGCTGAAAACCGGCAATTGCTCTTCTGAAAAGGGGGCGGGTCCTGGGTGCATCGCGTGCGCGCTACAGGCTGCGCGCACGCTGTGCACTTCATGCTTTGGACGCGCAGGTAAGTAGGGAAGATTTTGGAAATGTAAAAAGGAGGAGTAAGACCCGCTTTTAAGAAGGTAAGTAGTGAATTAAGTATTTTTTTGAATTTTTTTTTACAGGTATATCTTTTTTAGAGACTTTAAAGACAGGTAAGTTTATTTTTATAACTTTTTAAAAGATTTTAAATTTTTTCAAAAATTTAATTTTTTATTTAAAATGGTTAATTTAATTAACTATACTTATTTTATTAATGTGATGGTTTTTTTTTAATTTAATTGAGGTTTAGCTGTTATTTTGGGGGGGTGTAAGATTCATAGATTTCACAGGGTGCTGTGAAACTTATGAATGGAAGATGGTGTGCTGCCATTGGCTCTAACTGAGTCACGTGATCCCACAGCTCGCACGAATTCACTACGCCGCTGGGATACGCAAGCACTGCCCAGCTGATCTCTAGAACATGAAGTTCGTGCGAGCTGGATCTGAAAAAGCACAAGCGAGGTGAGAGATCGCGGGAAAGCCTTACCCCCACGGGAACAGAGCGAGATCAATTTCTGGGCCGAAGTGTTCCTGATTTCTAGGGTTTGCATACCTGATTTTCAAATTTGCAGATTGGGAGATTTGGTGGTTAAAATGGCCCTGGCTGCTTTCTCCCACGTGCAGGTAAGATGTTGAGGGAGCTAGCAGGAGAGCACATGGCGGTGCTGTCCTGAGAGACAGCATTATCATGCATGTACACCCCTGCCAGACCATAGTACTGGGCACAGCCCTGGTTCGCCCCTTTCTACTCTGATACCTAAAACATCTATGGCAGCAGTCACAGCTGCCATGCTGGAAGGTACGACTTCCTTAGATCTTCTAATGGGGAGTCTTTGCTGCAGATTTTTCTGGAGCTGCCCCCTGTATGGCTAGTGCCACAGATGTGGAGAATGGGTCCCTCCCCAACTAAGGTAAGCTGTCAGGAGATGCATCAACGCCAGATTCATCAGCCGCACTCACAAGACAGTCCAGAATGTCACCCGAGCACAACGCAACGCCATCCATGCTCTCAAGACCAACCGCAACATCGTCATCAAACCAGCGGACAAAGGAGGAGCCATCATCATACAGAACAGAATGGACTATTGCAAAGAAGCATACCGACAACTGGACAACCAGGAACACTACAGACAGTTACCCGCAGATCCGACCAAAGAACACACCCGCCAACTCAATAGACTGATCAAGACCTTCGATCCAGACCTTCATAGCATCCTACACGCTCTCATCCCACGTACTCCCCGCGTGGGAGACTTCTACTGCCTCCCAAAGATACACAAAGCCAACACACCCGGACGTCCTATCGTATCAGGCAACGGAACCCTGTGTGAGAACCTCTCTGGATACGTCGAGGGCATCCTGAAACCCATCGTACAGGGAACCCCCAGCTTCTGTCGCGACACTACAGACTTCTTACAGAAACTCGGCACTCACGGACCAGTTGAACCAGGAACACTCCTCGCCACGATGAACGTCTCGGCACTCTACACCAGTATCCCCCACGATGACGGCATCGCTGCGACAGCCTCAGTACTCAACACCAACAACAGCCAATCTCCAGACGCCATCCTACAACTCATCCGCTTCATCCTTGACCACAATGTCTTCACCTTCGACAACCAGTTTTTTGCCCAAACACACGGAACAGCCATGGGGACCAAATTCGCTCCCCAATACGCCAACATCTTCATGCATAAGTTCGAGCAAGACTTCTTCGCTGCACAGGACCTCCAACCAACGCTATACACCAGATACATCGACGACATTTTCTTCCTATGGACCCACAGCAAAGAATCACTGAAAAGACTACACGATAACATCAACAAGTTCCATCCCACCATCAAACACACCATGGACTACTCCTCAGAATCGGTTTCATTCTTGGACACACGAATCTCCATCAAAGACGGACACCTCAGCACTTCACTCTACCGCAAGCCCACGGACAACCTCACGATGCTCCACTTCTCCAGCTTCCACCCTAACCACGTTAAAGAAGCCATCCCCTATGGACAAGCCCTGCGAATACACAGGATCTGCTCAGACGAGGAGGAACGCGATGGACACCTACAGACGCTGAAAGACGCCCTCGTAAGAACGGGATATGACGCTCGACTTGTCGATCGACAGTTCCGACGGGCCACAGCGAAAAATCGCATAGACCTCCTCAGAAGACAAACACGGGACACAACCAACAGAGTACCCTACGTCGTCCAGTACTTCCCCGGAGCGGAGAAACTACGCCATGTTCTTCGCAGCCTTCAACATGTCATCGATGACGACGAACACCTCGCTAAGGCCATCCCCACGCCTCCACTACTCGCCTTCAAACAGCCGCCTAACCTCAAACAGACCATCGTTCGCAGCAAATTACCCAGCTTTCAGGAGAACAGCGACCACGACACCACACAACCCTGCCACGGCAACCTCTGCAAGACATGCCAGATCATCAACACAGACACCATCATCACACGTGAGGACACCACCCACCAGGTACATGGTACATACTCATGTGACTCGGCCAACGTTGTCTACCTCATACGTTGCAGGAAAGGAGGCCCCGGAGCATGGTACATCGGCGAGACCATGCAGACACTGCGACAACGTATGAACGGACACCGCGCAACAATCGCCAGGCAGGAGTGTTCCCTCCCAGTCGGGGAACACTTCAGCAGTCAAGGACATTCAGCCTCGGATCTGCGGGTTAGCGTTCTCCAAGGCGGCCTTCGAGACACACGACAACGCAAAATCGTCGAGCAGAAACTGATAGCCAAGTTCCGCACCCATGCGGACAGCCTCAACCGGGATCTTGGGTTCATGTCACGCTACATGTAACCCCACTCGAGTCGTCGTTGGCTTGTTCTCTCTACACAGATGCGGCCGGACCTGCTGTGATTTCCAGCAAAAAAAGTTTTTTGTTTTCCATACAGACCCCAGCATCTGCCACATTGTCTTTGATGTAATGTTTTGCTGACTGACCTGTTTGGACACCATCCACACCTTTGATTGCCGTGATTATCTCTCTGCCGAGGTGTGATAAAGGGCAGTTGGAAAGATTAACTGTAATCATCTGGCTGTGTTCTCTGACTATATATGCTGTGCCTATATGTATCTCTTCACTTCACCTGACGAAGGAGCAGCGCTCCGAAAGCTTGTGATTTCAAATAAAACTGTTGGACTATAACCTGGTGTTGTGCGACTTCTCACATTTGTCCACCCCAGTCCAACACCGGCATCTCCACATCACAACTGAGCTAGCACCTACACCACCCTCTTGGATACCCTATCCACTGCCTGTACAAATGTCTGATGCTTTGCAAGCATCTTCTTTTAAATGATGGACTCTTGGATCTGGATACCAGATTCACAGCTGAGGGCTGAGAGCGGTTTCTTATTCCTCCAGCTAGTGATGACTGCCTACTTATCTTCCACCTCAGCTCCTCCTAGCCACTTGTGCTCGGTGTGTCACCATGTGAAATCTCCTGTCTCATTAACTAACCCTTCTGGGTAGGTACTTCACGGCTGGTACTTGTAAGGGAGAGATGCAGTGATGGAATAGGTGAGCAAGGGCTGGGTGATGCTGTTGCAGAGAGATACCTAGGAGGGTAAAAAAATAAGAGAAGTTAGCTGGGGTAGATGAGCTGCACAATGAGCATTTCACTTTAGGAAGAAGTTCTGAGCTTAAACATTCACAAGGTTTTGTGATGACTGGCTGGATTTGAGCAGCAGGAA
This sequence comes from Squalus acanthias, assembly GCA_030390025.1. Lineage (NCBI taxonomy): Eukaryota > Metazoa > Chordata > Chondrichthyes > Squaliformes > Squalidae > Squalus > Squalus acanthias. The sequence goes on from CM059431.1 coordinate 69,054,077, forward strand.
CTGAAGAGGCATGATACAAGGAGCTTCCTGACCTACCTGCAATCGCTGTCTTCCACTGCTTCCCCGAATGCCTGCCCAAGAGTTCTAGGGCTTCTTCCTCCTAAGGAGTGAGAGGCTGGAGTTTAGCGGTTTCTCTACCAGTGGCAGCTCCTTCTCTTTGGTTATGTGCCCTCTGCTTGCCATCATATGGCATTCAACCAGATGGGATTAAGCATTCCCTATTCAAATGACAACAGATGCAGAAAATGAGAAAGTACATAGATGTCTGTTTCACTGCTTCCCTACAGTTAGGCTGTACAGTGAAGGAACACTTACTGAGGAAAGAAGGGGATGTGAACTGTCTCATGGTCCGTCATGGATATTTTATGGAATTCGTATGTGGAGTTCAAGATAGGGAAGGCAAGGTAGTTGGAAATGTAAAACTTGTTGATAATTTTGCATTGGTTCACGTTGTGAACTTCTGCCATTACAGGGAGTTACTGCCAAGGTCGCCACCTTCTCACTGGGCCTAGACCATGCTCTTTGTGAACAGCCTTCCATCTGTGCCAAAGATCTGAATTCTATTTTGTTGGATTTCAACAATTCCGCTTCAGCTGAAGAGTGCATAGATTTGGGGCTTGGTGCCCTAAAGACCCACTAGCCTTCAGACATTGTAATACTCCAATTGTCACTGACAGAAAATGGCTGTTTGGGACCTTTAATCTGCTATAGCTATTTAAATCCTGCTGCAGCAGCACTGGATTTCTCTCCACGCATTATCTGAGCTCTCAGTAACGGGTGCAAACAGTGCTGGGAGCACGCCCACAATATTAAAATAAGGTTGACCCAGGGATATAGGAAGTGGGCACACGGGCAGGAAGAAGTGCAGTCCCATTGCATTTCTGGTTTATAAGCCAGCCTTGTTGGAAATTATAGCCCAGGTTGTCATGTATCATCTAGGTAGTTCCACAGGAGCAGGAGCATGGTAAAAACTACAATTCCCATAACACAAACTTTTCACATAGATAATTTGTCACAGGTGCTAGAAATCCCCAGTCGAGCAACCCAAGTAGTCAATTTTGCCAATACCCGGGTTCCTTATATAGAGAGATATCAGGTGAGAGTTAATGTAAATAACCTTTGCAGACAGCAGTCAACAATAGATGTTCTAGGCACAGTGGCCAAAACAGCTGTCAGAACAGTGTCATCTGCTGCTTTGCTGATGTACCCAACTTCAGAAAAACTGCTGCCAACTGTGTACCAAACGTCCGGTAATATTTTCCTGTCTCGGGCTTTTCCAGATTAGGCCCAAGTCAGTTAGAAGTAGTGGCTTCCATTAAAATCAATAGAGTCATTATGGGATGCACACAATCTATCTCTGTAGCATATATCACCAGAACTGCACAGGAGGAGATTAGAGACCTGTTAGGAAAGTCTCCATGAGGCCGAAATATGCAATTTAAAGTGAACACGAGGATCATAGAATAATAGAAATTTACAGCACAGAAGGAGGCCATTCGGCCCATCTTGTCCATGCCGGCCGACAAAGAGCTATCCAGCCTAATCCCACGTTCCAGCACTTGGTCTGTATCCTTGTAGGTTACGGCACTTCAGGTGCATATCCAAGTACTTTTTAAATGTGATGATGGTTTCTGCCTCTACCACCCTTTCAGGCAGTGAGTTCCAGACCCCCACCACACTCTGGGTGAAAAAATTTCTCCTCAAATCCCTTCTAAACCTCCTACCAATTACTTTAAATCTATGCCCCCTGGTTATCGACCCCTCTGCTAAGGGAAATAGCTCCTTCCTATCCACTCTATCTAGGCCCCTCATAATTTTATACACCTCAATTAGGTCTCCCCTCAGCCTCCTCTGTTCCAAAGAAAACAACCCCTGTCTATCCAATCTTTCCTCATAGCTAAAATTCTCCAGCCCAGGCAACATCCTCGTAAATCTCCTCTGCACCCTCTCTCGTGCAATCACATCCTTCCTGTAATGTGGTGACCAGAACTGTATGCAATACTGCGGCCTAACTAGTGTTTTATACAAATGTGAGAAGTCGCACAACACCAGGTTATAGTCCAACAGCTTTATTTGAAATCACAAGCTTTCGGAGCGCTGCTCCTTCGTCAGGTGAAGGAGCAGCGCTCCGAAAGCTTGTGATTTCAAATAAAGCTGTTGGACTATAACCTGGTGTTGTGCGACTTCTCACATTTGTCCACCCCAGTCCAACACTGGCATCTCCACATCATAGTGTTTTATACAGTTCAAGCATAACCTTCCTGCTCTTATATTCTATGCCTCGGCTAATAAAGGCAAGTATCCCGTATGCCTTCTTAACCACCTTATCTACCTGTCCTGCTACCTTCAGGGATCTGTGGACATGCACTCCAAGGTCGCTCTGATCCCCTGCACTTCTCGGTGTCCTACCATTTATTGTGTATTCCCTTGCCTTGTTAGCCCTCCCCAAATGCATTACCTCACACTTCTCTGGATTGAATTCCATTTGCCACTGTTCTGCCCATCTGATCAGTCCATTGATATCTTCCTGCAATCTACACCTTTCTTCTTCATTATCAACCACACGGACAATTTTTGTATCATCTGCAAATTTCTTAATCATACTTCCTACATTCAATCCAAATCATTGATATATAGCTCAAAAAGCAAAGGACCCAATACTGAGCCCTGCGGAACCCCACTGGAAACAGCCTTCCAGTCACAAAAACACCCTTCGACCATTACCCTTTGTTTCCTGCCTCTGAGCTAATTTCGGATCCAACTTGCCACTGTGCCTTGGATCCCATGGGCTTTTACTTTTGTGACCAGTCTGCCATGCGGGACCTTATCAAAAGCCTTGCTACAATCCATATAGACTACATCCAACGCACTACCCTCATCGACTCTCCTTGTTACTTCCTCAAAAAATTCAATCAAGTTAGTCAGACATGACCTTCCTTTAACAAATCCATGCTGACTGTCCTGATTAATCCATGTCTTTCTAAATGAAGATTTGTCCTGTCCCTCAGAATTTTTTCCAATAATTTTCCCACCACCACGAGATTAGGCTGACTGACCTGTAATTACTCGGTCTATCCCTTTCTCCCTTTTTAAACAACGGTACCACATTAGCAGTCCTCCGGCACCACATCTGTAGCCAGAGAGGATTGGAAAATGATGGTCAGAGCCTCTGCTTTTCCTCTCTTACTTCTCTTAACAGTCTGGGATACATTTCATCCGGGCCTGGGGATTTATCCACTTTCAAAGCTGCTAAGCCCCTTACTACTTCCTCTTTTGCTATGCCTATTTCATCTAATATTTCACACTCCTGCTCCCTGATTGCAATTTCTGCATCGTCCCTCTCTTTTGTGCAAACAGACGCAAAGTATTCATTGAGAACATTAGGTAATTTTTGTTTAAATGAAAAAGGTGAAAGTACTTTGTGAAGAAAATGCTCCCTCTAGTCTTTCCTTCTCCTTTGCTTAAGAACATTATTTAAATTCCACTTTATTTTGTTTTAAAGTATATTCTCTTGCTTTGATTGATATATCAGAGACTCCTCATGTGAAGCAGAACTCCAGGAACTAATGCATCAAATTGATGTCATGGTGAACCGTAAAAAAGTAGAATGGGAACAACAGTCACAAAGCCTTGAGACCCGGCTTGAAATGCGGGAGCTAGAACTGGCCAACATACGCACTTGTCTCGATAAGAAACACCATGAGGTAAGACAGCAACTCCTGCAGACATTTGGATACATTCAGCGAGCAAAGGACCTTCCAGGTGGAAATCACAGTTGATTAGCTGTGAAAAATGAAAAAGAACTAATAATTTCAACAAGCTGTGTAGGATGTTTCAAAGTAATGTTGACTTAAGAATGTGACCTCCAAATTTACTGTAAGTACAGAGAGATTGGTGGACTCAGTAAGAAGGTTGTACTTTCATTAGCAACTATGATGGTTCTTAAACACAAACCGAGTAGCACAAGAGTGCAGCAAGCAGGTACTGCTCATGTAAGTGCAAAATAGAAAGTAGTTTGCAGTTGAGAAGATATGTTTGCTAGATAATTTCATGTATAACTTTCAGAATTATTAGTTGGCTTAATCTTTAATGTGTTGAAAACAACATTATTTAATCTCCAAAAGGATAATTACTACTTTTGAACACATTTTGGAAGCAATGTTATGTTGCAGTAAAATAAAATATGTTGTACTACTGTTAAATTAGACCCACCGACTGCTTGGAGTGGATATTTAGAATTTATTTTTGCACACTGTCCTGACATACTTGAACTAAAATCTGACCATTCTGGAAATGCTTTTTAGTCTGCCTCAAAAATAATTAGTGTAAAAATGGCCTTGCATTTGTAATCTGAACAGGTGCTTCTACTAGGTTTTCAAGAGTTCATTAGCTTGGAGCTACAGATATAATTTGAAACCCGGTTTGCCACCGTGTACTTTGTTCTGAAGCAAGGAGTAACATATTTACCTTCCACACAAAGCTGTATATTTTAAGACTTGTTAGGTGGGATTTTCCTTACTGGCATGATTGCGATGGAAGTGTAGCAGGGTGGGACTCCCTCCCACTTGACACACTTTGTGTTGACCCCAAAGAATTTTCCAGGGTCAACACCTAGTGGTGTCCATGTCTATGACTGGGAGGCAGGGGGTGGTGTTGGAGAGTGGCACGCAGTGCAGGATTTAAATACCTCCAAGAGCTTAAAGGGCCAGGCATCTCTGAGAGCACTTTTAACTACAGGGATGGGAAAACTTCCTCAATGGCAGAATGGGAAGCCTGTGGATGGCAAACATCAACATTTTCAGAGACAGCAATCAAGGTCTTGCATGAAATGTGGATAAGGAGAAATAACTTCTTTAGGGCATGGGAAAGGAGGCCAGCTCTAGGAACTGCCCAGGCACAGTGCAGGGAGGTTATCACCTACATGACCCCAGATGGCTATTCATGAAAATGAATGACCTGACCAAGTCAGATGAGACAAGAAAGAGTATACCACACCTTCCAAGAATGTATTATATTAATCATGATTGCCACTTCCCTTCACCACATTGAAGGGTGTCAGTAATGTCCAAGAGGATCCATGGGGCACTTTACGCCTCTAATATCTATTCCTTTATTCGCAGCCTGACCTGCATGTAACTCACTAAAAGCCTCACATGGTATGTAATTACTTGTTGCGTGCATGCCCATTATAGTCTGCCTGCTGGGTTTAACTGCAGTTTTTGCATTCTTCTTAAAGGATCTCTCTCATGTTCACTACATGAGCGAGATTAGGTGCACAAGATGCAGCTGTCTCTCAAGATAGCCTGCACATTTGGCAGAAAGAGGGCAGGGTAGGCTACCCATACAGCAGGATAAGAAGTGCAGTCCATAGCTGATAAACCTCAAAATTTAGCTGTCATGAGACAAAGGTCACTTCAGTCCCCAGAGGCTATTATTGAGACATAGCAGTCAGCCACCTTGCATTCTTCTGCCACTATACCACCTTGGATGAGCACTAGTTTAGCTTTAAGCGTTCATAAGTCACAGACTGGTACCAAAGGCAATCGCAGTGGTAGGAGAAAGTTGACAGGCACACATAAGCGGGTTGTAAATATAATTCCGAGCACCAAAGTTGTACTGAGTGCTGACATTGTTTTTGGGAAAGATTTGGATGAGGTGGCATGAATGGCAGCTGTGTGAATTGATGGATGCAGAGAAGCATCTGTAGATTATGGCTCGTTGATGATGGAAAAGTGGAAGATGTAGACAAGATTGTTCAGGCAGTGGGCAGATGTGGTAGTCAAGAGAAGATTTCCTATATCAGATTGGCACAAATGTTTCTTGCAAACAGTAACTGGTTGTTCTCTACATCCTCTTCATGCTGCTATTGATCATTAGCATGATCCCTTAGCTGCCCTTCAGCACCTTCCTTCTTCATGCCCTCCATGTGGAGGTCTCTTTGCATGCAACACATCATCCCTATTCTTCAGACCCTAATTGGAACATATTGCAGAGTATCCTTGAAGCGATCCAGTGACCTGAAGCAAGCCTTCAAAGTTCCAATGTTGTGTTCAATGATGGCTCTGATGGCAGATTGAATCTTGTTATAGAGGTGCACAACTAGTGTCCTTGGAAAGTGCACAGATGTCATCAGCCATGGCTGTAAAGGATGGCCTTGATCTCTTAGGAGCCACACACAGCCTTTCTGTTTGAAAGTAGGGTGGCATGGTGGATTGTCTTAAAATGAAGACATGGTGGCTGACTAGAAAGCAAGTGTTTGCTTGCAAGACGTGATGCTGGTCAGAAACAAGCTGGACAATGAGCAAGTGGAAACCTTTCCTTTTGATATAGATGCTGAGATTGATGAAAGAGGCATGTATGGTCATGTGGGTGTGATCTATGACTTCTTGTACTTTGGGAAATCCTAATTCAATGCCCTGTTACAATGTTGCCTGTTGTTCATGTGGAAGGGGGCTGGAATTTGGAGTGGAACCAAGTTCAACAGTGATTCTGCCCCATTTAGACTGGCCTTTCATATTCTGGTAGAGGGGACGTGGGTGGATCTCCTGTCTGCCGCCTCCTCCCCACCCCACCCCCAAACAGTAAGGGGGCCATGATGTTGGGGTGGCAAAAGTCTTGGGCTTCGCTGGGAAATACCGCTCTTGAAAGGAGTGAACGGAACTCATGCCCAAATCATTAATCAATCCCAGAGGGAATCAATTACCTTGTCTGAAGGCTGATTACCTTGTTTGCTGAAGACTGGGAAAAAAACATTTTGGCCCCATTGTGTCTAGGGGGACCTTAGGCAAAGTAGCTGTGGATCACTCAGTCTTACAAGGACGGATTGGTGCAGGCATCGGTAATGCACCCTTGCAGGCATTGTCAGCCTATCCCAGCCATGTAAATAGCGCTGTATCCAGGATTTGGGACAGGGTCTCCAGCCCAGGTCTAGGGCGGGCAAGGTTCTGGTCAGGTGCACATGCGCCAGCAGAGTGAACCCCCAGGAACTTTAGGGCAGTTGTGTTTTGGTTTTCCTATTTTTACTCTTTTTTTTTTCTGTCTCATTTTTCTTTGTTTTTCCATTTGTCTTCTGTTTGCCCCCTTTTCCTTTCTTTGGGCTGGATTTTACCAGCCCTGAGGAGGCGGGTTTGAAGGCGGGACTGGTGGGAAAATTGGAAAAAATGATCCCGCCGTCAACCTGCTCCGCGCAACTTTGCCAGAGGCGGGCTTCCAGAGTCAGTTTCGGTCGCGCCTCCAAGTGGCGGGATAGGCCCTTAAGGCACTTAACTACCAATTAAGTACCTCTATAATCCCATTTTGAGAGGCCTTTCAAATTTTGTCACATTTCCGGCGTGCTGCACGTCTCTCCTGAAACACGCCAGCTAATCCTGTCAGGTTGACAAGTGGCTGGCTTCCTAATAGCTGCAGCTCCACCATAAAAACGGAGCTCTCAACAAGGATCAGTTGCAGGTGGCAGAACTTTGTTTTCTCAGGTCTTTGAGAACTTTTTGCAGGTCCACTGATCTTGGAAGTGGTAAAGCTGAGATCCATCTCCACTGTGACCTCCTGGGATAACCCTCTCCCCACATTGACTGAGCGCTTCCTCAACGGAGATATCTACCAGCAGCATGGAAACCATTTATTTCCTTTCATTCTGGTCCTCAGATTTGGCGGACGAACAGCTGCGGCAGCAGCAGAACCAGGCACAACAGCAGCAACAACAGGAGCGCCAACCTGCTGCTCACCCACCTGATGGTGCACAGGGCAGAAGGCGCCAGCACACCGAAGCACGTCGCCGCAGGAGATACCCCCAAAACAGGGTTTACAGGATGAGGATGAGCTTCCTCAACATGACTGAGCAGCAGTGCCAAAGGAGGCTGAGACTTTCGCGAGAGGTAGTTGGTGACATCTGCGCAATGCTGCACCAACACCTGTAGCCCAGAGGAGCGGGTGGACACCTCTTACCAGTGGCTGTCAAAGTCACCACCGCACTCAACTTTTTTGCTTCAGGCTCCTTCCAGGGATCATCAGCAGACATCAGCGGCATCTCCAAGTCGGCCGCACACACTTGCATCATGCAGGTTACCGATGCCCTCTTTGCAAAGGCGCACAATTACATACACTTCTCCACAGATCAAGCAAGTATAACTGCGCGTGCGGTTGGCATTGCAAATATGGCAGGCTTGTCAAGGGTGCAGGGCATCGTAGACTGCACACATGTGGCCCTTAAGGCACCCCATCACAACCCAGCTCTTTTTGTCAACTGCAATGGCTTCCACTCCCTCAACGTGCAGCTGGTGTGTAACCACAAGAAGGACATTTTGCATGTTTGCGCCAAGTACCCTGGCAGTTGCCATGACTCGTTCATCCTGCGGCAGTCTAGTGTGCCTCCGCTCTTCAGTCCACCAAACCAACTTTGAGGATGGCTACTTGGAGACAAGGTCTATCCCCTGAAGACCTGGCTAATGACACCGTTCAGGAGGACATCCAAAGAAGCTGAAGAGCGCTACAACTCCAGCCATATTTCGACCAGATCCATCATCGAGCAAACCATCGGCATGCTGAAGATGCGATTCAGATGTCTTGACAGATCAGGTGGAGCCCTACAGTATTCAGCAGCCAGGGTCTCCAGAATCGTCGTGGTCTGCTGTGCCCTGCACAACATCGCACAGCATTGTGGCTTGCAGCTGCCTGAGGAACAAGTGGCTCAGCGCATAGCCTCCTCAGATGAGGAGGAGGAGAACGAGAACGAAGACTTTGCGGATGCGCATCAACCAGCTGCAGCAGCACGCGAGCACATTGCTGCCCGGGATGCAAGGGATGCACTCATCTTGGTCAGATTTGCTTAAGTTGCCCATTCAAACACATGTGCCTGGCACCTTCTTCCCACACCATAGACAATGGACAAGAACCTGTGGCTTCCTATCACTCTGACCACCATCATGACAAAGACAATTCGCCCTGAGCCCTCAATGTGGAACTTCCATTTCTGAAATGACAGAGTCCAGAACTTCAACAGTTTGCCAACACTTCATTTTAATACATTGACTAAAGGATAGCATTTAACAATTAAACACAACAGAACACCCAAGTGACTACCCTTGTGACTACTTGTGCTTTATCTTCCTCTTACGCATGCTCCTACGTGGTGCTTCCCCTGTGGCTTCAGCAGATGTGGAGGCCCCTTGCTCACTCTCATGCTGCTCCTGTCTCGACACCTTTGGCGGGTGTCCTCTGGGTTGCGAGCCTGTGAGGGCTCGCCAACAGTCTGCTCCTCCTGCAGCAGTGCAGGGGCTGAGACGCCCATCTCAGTTGGGTGAGGACTTTGGTGGGGCTCTGACCGAGGGCTCCGAAGTGGCAGGAAAGTGTGAGCGCTTGGAGAGGAGCCCCCACTTCCTTGTTCTCTGCCACCAACATCCCTCTCATAAGTCAGCCCAACTTCAGAGCTAGCAAGTGGCTTGACAGCACCTTGCTTCATATCAGAGGGGCCATGAGGACCCGTTTCTGTACTGGCAGTCCTACTCCAGAGGACTTCCATGAAGGTCTGGTTTCTCTGATCAATAGCTGTCCATCGCTTCTCCAGAGATGTCAGTCTATTCTGAACATTCACCATGTTTTCCACACTCTGGCGATTTAGCTCCTCCATGGCCGTAGCCATCCTTTCCACGGAGGTTGCCATCCTTTTCGCGGTGATGTGTTCATTCGCCAATACCTCCCCAGAGGCTCTGCTCATGTTAGCGTTGGACTCCTCCATCCACTCCACACTCACAGTGACCCTGGAGACAAAACCTGCCGGAGACAAAACCTGCCAGAGACTCCTGTACTTGTTTCTGGAGTTTCAGCACCGCTCTCCTTCTGGATGGACCTGGAGGCACAGGGTCCACATGCAGCCGAGCAGAGCTGGGAGCGCCCTGCGGCCTCCAACGAGGACTCTCCACTGCTGTCCCTGTCTCCACCATCTGCTGATGCTCACTTGTGAGCTGTGATATACCAAGTGATAACACTACTCTATGTCCCGAAGGTCCCACCGAGGTGTGCGTATCTGCACTGGTACTGGGTGCGCTTAATTCTGCTGACTCTGCACCCTCAGAGGCTGCAGGTTCCTCTAAGGAGTCTTCCGGCTTAGCCTCTTCCTCTTGGACAGTGGGGAGGGGGGCTGTCGATGGTCCTGTGGGGGAGTAAAGACATGAGTTAGACATGTGATATAAACGTAGCATGCACATTGAATAGTGCAGATGATCATAAGTCAATCTGTTTGAGCATCAGAAGCCATATCAGTCACTCATGCAATGTCAATGAGAGAGATGCAAATCTATTCTGTCACCAGCTTGCTCTGATGTGCCCGTCTGTCCGTCCCCCACTTCCATATCCTCCTCGGCGGCAACGATCTCTAGAGCCGCCTCCTCTGCGCTGGTAAGATGGGCTATTGAGGCTGGCCCTCCTCCGGTCTTCGCCCTTTCCCTCTTATTGTGGGCTCTCTTTTCTTGCAATGAGGGACACAAGTGGAGTTTGAGTGAGAATGATGGAGTGAGTGTAGATAATCCATAGCATAGATGCTTAGAAGGACACAAAGATGGAGTGAGGTCCCAAGACCAAGGGCCCTCCCTGTGTGTTGTAAGTTGTTGCCATAGCATAACAGTGATAGGGAGTGTGAGGGCAGCATAGTTGAATAGTTAAGTGATTGTGCACATAGAGAGAGAGGGAATGGTTAAGGGTAAAGTGGGATGTGTAGGAGTAGGTTGACAATGCAGAGTGATGGTGCTGAGAGGAGATGGGGAGCAGAATGAGGGTAAAGGTGATGGTATACTCACTTTGCCTGTTCGGACAAGGTCATTGAACCTCTTTCGGCACTGCAGCCAGGTTCTGCTGCACATCAATCTGGCACTCACCTCCTGGGCAACTTGCAGTAACACAGCTTTGGTCTGCTGAGGAGGTTTTTTCCTCCCAGAGGATGGAAAGAGCACCTCCTTTTGTGCTCTGGCTCCCTCCACCAGAGCATGGAGTGAGTCATGATTAAACCGAGGTGAGGCCTTGGGCCTTGAAGTCGACATTGCAATACCTCCAAAAACTCTCTTCAACAAAAGCAAACACAAGCGTTTAGGCACAAAATGAACCAAGGCTGCTTGGAGCCCTTAAATGCAGCTGGAGAAATGACGTCATCGGAGGCGAGTTTCAGGCCCAAAAAATTAATTGGGCCAGGGTTCACACACGCTGGGAATCAATTGCCCAATTAGGGCAAAATCGCAATTTTTTACGCCCGACAGCGGAGACGGGATTGGGACCCGCCGACCACTTGACCCGCACCCAACCTGCCACCAATGGCAAAATCGAGCCCTTTGTCTCGTAACATTTTCTCTCATTGTCTCTGTATCTGTATATTTGCCTTCAAGGCTTTTTTTTTCTGACTCGTTCTCCCTCTTTTACCTTTACCCAGTTAAATTAAGCAGTTCTGTCTTGTTTTAGCTTTGTGGATTTTTTGATTCAGTCACTAGTCATGAGGAGTATTTAAAAAATAAAAATATCTAGTCAGATTCAGAGTCAGAGAGAGGAACCAAGCTACTTTTGAACAAATGCAAGCTGTGCGACTTTTTATGTATGATAACAAGTTATTTTTCAATGGGGTTGACCGTTATTTGAATCCAGAAAGTAATTGAGGAGACTTTTGAGTTAGGCACCTGTTGAAGACGGAAGACAGACCCTATGGAGACATAACATAATTCCAGTAGCTAAAATAATTAATGGAAAGGTTGTTTTGTTTATTATCCTGTGCACACCACCAAAGGTTTACCTTGATATGAAGAAGATATTCTCAAAGGCATTAGAAGTTGAGACTCACCAATGAGAGTGAGCTAAAATATGAGAGCTGAAAAGCCTAGAGTAAGCAGGGTAAAAAGAGCCAAAAGCGAAGCAGTACTGGGGACAGATGAGGAGAGTCCATCTAGGAGCCACTGCAACAGCTACGGATGAGAAAGAAACTGAGGTATAGTGCCTGGGTTCAGAGGGAGCAGTGTGCATGACCTTGGGCTTGGATCACAAAAGAGCAGGAAATAGGATCCAGCTTGAGAGGGAGTCAGGTGCTGAGACCTGGGGCTACAGCAGATGCCTGCTGAATCCCTGCCTAGCCTGATTTGTCTTTACCAGCATTAATCCAGAGCCACACTAATCAAACATTGAACAATCATATCACTAGCAAGTGACACTCATAGGATGGTTACATGACTACAACTAACCAACAAGATTGCTACGAAGTGACACTAACATTTTGGACCAACAAAATCACAGGGTAGATACAAATGAGGGAAGGCCCTTTTAACCCATCCATCCATAAAGGGCTCCGCCCCCACGTTATAATTTATCTCCGGGATTTTGCCTCCACCAGCAAAGCAGGAAGTCCACGTGTTGGCCACTCACTATATGAAGAAGAACTTCCTGTGCTCCCTCGTCCTACTGTCATAAATTTATTTGAAGTAGTGTTCCAAATTTACTTTTTCAATATGGTTTACTATATTGTATATGGCCACCAATGTTTCCCCTCTTTTTTTGGGGATGTGTGGTCCCTTTAACAGGCTGCACGGCCCATTTAAAATTTCGTGCATGTGCAAAATCTCCCATTCAAAAGCCGGTAAGCTGCCTGCGCAGGACCACCAGACAGCTTAGCGGGAAGGTTGATGGCCACCTATCAATGGTTTCTTTTCAAGACTCAAACCGACTTTTTCAACCTATCCTCACAACTGAGCCCTCTGACACTAAGGGGGCGATTTTCTCACTGAAGGCGCGTTTCGGTTAGGGTGGGTTCGAAACCCGCCTCCACTGATAGTTTTGAAAAAAATTGCGATTTTTTTCCCCTGATTTTCACTTGATTTCAGAGGTGTGGGTTGCCCTTGGTCAATGAGTGTTTTGGGACTGAAACTCGCCTCTGCTGACATCACTTTACTAGCCTCATTTAAGGGCTGCTTGCTGCCTTGGATCATTCCACTGGATTTCAGCCAATGCTGCACCACCTGCAACATATTTTGAGAAACCACTATGTCCAATTCCAAAGCAAGGGCCTCCCCGAGGTTCTCGGATGAAACGCTGTAAATGTTGGTTGAGGGGGTGACAGCTAGCAGGGAGGTGCTCTTCCATTCCTCTGGGAGGAAGGGGCCTCCCAAAGAAACCAAGGCGCTGTGGGTCCAGCTGGCAAGGGATATAACATCCAGATCTGTGTGCAGATTGGGTGAATGTTTATATGTATTGATGAAATGCCATCCCTGTTTGAAAGCATTAAAATGATTTGTTGGCATCATGGCATCTGTTCTTTCGCCTTAGGCAGCTCCACATTGCGGGCTCCGTGACACTTGCGTTGTCAGGTTGGTGGCCAGAGTGAAAGGAGGCCAGAGAGTCATGTTCATTGTCAATGATGTCTTAAGATGGAGCCAAGGACATGTACCAACTTGGGCAACCTATGCAAATCTGGCCAGGATAAGTTCATCCCTTGCATCACGGGCAGCCATGCGCTCGCGTGCTGCCGCTGCTGCTGGTCAATAGACCGGCGCTCCGTCTTCTTCCTCTTCCTCCTTCCTCTTCCTCTTCCTCTTTCTCTTCCTCCTCATCTGAGGGGGCCTGGAACTGAGCCACTTGCTCATCAGGAAGCTGCAAGCCACGACGCTGTGTGATGTTGTGCAGTGCACGGCAGACCATGACCATTCTGGCGACCCTGTATGGTGTATACTGCAGGGCTCCACCTGATCGTTCAAGGCATCGGAAGCGCATCTTCAACAACCCAATGGTTTGCTCGATGATGGACCTGGTCGAAGTGTGGCTGGCGTTGTAGCGCTCTTCAGCCTCGTTAGCTGGCCTCCTGATCGGCTTCATTAGCCACTTCTTCAGGGGGTAGCCTTTGTCACCAAGGAGCCATCCGTTAAGTTAGTTTGGTGGATTGAAAAGTGGAGGAGCACTAGAGTGCCGCAGGATGAAAAAGTCATGACAACTACCACAGAACTTGGCGCAAACATGCAAAAACTCCTTCTTGTGGTTACACACCAGCTGTACGTTGAGGGAGTGGAAGCCCTTTCGGTTGACAAAGATAGCTGGGCTGTGATGGGGTGCCCTAAGGGCCACATGTGTGCAGTCTATGAGGCCCTGCACCATTGGCATGCCTGCCATATTTGCAAAGCCAACCGAACGCGTGATTATACTTGCTTGATCCCTTGAGAACGGGATGTAATTGTGGGCCTTAATGAAAAGGGCATCGGTAACCTGCGTGATGCAACTGTGGGTGGCCGACTGGGAGATGCCGCTGATGTCTGCTGATGATCCCTGGAAGGAACCTGAGGCAAAGAACTTGAATGCAGAGGTGACTTTGACAGCCACTGGTAAGGGGTGTCCACCCGTTCCTTTGGGCACCAGGTCTTGCTGCAGCAGTCCGCAGATCTCTCGGACAACCTCTCGCGAAAGTTTCAGCCTCCTTTGGCACTGCTGCTCATTCATGTTGAGGTCGCTCATCCTCTGTCTGTAAACTCTCTGTCGGGGGTATCTCCTGCGGCGAGGTGCCTCGATGCGCTGGCGCCTTCTGCCCTGTGCAGCATCAGGTGGGTGAGCAGGAGGTTGGGGCTCCTGCTGCTGTTGCTGCTGGGCTGCCTAGTTCTGCTGCTGCCGTGGATGCTCCTCATCCAAATATGAGGTCCATGGTGAAAGAAAATGAATGGTTCCCATGCTGCTTGCAGATGCCTCCGTTGGGGAAGCGCTCATTGCAAGCGGGGAGAGGGTCTTCCAAGGAGGTCCCACAGTTGATAGATTCAAGCTGCAGCACCTCCGACTTCGGAAGGCCTGCTAAAAGTGCTCAAAGACCTTTTAAAGCAAAGTTTTGCCACCTGCAGCTAATCCCTGATGAAATAAACGATTTAATGTTTGAGCTGCAGCTGTGAGGAGACCACCCACTAGTCAACCCACCAGGTTTAGCTGGCGTGGTTTAGGAGGGTCGTGGAACACGCTGAAATGGTCGAAAAATAACGAGGGCCTCTGAAAATAGGCTTAGAGAAGCCCTTAACGAGCATTTAAGCCTCTTAACAACCTCTCTGGCCAGCTGGAGGCGGGACCGTTTCCCACCCTGCAAAATCGACACCGGCAAAATCACTTGGAGACAGGCTCCGAACCCACACTCATTTTTTCCGATTTTCCGGCCTCCAAACCCGCCTCCTCGGGGTTCAGAAAATCGCCCCCTATGTATCGTTCTTCCTGCATTTGAAGTAAGTAAGGATCAGATATAGTTTATAATACTGAGCCATATTCTCCATTCTTTGCTTCCTGAGAGCGGCGCTCCCCATTGACAGGACAGGATTACGGAATTTACCCTGTTATTTTTAATACCTATTAATTATGGGATTTCAATTATGGCACTTCAAATTGATTACTGCAGACGCCAGTCTAACTAGAATATACATGCATCACCAGCCAATTACCCATGCCATTTCACGTTCACTTGGGCCCATAAATTGTCATTTTGTGAAACTGCCTTACAAAGACAGAGCATTATGTGAGTACGTTCTAATCCCAAACTCTGCAAGAGTGGATGTACCTCAAATAGAGAACTACTTAATCCAACTGCTTTTTATTTTGTGAACCACAGAGTTGAAAGTAAAATGTTATCAGATTAAAATTTGCTGTGTTGATCTTTTTCTACTGTATAATCTTTCATGGAACATAATCCAAGCCATATGGTACAATAGAATGATTATTCTAAGAACTCGGACACTAAAGAGCTTGTGTCATTTCATTGAGCAAATTACAGTCACGAGAGTTGTGTTCGTCCATGGACAACGCTACATTACCAGATGTTGTGATATAAGATCATAGTGACTAATACTCACTTAAAGACCCTGGCACTTAGGGCAAGTGTGCTACCTGGTGAGAGCCTTAAAATTAAAACAATCTGGTTAGAGCTTTGCACAGTTTAAGTTTCTCTTTGACTTTCTCTGACTTGTGTTGTACTGTTTTGGTTATATGATTCAGCATTGTATTTGCTTTGTTTGCTGCTTCTCCATTTTGGCCATGTTAAATGCTGAGTCTACTGATGACCTTAGCTTTCTCTGCTTCATCCTTAACTATTTCAGCACCATTCATGGAATGCTTGTGACATCCAATTTTTCTTTCTGTGTGAAATGGTTTATATTTGTCCGTATCAAATTTTATCTGGCACTGTTGTGCATTTAAATAATTTGTCAAATTCATTTTGTAGTTCCCAGGCTGCCTGCCTCCTCAAATTCAACTGTTGCTCCTAGTTTTGTTTTGTTTGTAAATTTGACCAGTATGCATTAGGTTTTTCATCCAAGCTGTTAATATATTAGAAACAATAGAGATCCCAACACCAATCCCCAGGGCACTCCACTGAACACTTCCCTAACAAGTTCTTATCAACTGCAGGTTTCACTTTAAATTCCTACCAATTTAAGCTCTCATAATCTTTGGTAAAGGCTTTTTGGAAGACTAGGTACACCATTTAATGGGGCTTTCCACAGTACCTATAGTTACCATTTTATAACATGTTTCTGACTGGTTGGTTGTATATTTGTCAGTGGTTCCCTCACCTTTTTCCTGTAGGATTTTTCCTCCTTATTTTGCCTCTGTAGAACCATAGATGTTAGCAGCACAGCAGGAGGTCATTTGACCCATTTGTGTCTCTGCCAGCCTTTTGCTAGAGTAAACCAAAACTAATCCTACTCTCTCCCCATAGCCCTGTAGTTTCCTCTGCTTCAAATATTTAACAAATTTTCTCTTAAAAGATGCAAAAGCCTCTGCCTTAACCACTTCCTGTGGCTAAGCATTCCACACTCAAACAACCCACTGCATAAATACATTTCTCCTAACTGCTTTCTTCGTTGTCTAATTGACAATTTTAAATTGATATTCCCTTGACATTAACTCCTCAAACCACATAAAATCTTTTCCTATTCACTGTATCAAAATCCTTCATAATTTTTAAACATGTCTATTAAATATCCTCTTAGCCTTCTGGAAATAATCCCAGTATCTTATCTCTCCTCATTACTATAGTTTCCCATTCCTGGCATAATCCTAGTGAATCTACACTTAATCCTGGTGAATCTATGCTGTGTGCTCTTTGTGGCTTTAATGTCCTTTCTATAATGAGGCTCCAAAACTGCACACAGTACTCTAACTGTAGTCTGCACAAATTGGCTGCCGTGTTTCCTACATTACAACAGTAACTCCATTTCAAAAAAAATTACTTCATTGACTGTAAAGCGCTTTGAGACGTCCGGTGATCATGAAAGGCGCTATATAAATGCAAGTCTTTCTTTCTTTTTACTCAATGGCCCGGAATTTACGGTCAGGATGACGGCGAGCTGGCAGCATTTGCCGTCATTCCGCCTTTGAAACTGACAGCAAATTCGGGATTTGGCACATGTGCAGGCATATGCTGAAATCCCAAAGTTGCGGTCTGTGAATGGCAGCTCCACAGCTGGCTGCACTGTGCACCCCCGCCCCCCGCCGAGCCGTCAATCAGTGAAATCTCGTAAATCATTGAAACTGACGGAAACGTTGGGCTAGATTTTGATACTGGGGTGGGTTGGGGTCGTGTCATCCACTTTTCGTGTTATCCACCCGACTGCAATTGGATGTGGGAGATTGATGCGATTTTCACCTAATTGGGCAATTGAGTTCCAGCATGTGGGAACCCATGACCCAATTAGTGTTTTCAGTCTGAAAGTCGCTTTTGATGGTGTCATCATTGCTGCTGCATTGAAGGTCTTCAAAGACTGCCTGGCCTTTGCTGTGAGAGGACCTGCAAAATGAGCAGCAGCAGTCCTAAGTCTGCTCCCAGATATTTTTACACCACCACTCCCAGATATGTCTCCTCCCCATCCATCCATCCATCCATATATGCATCCATCCACATAGCCAGCCAACCAAATGTGCTCCCCGCCAGGTTTCACAATCGTGGTTCAGAACAGCCGTGCTTCACGTAGAACAAGGGTTAAAATCACAAAGGCCTTTCAAAATGGCATTATAGCGGCAATTTAGTGCTTGTTAAGGGCCTTAACAGCCTATCCCGCCTCTTAGAGGCGGGATGGAGTCGGGACCAGCAGACACGATTTAATGAAAATTGCGTGGAGGCGGACTTGTGCCCGCCCGCCAGTTTTCGCAATTTTAACCCCCCACCCTGCCTCCACGGGTCAATGAAAATCTAGCCTTTTGGCTCTTCTGCAGTAATTGCGCTGTTAAATTCCCCACTAAAGGTTGGTCCCAAAGGGATTAAGTGTAACTGGGGCTTTAACAGTGTATTGACTGCTAAAGAAATTGTTAAGGGCTTGGAAAATTAATATTAATTTTGTGGATATTGAAATTTGTCTATTGTAATGAAAATTAAAAATTAAGAAACTTTCCAAAAAAATGTTTTTCAAATTTTTTTTAAGTTTGTTCATCATTATTTCAGGTTTGCCTTTTCCCCCAAAGTATGAACCCCAATCTTTCTTTTGCTCTCTCTAACTATTTTAAAAAGTTAGAAATTTAAGGGCTTACTCACTTCCTTGTTCGCTGTCTGTGAGAATTCTGCCTATTGATTGGCTGCTTAGACAGCCTGTTAATGTCACAGCAGTTCAAACAAGGGGACCCCCATTAAGTTCCATTGAATTGAATTCAAGGTTGGAAAACCCAAAGATCTCGACACAGGGATTGCGAGATACTTGTCTGGAGCGTACTTCGGGGCCAGCAGCGAATGCCTTCAATTCGCTGCTGACCGCAAATTCCGGGCCATTGGATTGTACACCTTGATCTTTATTTCTTTACTCTTGTACTCAATGCCCCTATTTATAAAACCCCAAATCCTTTTGGCCTTTTTTTATGACTTTATCTACCTGAACTTGCACTTTCAAAGAGCTAGGTAGTTGAACCTATTAGGTCTTTCTGTTTATCCAAACGTTTCAATGTCTTTCTGTTGCATTTATAGTCCCATTCCTTGTTTTTCCACTCAATGTATTATCTCACACTTTCTGGTATACCAGAGCATGGTAGGAATAGGGAAATTTAAGCAGGGCTTTCCCTAAGTTCAGATGCACCACCTTCCTGCTGTCATGTCCTGTCCCCTACTCATTCACTCCCACACAGGTAAACACATAAATATTAGGTATGGGTGGGAGGGGGGTTGGCGGGGGGAGGTTTGCAGGAGGGTAGATTTTCAACTTAAATCAATGGACATGCAAATCAGGCAGTTTCTATAATGAACAGCCAATCCACAGTGTCAGTTTTATGCCTGAGCAGCAAGTAGAAAATATATCTTACAATGCAAGCTCTGTTTGAAGGTGTATTGGGGAACTAGCTTTCTCTCAGTTTAGGCCAAGAAGAGCAGCAAGGCAGAACCACACAGCATCCTATGTTTCTCTTACCAAATTTTTCAAGCATCATCGCTGCTACACACACCCCAGATGATGCAGTTACTGAGCTTAATGAGGTAGCTTTGGTTGTGACACAGATGAGGATGAGCAAGTGACAGGAGAAGTAGGGACCAGATCACTACGTGAGTGCCATCTACAAAACTGTACTCTTGGGAACCCTGACACCCAGGAAAAGTTCTGTACTTTGCCTCCTTTCCATAGGGAAAGGGATGAACATAATTACTTTTTGCAAATAAGATATCTGTCACGTTGTTTAAATCTCAACATGTCCCAGGTTTGCCAGCAAGTTAAGTTCAGTGAACTGAGTATTATTTCATTTGGTGGTGAGATGGTGCTGAAGCATTCGAGGTGCTGAAGCACCGTTTTCAGTAAGTGCTTGGTCATTCAGAGCTATAAACCCCAAATTATGAAAGGGAGTTCATAATGCTTGTCTGTGACACTGTGTGGCACGTATTTCAATAAAATATGTGCAAGTCCTCTCAAGCAAGCCAAAGTTTTCCTAGTCTATAATTAGTTATTTTGCACAAGTTCGACAGTCAATTTTCAAATGTTCAAAATTCTTGCAAATATTATTGTGGCAGAGTCCTTAAGGGATGGGCAATAAATGCCGGCCTTGCCCATGACGCTCACATCCTGGGAATGAATGAACAAAAAAATCATATACAGCGCCCAGTACATATGCCTAGCAATATCCAGCGCAATTACTGAGTCATTAGAATTAATGCTGTTAATCATTTTGCTACAAAGGGAGTACAGATAATTTCTTGAATTGTTGCCTGATTCCCCTTGTCCCGTGTCTGAGCTAAACCTTTATGTTGCAAAAATTCCGCACTGTCTGTAGTTTGAAAAAGTATCTATAACGAGCATTTTTCTATGCTGGTTACCAAGTTTCATGTTCCACTTTTGTAACCAATTTGAAAACGTTACTGAAATCAGCCAGACATTCTTCTTGTTCCTGTATTCAAGTGGAAGATTTTGAATCTTAGGAAAACAGCAAGGGTTTGCAGATCTGCCAATAAATATAGTATGGCTTATTTATCCTGGGCATGTTGCAACAGAACAACACTGATAGTTTTTTTTTTCCTTCTGTGACATGAATGTCTTTGAATGTTAATAGAACATTTGTCATGTTACAGTCACTTATTTGAAGTAAACAAACAGAGTTTAACAGATCTTGCATTTGGGACTTGAGCACATAAATCTAGGCTGACACTCCAGTGCAGTGCTGAGGGAGTGCTGCACTGTCGGAGGTGCATTCTTTCGGATGAGACATTAAACCGAGGCCCCGTCTGTTCTCTCAGGTGGACGTAAAAGATCCCATGGCACTATTTTGAAGAGGAGCAGGGGAGTTATCCCGGGTGCCCGAGCCAATATTTATCCCTCAATCAACATAACAAAAACAGATTATCTGGTCATTATCACATTGCTGTTTGTGGGAGCTTGCTGTGTGCAAATTGGCTGCCACGTTTCCCACATTACAACAGTGACTACACTTCAAAAAGTACTTCATTGGCTGTAAAGCGCTTTGAGACGTCTGGTGGTCGTGAAAGGCACTATATAAATGTAAGTCTTTCTTTTTTGTGAGTTGAGGTTTAATTGTCTGGATATTGCTGTATCCTATACACATTTTCCCCAGATGGCGTTTACCCATATACAGGAAACTCTTTGGTATCCGGCACCGACGGGACCAGGGTGGTGCCAGTTGAATAAAAATTCCGGATAACGGAGAGGTATATCTACCGAGGCTATTTTTAACAAACAAAAATAAAAAAATCAAGAAATGTGCAGTATACAGTATTTGGGTACTCACCTACAGAATGTTGTGTTAAGTGGATGGTGGAAGATGCTTGATTAAGTACAGTACTGCCAGTTGAGGGTAATCCATAACTCTTTAATTACTTAACAGTAAAACAAAACTTATAAACGACTGTATACAGTACTGTAGTTGACTGTACACTTATTCCAAGTTAGCTGGTTCATCAGGAATATCCATGCCAGCTGGGTCATCAGGATCATGCATTTCCACAGATTCCACAGATTCTTCAGGCACTTCCGCTGCTTCGACTCTTTTGGAAGCTTTCTTAAACATGTTGCGGATGTCGGTTTGCTTCGTGGACTCTTGCCTTTTCTGTAGAAACGTGGAATGCAGAATATGGAGTTGCATAACTTCTTGGGCAGAGTAGCAAGGCTGCCTTTCAGCAAATTGGAGGATTGAAGAAAATCCTTCTGCAGCTTTAGCCCAAGAAATCTTGTTCTCTTCAGAAATCTCATCCTCTTCACTTTCCATCTCACTTTCCTTTTCTTTCTTTGGATTCAAAACACTCTCAATTATTTCATCATCACTTAGCATATGCACAACACCAACTTCTCTATCTGCATCAACCCACTGCTCGATATCACTTTCACTGAGGTGATGTAGAGGGTTTGCTGGGCCTACATTTTTCACCGTGCCAGCCATTTCCATTATTGTACTCTTCTTGGGACGAACATTGAACCCATGAAATTCCTCCTCCTGAAGAAGAACCTTCAGCAAACATTACAGAAGGCCACAATTTGCGCCAGGCTTGCCTCAGAGTGTGACCTTTCACAAAGTTCCAGGAACATGCAACATTATAGATGGCATCTTTAATATTGTATTCCTTCTGAAATGCGTGAATATTGTCATCTTGGTTTATCAGTTTACGTAGGAAGTCTTTCTTGTAATGACACTTCAGATTTTGGATAACGCCCTGGTCCATGGGTTGGATGAGAGAAGTTACATTTGGTGGCAAATAAATGGTGAAAATATTTCCCGAAACCAACTCGGATTCATGCGGATGGGCTCTACAATTATCAAGCAATAAAATGCATTTGCTATCTTCAGGTTTCCCTATTTTACGGAAATGTTCCCTCACAGATGGAACAAAAATATGATGGAAACAATCGGAGAAGATTTCCTTATCCATCCAAGCATTTTTTTGAGCTTTGTACTCAACAGGTAAGTGCCTCACATTTTTAAATGCACGGGGATTTTTATACTTCCCAATAACAAGAAGTTTAACCTGGTGTGATCCAGCAGCGTTCGCACATGTTAGCACGGTTACACGATCTTTATTTTTCTTGTAACCTGAAGCATTAGCCTCACTAGCCCCAGCAAGCGTTGATTCTGGCAAAAACCTCCAAAACAAGCCAGTTTCATCGGCATTATATATCTGTGCTGGCGACAAATCATGTTGCTGCACAATCCGATTGAAATAATCGCAGTATTCTTCTGCGGCGTCGTGATCAGCTGATTTCTTCTCCCCGGAAATATCGAGTCGTCGTATCCCGTGCCGTAACTTGAAGCACGTTAGCCATCCCTCGGAGAAAGCACACCTGTCAGTGAGCTCCATCCTTTCGTAGAAATCCTTCGCTTTCTCGATTAGCATGGGTCCGGAAATTGGAACACCCTCTGAACGCTTAAGAGAAAACCATTCATAAAGCACGGTATCCAGCTCTTCAAGCTTAGGCTTACGAAGCGTACGCCGTTTCTCTACACTCTTAGATGTCTCCGAGCTTGAATAAAACTTGAGCAGCTTATCCTTCTGCGATTTGATGTCGTAGATTGTTGACGAACCGATTTTGAATTCATTCATAATGTTGATACGCTTCTCTCCCCTTTCTAGTCGTTGGCATATCTCGATTTTCTGTTTTAAAGTTAAGACCACTCTCTTCCTTTTGCTTGGACCAGCTTTTGGGAATTCCATAATGCAAGATGGGGGAGATAATTCCCGATAAAGATGGAGAGACACACAGAACAATGGTGGCTAGGAAGAGACTACCAGCAGCGCGGGAGACACACAGTAAAATGGTGGATCAGAAGAGACTACCAGCAGCGCGGGCGACACACAGTAAAATGGCGTATCAGAAGAGACTACCAGCAGCGCGGGAGACACACAGTAAAATGGCGGATCAGAAGAGACTACCGGCAGCGCGGGAGAATCAGACTCCTGTTATTGCAGTGTTCGGACTTCCGACAGCGCCAGGAAGCCAAGTAGTGGCACTTTGGAGAACTACCCCCACTGACTAACTCGGCGTTCGCGGGAGACTCGGACTCTGACTCGGAAACATTGCCGGTTATTTGAGAGGAGTTTTCGGAGTATGAATTTTGCCGGTTAATAGAGAATTCCGGATATTTAGGTGCCGGTTAAACAAGAGTTTCCTGTAATTCATTCTCTATTGCTCAATATTGTGTGTAAAATCTGATATGCATTGAAAGAAGAAATACGTCCTCCTTTAGTTTCCCATTCAGTCGGTATAAATTCATGTAATCAGTTATGTTATTTACTCATCAGATACATCACAGAATAATGGTACCCTGACAGAGACAACAACAACTGCTTGTATTTATATCGTGCCTTTAACCGAGGGAAAAAAGTCCCAAAACAACCTTCCTGAGACACAACTGATCAAAGCATTCTTATTTAAATTATATCTACCCTAATTCTCTGAACTCACAATAAAGAAAGGCAGAAATATCCTTGTTTGTCACAGAGCACATCTGCATACAAAAGATTGCCTCCCACTGGCCAATCATACACTCTAGGGTCTGTTTCCCACATGGCCTTCCTTGCACCTATTCAGTTTTTTCATGCTGGGCAGAGGCCTCCACCTTTTGAGTTCTTAATGGCTGGTTGTTTTGACCCCAATCACATTGATTTGAAAGCACCATCTATGGAAATATAAGAATCAGAATTTTGCTTTATTCAATTTGGACTGAACATGAACTGAAGGACTGTGTCACAATAATTTTTGCAAGAATTTTGAACATTGAGAAACTGGCTGTCAAACTTGTGCAAAATTAATTGATTGTGGACCACAACTTGAGAGGATTTGCATATATTTTATTGCATTATATGTCGCACACATAATGCAATATTAATAGCTGACACTAATGTCTAAATAGAACATGGGCTTGGCAAAACAATGCAACACAAACCAGAAGTCCGGAGAAGTGTAATTAACTATTGAAGTCATAGCCGGTGGTAAATTGTTGTATATCATTGTAATTTTTTTGCTAGCGGTACATTGTAAGTTATTGATGTGCTTTCTCTGCTGTTCAAGCTACTTTGGAAATAATTGGACCACGCTGTTCTTGCATCACCAGCACACTGACCTGACCTTTCTCAAGATCAGGTCATTTAAGTAACTTGAACACCCTCCTTGTGCATCTTGGCCCAGGCACAGGGAGCATGGTGATGGAGAGGGTGAGATACCTGGCGCAATCAGATCTTAAGGGCATTTGTGAAAATTTAATAGGATAGCTACATAACGGTAAGTGGCCCCCTGGGGAGAAATGTTCTTCTAAAATTTAGAAAGGATGAAAATATTTTTAAAATATTTGTTAGCCTTTCTAAATGCTGTATTGGGTGGGGAAGGGAGAGAAGTAGCAGGCCAAAAACAAGTGCACACCCAATCCACTGTTTAGAAGTTAAGAACATAAGGAAATAGGAGCAGGATTAGGCCATACGGACTCTCGAGCCTGCTCCGCCATTCAGTAAGGTCATGGCTGAACTTCTACATCAACTCCATTTTCCTGTCCCATCCCTTGATTCCATTAGTGCCCAAAAATCTATCGATCTCAGTCTTGAATATACTCATCGACTGAGCATCCACAACCCTCTGGGGAAGAGAATTCCAAAGATTCACAACCCTCTGAGTGAAGAGAGTTCTCCTCATCTTGGTCCTAAATGGCTGACCCCTTATCCTGAAACTATGACCCCTAGTTCTAGACTTTCCAGCCAGGGGAAACAGCCTCTCAGCATTTACTCTGTCAAGCCCTCTAAGAATTTTATACATTTCAATGAGATCACCGTTCATTCTTCTTAACTCCAGAGAATATAGGCCCCATTCTACTCAAGCTCTCCTCATAGGACAGCCCTCTCATCCCAAGAATCAATCTAGTGAACCTTTGTTACACCCACTCCAAGGCAAGCATATGCTTCCTTGGGTAAGGAGACCAAAACTGTACACAGTACTCCGGGTGTGGTCTTACCAAAGCTCTATATAATTGCAGCAAGACTTCCTTAATCTTTATTCCAACCTCCTTGCAGTAAAGGCTAACATTCCATTTGCCATCCTAATTGCTTGCTGCACCTGCATATTAACTTTCTGTGATTCGTGTACAAGGATCCCCAAATCCCTCTGAATACCAACATTTACTAGTCTCTTGCCTTTTAAAAAATATTCTGCTTTTCCATTCTTCCTACCAAAGTGGATAATTTCACACTCTGCCTGCCCCCCCATTATACTCCATCTGCCACCTTTTTGCCCAATCACTAAACGGTCTATATCCCTTTGCTGCCTCTTTACATCCTCCTAACAGCTTACTTTCCCACCTAGCTTTGTATTGTCAGCAAACTTGGATATATTACAGTCGGTTCCTCCATCTAAGTCATTAATATAGATTGTAAATAGCTAAAGCCCAAGCACTGATCCTTGCGGCACCCCACCAGTTACACCCTGCTGTCCCGAAAATGACCCATTTATTCCTACTCTCTGTTTTCTGTCCGTTAGCCAATCCTCAATCCATGCTAATCTATTACACCCAATCCCATGAGCCCTAATCTTGTGTAACAACCTCTTGTGTGCCAACTTATAGAATGTCTTCTGAAAATCCGAATATACGACATCCACTGGTTCCCCTTATCTACCCTGCTCATTACACCCTCAAAAAACTCTAACAGATTTGTCAAACACAACTTCCCTTTCATAAATCCATGTTGTCTCTATCCAATCATATTGTGATTTTCCAAGTGCCCTGTTACCACTTCCTTAATAATAGATTCTAGCATTTTCCCGAGTACTGATGTCAGGCTAACTAGCCTATAGTTCCCTGTTTTCTCTCTCCATCCTTTCTTGAACAGTGGGGTTACATTTGCTACCTTCCAATCTGCGGGGACCATCTAGAATCTAGGGAATTCTGGAAGTTAAAAACCAAGGCATCTACTATCTCTGCAGTCACCTCTTTTACAACCCTAGGGTGTAGGCCATCAGGTCCAAAGGATTTGTCGGGTTTTAGTCCCATTAATTGTTCCAATACTTTTTCTTTACTAATATTAATTACTTAAGTTCATCGCTCTCATTAGCCCCTTGGTTGTCCTTGATTTCCAGTATGTTCTTTGTATCTTCTACTGTGAAGACAGACACAAAATATTTGTTTAATGTCTCTCATTTCCTTACTTCCTATTATAATTTCTCCTGACTCTGCCTCTAAGGGACCCACATTTACTTTTGCTAATCTCTTCCTTTTACATACTTGTAAAAGCTCTTACAATCTGTTTTTATATTTCTTATTCGTTTACTCTCATTCTATTTTCTCCCTCTTGTACAGAGACTTCATCAGACCACATTTGAAGTATTGTGTTCAGTTCTGGGCACCACATCTCAGGAAGGATACATTGGCCCTGGAGTGGGTGCAGCACAAATTCACCAGAATGACATTGGGGCTAAAAGGGTTAAATTATGAGAACAGGTTGCATAAACTTGGCCTGTATTTCCCTGAGTATTGTAGATTGAGGGGTGATCTGATCCAGTTGTTTAAAATGCTAAAATGATTGGATAGGGTAGGTATACAGAAACTATTTTCTCTAGTGGGGAAATCAAGAATATGGAGTCATAATCTTAAAATTGGAGCTAGGCTATTTAGGAGTGAACTCAGGAAGCACTTTTTCACACAGAGGGTATTAGAAATCTGGAATTCGCTGCCCCAAAAAGCAGTGGATGCTGGGAGACAATTGAAGCTTTTAAGACTTGAGTTTTTTTAATTTGTTCATGGGATGTGGGCGTCGCTGGCAAGGCCAGCATTTATTGCACATCCTTAATTGCCCTTGAGAAGGTGGTGGTGAGCCGCCACCTTAAACTGCTGCAGTCCATGAGGTGAAGATACTCCCACAGTGCTGTTACGGAGGGAGTTCCAGGATTTTGACCCAGCGACGATGAAGGAATGGCGATATATTTCCAAGTCAGGATGGTGTATAATTTTGAGGGGAACTTGCAGGTGATAGTGTTGTCATGCGTCTGATGCCCTTGTCCTTCTAGGTAATACAGGTCATGGATTTGGGAGGTGCTGTTGAAGAAGCCTTGGCGAGTTGCTGCATTGCATCTTGTAGATGGTATATATTGTAGCCATGGTGCACCGGTGGTGCAGGGAGTGAATGTTTAAAGTGGTGGATGGGGTGCCTATCAAGTGGGCTGCTTTGTCCTGGATATTGTCGAGCTTCTTGAGTGTTGTTGGAGCTGCATTCATCCAGGCAAGTGGAGAGTATTCCATCACACTCCTGACCTGTGCAGATGGTGGAAAGGTTTTGGGGAGTCAGGAGGTGAGACATTCGCTGCAGAATACCCAGCCTCTGACCTACTCTTGTAGCCACAGTATTTATGTGGCTGGTCCAGTTAAGTTTCTGGTCAGTGGTGACCCCCAGGATGTTGATGGTGGGGGATTCGGCGATAGTAATGTCATTGAATGTCAAGAGGCAGTGGTTAGACTCTCGCTTGTTGGAGATCGTCATTGCCTGGCACTTGTGTGGCGCGAATGTTACTTGCCACTTCTCATCCCAAGCCTGAATGTCGTCCAGGTCTTGCTGCATGTGGGCACTGACTGCTTCATTATCTTAGGAGTTACAAATGAAACTGAACACTATGCAATCATCAGCGAACATCCCCACTTCTGAACCTATGATGGAGGGATGGGCATTGATGAAGTAGCTGAAGAAGGTTGGGCCGAGGACACTGCCCTGAGGAACTCCTGCAGCAATGTCCTGGGGCTGAGTTGATTGGCCTCCAACAACCACAACCATCTTCCTTTGTGCTAGGTATGACTCCAGCCAATGGAGAGTTTTCCCCTGATTTCCACTGACTTCAGTTTTACTAGAGCTCCTTGATGCCACCCTCGGTCAAAAGCTGCCTTGATGAGAAGGGCAGTCTCTCTCTCCTCGCCTCTGGAATTCAGCTCTTTTGTCCATGTTTGGACCAAGGCTATAATGAGGCCTGGAGCCGAGTGGTCCTGGGGAAACCCGAACTGAGCATCGGTGAGCAGGTTATTGGTTAGTAAGTGCCGCTTGATAGCACAGTCGATGACACTTCCCATCACTTTGCTGATGATTTAGAGTAGACTGGTGGGCGGTAATTGGCCAGATTGGATTTGTCCTGCTTTTTGTGGACAGGACATACCTGGGCAGTTTTCCTGGTAGATGCCAGTGTTGTAGCTGTACTGGAACAGTTTGGCTAGAGGCACGGCTAGTTCTGGAGCACAAGTTTTAAGCATGACAGTCGGGATGTTGTCGGGACCCATTGTCTTTTCTGTATCCAGTGTGCTCAGCCGTTTCTTGATATCACGTGAAATGAATTGAATTGGCTGAAGACTGGCTTCTGTGATGATAGGGACCTCAGGAGGAGGCCGCTATGGATCTTCCACTCGGCACTTCTGGCTAAAGATGGTTGCAAATGCTTCAGCATTGTCTTTTGCACTTGCGTGCTGGGCTCCGCCATCATTGAGGATGGGGATGTTCATGGAGCCTCCTCCTTCCGTTAGTTGTTTAATTGTCCACCACCATTTATGACTGGATGTGGCAGGACTTCAGAGCTTTGATCTGATCCGTTGGTCACTTAGCTCGTTCTGTAGCATGCTGCTTCTGCTTTTTAGCATGCATGTAGTCCTGTGTTGCAGCTTTCCCAGCTTGGCACCTCATTTTTAGGTACGCTTGGTGCTGCTCCTGGCATGCTCTTCTACACTCCTCATTGAACCAGGGTTGGTCCCCTGGCTTGATGGTAATGGTAAAGTGAGGGATATGCTGGGCCATGAGGTTACAGATTGTGGTGGAATACAATTCTGCTGCTGCTGATGGCCCACAGTGCCTCAAGGAGGCCCGTTTTGAACTGCTAGATCTGTTCTGAATCTATCCCATTTCACACGGTAGTAGTGCCACATAACGCGATGGAGGGGACTTCTTCTCCACAAGGACTGTTTGGTGGTCACTGCTATCAATACTGTCATGGACAGATGCATCTGCAACAGGTAGATTGGTGAGGATGAGGTCAAGTAGGTTTTTCCCTTGTGTTGGTTCTCTCGCCACCTGCCGCCTTGTTAGGTAAGGGTATCAAATGATATGGAGCAAAGGCAGTTAAATGAGTTGAGGTACAGATCAGCAATGATCTGATTGAATGGCGGCGCATGCTTGAGGGGCTGAATGGCCTATTCCTGTTCCAGTGTTCCTATCAATGGCTATGTGTATAACAGAATCCACACCACGACTGACTGTGTATACAACCGATACTGTGCCACTACTGGTCATGTGTTAATCAGATACCACACTGGTACTGACTTGCTGGGAACGGCCGAAGCTGTTGGCCCAGAATTTGCGGTCCTTATGACGGCGAACTGGCAGCGTTCGCAGTCATTTCGCCTTTGAAACTGAACGCAACTTCAGGATTTAGCGCATGCGCAGCCTAATGCAGAAATCCTGAAGTTGTGGTCTGTCATTCACTGCTCCTCCACAGGCTGCGCTGTGCCACCAGCCCCCCACCGCCCACCCCCCCGCCCCCAACAGAGCCGGCAATCCGTGAAATCTCTCAAATTATGGAAACTGATGAAAACTTCAGCTCTTCCGCTGTTCAATTCCCCACTAAAGTTTAGACCTTGTTGGATTAGGTGTAACTGGGGTATTAACACAGTATTGACTGCTAAACAAAGGTTATGGCCCTGAAAAATTAATTTTAATTCTGTGCAGTCATATTTATCCATTTTAATAAAAATTAAAATTTTAAGAAATCGTTCATTTTTATTTCAGGTTTGCCTTTTCCCCATGTGGAGCCCCAATCTCTCTTTTGCTGACTCGAACCTTGTTAAAAAGTTAGAATTTTAGGAGTTTACCCACTTCCTGGTTCGCTGCCTGTGAGATTTCTGCATTTTAATTGGCTGCTTAGACAGCTTGTTGACGGCACAGCAGCTCTTCACTGAGATTCGCCATTAACTTCCGTTGATTTGAATTACGCGTCGGAAAATCCAAAATTCTCGACACAGATCACGAGATCTTTGTGCGAAGCTTACTTCGGGGCCAGCGACGAACTTTGCTTCGCCGCTGACCGCAAATTCCAGGCCATTGTCATTTCCTCCCAAAGTGGCCCTACTATTGTATGAAAGCAAAATACTGCGGATGCTGAAAATCTGAAATAAAAACAGAAAATGCTGGAAATACTCCACGTCAGACAGCATCTGTGGAGAGAGAAACAGAGTTAATGTTTCAGGTTGATGACCTTTCATCAGAAATGGAAAATGTTACAGATGTAACAGGTTTTAAGCAAGTGCAGAGACAGGGAAAGGTGGGGTAGGAGGAAAGAACAAAAGGGAAGGTCTGTGATAGGGTGGAAGACAGGAGAGATTGAATGACAAAAGGGATGATGAAGCTCGGGGTCACGCTTGCAGACTGAATGGAGGTGTTCAGCAAAGCGGTCATCCAATTTGCATTTGGTCTCCTCCATGTAGAGGAGACTGCATCGTGAGCAGCAAATACAGTATATTAAATTGAAGGAAGTACAAGTAAATCGCTGCTTCACCTGGAAGGAGTATTTGGGGCCCTGACGGTGGGAAGGGAGGAGGTAAAGGGGCAGGTGTTGCATCTCCTCCGCTTGCACAGGAAGGTGGCGTGGGAAGGGGACTAGGGTGTCGTGGAGGGAACGGTCCCTTTGGAATGCTGAAAGGGGAGGGGAAGATGTGTTTGGTGGTGGGATCACACTGAAGGTGGCAGAAATGGCACAGGATGATCCGTTGAATGTGGAGGCTGGTGGGGTGGAAGGTGAGGACAAGGGGAACCCTAGGGGAACCCTATCATCTCGGAGGGAGGGGCAGGGTAAGAGCAGAAGTGCGGGAAATAGAACAGCCTGACCTGCTGAGTATTTCCAGCATTTTCTGTTGTTATTATTGCTTTTGTACGAGGTGGTTGTGAGGAGGATTTTCCTGTTTGGCATTCCAGGCTACAATACAACATGCCTAGAAGAAGATGGTGACTGTAATCTTTTCAATTGTTGACATTTCCAAAAGCTCCTTCGGATAAATTCACCGCTCTTGTACTCGCAACGGGAAGCCTTGCTCAAAAGGAGCACAAATTGGAGATAGAGCTACTTCTGCTGATTCTAAGGGCCGTGCTCCCTTCAAGTGCAGGTCCCTTGCTGGGAGAACATAGTTGGTGAATTTACCCTTTTATCTGCAATTTTACTGATAACTGCTCGGTGAGGAAATGAACAGACCTTAGTGAGCCATTCTGTTTCATAGGTGGGTAAGCTTCGTCAGCAGCTAGAAGACTTTGAAAACTCTCAGAGAGAAATGATACTGAAGTATGAAGAACGGCTTAAATCCTTTAAATCTGATGTAAGTGGAATATGTTCTTTACTGGCAATATTCAACCACAGTTTAAACAATTGTTTGCTCCAGGAGAAAATAATAGTTAAATTAGTAAATAATGGAATATTCTGATCAGAGTTATTTATAATTTGTTTTAAAAACTGTATAATTGTGACCAGTATTTTAAGCTGGTGATTGAAAGCTCAAAATAATGACCTGTAATTTCCTCTGAGCTGTTCTTGCACCACCATAACTTCATTGGAAGTGCAGCAGAAACTCCGTCTACACACATAAGTGGGGTTTCTGTCTTGCTTCCAGGAAAATGATGATGGTAGAGTGGGAGCAGCTCCAGGGAAATTCCTGGCCAATGTATTTTTAAAATAAAAGTCAAAGTTTACTCTTGACACCCTCAATTCCTTCATCCAGTTACATAGCAAGCATAGTCTTCGTCGGCTTTTAATGTGAGGATTAATTCTGGCCTTTCCTTAATGGTGCTTCCCCAGCTAATTGCCTTGTAGTTAATCCCAATTCCAGAAAAGCCTGAGGAAGATGGCATTGATGTGCCAGAAGTCTCAAACCCCACATTGGATCATAGAAAACGTTCAAAATTGTGACAATCCCTCAAATTATATAGGAGACTGGCTGGTCACAATGGACCACAGGATGGCTGGTTTCACATCACCATTTGGTCTTGCCATTGCTGGTATCTTGCGTTACGCCTTCAAGATTGCAACTACCAGTACAAGTTACTTGTTTAGCCCTTTGTCCAGAGGGTGTTTACAAAATGCTTGTCTATCCCAAGCTTCCAGTGAGGGGGAGCTGTGCTTGAAGGGAGTACAAGTCGGGGATAGTACTACAACACTGTAGCACTGACTCTTTGGCCTGTGCACTAAGGCTATGGCACTTGTACTTAGAAAACTGGCTCTTGAGAGTTTCTTGTAAAGAGATAGCTCAGACAGCCATTTAACAAGTGCTTGGCACATCAGAGGAGCTCAAATTCATTGTCAACTGTGAAGAAGTCTTCATTTGTTGTTTATGTGCAGGTTGCTGTTGTTCCAGCAATTGGAGGTAGATGTGGCACCTACCCTGGACTTGAGGCCGTGCTCCCTGAATTCTTTCTACAGCTATCACCTCCTCAGCTGACACTGTTAACAGACATAGTGGATTGTGGCCCATATAGAGATCAAATAGACTCTGGGCAAGTGGACTATGATGACTCATCCTGGCACAATGTCAGAATGTACAGTGCCTGTCCAATCTTCTTGCACCACACAAAAAACATTCTTAACTGTCAGATTGGATCTTCCATCCGCATCCAGCCAGATTCTGGTTCATGACCTGGGTTATTAGACCGTGTACTACTATTACCCATAGCAGACAGCCTCATATAAACAATCCACAAATAGAGCCTATGGCACAATGAGGAAGGTTTCCTCTCCTGGGTATACATACCAACTTAGAAAACTAACAAAAACTGACCAACAAAAAAGCTGCTGCAGCTTCCAAAGAGCTGACAGCTAAGAAATGGCCCGGACCTGTAAAAACAAATAGCTGCATGAGTTTTGTATCTTAAGCCACTGGTATACACAACCCTTCTTCACTTGGAATTGAAGAAATAAAAGTCATATAAGTACATTCAAGGCTGGAAGGAAAATTCAGATGTTGCAGGCACAAAATCAGTGGGACACATCTAGGGGGCCAGGGAACATGCTCTCATTCGAAACATTTTTTAAAAATTTACATTAAAAATTATGCTCTCTGCATTTTTATACTTAGTAGATTTTTAATTAAAAAAAAGAAAAACAAAGTGAGAGTTGGATTCTCAATGGACCAACCAGATCATCACTGGCCCAAAGATTACCTCAACAGTGATTCTCCCACATTCAGCCACCCCACTTTATAAAGACACACTACGCCTTCCAGACCCAGTTCACAGAGCCATGCATCCTATCCAAATCCTCATCCTTTCAGAAACACTAGGCCCTAAATTTCAGTGGAGTCGATGATTGGAAGTTGGGCAGATTGCCTGCAGGGGCCAGAATTAGGGTGGAACTTGGATCTGCCAGGTTTCTGCCCTGTGGCCCAGATTCTTGCTGGGGGTTATCGAGTCTTTGGCTGCCCTCCCTAATTCCACTGGTAGCTTTGAAAGTTTGTGTGCGGACATTCCTGGACTACCCTGAGAATTACACCCAGTATTCCACCGGCCAATTGGGACCTATTCCTTCTGAAACCTGATGCAGGGCTAGTACTGGGCCATAAGAAGGCCCCGACACTGCCCAAGAGAAAGGTAATTGATCCCAGAAGGAGCAGAAGAAAATTTGCTGCCTTATTTCTTTGATTCTCCCGGGTCTCGGGGTCCCCTATCAGAGTGACCGGGTAACACGGAGTTCCACTGGCAGAATGGCTGGAAATTATGGACAGTTTGGAAATTTAATCCCAGTAGGTCAACTCTCACCCCAAATAAGATATTAATCTAGTCCTCCACAAATTAACCTAATCTGCCTTTTAAATCTCTTGGTACCTGTAATTTTTAAATTCTCATAATAGAAATCTGTACTCTTTGTTGTTCTGGTTTCAGCTTGCTGGGTTAGAGATACAGGAACTGGGTATTGATTACGACCACTTAATTTGGCACTCTTAGCAGAGCAATTCTTTGGGTACACCTAAGTTTCCTGCCAAAAATAATTTCCACTTCCATTTGGGACAAAACAAAATTGTAATCTCTTCCTTTACTCACCTCCTCCTAATCTAGGCCAGACCTTTCTGGAAAACCTGACAATTGCTTTCACTTTTGGTCCCAAAGTGTTGAATAAACCAGCATCAAAATAATGGCTGCTAAATGGCTAGTGGAAAGCATTATCCAATATTATCAACTCCAAGGAAGCCCAGTGACTTTAGTAGAGGTCACTTTGCCCATCCCATGAGTATTTTTTGACCATCTTGAATTCGAGTTTTCTCTGATAATATCTGTAATGCTGCTATGTGGAGTAATTCACATACTTTAGCCAAGCATTACTCTTAGGACTTGGCAACCATGGATGGATGATACAAGCTTTCGCACATCTGTCCTGGCAGCTAAGATCGCTGCCCTTCTTGCAAGGACTTTCTTTCTCCTTAACCTGAATACTATTGGGTTAGTTTCCAGTGGTGTGTGAAGAATGCTGATTGAAGAAGGAAGAAAGATTGCATACTTTGTTGGGCTGCCTTCATTCTTCAAAGATGTATCCTCCACACATTGCACTCCCTCTGGCTTTCTGCTCAACTCATATGGGAAGTCCATTTAGTAATTGTATAATTATTTAATAGCATTGGCCAAAACAAACTGTTGCTCGGACATGTGTCCAGCCCTTTAACACTGTAGTGAAGGGCGTACCACATAAGAACATAAGAACATAAGAAATAGGAGCAGGAGTAGGCCAATCGGCCCCTCGAGCCTGCTCCGCCATTCAATAAGATCATGGCTGATCTGATCCTAACCGCCAATCTACTATCTACTATCACAGAACCATCTCCTGCATCTAACAGAATTGCACACACGAAATAGGAGCAGAATCAGGCTACATGGTCCCTGGGCCCGCTCCACTACCCACAGGGCCATGACCGATCCGAACCTAGACTCATGTCCAAATTCCTGCCCGCTCCCCATAACCCTTAATGCCCTTTACTTCTAGGAAACTGTCTATTTCTGTTTTAAATTTATTTAATGATGTAGCTTCTACAGCTTTTTGTGGCAGCATATTCCATGGACCTACCACCCTCTGAGTGAAGTAGTTCTTCCTCATCTCAGTTTTGAAAGAGCAGCCCCTTATTCTAAGACTATGTCCCCTAGTTCTAGTCTCACCCGTCATCGGGAACATCCTCCCCGCATCCACCCGATCCAACCCCTTCACAATCTTATATGTTTCAATAAGATCACCTCTCATTCTTCTGAACTCCAATGAGTAGAGTCCCAATCTACCCAACCTCTCCTCATATGACCATCCCCGGGATTAACCGAGTGAACCTTTTTTGCACTGCCTCGAGAGCAAGGATGTCTTTCCTTAAGTAAGGACACCAAAACTGTATGCAGTATTCCAGGTGCGGTCTCACCAATACCTTGTACAACTGAAGCAATACCTCCCTATTTTTATATTCTATCCCCCTAGCAATGAAAGCCAACATTCCATTTGCCTTCTTAATCACTTGCTGCACCTGCATACTAACCTTTTGAGTTTCGTGCACCAGGACCCCCAGATCCCTTTGCACTTCAGTACTCTCCAGTTTCTTGCCATTAAGATAATAAATTGCTCTAGGATTTTTCCTGCCAAAGTGCATCACCTCACACTTTCCAGTGTTGTATTCCATCTGCCAAATCTCTGCCCACTTACTTAGCCTGTCTATGTCCCCTTGCAGGTTTTTTATGTCCTCCTCACTCACTACTTTCCCTCCCATCTTAGTATCATCTGCAAATTTTGATATGTTACACTTGGTCCCTTCCTCCAAATCGTTAATATAGATTGTAAAGAGTTGCGGACCCAGCACTGACCCCTGTGGAACACCACTAGTTACTGATTGCCAGTCTGAGAATGAACCATTTATCCCAACTCTTTGCTTTCTGTTAGATAGCCAATCCTCTATCCATGCCAGAATATTACCCCCAATCCCGTGATTTTTTACCTTAAGCAATAATCTTTTGTGTGGCACCTTGTCAAATGCCTTTTGGAAGTCTAAATACACTACGTCTACTGGTTCCCCTTTATCCACTCTATATGTTACTTCCTCAAAGAACTCCAGCAAATTTGTCAAACATGACTTCCCCTTCGTAAAACCATGCTGACTTTGTCCTATTAAATTATGATTATCCAAATGTCCTGTTACTGTTTCCTTAATAATGGACTCCAAAATTTTACCTACCACAGATGTTAGGCTAACCGGTCTATAGTTACCAGCCTTCTGTCTACTGCCCTTTTTAAATAAGGGTGTTACATTAGCAGTTTTCCAGTCTGCTGGGACCTTAGCGGAATCCAGGGAGTTTTGAAAAATTATTACCAATGCATCTACAATCCCTACCGCCACTTCCTTCAAGACTCTAGGATGTAAGCCATCAGGTCCAGGTGATTTATCCGCCTTGAGTCCCATTATTTTACCGAGTACCACTTCCTTAGTGATTTTGATCGTGTTTAGCTCCTCTCCCCCTATAGCCCCCTGTTTGTCCAGTGTTGGGATATTCTTAGTGTCCTCTACTGTAAAGACTGATACAAAATATTCATTCAGTGTTTTTGCCATCTCCATATTTCCCACCATTAATTTCCCGGTCTCATCCTCTAAGGGACCAACATTTACTTTAGCCACCCTTTTTCTTTTTATATAACTATAAAAACTCTTACTATCTGTTTTTATATTTTTTGCTAATTTACTTTCATAATCTATCTTCCCTTTCTTAATCAATCTTTTTGTTATTTTTTGCTGCCTTTTAAAGTTTTCCCAATCCTCTGTCCTCCCACTAGATTTTGCTACCTTATATGCCCTTGTTTTTAGTCGAATACTATCCTTAATTTCTTTACTTAGCCACGGATGACTGTCCTTTCTTTTACACCCTTTTCTTTTCAGTGGAATATATTTTTTTTGGAAGTTGTAAAATAACTCCTTGAATGTACACCACTGATCATGTGTCGTCTTACCCTTTAATCTATTTTCCCAATCCACTCTACTCAATTCTGCTCGCATACCTTCATAGTCTCCTTTATTCAAGCTTAGCACGCTTGTTTGAGATCCAACCTTCTCACCCTCTAATTGAATATGGAATTCAACCATGTTATGGTCACTCATTCCAAGGGGATCCTTTACTAGGACATTTTTAATTAATCCTGTCTCGT
The DNA here is from genome assembly GCA_030390025.1 of Squalus acanthias. Taxonomy (NCBI): domain Eukaryota; kingdom Metazoa; phylum Chordata; class Chondrichthyes; order Squaliformes; family Squalidae; genus Squalus; species Squalus acanthias. The sequence continues at coordinate 69,091,657 of CM059431.1, forward strand.
TACACAGGACCAGATCTAAGGTTGCTTGCCCCCTGGTCGGTTCAGTTACATACTGCTCAAGAAACCCATCCCTAATACACTCAATGAACTCATCCTCAAGGCAGCCCTGCCCCATTTGATTTGTCCAATTAATATGATAGTTAAAATCCCCCATAATTATAGATGTTCCCTTATTACATGCCTCAACTATTTCCTGATTGATACTCCGTCCAACAGAGTTGCAACTGTTCGGAGGCCTATAGACTACGCCCACTAGTGTTTTTTTCCCCTTATTATTCCTTATCTCCACCCAAACTGTTTCATTATCATGATTTTTTGACCCAATATCATTACTCTGTATTACAGTGATTCCTTCCTTTATTAACATAGCCACCCCACCTCCCCTTCCTTCCTGCCTGTCCTTCCTGATCGTTAAATATCTAAATGTGCTAATGTTGAAAAGAGCATCAGGTGGCATTGCCTACCATGTAGTTTCCATAGAACATGATCCAGGTCATATTCAATTCTACCAGTATCTGTGAAGAATGAAGAAAATCCTGCAAAGTATGTAATCCTTGTTTTACAGTGTTCAGTTACTCATGATTTGTTGTTGCATTCTTTAGCTCTATAAACTGCGTAGTAGTTATGAGAAGCTGCAAAAACATCAGTTAAAACAAGCTAGAGAGGCAAGCAAGATACAGATTGCTGGAGAGAATGGGGAGACACACTCGGAGCAGAACAGGCTCAACAGAAAGTTGGAGGTAAGTGTTTTTTCCTCCAATTATGATTGTAATTTCTGAAACATTTTAGGATTGTTTTTATAAGTTCGTGCTGTCGGTGGCACATATTGGGAAATCTTGGGCATGCTTAATTTTAACAGATCAAAAATCATCAAAAGGTCAGTGTGCCCACAACTTTCTGATATGCAGGGATGGTGGGTGAGATTCCCTGTGGCATTACAAACTTGGCAAACTATTCTCTAAATAAAGTAATTAACTGTTAAGGAATATTCCACAAAAAATCAACACATTTAAAAAAAAATCAAAACCACAGACCTGTCACAGTGCAAAAATGTGAGAAATAAAATTTATTTCTAAGGCCCTTCACATTTTGTTTGGTAGGGTGAGTTTATAACCTTAATTTTTTTAATTAATACTCTAATCATGGCACTGCTCATGAGGAAAAAATGTGGATTTTACAAATTTGTATCCCAGCGCAGGGCATCAGGCACTGCGAGTGCATATCGGGAATTTGAGCAAGGAAGTCAATGGACCTCACAGAATTAAAATTAATGAACAGAAAATCCTGTGGGGCCTGCTGTCCTCTGTGCCAACATTCCTAATTTGCATTGCATGAAGTTTCATATTGGGAGCATGAATTCGTAAAATCTACCCCAAGAAGTAAAAGGTTTAGTACACAAGGCGGAGGTCCGCTGCCTGACATATTGGATCGGACTCCAAGGGTGCATGTTGGAAGCGTGTAAAAACTTCATTCTAATATTTAAATAAGAATCCTACACTGGTTGTAGGCCCCTTTTGTGAAATTGGTTTGCCCCAGCGCAAAATATGGTGCGTCAGGAAGGACCCTACTATTTAATGGGGTTATTCCCTCCATACAATAACAACTTGTATTTATATAGCACCTTTAACGTAGTAAAATGTCCCAAGGCGCTTTACAGGAGCGTTATCAAACAAAATTCAACACTGAGCCAAATAAGGAGATATTAGGAAGATGACCAAAAGCTCAGTCAATTATACAAGTTACTTGCTGGTCTGTCCTGCTTTCAATTTCTGGGCCTTTTTTGGCAATATTCTCCATTGCACAACTGAATTGTGAGTTCTGGGAAGAACTTTTTGCAGGTGCAATACTGGTTGTTTGCCTTGCAAATATTACATTTCACTTATGGGTGCTCTGTTAGATCTGCTTTTGGGGCTGCTGGTGGAGAGGTGGCAGCAATGAAGACTGGAATGAGCAGGAGCAGCTGGGAGAAGAGGGATGAGGAGAAGGCCCTACCCACAGCAGGTCTTCAGGGAACACTTTTCCAAGAACACTTTTCCTACATCAACTTGGCGAGGAGCAACGTGTGAGGCGCCTGCACTTCACCAGGGAGGTTGTAACTGAGCTTTGTTACCTGCTGCAGCCAGACTGGAGCCCTAAACCAGGACATGGACAGCACTACCTGTAGCTGTCAAGGTCACCATGGTGCTAAATTTCTATGCCACATGGTCATTCCAGGCTGAAGCAGGTGACCTTAGTGACATCTCGCAGTTCACTATACACTGCTGCACCAGGGAGGTATCTGATGCTCTCTTCTCCAGAAGGAACAGCTGCATCTATTTCTTGATGGACCAAGCGAAGCAGGACGAGAGAGCACTCTCGTCAAGTAAAGTAAATCTGGCCATGGTGAGGCCATCCTTGGCCTCCTGGGCAGCAATGTGGTCGGGTGCTGATGCCATCTGTCCTGTGCAGCATCAGGTGATTGTGGAGAAGGTTGGTGGTGGTGTTGTTTTTGCTGCTGGTGTTGGGGCTGATTGTGGTGGGATTCTGAGGACCAAAGTGAGAGCGTATAAAGGGCACCCATGCTGATGGAATAGATGGCAGGTGAAGTAGAGATGACAGAAGCGATTTGTCAATGGTGAGAGAGGTAATGAGGTCAGCGTGGATGGAGACTTGTGTAAAGACATGCAGCATGGTAAATCTGTTGTGGAAATGCAGTGAGAAAGAGTTTGTGGCTGAGATAAGATATCTCTGTAAGGTGGGAACTTTAACTGTACATTTGAAGCTGTCAACTCAACAACTGATTCGATGGCCACTGAATTCCCGCCTCAGCTTGACAGACGTGGTCCACGACCAGCGTGGACCCCATGGGCAAGCCGTCAAATGCAGAAGGTGAGCTGAAATTAATTCTTAAGTGGCTCTAAACAAGCCGCAAATTACCTGAATTGGGACCCCCGCTGTGAACCCGCTGCTGCGTGTTGGGTCTGCTCAGCGCTGACCGACCCGACATCGGGGAAAGGTGCATGGCGGCGGATTCACAGCGGGGTCCCGATCCACTGGGGGAAGAAAAACACTTTCTCATGCGTCCTGCCACCGATCCCTGGCTGCGGCCCCTGCTACTGGTGTTCCCTCCTGCCCACTGGTCAGGCTGTCCATTCGGCCCGGCTGCTGGGTGGGAAACATAGTAAAAAATGTTAATGAGACCCTGCCATTAATTTCGGCAAGACTGCCGCATTCCTGGCCTTGCCGGGTTCTTCGGTTGTTTTCAGTCTTGCGCACCTTCCCCGCCTCTCCGTAAATATCAGGGCCTTTGTGTTTGCAATTCTTACGACCCCCCCACTACAGATCCGTCTTGGATTTTTCTTGAATTTTTCACACGAATGGAGAGATGTGACATGTTTATATTCGATTTGGTGTTATCTAAGTGGTTTGAGTTTTCCAAATGGTTTTTATGACACCATTAAGTAATGTCTTGTGTATACACAAATCTTCCTAGTGTAATTACATAGAGGTAACTAGCTGAAAGCTTGTGTTAGCTTGAAAGCCTTTCCTCAGCATTCAGTTCAACAGCTGAACTCCATCATGTCTGGTCAACCTTCAAGCTAAATAGGCACATTACAGGCAGTTAACAGGGCATTTAGCCTGACGAATCTCGAAGGCATCCTTCAGGCAATCTACGGGAAATCTTTCCTACACTGCCTGTGACTAGCAATTTTAATACATAAAGAACAGGAGAGAATTGAGAGGAACCAATAAGTATATATATATAGGTTTATATGAAGTAATATTTAGAATTATATGATGATTTATGAAGTACAGTAAAGAGCTGATTCAGTGGTCCCATCATGACTCGATAAGGTCCCACACAAGAGGTTGGTGAACAAAATTAGGGCACATGGAATTGGAGGTAATATACTAACATGGATTGAGAATTGGTTAACAGACAGAAAACAAAGAGTAGGGATAAACGGGTCTTTTTCAGGATGGCAGGCTGTGACTAGTGGGGTACCGCAAGAATCGGTGCTTGGGCCCCAGCTATTCACAATCTATATCCGTGATTTGGATGAGGGGACTAATTGTAACATTTCCAAATTTGCTGATGACACAAAGCTAGGTGGCAGTGTCAGTTGCGAAGAGGATGTGAAGAGGCTTCGAGGGGATCTCGACAGGCTCAGTGAGTGGGCGAGAACATGGCAGATGGATTATAATGAGGATAAATGTGAAGTTGTCCACTTTGGTAGAAAAAACAGAAAGGCAGAGTATTTCCTAAATGGTGAAAGATTGAGGAATGCAGATGCTCAAAGGGACCTGGGTGTCCTTGTACATGAGTCACTGAAAGTGAATGTGCAGGTGCAGCAAGCCATTAGGAAGGCAAATGGTATGCTGGCCTTCATTACAAGAGGATTTGAGTACAGGAGTAAAGAAGTCTTACTCCAATTATATAGGGTCTTGGTGAGACCACACCTGGAGTACTGTGTACAATTTTGGTCTCCTTACCTAAGGAAGGATATACTTGCCATAGAGGGAGTGCAACGAAGGTTCACGAGATTGATTCCTGGGATGGCAGGACTGTCGTATGAGAAGAGATTGAGTAAACTAGGCCTGTATTCTCTTGAATTCAGAAGAATGAGAGGGGAAACATACAAAATTATTACAGGGCTTGATAGAATGGATGCTGGGAGAATGTTTCCCTTGGCTGGGGAGTCTAGAACCAGGGGCCACAGCCTCAGGATAAAGGGTAGGCCATTCAGGACTGAGATGAGAAGAAGTTTCTTCACACAGAGGGTGGTGAATCTTTGAATTCTCTACCCCAGAGGGCTGTGGAGGCTTAGTCATTGGGTATATTCAAAACAGAAGTCGATAGATTTCTGACTAGTAAGGGCATCAAGGGATATGGCGATAAGGCCGGTGAATGGAATTGAGGCAGAAGATCAGCCATGATCTCATTGAATGGCGGAGCAGGCTCGAAGGACCGAATGACCTACTCCTGCTCCTATTTCTTATGTTCTTATGATGGCAGCAGGACCACTGCTTTTCAGTTGCAAAGCACCATTACCAGAGCCACCAGCTCATTTCAAGTCAAATCATTTAAATATTTACACAAACGCTCCATGTGCAGATTACCTGGTATGTAGGAGAACACTTGAGTCAATGGGCAGGATATCTGGCAAAAGATAAAAGGAGATGATCAGAGGGGCAAAGAGACCTAAAAAAACTGCTGCACAGGTAAAACATAACAGTAAAATGTCCTTTCCGTACTATAACAGCAACGGAGAAGAGCTAAGAACATGATAATATGATAAGGCAGGATCTGGCCAAAGTGGACTGGGATCAGCTACTTGTAGGAAAATCCACATCAGAGCAGTGGGAGTCATTCAGAAAGGAAATAGAGAGAGTACAGCGCCAACATGTTCCTGTAAAGGTCAAGGGTGGGACCAACAAGTCCAGGGAACCCTGGATGTCACGGGATATACAAGAATGGATTAGGAAAAAAGGGAGGCTTTTGGCAGATACAAAGGACTAAAAACAGTGGAAGCCCTAGAGGATTATAGAAAGTGCAGGGGGGTACTTAAAAAAGAAATTAGGAGAGCGAAGAGGGGGCATGAAAAAACACTGGCGGGCAAAATAAAGGAAAATCCCAAGGTGTTTTATTAGTATATTAAGGGCAAGAGGATAATCAGGGAAAGAGTAGGGCCCACTAGGGACCAAAGTGACAATCTGTGTGTAGAGCCGGAAGATGTAGGTGAGGTTTTAAATGAATATTTTGCATCTGTGTTCACTATGGAGAAGGACGATGTAGGCATAGAAATCAGGCAGGGGGATTGTGATATACTTGAACAAATTAGTATTGAGAGGGAGGAGGTACTAGCGGTTTTAGCGGGCTTAAAAGTGGATAAATCCCCAGGCCTAGACGAGATGTATCCCAGGCTGCTGTGTGAGGCAAGGGAGGAGATTGCAGGGGCTCTGACACAAATTTTCAGAACCTCTCTGGCCACAGGGGAGGTGCCAGAGGACTGGAGAACAGCTAACGTAGTACCATTATTCAAGAAGGGTACTAGGGATAAACCAGGGAATTACAGGCCAGTGAGCCTAACATCAGTGGTAGGGAAATTATTGGAAAGCATTCTGAGGGACAGAATTAGTCTGCACTTGGAGAGGCAAGGATTAATCAAGGATAGTCAGCATGGCTTTGTCAGGGGGAGATCATGTCTAACCAATTTGATTGAATTTTTCGAGGGGGTGACTAGGTGTGTGGATGAGGGTAGTGCAGTTGATGTAGTCTACATGGACTTCAGTAAGGCTTTTGACAAAGTCCCGCATGGGAGACTGGTCAAGAAGGTAAGAGCCCATGGGATCCAGGGCAATTTGGCACATTGGATCCAAAATTGGCTTAGTCGCAGGAGGCAGAGGGTGATGGTCGAAGGTTGTTTTTGTGACTGGAAGCCTGTGTCCAGTGATGTACAGCAGGGATCGGTGCTGGGTCCCTTGCTGTTTGTAGTGTACATTAATGATTTAGATATGAATGTAGGAGGTATGATCAGTAAGTTCGCAGATGACACGAAAATTGGTGGAGTGGTAAATAGCGAGGAGGGAAGCCTCAGGCTACAGGACGATATAGACGGGTTGATCAGATGGGCAGAACAGTGGCAAATGGAATTTAACCCTGAAAAGTGTGAGGTGATGCATTTTGGGAGGACTAACAAGGCAAGGGAATACACAATGAATGGTAAGACCCTAGGAAGGACAGAGGATCAGAGGGACCTTGGTGTGCATGTACATAGATCCCTGAAGGCAGCAGGACAGGTAGATAAGGTGGTTAAAAAGGCATATGGGATACTTGCCTTCATTAGCCGAGGCATAGAATATAAGAGCAGGGAGGTTATGATGGAGCTGTACAAAAGGCTAGTTAGGCCACAGCTGGAATACTGTGTGCAGTTCTGGTCGCCACACTATAGGAAGGATGTGATTGCATTAGAGAGGGTGCAGAGGAGATTCACCAGGATGTTACCTGGGCTGGAGCACTTCTGCTATGAAGAGAGACTGGACAGGCTGGGGTTGTTTTCCTTAGAGCAGAGAAGGCTGAGGGGGGACCTGATTGAGGTGTACAAAATTATGAGGGGCATAGATAGGATAGATAGAAAGGAACTTTTCCCCTTAGTAGAGGGGTCAATAACCAGGGGGCATAGTTTCAAGGTAAGGGGCAGGAGGTTTAGAGGGGATTTGAGGAATAACTTTTTCACCCAGAGGGTGGTTGGAATCTGGAACTCACTGCCTGAAAGGGTGATAGAGGCAGGAACCCTCACAACATTCAAGAAGCATTTAGATGAGCACTTGAAATGCCATAGCATACAAGGCTATGGACCAAGTGCTAGAAAATGGGATTAGAATAGATCGGGCTTGATGGCCAGCGCAGACACGATGGGCCGAAGGGCCTCTTTCTGTGCTGTATAACTCTATGACTCTATAACATCAGAAGATGCAAATGGGCTTGAAACTGAGGATGAGTACAAGATGGTAAATATTTTGAATGATTACTTCCTCAAAGCATTTATAAGGGAAGACATGAACAATACGCCCTCCCCAAAAAAAATGTACCAAGGCAAAATTCAGGTCTTTGATATAAATGAGAGATAAATCCTCAAAGGGCTGAAGGGGCTTAAAACAAATAGATTGTCAGTTAGGTGTTAATTAACTCCTGTTTGGAAGAACTAGCAAGGAGTTGTGTGAGTCACTGACAATCATTATGAGGGATCAGTGGGCACTTAGGAGGTACCAGTAGATTGGAATCAGGCTAGTGAGATACCCATATTCAAAATAGGTGACAAAATGGACTCCAGCAACTACAGATCCATTAGTCTTATTTCACATCCATATAAAGTAATTAAGTTGATTATCGGGAGTAAACTTGAGAATTATATATACAAAAACAACCCAGTCAACGTGGCTTTAGATGGGGAAAATCCTTCCTCACCACCCTCCTTGATTTCCTTGAGGAAGTGACGACCCAAGTCGATTGTGGTAAACTCAACGATGTTGTGTACTTAGACTTCCAAAATACATTTGATAAAGTTCCACAGGAAAGAATACTAATTAAACTCAAAGATGTGAGAATTCAGGGAAAAACTTGGTTATGGATAAAAGTAATTTAATCTCCCTCCTATTTGGTCCCATCATCTACCTGCTGAAGGCCTTCATTGAGAGCCTTGATTCCAACCTTTGGGGCATTTTTGCCCCTTGAAAGTCCCTCGCTTCTGGTGCTATAGCAGCCTCCCTGATGGAGTTTCCTCAGTTGAACTGCTGGGCTTCCTCTTGATGGCAGGAATTTCCTCAGCCTGCCGTGCATATATTGTAAGCAACGACCCAGAAAATGGGTTGGGGAGGATACGGAGGGGTGGGTGGAAGTCCTGTCCTGCCAGAATTCCACCGCGAAGAGGAGAATTCTCTCCCCAGGAGTCTTGGTAGACTGAATGTTCACCTAATGCAGGGCAACAATCAACAAAACAAAAAGAATGCTTAACTATATAGCCAGAACAATGGAATACAAGTCAGAGAAAGTCATGATCAAACTGTATAGTGCAGTACATTGTGACTCAGGCATACTAACCTGCGTGCCTGATTTTGTGAGCCGTATCGAGACTCCACATTGCCAGCACGGCCTCGCAAAATTAGGGTTTAAACGTTGTAACAGTAATTACAAAATTATAGATAATGTTGTCTTCATTAGGATCAGTGCTTTCTTTTATGTTTGAGAGTTTTTATTGAATTATTATTCGACTGGGTATATATACTACAGAAAAAGTATGATTGAGACTTTCTTTTGATGAGTGTTACTTAGTTTTCTGACGGAGTGTATGTTCTGTAGGATTTTGTGTCCAATAATGTGTACATTTTGCTTTGGTGAGAGTTCACTTTAGTTTTTGTACAAGGTGCTTGCCAGCTGAGTGATTGGTTACCTTGTTGGTTTTTATTAGCGAGGTAATCTTACTACATTCTTTGTAACATGACAGGTTTTGCCGCAGTAGATTGTGTATATTGCTCCTCTCCTTGTTATTGTCAAGATATTTTAACCAAAAAATGAGGATTCATTCTTTTTCGCTAAGCATTTTTTTAAAGCAAGTATATTTTTATCCTTTCAACTGAGAATTTTAATTGATGACATTTGCTTCCAAAGCAACAGCCCCAAAGTTCCGACACCTACTGGAATAGCAAGAAACAGATAGAGCTCTATGAATCGGAAATCCAGTACCTAAAGAGTTGTATGGCGTGTGCTCAAGACACAATCAGGAGTGATGAGGCCACCATTGAACAACTGAAGGTTACTATTGAGCAAAAGACCACAAAGGAGGAATTGCACAAGGCAGATCGGCAAAATCTGTTGGAAGAAATTAAATGTTACCAAAGGAGATGCCAGGTATTTGGGGATACAAGTAAACACTGGTTGAAACATTGTGCTAAAGTTATATCCTTTTACTTAAGAACATCACAACAAAGGAAAATAAACATCCCAATAGCTTTCAAAAAAGAAGTTAGTCAGGAACAAGTTTTCCAGAATGTATGTTACATTATTAAGCAAGCACTTTATATATGGTCTGTTTTCAATTAGTGAGATTAACTGTGCCATCAGTTGTTCAACGAAGCAAGGTCAATAGTCATTTATGCATTTAGGCCATGCAGTCAAAACAAGTATAATCAGTATAATGCCTTCATTTCTTTCACTGATTTGATTACCTAGCTGTGCTGTTAATGCCACAGAAGCATTGGTGGTACTCCTGTGAAGAATGACGAGCAGCACTGGTAACTTTTGGTAATACCATTCTGTTGTTCACAAGCTACATCTAACTACAACCTGCTTATAACTCACATTCTGAAGATTAATTGCTCCCCATGTAAATAGCAGTGATTGATTTAGGAAAGTATAATAAACTTTAGATGTTAATATCTTAATTAAATACAATGTATGACATTTTTGTAATAAAAACAGAAAATGCTGGAAATACTCAGCAGGTCAGGCAGCATCTGTGAAGAGACAAACAGAGTTAACGTTTCAGGTCGATGACCCTTCGTCAGAACTCTGACATTTTTGTGTTTGTTTCTGTTTTTTGGGTCAGGATGATTTTATTCTTCCAACTGCTGTACAATAAAATATTTTAGTGAAAACAATCAACTAGCTTGGACAAAATGCTTACATAAAATTATATGTTTCTTTCTCCCCTCACTCATCAATTTTGATCATTTATTCTTCCCACAAAAGGTAGGCGATCAGTCTTCACTTTTTATATACAAATTTGCTGCATGGGGAATTGCAGTTTTGAATCCATATCCAACATCTTTAGTGCACAGTGCCATAATATCATTGGAAGTGGTTCCATTGCTGCTGAATTTGCCCACTTATACTGCGGGGTAGATTCAACAGCAACAAATAACTGTGCATACATGGCGGGTGCATTTGCCCCAAAGTTGTGAATGCAAGTTGAACAAACTGTACCCATGTAAATCTCAGTTTAAGATTTGCACATATGCAGTCAGTACAAAGCTGCTGATGTCTGGTGAAGGTCTGTACAGGCCAGCAATACCATGGCAGGTTCGTGGCCTGTACAGACAGGCTGGAAGACGAACGTAAAATAGCAGACCCAACCTTATTGTCATTGTGGTTGGCGATACCAGTTGAAAATTCTTCTCAAAGGGAGTCTCGATGCCTCCAAAGGCACTGGAGTCTCTAGGGTAGATTTTTCAAGTTGTCGCCTATGGCAAAGTATATTGCCCACTACAAATGCATATTGAAAAATCGCAGGTTTTTTTCTGCGACAGGCTGATGACAGGAAAAAAATCTACTTTTCTGTGTGTGCTTTACACTATTGCCTTTGAAGGCATGTTTTCCATCGGATGCAGCCATGTAAAGTAAATGAGATATTAGGTGCTAAAAAATGAAGACCATTGATCTTGCAACACAAGGTGGTAATCTGAGTCAAATATTGTTTTTGTGTATCTAGAAAATGGAATCGGAACTTTCAGAGCTGCAAATTGAATTGCAGTCACGGGATGATCTACTGCAAGTGACTGACATGGAGCAAAAACAACTGCGGAAGGAGCTAGCCAGGGTCAAAGGATCCATAATGCAAAAAGATAGTGTCATTAGGTGAGTTTGCACAGGTTAGCAAACTGTCACAGTGCACATTCTGCAGAACCATTTAAAATTATACTTGTGTATATTTTTTAGATGTGTGATATCTGTACTAGAGAAAACTAGAAGTCATATTTTCAGTTGAATAAAGATCTCGGACAAGATTTTCCTCCATGACATCATTGGAGCCTTATCTGCATATTTAAAAAAGGACCTCGCCGATTTCTGCCGGGTGTCCTTCCCACCTGCTCAGAAGAGCAGGTTAAAAGCAGAACCTATGGGAAGAGATGGAACTTTGGCAGGTAAGTCCCATGGGTGATTTTAACTGCCCACCTGCCCAGTTTCGGCTGGACAAGCAGGGTTAAAATAGACCCTTATGATTTTTGCCTGTTGCATGTTACACACCTTTGACCTGCAAAGGGACTTTGCCATGGAGCAGGTAGACGATGACAACAGCAGTCAGAGGCAGAAGACAATTCTGACCGAAGACTTGTCTTTCGGTGTTTGCTTTACACTATTGAACACTTGCACAAGAGTTGTAAGGCAAACTGTAATAGAGAGCAATTGGTTAAATTCCTGAAACACCCATTGCACAATAGCCATTCTGCACATATTCCTATTACCCATGCCATATAAAGTATTGGCTCCATCCATACATTCAGACCATACCCATGTATGCCATATAATTTCTCCCCAGCGACCTTATTCTACCTCATACTGAAAAACTGTCAGGACTCATTTCCGGTTCAGCCATCCCTTACAGTGTATGGTGCAGATGTATTCAGCATGTTTCCCTGTAGTTAAAGTGTATGGTGTGTATCTCTGCTTCCAAACTGTGTGCTTCTTCTGAGTGTTCCCTCAGTTGAAAATGGAAGTGGAGCGGATGGCAGTTGGGTGTCTGGCTCTAAAGATGGAGGTGACCCAGTGCCTCTTGTGCTGGGTCAGTAAATGGCCCTTCAACTATAGGCACCACCAGTGTTAATCTATTGCCTGCCAGTGCCAGTATGCTCAAGGACACATCTATAATTATTTGATCAGGGTGGGTTGGAATTGGGTTTCCAATTGGGATTGTAAAATTTTCAGGAAAAGGGTGAAGATAAAGTCTCACCAATTTCTATCTATATCTGTTTACATTCCTGCTTATCTTTTGATTCTATTCGCTTTCTGTGTAACAAAACTATTTGTAAAAATTTTTTCATTAACAACCCCATCTATTATATATGAAAAATGATGAGAACTCTCCGGATTCCAAAAGTACTGTGCATCTTGGTGATGTTGTGACCATGACTTTATAACTTCCACTTGCATACATCAAGTTGGTGCTGTAACTCTCACAGGGCCTTATTTACAGTATTATTCAGCAAGCGGAGATGCCGGTGTTGGACTGGGGTGGACAAAAATGAGAAGTCGCACAACACCAGGTTATAGTCCAACAGTTTTATTTAAAATTACGAGCTTTCGGAGCTGCTGCCCCTTCGTCAGGTAGAGGACGAAGGGGCAGCAGCTCCGAAAGCTCGTAATTTTAAATAAAACTGTTGGACTATAACCTGGTGTTGTGCGACTTCTCATTTTTATTCAGCAAGGTTCTTGATGTCTATTTGTTAGCTCTAAAACTAAACCTGGTGTATTAAATTATTAAAATGGAGCAGCAGCAGCTTAATTAGTAGATTTCAATTATCTGTATAACTGAGGTGTAATACATGGAGATATTAAGCAATTTTCTTTGCACAGTTTAGTATTAGCTTCACCTTAAGGAAGAAAGAAAATATATGCGGGAGCAATTTCAATACCGTCTACTCCTGTTAATCTGAAGTTTTTGCTCACAAAACCTAAAATTAAACAATTTAAATGAAACCGCACAGGAGGCATTTTAATTTCAATTTGAATTAAGTGTAATTTGAATTGATAGGCATAGGTTATTTAAAGGACATCGCAACTTAATATTGTCCCTCACAGCAGGTAGCTGCTTTGCTAATGTTACGTACAGGAACATCAATCAGCAGCTTAATTGAAAATTTCTCTAGTTTACTTTCCAGACACGTACCAATTGGGAGATGTCCAAAGCAGAAAAATTCAATACTGGTTAATTACTCAGACAGTATTGAATTTTTTCAGCTTGGATGGCTCCCAATTGGCATCCTGAACCAGAAAGCTTTGTCAACCTGTGGGTTTCCAATGGAGCCATTTGGGAAAATTCTCACAGCTGATGTTAATTGTGCAACTACCAGCTGAGCGCGTAGTCCTAAAATTGCAGGGAAATAAGTAAATACTTCTAGGAATTAGGAGAATGTTTTAAAAAAAATTATCGACCATTTGTTACACTATTAAGGAGGGAGTAGGGAAGTACTTTCTGTTGAAAGTTCTTGCTATACTCTTCCTTCTCCTTTTGAGCGTATGTAAGCTTTTCTAGGTGGAGTAATAGCTTATTGGTTACAAATTTCTGTATTTATTTTCCCCTCATTTCAGTAGAGTTAAATGTGTCTACATCAGTGTTCATGAACCCTTGGAATCCCCCATTTTCCTATTGGGCCAGTACATATTTGTGAGTTTCTATTTTTTTTCAAGATTTTTTTGTTAATAATTTTCTCCCATTTTCTTCTATCCTCTCCTAAAGGGCATTAACTCCTGCTAAATATGCTTCCATGGTACCTTACCCAAATAGTCATTCTTCATATGTTAGCCTAGATAGTGAATGTTGGCAGATTATTCAACCACCGAGGGCATCATAACCAAGCTTGATCCTGCTCTCACCTGACATTCACACACTTCCCTACTAGGGTCACTGAGTGGTGATCATGAGCAAGAACTCTGGATGATTTTCCCTTCCCTAACCAAAGGGTGCTAGGACCAGTTGTAGTACCTCTACTCACACCCCGGGTGAAATCAACTAACTCAACACAGACTGAGAATTAAACTTGGACCTTCTAGTCTTTATAGCTCTGTTAGACACCAGAAGCTAACTTTGCCGGGGCGCCACTTTTAGCGCCCTGGAAAAATTAGCGCCCCCGCACCGGAACTTCAGTGGTTGCGCCCCAAGAGGGAAGCAGGGCGCTACTGGAAGCACCCCGCATCCCTCTTTCGGCGCTGCGAGTCAATATTGCGGCGCTACGTGGCGCAGCGCCACTGCGGCACGTCGCGCCGTGGTATTGCAGGCCTTCCTCCCCTTCTTAAAGGGGAGGGACCTTGCGCAGCAGGGCCCAGCTGGGCCCCCGGGGATCGGGAGTGCCGGCAAAAGAGCCCGGCACTCAAGAGAAGTGCCGGGCTCTTGGAGCGCAGCCGGCACTCCGCGGGGGGGGGGGCGGTTCAGGAGGCCGGGGACAGGAGCGCAGGCAGGTGCTGGCAGGCGGCCAGCAACAAAAATGGCCGCCCCGCACCTTGCCTTTAAATTGCGCCTCCCCAGCCGCAGGTAGGCCCCCCCTGACCCCGTTGGACATAGCGTCCGGCGGTAAGTCAGGGGGGCGCTCCCAAAGATCGCGGCCGGGGTGCCAGCGGGGCGCTGCGCATGGCGATGACTGGAGGCGCAAAGCAACCCAATTTTTCCCTCACTGCCTTTACCACTAAGCCATTACAGGAGTTCTTGTGAGGCTTCTTATTCATTTATGCATTTGCATTTATTCTTCAGATTGAATATTTTGCTTTCACAGATTTTCTGATTGCACTTCACTTTCCTTAATGGCAATCTGGACTATCTACTGCTAATTTAAAGTTGTTTTATTCGAATTATCCATTCATTTGAATTGAAATTGTACAAAAAATATTGCTTGTGCTGTCTTTATTTAAATGGTTTGATTCGAATTACCGGACAATTCAAATTTTTTTTGAGCAGAAACAAGTTTGGATTAACAGAAGTAGACTGTATAATTAGGACTACATTATTAAGACAACGAAGATCAAAAGTCAAAACAGAAAAAGTTGGAAACATTCAGCAGGTCAGGCAGCATCCGTAGAGAGAAACAGAGTTAACATTTTAGGTCGATGACCTTTCGTCAGAACTGAAAGATCAAAAGTCACTGGGTTCTCTATTCATACAGAAATAAAGGCACTTTGGTCAGCAACTCAGCAGTCATCCTGTTCAAATACCACAGAGCTGCTACTGCACAGCGCTTGTCATTTATACAAACAAATATGCATTGTATTGCTCTGACAGTAAAAGCAGAAATTGATGACTAAGCTCAAGATACAGGGAAGAATATATTTTCTTGGAGTCTGAATTGTATACGCTGGCAGAGAAATAGATGAAATGAAAGATTTTTTTTTAATACCAAAAACAAAATGTTTACAGCAAAGTGGCATTGGATTGTCTTGTTAGCGATGGTTGACAAAATTAGCAGTTTCAAAAATATTGTGTGATGCAGAGCATACAAAGACAAGAATAAATGATCAAGATTTAGTTTTGGGAGGTAGTAGTGGTAGCAGTGATTCAGTTTCAAGCAAGAACGGTTTGACTGGCAGAGGAAATTCATTTCTGATTGGGAGTCATGGCAGCAATCTGTTTTTTGGTGGGAGAAGCAATACACAAGTTAAATAAAGGCTGATTTAAGTTGAGTAAAGGATACTTTAAAGCTATGAGAAATTTGTAACCACATTTAAGGCCTCTGCTGCACAAGGAAATTTAAGTCAAAATAAGAGCAAAGCCATACAGACATTGTGATATGTTTATAGTTGTCAGAACCGAGAAGTTTGGATAGGAATATTATTGTCAAAATTGTTTGCTATTCAAGGGGCTGAAGGGGAAGATCATGCAATTGGGGATTAATAATTACAAGGATCGGTGAATGCAAAAGACTCATAGATGATACATTGGTGGTATTAGATTCAGAAGCAGAACCAGCTGGAAAAAGCAAGAGAAGTGAAAGGCTGGCAAAGGAGACAGGGATTGGATTATAGCAAGAAGAGGTGGTAAGATAGGAAAGAAGAACACTTACAGTATAGACATTGGGCCAGCTTGCACTTGCCCATAGACTATCTATGGGCTTTTGCACTGGAAATTCCTGTCAGCTGACCATCCAAAAAGCACAGCGCCATCTATAGAACATCCGAGACCTGTGAGAACAGGGCAAACAACTGTATCTCCTTAACCAATCAGATTGAAGAATTGTTAATGAGCATCGCAGAGTCTGAACCAGGAAGTGTCAATTAGAATATTGAATTCAATGTCAAATCAGGTACAGAAAGCGAAATAAAGAGAGGGAAAGAAAGACTGGATTAAGAGAGATTGTTTGGCAATAAAAAATGACTTATCACGCTGTTAAAAGGGTACTTACACTGGAATTGTCAAGCCCTAACTTTTTCTGGCAAGTTTAGTTTGCATATAACAGGTAAGTCCAGCAACTTCACGCCGTTCAATGTATTTGAATGGTGAGGCTCCTGGCGAGATACCATTTTCACGCAGCTTTTGGAGGAGCAGGGCACCTCGGACAGCAGCTTCCTGATTTCCGTGTTTAACTGCACATTGTGGCAGATCGCCACCTAAACGGGCATAACCCACTTTTCCGTCTGTGGACAATATATCGGTGAACATTCCCTTTAAGGCATCTTACCTTTAAGACAGGAGTGGGCGGGGCTTCAGGGTTTTTCCAGAGAATTCTGGGAGCAGCTTTCTCAGCCATTTTTGTGTGCCATGCAGTGAATTAAAGTTTCTTGTTTTCCACATATGGATTCAGCCTCCATTCGTGTTTCGCGGCAGCCTCAACATTGGTGACCCCGACGCTCAGAACGTATTCCGAGCACTGCAATGGCGGACACGAACGCAGTTTCCGTGAAACTGCCGGAGTTTTGGGAAAACCAGCCTGAAGCCTGGTTTCTCCAAGCTGAATCTCGCTTCCAGCTGCGAAATATCACCACAGATGGGACGAAGTACGACTATCTCGTCACATCACTCAGTAGCGCGCAGTTTTGAAGGTTTGGACAACGCTGCAGAACCCACCAGAGGAAGGCAAGTACGCACATCTCAGGACAGCGCTCCTTAAAAAATTTACGGCCTCGGCATATCAGCGAAACTGCCACCTCCTCGACCTTCCAGGCCTCGGTGATGCCTCACCGTCAGACCTCCTCTCCCACATGCTCTCCCTCACCGACGAGAGCTCACCCGGATCCCTCTTCCGCACGCTGTTCATCCGCCAGCTCCCTCTCAGCATCCGCCCAGTGATCGTGGCATCCGGCCTCACGAACCTGGAAGCCCTGGCTGATGAGGCCGACAAGCTGCTGTCCGCTCACTCCAGCCGTGATGTCACTCCGGACCTGGCAGCCAATGCCTGGGCGCGCCCCTCACCATCCAGCACGCGGCCACAAGGGCCTGTCACCAGGCCCACGGGGCCTTCACGCCCCACTAACCCGGGCCACTGTTACTACCACGCACGGTTCGGCGCCAGGGCACAACGGTGCACACCTCCCTGCTCTTTCAAGTCCGCCCCCGTACCAGCCCCCGCGATGGCTGTGGGCCACGCGGGCTCCCTGCTGTTCGTTACGGATGACAAAACCGGCCGCCGGTTCCTGTGCAACACTGGGACTCAGCACAGCATCATCCCGGCCTCCTCCCTCGACATCCAAAAGGGCGAACGAGGACCGGCGCTGGCTGCTGCTAACGGCTCGGAAATCCGGACGTATAGCACCTGGACAGTCACCCTCGACCTCGCTGGTCGCCGCTACCGATGGGAGTTCATCACTGCCAAGGTGCTCTCCCCTCTCATCGGCGCAGATTTCCTGTGCGCCCACGGCCTACTGGTAGACATCCCCCATCACCGCCTCGTGGACATGAACACCATGTCCCCCATCCTGGGCACCATGTCCCCCCGTCTAGCCGCCGACATGGCGTCACAGTGCCACGCCCGGGCCACGGATGACTACTCAGCACTCCTGGCCGAATTCCCAGCCCTTACCAATCCGACCTTCTCCGCGGAGGCCGCCAAACACGGGGTGGAACACTTCATCCCCACTACAGGCCCCCCAGTGTACGCCCACGCCCGCAGGCTGGACCCGGCCAAACTGGAGATCGCGCGGACCGAGTTTGCCACCATGGAACAGCTTGGCATCATCCGCCGCTCCAACAGTCCCTGGGCCTCCCCACTCCACATCGCCCCAAACCAGGCAGAGGTTGGCGCCCCTGCGGGGATTACCGCCGCCTCAATGACGCCACCACGCCTGATCGGTACCCCGTGCCGCACATTCAGGACTTCTCGGCTAGACTGGCCAGCCGCTCAGTCTTTTCCAAGGTCGACCTGGTGCGCGGCTACCACCAAGTCCCCGTCCACCCCGCGGACGTCCCCAAGACGGCCGTAATCACCCCCTTCGGCCTGTTCGAGTTCCTGCGGATGCCCTTCGGCCTCAAAACGCGGCCCAGGCATTCCAACGACTCATGGACTCGGTCCTTCGGGACCTGAAGTTCCTGTTCGTCTACCTGGACGACATCCTGGTAGCCAGTTCCTCCAAGCAGGAACACCTCCGCATCCTGTTCGGGCGCCTCAGCGACCACGGGCTCATCCTCAGCCCAGCCAAATGCCAGTTCGGCCTGGACAAGATCGACTTCCTCGGCCACCACATCACCCATGCTGGGGCCATTCCCCTGCCCACCAAGGTGCAGGCCGTCCAACAATTTCCCCGCCCCACCACCATCAAAGGCCTCCAGGAGTTCCTCGGGATGGTGAACTTCTATAACCGCTTCATCCCCAAAGCGGCGTCCCTCATGAGGCCCCTGTATGAAACCCTCCGGGGCAGGAGCGGCAAGATGGCAGTCGAATGGACGGCAGACGCGTCAGCCGCCTTCAACTCCACCAAGACCGCGCTCGACAACGCCACCCTGCTCGCGCACCCATGGTCCAATGCCAGGGTAGCGCTCACCACGGACGCCTCCGACCACGCGGTCGGCGCCGTGTATGAGCAGTGGGTAGACGGCGCCTGGCAACCACTTGCCTTCTTCAGCCGCCAACTACGCCCCCCGGAGGTCAAGTACAGCACCTTCGACCGCGAGCTCCTCGCGCTGTTCCTGGCGGTCCGCCATTTCCGGTTTTTGCTTGAGGGCCACCCCTTCACGCCGTTTGTCGACCACAAGCCCCTGACATTCGCAATGGCAAAGACAACCGACCCCTGGTCCGCCAGGCAGCAGCGCCAGCTCGCGGCAGTGTCCGAATTCACCACGGACATCCAACACGTCTCCGGCCGAGACAATGTGGTAGCCGACTGCCTCTCCCGCCCCGCCATCCACGCCGCACACCTAGCAGTCGACTACGTTCAACTCGCAGCAGACCAGATCACCAACCCTGATCTGCTCTCCGCACCCACCAACCTACCAGGGCTACGCCTGGCCGACGTCGCCTGTGGCCCGACCGCAGTCACGGTCAAGTGCGACATATCCCTATGTCAACCTCGGCCCAGCGTCCTGGCGCCGCTGGGTATTCGACATTCTCCACAACCTCTCCCACCCCGGCGCCCGCGCATCCATCAAATTGGTAGCCAACCGCTTCGTCTGGCACGGCCTTCGCAAGGATGTGCGTACTTGGGCCAACTCCTGCCTAGCCTGCCAACGGGCCAAGGTACAGCAACACACGAAAGCACCCCTCGAGGAGTTTACCGTCCCCTCGCGGAGATTCGACCACATCCACGTGGACATCGTCGGGCCCCTGCCACCGTCGCAAGGCCACACGCACTTGCTGACCATCGTTGACCGCACCACACGCTGGCCTGAGGCAATTCCACTGATCTCTACCACCACCGCCGACATCGCCAGAGCCTTCGTCAGCACCTGGGTCGCACGGTTCGGCGTCCCCTCCGACATGACGTCGGACAGAGGTCCGCAATTTACCTCTGAACTCTGGACCGCCGTTGCACGCAATCTCGGGGTGACCATTCACCGCACCACAGCGTACCACCCCCAAGTCAACGGACTGTGTGAGCGGTTCCACAGATCCTTGAAGGCATCTCTTCGAGCCAGCCTCCAAGACGGCGCCTGGACCGACCG
Organism: Squalus acanthias; assembly: GCA_030390025.1. Taxonomy (NCBI): domain Eukaryota; kingdom Metazoa; phylum Chordata; class Chondrichthyes; order Squaliformes; family Squalidae; genus Squalus; species Squalus acanthias. Next base: position 69,111,708 of record CM059431.1, read on the forward strand.
ACTTCCGTGGGTCCTCCTCGGCCTGCGCACCGCGGTTAAAGAAGACCTCCACGCATCGGCAGCAGAGCTCGTGTACGGTCAGCCGCTGCGCGTACCCGGCGAGTTCCTGCCCACCGCCACGACACCCTGGTCAGCCGACCAGCAACGCCACGACTTCGCCTCACCGGCGCTGCAGTTCGCCCCGGTGCCCATTGCGCGACACGGCGAATCCACCTCACACGTCCCACTAAGCCTGCACCAGACACGGTTTGTTTTCGTCCGGCACGACACCCACCGCGGACCCCTTCAACCCCCGTACGACGGGCCCTACAAGGTGCTACAGGCTGGGGCCAAATTTTTCACCCTGCAAGTGGGCGACAGGACCGAAAAAGTGTCGGTTGACCGACTCAAGCCAGCACACTCGGAGCCCGGTGAGCAGGTCCCTGTAGCTCGTCCGCCTCCACGCGGCCGACCTGCCCTCAAGCCGGTTCACCCGGCTGCTCCATGCCCGGCCGTTCCACGTCCACCGGCGTCCTACAAGAGCCGCTCCGGCCGGCCCATCAGACCGCCGCACCGTCTCGTCCACACCTCCTAAGCGGATTCTGGAGGGAGCTGTGTGGCGGATCGCCACCTAAACGGGCATAACCCACTTTTCCGTCTGTGGACAATATATCGGTGAACATTCCCTTTAAGGCACCTTACCTTTAAGACAGGAGTGGGTGGGGCTTCAGGGTTTTTCCAGAGAATTCTGGGAGCAGCTTTCTCAGCCATTTTTGTGTGCCATGCAGTGAATTAAAGTTTCTTGTTTTCCACATATGGATTCAGCCTCCATTCGTGTTTCGCGGCAGCCTCAACAACATGTGCACTTGCTGTCCGATTTCCACGTAGATAATGGTGAGCACTGTTAGCCTCACCATTATTTCTACTGCAAAATCCAGCCCAATAACTGTCAAATAGGTTTCAGGCACTGAATGACATGAATGATGTTACTGATGAACAAGAAGGGCAAATTGAGGAAAAATCAGAGTATCTTCATTGAAAGGGCTGTAATTTGTGGACAGTTACTTTTGTACTAAAAGATACTAATGGTGGTAATTTGTCTATCATACAAAGGTTGCTGTTATTGAAGAGAGGGTGCATAAGCTGGTACAGAGTGGTGATAGTCCATGTGGGTATAATGGCATAGGGAAGAAGGAGACAGAAGTGCTCAAAGGTAGTTTTATGCATACTGCCAGTAGATCCGAAGACAGATCAAGTTAACACTAGGTGAGGCAAAGTTTAGTTCAAATTGTAACCTGCTTTGTTCCATGGTAAATGTACAGAGCAATAGGTATGATCAGAGTTGCTTAGTTCAATTGGTACAGCTTTTATTCACGAAACAATCCAAAATAAAGACATGCAATGCTAGCACTACTCTGTTGGTTCATCTTGCCTAACTTACAGCCCAGGGCAGAACCCCCCTCCTGCAGTCTCCTGTCTTTTTTTAACCATCTCACAGCATTTTGTTGCCTGATTGTACAGCCCTTGTTTCCAAAAGCCAAACTGCCTTTTTAGCTGTATAAGATTCTCCTTTATTTTCCCTCACAACAGGCGCAAGGATTTTATCCCTTACAGAGACAAACCAGTAAATTACTTGATGTTTGATCTCTGAGAAAACAACTTTGAAATAGCATATTAACTACCTTTTCGCCTGACTTTGGATTCATGGCCCAGCACGGGGCTGTCCTGATAAACTAACCCTTTCAAAGGAAGCTTTAATTAAAAACACATTTTAAATTAACTCCTATCTATATTTTGTCCATGGATAAATGGCCAAAGGATCCTGACATGTGACTGGCTTATCCCAGAAGATGGGAGTGAATCCAAAATATATTGGAAGGACAGGAGAGAGAAAGGAGACCTTAAGTTCATGATCATTTGGAATTTAAGGATTCTGATTTGATATTTTAGGAGAAGACACAAAATGATTTAGTAAGCAAGCAGGTAGCAGATTGGGTTAGCAACAGGGGACTTGCTAATCAGTGGTAGAGAACGGAGGATGACAGCATTTTATATGATGGGAGTATAAGACAATAGCATAATAATGGGTGATACCAATCATTGCAATATAATCTGCCCTAATGGAAGTGGAGCAGTAGAATAGAACTTGTGGGCTGGATTTTTCCAACCTCGGCGGGTCCAGGGCAGGTGGCGTGTGTGGACCCCGCATCTGTCTCGATCCCAGCCTCCAACAAGATTTTCCGTTGATGGGGCTTGTTAAGCCCGCCCTGCGAGGTTCCCGGCCAATTAATAAGGAGCGGGTCTGATTACGTCATTTGATGATGCGTCATCAGCCGGTTTCCTTAAAGGGACCACAATCATTTTGACAGTTGTGCTGTCAGTGTTCTGCAGCATTGAGGTGCTGCAAACACTGACAAGCACTGCACAAAGGTGCACGGCTGCACCCAGGCTCTCCCATGACTCCCTCCATATGCTTATGGAGGGAGTCACAGCACACAGGGAGGTTCTCTTCCCTTCCAATGGGCGGAAGAGACCTCCCCAGGAGACCAACGCAGCCTGGTTGCACATTGCACAGGAGGGCACAAGCAGGGATGTCGTCAGGAGGACCTGGCTGCAGTGGCGCAAACCTTTCAATGATCTCAGTAGATCACAAAATGTTACTGCAAAGCCACACTCAGCCTCATCTTGCTGTGCCTCTCATCACATCCCCATCACTCTGCCTTCCTTACCCTACTCCTGCTCATCCTTACACCAACTTACCTTGCACCTCCACCCATCCCTCTCTATCTACATTATCACTTCCCCATCTCACTAGCCACTCCTCACACTCGCCCTCCTCCTTGTCCAATCATACCAACTAACAACACACAAGGGTAGGCTGTTGGGTGTTATTGCCAATGTTCATGTACAGTTTCTGTTAATGTGTTGTCAAACATTGAAATCTTTATTTTCAACACTTCGCCTTCTTGGACAGATCTGTGTGCACCTTTGGAAGTGGCTTAGTGAGTTGCAATGAATGGTGAGGCATAATGGTACCCCTGCAATGGTGATGAATGTGAAAGGAATGACTTGGGCATTGTAGGGATGCTTTATGGTGTTGGTGTCGGGTGGTGCCAACCTGGCACATCATGTGACAGCCAGGGTGTACAGCGTCAACTGAAGTAAATCTGGTCATGGTGAGGCCATCCCTGGCCTCCCAGGCAGCAATGTGCTCGGGTGCTGATGCCCTGTGTCCTGTCCAGCATCAGGTGATTGCGGAGAAGGTTGGTGCTGTTGTTGGTGATGCTGGTGTGCCTGGTGATGTTGGTGTTGGGGCTGATCATGGTGGGATTCTGAGGACCAAGGTGAGATTTTTTCAAGGGCACCGATGCTGATGGAATAGATGGCAGCTGAAGTTGAGATGACAGAAGCGATTTGTCAATAGTGAGAGAGGGTGCTCCAAGGAGGTGATACCGGATAGAAAGTTTGCTCCAAACACTTCAAACCTCCATAAATCTGATAAGTTATTCCAAATCCTGAAGGCTCCAGCCTCTAAGATTGGAAATTGAACAGCTGTGAAGTGATAGCTTTTATACCACTTTTGCAGCTGTTAACTATTCACAGCAATGCAGATTGAGAACCTGACACACTTACCTGATGTGATCCCCGAGCGCTGGGAACCTCGTAAAAAACATGGAAAATTCATTAGGACCTGGTAAAATGCTGCTTAAATACTTTTAACCAGCTTCTTAAGTATCTCAATTGCCGCTTAGTGCCGGGTCTGCAAACTGCAGGCAGAGCCGGCACTTGAGAAATTAACAAGGAGACGGGTTCAGAGCGGACTTCCGACCCGCTGTCAATCACTGCCATTTTGACAGCGGACCCGCCTCCGAACCTGCCCTCTGAGCACCAGCAAAATTCAGCCCTGTGAGTGTGATACAGGGTTGTTTTTTTGACCCAATGTGTTATGGATACCACTGGAGTAATTTGTTCAGAACTAGCTCTCACAAATGATAGAAGTAATAGAGCCTCAAGGGACTAGTGCTGCTGTAAGATTATCTGGTAATCAGCACCAAGTAAGGACCAGGACAAAAGTTTAAGGAGATCAGTGGTAAAGGAATAAAGGATGAGCTAAAAGAATTTAACTAAAACGTATTACTGAAAAATACCTCAGTTCAGGAAAAATTTAATAATTTTAAACCTCTAATGTTGAATATGCGAGTATATACCCAAGAAAATTAAGGGTAAGCTAAAGAAGGAGCACCAATTTGCTGAAACTCTTGGAGATAATGGGGGTACAAAAGGTGTTAAGCAAAATACTAAAACATTCTTCTGTAAAGCCTGGAAATTACTGTGAGCAATGTTACCATTCAAACACTTAACATTTTTCTATCAACTTCCTCCCTCTGCTATTTTAATGAGAGCACGAGCCCATTTAAACTCAGCATGTTAACACCTCCCCTGTAATAGAGAGGAATTTAATAAGAGCAGTTAAGCGTATGTCTGCTTTTATGCTCACAGTAATTACTAAATTAAAAGAATACTCCGAGAGAAAGTTAGAATTCTAACAGATAAAAATGATAAAACCAAAGAGGACGCTCACCAAAGAAGATGGCACTAACTTGTTATTCAGTTTTAATAGTTCAGCCAATATTCCATATGATTTTGAAATCAGTATGGTAGATTCACTTGATAAATTAACAATTTAAGATTAACAAATATTCAGGGCCAAATGGCATATTCAATTACAAGATATGGATAGGGACACGGAAAGCTATTTCTCTCATCCTAGCTTATCCATCCAGAGCATAATCTGTTTCTTAACTGATTCAGGAGTTTTTGCCTTCACTGCTACATTTGGAAGTCCATTCCATGTGTTCATGACTCTGAATAATTAAGAACTTCCTAATGTCAGTCTTAAGTTTGTCTTTTACTAGTTTGAACTTGTACCTCCTTTCTCACCATCAGAATTTAACTTGAAGTATTTCAGATTCTGAAGGAGACGAGGGAGGTAATTTCCTGCTCACTGGCTATCGTCTTTGGGCACCTGTGAGGTTCTGTAAGATTTAACCAAACAAACCCCTCCCCAGCCAGTACCCAACATACTGCCTTGTCTCCTGTAGAGTGCAGGTGGAGCAGTCTTTGGTGGGGCCCTCAGGGACTCAGAAACCCAGAGGGCATAGGCCAACCACACCTGGAGTACTGCGTACAATTTTGGTCTCCTTATTTAAGGAAGGATATACTTGCATTGGAGGCAGTTCAGAGAAGGCTCACGAGGTTGATTCCAGCGATGAAGGGGTTGTCTTATGAAGAAAGATTGAACAGGTTGGGCCTATACTCATTCGAGTTTAGAAGAATGAGAAGGGATCTTATTGAAACATATAGGGGGAAAAATTCAGTTGGTTGCGCCTCCTGTTAGCACCTTAAGAGGGCGCTAATGGGGCGCAAAGCAACTAGCACCCGGGCGCAGCGATGTTTGCGCCGCTCGCGAAATTAACCAGACATTTTGTGGTGGCGCTAAACAGTACCGCCACGATCTCCTGCGCCGGCAGATCGTGACGTCAGTCGAGTGCGCAACGCCCCGGTAGCGCCCTGGAGCGTATATTGAGTGGCGCCCCCTGCCTTACCGCCTGCCGCTAGCAACGACAGGTTGAGGGGAGCGTTTTGCAGTCAGGAAGGGACTGGGGGAGCGCTATTTAAAGGCAACCGCTTCCTGCCTTTTTTTGTTGGCGACATTTTTGAACCACGCATTCTGAGAGAGAGAGAGAGAGAGAGAGACTTCTGGAGAGATTCAACGCTGTGTGAAGGAGTTTTGGGTACTGAGTAGCACTTTGCAGGTTCATTTTGATTTGCCCTTCCTTATATCAATTTAGAAGAGACTGTGGGGGCTGCACTCTGAGCTCTTTCCCTGGGCCTCTCCATTGTTATTTCCAGCAGATTTGATGTACAGGTCTCTCCAGGCCGAGATTCAAGGCTGCAATGAGCAGGATGTGGATGGAAAGCAAGATCAACCCTCCCCTTTAAGAACTGGCCGGGGCCATTGTGTCTGTGTTCCATTGCTGACTGACATCTCATGAGCTTCGCCAGCGCTCTGAGTTAGCGACTCGCTCCTCGGCCTTTGCACCTTAAGACAGATGTGTAGCGCCTGATTTAGCGCTCCAATCACCTCCAGGGGCGATAAAAGTCAAGTTTGCAGTCGGAGGTGATAATTAGCGCCAGGCGCTAATCTTTGCGCCCAGCCGATAATTGCGCCCCAAACAGGGCGATACTGAATTTTTCCCCCATAAGATTCTGAAGGGGCTTGACAGGGTAGATGCAGAGAGGATGTTTCCCCTCATGGGGGAATCTAGAACTAGGGGGCATAATTTCAGAATAAGGGGGCACCCTTTTAAATCGGAAATGAGGAGGAATTTCTTCTCTCAGAGGGTCGTGAATCTTTGGAATTCTCTTCCCCAGAGAGCTGTGGAGGCTGGGTCATTGAATATATTAAGGTGGAGATAGACAGATTTTTGAAAGGTAAGGGAGTTAAGGGTTATGGGGAGTGGGCAGGGAAGTGGAGTTGAGGCCAAGAACAGATCAGCCATGATCTTATTGAATTGCAGGCTCGAGGGGCCAAATGACCTACTCCTGCTCCTACGTCTTATGTTCTTATTAGATTAGCAATGGAGAGGAGCAAGGAACAATCTAGAGTAGAACTTCTAAACTGGAATAGGGCTAAGTTCAATGGGATGCGAAAGGATCTAGCCAGGGTAAAATGGAACCAAAGACTGACAGGAAAAACTGTAACGGAACAATGGGTGATCTTTAAGGACGAGATGTTTCAAGTACAGGCTAGATACATTCCAACAAGAGGGAAGGGGAAGGGAACCAAAGCAAGTGCTCCTTGGATGATGAGGGAGATAGAGAAGATGATGAAACAAAAAAAGAGGGTGTGTGATGAATGTCAGGTGAATTCTTCAAGGGAGAACCAGACCAAATACAATAAGTTGAGAGGGGAAGTGAAGATGAAAATAAGATTGGCAAAGAGAGAATATGAGAGTAGAATGGCAGTTAACATAAAAGGGAACCCAAAAATCTTCTACCGGCATGTAAACAGTAAGCGGGTAGTAAGAGGCGGGGTAGGGCCTAGTAGGGACAAAGAAGGTGATATATGCTTAGAGGTGCAGGGCAAGGCTAGAATACTCAATGAGTACTTTGTATCGGTGTTTACTAAGGAGGTGGATGCTGACAAAATATCAGTAGAAGTGGAAAAGGTAGAAGCAATGGAAGGGGTGAAAATTGATAGACAGGATGTACTAGAAAGGCTGGGTATGCTTAGAGTGGATAAGTCACCTGGTCCAGATGGCTTGCATCCCAGGTTGCTAAGGGAATTGGGGGAAGAGATAGCGGAAGGGCTTGCCATAATTTTCCAATCTTCCCTAGATGCGGGGGAGGTGCCTGAGGATTGGAAAGTGGCAAATGTGACACCATTGTTCAAGAATGGGTGTAAGGACAATCCTAGTAACAACAGGCCGGTCAGTTTAACATCAGTGGTGGGTAAAGTTTTAGAAACAATAATCAAGGAAAATATTAACGGGCACTTGGAGAGGTTTAAGCTAATTAAGGAGAGCCAACACGGATTTGTAAAAGGCAGATCGTGTTTGACTAATCTAATTGAATTTTTTGATGAAGTAACAGAGAGGATTGTTGAAGGGAATGCAATGGATATTGTCTACATGGATTTTCGGAATGCGTTTGACAAAGTGCCACATAGAAGGCTGGTTAACGAAATTGAGGCTCATGGAATAGGTGGGCCAGTGGCAGTTTGGATAAGGAATTGGCTTAAGGACAGAAAACAGCGAGTTGTGGTAAATGGCTGTTTTTCAGACTGGAGGATGGTAGACAGTGGTGTTTCCCAAGGGTCAGTGCTGGGGCCACTGCTTTTTTTGACATATATATAAATGACCTGGATATTGGAATACAGAGTAGAATTTCTAAATTTGTCGATGACTCCAAACTTGGGGGTATGGCAAACAGTGATGATGATACCAATCGACTGCAACAGGACATAGAAAGGCTAGCAGAATGGGCAGACAAGTGGCAGATGGAATTTAATACAGAGAAGAGTGAGGTGATGTATTTTGGCAGAAGGAACAGGGAGAGGCAATATACACTTAATGGCACAGTTTTAAAGAGTGTGCAGGGAAAGAGAGACCTGGGAGTTAATGTGCATAGGTCCCTGAAGGTGGCAGGACATATTGAGAGAGTGGTTAGCAAAGCATATGAGATCTTGGGCTTCATAAATAGAGGTATTGAGTACAAAAGTAGAGAAGTTATGCTGAACCTTTATAAAGCGCTGGTTAGGCCACAACTGGAGTATTGTGTCCAGTTCTAGTCACCACACTTTAGGAAGGATGTGAAGGCACTTGAGAGGGTGCAGAGGAGATTTACCAGAATGGTTCCAGGGATGGGTGATCTTAGCTACAAGGACAGATTGGAGAAGCTGGATTTGTTTTCATTAGAGCAAAGGAGGTTGCGGGGTGATTTGATAGAGGTGTACAAGATTATGACGGGTTTGGATAGGCTAGACAGGGAACGGCTGTTCCCACTAGTTGATGGTACAAGGACTAGAAACATAGAAGATAGGAGCAGGAGTAGGCCATTCGGCCCCTCAAGCCTGCTGTGCCATTTAATGAGATCATGGCTGATCATCCAAATTCAGTAGCCTGTCCCTGCCTTCTCCCCATATCCCTTGATCCCTTTAGCCTTAAGAAATATATCTAACTCCTTCTTGAATGTATTTAATGAATTGGCCTCAACTGCCTTCTGTGGTAGAGAATTCCACAGGTTCACCACTCTCTGGGTGAAGAAATTCCTCCTCATCTCAGTCCTAAATGGCTTACCCCTTATCCTTAGACTGTGACCCCTGGTTCTGGACTCCCCCGCCATCGGGAACATCCTTCCTGCATCTAGTCTGTCTAGTCCTGTTAGAATTTTATAAGTTTCAATGAGATCCCCTCTCATTCTTCTAAACTCTAGCGAGTACAAGCCCAGGTATCAGTCTGGTGAATCTTCGCTGCACTCCCTCCATGGCAAGAACATCCTTCCTCAGCAAAGGCGACCAAAACTACACACAATACTCAAAGTGTGGTCTCACCAAGGCCCTGTACAACTGCAGCAAGGCATCCTTGCTCCTGTACTCGAATCCTCTCGCTATGAAGGCCAACATACCATTTGCCTTCTTAACCGCCTGCTGCACCTGCATGCTTACCTTCAACGACTGGTGCACAAGGACTCCCAGGTCTCGTTGCACTTCCCCTTTTCCCAATCTATTGCCGTTCAGATAACAATCTGCCTTCCTGTTTTTGCCACCAAAGTGGATAACCTCGCATTTATCCACATTATACTGCATCTGCCCAATCACCCAACTTGTCCAAATCATACTGGAGTTTCTCTGCATCCTCCTCACAACACACACGCCCACCCAGCTTTGTGTCATCTGCAAACTTGGAGATATTACATCTAGTTCCCTCGTCTAGATCATTAATATATATTGTGAATAACTGGGGTCCTAGCACCGATCCCTGCGGTACCCCACTAGTCACTGCCTGCCACTCGGAAAAAGACCCGTTTATTCCAACTCTTTGCTTCCTGTCTGCCAACCAGTTCTCTATCCAAGTCAGTACCTTACCCCCAATCCCATGTGCTTTAACTTTGCACGCTAATCTCTTATGCGGGACCTTATCAAAAGCCTTCTGAAAGTCCGAATACACCACATCCACTGGTTCTCCCTTATCTATTCTACCAGTTACATCCTCAAAAAATTCTAGTAGATTAGTCAAGCATGATTTACCTTTTGTAAATCCATGTTGACTTTGTCCGATCCTGTCACTGTTTTCCAAGTGCTCTGCTATTACATCTTTTATAATGGACTCTAGCATTTTCCCCACGACCGATGTCAGGCTTACCGGTCTATAATTCCACGTTTTCTCTCTCCCACCTTTTTTAAATAGTGGGGTTACATTAGCTATCCTCCAATCCATGGGAACTGTTCCAGAGTCTATAGAATTTTGGAAGATGACCAGCAATGCATCTACTATTTCTAGGGCCACTTCCTTAAGTACCCTAGGATGTAGATTATCAGGCCCTGGGGATTTATCGGCCTTCAATCCCGTCAATTTCCCTAACACCATTTCCCTACAAATACTGATTTAATTTAGTTCTTTCCTCTCATTAGACCCTATGTTCCCCGACATCTCTGGGAGGTTATTTATGTCCTCCTTTGTGAAGACAGAACCAAAGTATGTATTTAATTGGTCTGCCATTTCTTTGTTCCCCATTATAAATTCCCCTGATTCTGACTGCAAGGGACCTACGCTTGACTTCACCAATCTTTTTCTCTTCACATATCTATAGAAGCTTTTACAGTCAGTTTTTATGTTCCCTGCAAGCTCACTCTCATACTCTATTTTCCCCCTCTTAATTAATCCCTAGGGGACACAGATTTAAGGTTTTGGGCAAGAGATACGGGGGGATATGAAGAAAAACATTTTTACGCAGTGAGTGGTGAAGACCTGGAACTCGCTGCCGACGGAAGTGGTGGAAGCGGACACACTCAATGTTTTCAAGGGGAGACTGGATAGGCACTTGAGGGAAATGAACTTGCAGGGCTACGAGGATAGAGTGGGGGAATGGGACTGACTGGATTGCTCTACAGAGATCCGGCACTGACTTGATGGGCCGAATAGCCTCCTTCTGTGCCGTTATGACTCTATGGGCTGGATTTTGTCAGTGGGGCACGTTGGGGGCGGGTCTGCTGGTTGTCGGGCTTACCGGCCAATCAAGGGAAAGCCAGTGACAGAGGACGTCAGCGTATGACGTTTCATATGTCGAAAAAATTTTGACAGATGAATTGTCAGCATTTGACAGCTTTGAGAAGCTGTCAAACACTGACGATCTCTGTTCTAAGGTGAGCCCTTGCACCGAAGGCTCACCAAAACCTCTCTCCTCAGCAGAAAGCAGATGGCTGCTGCATCTGAGAATGCAGCAGCCATTCTGTCATCTCTGCCGTTGAGATGAGGCACCTCCGGATCCCCAAGGGTTGACGCCTGCAGGAAGAAGCAACGGTAAGGAAACTTTTTCCAACACTTTACACTCACCTCTCATACTTACCTCTCCCATCACTCACCTCCACAGCAGACTTATCGATCCCTCTCACCTCCGCAGACCCACTGCTTGCCTCGCTGACCCTGACGAGGTTCGCAGCCGTCGGGAAGCCCGCACTTGCAGGGGTAAAATGGGGATAAGCCTCAAAACTGCCTGTTAACTACCTGTTAACAGGCAGTTAATTGGCTCTAATCCCCTTCCCGCCTCAAGGAGACGGGTCCCTGCGCGAGTCGGGGACCCGCCTCCCGGGAAGATGGCACAGAGGCGGGTTGGGAGCGGGGTCATTACCCGCTCCAAGTTTCTGCCATTTTCCCGGCAGTCCCACCTCCATACCCGCCTCCCCAGGGCTGGCAAAATTCCCCTCTATGACTCATATATCCAAATTTGCCGATGACACAAAGATAGGTGGCATTGTAGGTAGTGTAGATGGAAGCATAAAATTACAAGGGATATTGACAGATTAAGTGAATGGGCAAAACTGTGGCAAATGGATTTCAATGTAGGCGAATGTGAGGTCATCCACTTTGGACCTAAAATGGATAGAACAGGGTACTTTCTAAATGGTGAAAAGCTAAAAACAGTGGAGGTCCAAAGAGACTTGGTCCAGGTACATTGATCATTAAAATGTCATGAACAGGTACAGAAAATAATCATAAAGGCTAATGGGATGCTGGCCTTTATATCCAGAGGACTAGAAAACAAAGGGGTAGAAGTTATGCTGCAGCTATATAAAACCCTGGTTAGACCACACCTGGAGTACTGTGAGCAGATATATTGGCCTTGGAGGGAGGTTTACCAGAATGATACCCGGACTTCAAGGGTTAAGTTACGAGGAGAGATTACACAAATTAGGGTTGTATTTCCTAGAATTTAGAAGGTTAAGGGGTGATCTGATCGAAGTTTTCAAGATATTAAGGGGAACAGATAGGGTAGATAGAGAGAAACTATTTCCACTGGTTGGGGATTCTAGGACTAGGGAGCATAGTCTAAAAATTAGAGCCTGACCTTTCAAGAGTGAAATTAGGTAATACTTCTACGCACAAAGGGTGGTAGAAGTTTGGAACTCTCTTCTGCAAACAGCAATTGATGCTAGATCAATTGTTAATTTTAAATCGGAAATAGATAGCTTTCTGTTACCACAGGTATTAAGGGATATGGGCCAAAGTTAGATTGCAGATCAGCCATGATCTCATTGAATGGATGAGCAGGCTTGAGGGCTTGAATGGCCTACTCCTGTTCCTATGTTCTTACACAAGAATTCTCTGCCAAACATTTGCCAGAGGTAACTGAGACACCAGCTACAATAAGTGAGCTTTTATTCAGATGGGACAATGACAAGTTTCAATACCCACCTGAACTGGTCCTCAAACCTTCCAACGTTTCCCTGGTCAGTTTCCCAAGCCCTGGGAAACATGTGCTGCTCAAGTAAAATTTGGAGCCAAGTTAAAAACAATTTGAAAAGAGCTCATTAACCTCTCCTAAGGACAATAATTGAGCCAATAAGTACCCGTCCGCATGCAATAATGAAATCCCCGACTTCGGCGTGTAGGTTTCTCAGCGGCATCCAAACGTGCCTCCGTTAAACCTGGAAGTGGGTGTGTTGGAGCTGGCTTGCACTCCCGCTCTAAAAATCTAAAATTATAACTCCCATCTGCTACCAAGCCACCCGTTCTTGGGGCTTAAAATTCCTCCCATTGTACCCAATTCTGGGCACCACACTTTAGGAAGGATGTCAAGGCCTTAGAGAGGGTGCAGAGGAGATTGACTACAATGGTACCAGGGATGAAAGACTTCAGTTACATGGAGAGACTAGAGAAACTGGGGTTGTTCTCCTTAGAGCAAAGAAGGTTAAGGGGAGATTTGATAGAGGTGTTCAAAATCATGAAGGGTTTTGATAGAGTAAATAAGGAGAAACTGTTTACTGTGGCAGAAGGGTCAGTAACCAGATGACACAGATTTAAGGTAATTGGCAAAAGAAGCTGAGGCGACATGAGGGAAAAAAAATGTATGCAGCGCGTTATGATGATCTGGAATCCACTGCCTGAAAGGGTGGTGGAAGCAGATTCAATAGTAACTTTCAAAAGGGAATTGGATAAATACTTGAAGTGGAAAAATTTGCAGGGCTATGGGGAAAGAGCAGGGTAGTGGGACTAATTGGATAGCTCTTTTAAAGAGCCAGCACAGGCATGATGGGCCCTCCTTCTGTGCTGTATCATTCTAATGCCGCGATTTTATTAATGGAGGCGGGTTGGGTGCGGGTCAAGTGGTTTCCGGCTTCCAGTCCCGCCCCCAGCTGCATCCGCTCCACAGACGTGATTTTGCCTTGATTGACCTTGTTAAGCCCGCCCTGCAGGCTTGCCGGCCAATTAAGAGGAAGCTGGTCAGATGACGTCATTTGAAGATGACGTCATTTGATGATGCGTCATCTGCCGGTTTCCTTAAAGGGACCACGCACAATTTTATTTTGACAGTTGATTTCTCAGTGTTTGACAGCTTTGAGGTGCTGAAAACACTGACAATCACTGCACAAAGGTGACCTCTTGCACCCAGGCTCTCCATGACTCCCTCCATAGGCTGGAATAGATGGCAGCTGCAGGTGAGGTGACAGAAGCGATCTGTCACTGGTGAGAGAGGTTCTCCCAATGAGATGGTACTGGACATGGATTTAAAAACTTGTAACCTAAAGAAATGTGTAAATGTATTAAAAATGCAGCACCGAACATTTTCTTTCCTCTGAGACTCATCATGTGCAACAGTGGATCCTTCACACCACTTCTGCAGCTGTCATCAATCCAGAAACATTACAGCAGACTCACAACACGCCACACTTGCCTGGTGTGGTATCTGGACGTCGGGAAACCCAAGCCAGAAGCGGCAAAATTCAAAAATAGGTTGACCACTACTGGCAACTACCTGTTAATAGGCAGATAATTGCCTTTACTCCTCTTCCCACCGCTAGGTGTCGGGTCCATTCGTAAATCGGGGACCCGACACTTGGGAAAGCTGTTTGGAGGCGGGTTGACGGCGGGATCGCAACCCGCCATCAATCAAAACGATTTTAACCTATGACCCGCCTTCTGAGCACCAGCAAAATCGCGGCCTATGATTCTAAGTATTGATTTAGGAGAAAATCCCTCCTGACAAATCTTGACTTTTTTGAGCATGTTACAGACAAAGGAGGTAGTGGGACTCTGATGTAGCTTATTTGGACTTACTGAAAGCTTTTGACAAATTTCCACATGATTCCAGGATAGAACATGGGACTGAATACAAAATTCATGAAGAAATAGTTAACAGATAATACTTTGAGAGGTGCAGTGTCAGATTGAGGGAGGTGTTTTGAAGAGTCCTGCAAGGATCAGTGCTTGGACCCCTATTGTTAATAATCTATATTAATGATCTAGATACCAAAACTAAATACAAGCTTGTCAGATTTGCTGACAAAGCTAAAATAGGGAGAGCAGTGGAGACCAAGGCTGCAGCTACCGATTGGCAGAAGGATTTAGATTGGTTATGCATTTGAGCAGACAAATGACAAATTAAATTTACCACTGATATTAACACAAAGCTCAGACAATATTGTTTCTATTTGCCCTCATATTTCTTACTTATCTTGTTTGAATTTTCTGGATCTGGAGATTTGGAAAGGGCGGCTCTTAGCACTGCTGCCTCATTGGTGGATAAATCCTAAATCAGAACACCATGAGCTATTAATATTTGTAGCTAGTGATTTCAAATAAAGCTGTTGGACTATAACCTGGTGTTGTGCGACTTCTCACAATTCGGGGAAAGCCAGTTACAGGTAACGTCAGCGAGTGACATTTCATCTGTCAAGAGCGTTTGACAGATGAAATGTCAGTGTTTGAGAGCTCTGTGAAGCTGTCAAACACTGACAATATGTCCTCTAAGTTCAGTCCTGTCACTCAGGCTGAGTTAGAAAGCTCTCCTGAGCAGAAAGCAGAAGGCTGCAGCTTTTGACAGTTCAGCGGCCATTCTGCTTTCTGTGCCGGTGAGCTGAGGGACTCCTGAGACCTAAAGGGAGGAAGCCTGCAGGAAGAATAACTTATTAAAACACTTTACACACACCTCACACACTTACCTCTGCACACATGCACCCATCACTCACCTGAACACCGGACATCTTGACCCCTCCGACCCCTGCAGACCGACGGCCCGCCTCGCTGACCCTGGCAAGGTTCGGAGCCGTCGGGAAGCCCACACATCAGAGCTCAAAATGGAGATTCTCAAAAAACTGTCTGTTAACTACCTGTTAACAGGCAGTTAATTGGCACTAATCCCCCTCCCGCTTCGAGGAGACGGGACCCGGCATGGGTCGGGTACCCGCCTCCTGGGAAGATTGCACGGAGGCGGGTTGGGGGCGGGATGGGTACCCGCCCCCAGATTCTGCCATTTTCCCGGCAGTCCCGCCTCCAAACCCGCCTCCCCAGGGCTGGCAAAATCGCCCCCAATAGAGTCATGAGTCATAACGGCACAGAAGGAGGCCATTCGGCCCATCGAGTCCGTGCCGGCTCTCTGTAGAGCAATCCAGTCAGTCCCATTCCCCCGTTCTAACCTCGTAGCCCTGCAAGTTTATTTCCTTGAAGTGACTATCCAGTCTCCCCTTGAAAACATTGAGTTTCTCCGCTTCCACCACTTCCATCGGCAGCAAGTTCCAGGTCCTCACCACTCGCTGCGTAAAAATGTTTTTCCTCACATCCCCCCTGTATCTCTTGCCCAAAATCTTAAATCTGTGTCCCCTAGTCCTTGTACCATCAACTAGTGGGAACAGCCTGTCCCCGTCTAGCCTATCCAAACCCATCATAATCTTGTACACCTCTGTCAAATAACCCCTCAACTTCCTTTGCTCTAATGAAAACAAATCCAGCTTCTCCAACCTGTCCTTGTAGCTAAGATCCCCCATCCCCAGAACCATTCTGGTAAATCTCCTGATTTATTTGATAAATGAAAGTATGTAATACTGTATTGTAGAGCAACAATAGATCAGTTTTCTTGGTCCTTTTCAAATTAAATGTATTTCAGTCAACTACATTTGAAATTTATGGGATTGTAAGACTTACCATGAGTTCCTTTTAAAATGTAGTTTTGGAAGGTTTTGGACACTCGCACATTCTTGAGTTTTATAAGTTAGATGTTTCTGGGCACCATGGGTTATAGTATTTAATGTGTGTAGCTTCTAGATATGTTGGAGGTGCCATCTTTCGGATGAGATGTTAAACCATGTCTGCTCTCTCAGGTGGATGTAAAAGATCCCATGGCACTATTTCGAAGAAGAGCAGGGGAGTTCTACCTGATGCCCTGGTCAATATTTATCCCTCATCCAACAGCACAAAAAACAGATTATCTGGTCATTACCACATTGCAGTTTGTGGGATCTTGCGGTGCGCAAATTGGCTGCTGTGTTTCCTACATTACAACAGTGACTACACTTCAAAAGCACTGCATTGGCTGTAAAGCACTTTGGGACATCCTGAGGTTGTGAATAGCGCAATATAAATGCAAGTTTTTTTCTTTATAATTAGCTACTTTTTACTTATTTTCTACAGGCTAATGGAACACAGTTCACCAATGCTGGTGACTGGTGAGCTAACTAATCTCGAAATGGAATTCAAAAGTACTTTGAAACAGCTTCAGGCAAGCAGTAAGAATGAAACTATGCTGCAGTCAGAGATCATGAGGTTAAAAGAAGAGTAGGTAAAATGTGATTGAACTAGTTCTAAATAAAATCCCAGACAGAATGAAACATTTAAGAGCAGCTTATTTTGTGTCCCTTTGAACAATGCCAGAAATTACATGCAGGGGGGTTTTTCTGCAGCATGTGGCTTTAATTAACAGTACTTAATTTGGTTTTCATTTAAGTAACTCCCTTGTTGCATTTGTGCCGATATGTAACATTGCAGTTCACTAAAGTTGAATGCAAACTAGGCAAGAACATGCAGCTTCCTTACAAATTAAGCATCTCTTAAATTGCCAGTATATGTGACATAAAAGTGATAAGGAGGTCTGATGTAATAGAAAATAACAATGTTTCTCCACCCAGGACATGCATTTTCTGGTAAAGGAAGTAAATCTGAATAAAGTGAAGGTGTTACATAGGATTACATAGGATATACGGCACAGAAACAGGCCATTCGGCCCAACCAGTCCATGCCGGCTTTTATGCTCCACTCAAGCCTCCTCCCCTCTTTCCTCATCTAATTCTATGAGCATAACCCTCTATTCCCTTCTCCCTCATATGCTTATCTAACCGCCCCTTAAATGCATTCTGTACTTTTTGCCTCAACTACCTGTGGTAGCGAGTTCCACAATCTCACCACTGGGTAAAGAAGTTTCTTCTGAATTCCCTATTTGATTTCTTGGTGATTATCTTATATTGATGGCCTCTTGTTTTGCTCTTCCCCACAAGTGGAAACACTCTCTCTGTATCTACTTTATCAAAACCTTTCATGATTTTAAAGACCTCTATTAGGTCACCCCTCAGCCTTCTCTTTTCAAGAGAAAAGAGACCCAGCCTGTTCATCCTTTGCTGATAGGTATACACTCGCATTTCTGGTATAATCCTTGTAAATCTTCTCTGCACCCTCTAGTGCCTCTATATCCCTTTTATAATATGGCAACCAGAATTGTACGCAGTACTCCAAGTGTGGTCTAACCAAGGTTCGATACAAGTTTAGCATAACTTCACTACTTTTCAATTCTATCCCTCAGAAAACAGAGAGTAGGGTTAAACGGATCTTTTTCAGGTTGGCAGGCTGTAACTAGTGGGGTGCCGCAAGGATGAGTGTTGGGGCCTCAGTTGTTTACAATCTATATTAATAACCTAGTTGAAGGGACCGAGTGTAATGTATCCAAGTTTGCTGATGATACAAAGCTAGGTGGGACTGTAAGCTGTGAGGAGAACACAAAGAGTCTGCAAAGGGAGATAGATAGACTAAGTGAGTGGGGCAGTAAGGTGGCAGATGGAGTATAATGTAGGGAAATGTGAGGTTATTCACTTCGGTAGGAAGGATAGAAAAACAGAATATTTTTTAAATGTGAGAAACTTTCAAATGTTGGTGTTCAGAGAGATTTGGGTGTCCTCATGCAAGAAACACAGAAAGCTAGCATGCAGGTACAGCAAGCAATAAGGAAGGCAAATGGCATGTTGGCCTTTATTGCAAGGGGTTGGAGTCTTAGAGTAAGGAAGTCTTGCTGCAATTGTACAGGGCCTTGGTGAGACCACACCTGGAGTACTGTGCACAGTTTTGGTCTCCTTATCTAAGGAAGGATATACTTGCCTTGGAGGCGGTGCAACGAAGGTTCACTAGATTGATTCCTGGGACAGGAGGGCTGTCCTATGATGAGAGATTGTGCAGAATAGGCCTATACTCTCTGGAGTTTAGAAGAATGAGAGGTAATGTTAATTGAAACATACAAGATTCTGAAGGGGATTGACAGGGTAGATGCTGAGAGGTTGTTTCCTCTGGCTGGAGTGTCTAGAACTAGGGGGCATAGTCTCAGAATAAGGGGTAGGCCATTTAAGACTGAGATGAGGAGGAATTTCTTCACTAGGGGTCACAGTCTTAGAATAAGAGGCCGGCCATTTAGGACTGAGATGATTTCTTCACGCAAAGGGTTGTGAATCTTTGGAATTCTCTGCCCCAGAGGGCTGTGAATGCTAAGTCTTTGAGTATATTCAAGGCTGAGATAGATAGATTTTTGGACTCTAGGGGAATCAAGGGATATGGAAATCAGGCGGGAAAGTGGAGTTGAGGTCGATGATCAGCCATGATCTTATTGAATGGCGGAGCAGGCTCTAGGGGCTGTATGGCCTACTCCTGCTCTTATTTCTTATGTTCTTAAAACCGTTCTGTAAAATACTTTCACTTTGCACACTGGTATCCAAAGTCATGCTGAGATTGCATGACAGCAGCCTGAGCTTCCACTGCAGCACTCAGATGTTGGGCGGCTGCTGCTTGTGCTGCAATGGAAGCTGAGACATCGGCCATCAGACGCTGCATCATGGTTGGTTCTACAGATGTGCTGCTGGAGGTAGCCACCCGTTCCATGTTGGAAAGGATGGGATCCAAGCTCTGCGCAAAGCCATGTGCCAAGTTGGTGCTGGACTCCTCCATGCTCCTTGACATTGAGGGCAGGGTTCCCAGTGCACCAAGCATTTGAGTGTGTACACCCATCAACCTTCTTCTGTAGCCTAGCCCATTGTAGTCATCCTCTCAGTCCTCTGCAGCAGAACTAGTGTGCGACCTCACTCTCCACTGAGCTGACACCTGCGCTCTCCTTTTCCCCTGCAGCGCACTTGTGCCCGGTGTCTCACCACATGCAGATCCCTCCTCTATCCTATCCTCTAAATTACGCGCAGAGTCAGTATCTGAACTGGTGGTTGTGACTGTGAAATCGAGTGATGGTGTGTCTTCATCTTCACTGTCTTCATGCTCTTCTTCCACTGCCTGGGCAGGTTGCAGTTCTTGGTTATGTGAAAGGAAAAAAGGACACGGGTAGGGTTGTGGTGAGGGGAGAGAAGAAAGTAAGAAGTTTGTGCTTACACCATCAACAGCTTCTCTGTCAGAAGAGATTCTGGGTTGAGGGAGAAGCAGAATGAGAGAAGAAGGATTAGGTATGCGGATACCCTCATCTTCTGTGGCTTCAGCCCCACCGGTGGCCACGGCCTCAGCAATGGCCCTTCCCATAATGGCCAGCACCCTCTCCTCCATGGGGGTTCGAACATGCAGGTGCACCTGTCCCGTGCCGGTTAACTCCTGCTGCCTCTGGTTGTGCGCCATCTTCTACTGCAAAGGAGAGGGAAGTGTGTCAGTGAATGCCGTGCAATCTGTGTGGGTGATGTGGCTTTCATGGTTGAATAGCTGGCAGTGTGTATTTGTGAGATGTGGGTTTGAGGCTTGCAACAGTGCTAAGTGTGTGAGGGTGGGGTGAAGCATATGAATGTTAGGTATGAGTCCTGATAAATAGAGATTGTTGGTAGGTGAGTGATGGGTGTGGTGCATTGAGCAATGGCTTAGGCCAGTGTTGCACTTGATAGCATATGGCAATTGAAGATGCAGTCACTGACCTTGACCACTCGTATGAGATCATTAAACTTCCTCCTACACTGTGCCCATATTCTTGGAGCTATACTCCAGGCATTGACCTCCCCCGCTATCTCATGCCACTGCCTTCTGAGCATGTGTCTGGAGGGCCTCCAGCCCCCTCGAGGGTACAGGACATCTCTCCTCCAGTCGACCTCTTCCACCAAGACCTCCAGTGCAGCGTCCGAAAACCTTGGTGCCTGCTCTCTCCCATGCTCAGCCATTGTTGATTGTTGCACTGCACAGCACAGTCCAATGATCTCAGCACCTCCAGCAGCCACAATGCACCTTCCATTTAAGTACTGCAGGCTAGATTTAAGTAGGGCTAGGAAGTAACCATATTGGGCCCCCTACTGATATGTGCACCCAGTGAACAGCGCGGGTAGCGCTGATTGCACGCAGAAATCATAATGAGCAGGCAACACGAAGTTGGCGTGCTGCCTGCATTCCACTGAATGTGTACCGGTTAATCGCGGATCGTGATCCCCGTGCCTGTTTTCGGGGGACTAACCAATTTAATCCCCTGTGAGTTTAAGCCTCTCTCCAGAGACTTAAGTACTGAGGGAGTGCTGCACTGTTGGAGGTGCTGTCTTTCGGATAAGACATTAAACCGAGATCCTGTCTTCCCTCTCAGATGGCATCAGTATTTCAGGACGCCAGTGGTCTTCTCAATCAGAACCCCTGATGCTGCATGGCTATCATTAATTTGGTGCTTAGTGTCTGTGCCTGGGTTCCTGAGTCATGAGCCAGTTGGTGAGGGGATGGCCCTTGACCCCCCCGAGCAGCCAGCCTGCCACCTAATGGTCTGGGTGGAACAGAGGGGTTATTGAGGACTGACACAGTATGAAAGCTTCAGGATACTGCCAGGAAACTTGGCACAGACCTGCATGAGTCGCTGCCGGTGGTCACAAACAAGTTGAATATTGAGCGAATGTTGAGAAATTAGCTGGTTCCTGATGGGGAGCGCACCAGGCTATGTGAATGCAGTCTGTGATTCCCTGCCCCTGCGGGACTCCAGCAATGAGGGCAAATCCCAATGCTCTTTCTTCCTGCTTGTCAGCCTCGATGGGGAAGGTAATGAACTGTTGACGCTTTGCAAACTGGTGTCCTGCCAGATAACTGTGTGCATAACAAACTGACTGATGTTGCTGATGTCACCAGAAGCAGTTTGGAAAGAGCTAGATGCATAAAAATTTAGAGCCATGGTGACGTTAGTTACTGTTTTATCAGCTTGCTCCTTGTCAGAAATCTTTGGGGATAATTTTAACCTAACCCGCCCAGTGGGAAACTGATGGGTCAAAATTGGCCACCGTTTTACACCTGCCTGATTTACTTACAGAAATACAGAAGCCAAAAATATAGCTAGAGTTAAAAAAAGGTAAAGAAGACCCTAAACAATCATATTAATCTCTGCTAAACATTGGAGCTGGTTGGACGTTGGTATTTTTGTGGACCTGTTGGTGCCATCATTTTTGGTTTGGTGTGTGATCAACAAGCCAGATTTGTACAATGCCAATAATTAACTTTAGCCAGAGTGATGTTGGTTAATTAATGATGGAGCTGTAATATACCAGGTTCCACTGATGGACTGCAGATCAAGCCTTTCATTGATCTGCTGTCTTCAACTCGGTTATAACTTTCCATCATAGTTTCTGCCACTCATCAGAGCCAGTAACTTGTTTTTCTGGTCCTTTGCAATACCCTGTAGTGGATAACTCCATTGACACTAATGTTGAATGGGGTGATTGCTTGACAAATTTCCATAGATATCCTCAACTGAAGCTGGCTTTAGTTGAGCTTAAGTCTACAATGCTCAGCTATTCAGATGCTGTATTTTTGAACAATGAGGTCAAGTTCTAATTGAGGGGCAGTCAGTTGAGCTTGATTGAGGATATCTAATGTAAGGTAAATTTTCATCTTCAGCACAGAGCTTATCATGTCCAGAGAACATAGAAAGGAAGGCAATGTGTGCCTCCATGATTTTCTATCCATGAAGATGATAAATTACAGCATATTGGTGCTGGGATTTAATACAGGATTCAGGCACAGCAATTTGAAGGGGGTGGGGGTGTAGTGGTGGTGCTATATGACAACATAGTGTTTGGATAAAGATGGTCACAAAACATCTGGAATTACAGATTTTAAGGTGAAACTGAATAGTGATGAGTGACTGTATATACTGTAACATGGAATTGGAACTAAGTATGGTAATCTAAAAGGCAAGGAGTAGTATTGCATTGGAAGGGTGTACAATCTGATCTTGTCCTTCAGTCTCCTGCATAACCTTAACTAGCTGGTGATGTGTTCAATAAAATTTATCTAGTGACTAATCTGTTTAACATTATATTGTCAGAACCTAGCTCACCAACAGTATCAAGCTAAGAAATGCCTAATGGATTTGTCATGCAATACTGTAAGAGTTGTTAACTATTCCTCTATGACAATTTTCCTTATTTACTATTCCTACTGTATAAACTATCTGTATAAATACGTACATATTCCTAAATCGCATATTGTTCATACAGAGTACATGTTAAAAAACATTGGCTGAGAAATTCAATGGCGCCTGTTTTTCAGGACAGGCAGGAAGTGCGTACTCATTACAAGCTAGAAGTGCAGCACCCACCATATTGTTATAGGCAGAAAAAAGGAATCCAGGGCCCATGCTTGAAACAGACCTCTGCAAATAAGGGGCCTAATCCCTGTTTGCGACCCCTTATGCAAATTTGGGCTGCCTTGAACGCAGTTGTCGCCAGGCTGGCTGTGTTCCGGAAAATCAGGTCTACAGGTGGTCTAGCCCATGGTCCTTTAAAGTAATTTTTTTTTTTTTTATTCATTCACGGGATGTGGGTGTCACTGGCAAGCCCAGCATTTATTGCCCATCCCTAATTGCCTTTGAGTGGCTTGCTAGGCCATTCAGAGGGCTGTTAAGAGTCAACCACATTGCTGCGGGTCTGGAGTCACATATAGGCCAGACCAGGTATGGACAGCAGATTTCCTTCCCTAAAGGACATTAGTGAACCAGATGTGTTTTTACAACAATCCACTAGCTTTTTATTCCAGATTTATTTAATTAACTGAATTTAAATTCCCCAGCTGCCGTGGTGGGATTTGAACTCTTGCCTCTGGATTATTAGTCCAGGCCTCTGGATTACTAGTCCAGTAACATTACCACTATGCTACCGTTCCCAATTATTGCAGGCTGCCACTAAAAAGGTAAATTTTAATAAAATACTTACTTGAATATGCAACCAGGTGCTTCTCCTGGCTCCACTGCAGTCCCACACACCGTTGCCAGCACCCAGTCGCCTTCCTTCCTGGTCTTCTTCCTTCCCGATCACCAACCACCCCCGCACCCAATCATTTTCCTTTTTGACCGCATTCCCTCCTGGTCGCCATCTTCTGATCACCTTCCCTTCCCCTTTAAGCACTTACCCGAGGCTGCTGCTGGCGATGCAACGGTCCAAAATTCCAAGCCTCTTCGCCGGTCCGCAGCTCACCGGTCTCATTTAAATGAGGCCCGAGGTGCAATATCAGGTGCGCATCGAGCCTACTCATTCAAGCACAGGGATCATTCCTTGCATCCAGTTCTACAAATTTCTACACATTTAAGCTTTTATTTAAAGGGAGATGTAGATTTGATTCGTTGGACGGGCCTTAAATGCATGCAGAGCATCACAAAAACTGAGGTGCATTTCAAATTTTATTTGTGGTTAAACAACAAAAATGTTGTCTATTGAAACCAGGGAATGCGTTTTTAACTTTTTCTACTGTCGTTTATGTCTCCTTTCAGTCTCCAGATTGCCAACCCGATTAACTCAAAGCATATAATCAGAAGCAGTAAAATAGTAAAAGCAGCATTCATTTTTCATTAAGTCTTCCAAAGTACTTTTGCGGTTTAGTTCAATCCTGTTATTTTCCTGTTGCTACTTTTTAAAAATTCTTTATTTAACTAAACTTTCCAGGCATTAATGTGGAACTTGTTTTTATCCCCTAATATTTACAAATTGATACATTTGATGCAGTTATTAAAGTTGCAGTGTCACACTGCATAATGTACTCCTAAAGCATACAGACCAGGAAGGCCCTCGATTCAGTTCTTGTTTAAATTAATGTTTTCAAATTTTTTGACAAACCTTGAAAACTTTAACGTGACTTTTGTAACCAGCACAAAAATGATCTTGTAATTAATACCATTATTTTTTAAAAGTTTAAATACAGAATTCAATTATTGAAAAAAAATACCAAACACATACACTAGCCCTTTGAACACTAGTCTTTATACTAACAATATGAAGTTCATATTCAGGAAGGAAAGGTTTAAAACTAGGACAAAACCTTTCTAATTACCATGAGAGCCAAAATACATTTGTGTGAAGATCCAAATAGAAGTAAAGATGTATCTTGTTTTTCCTTAGGCTTGATCTATCCCATACATATTGCATGCAGCAGAACAACGAGCTCAGCAGAAAGGAGGAGGAGTTACAGAGATTGCAGAATGAGTACGTGGAAGGGAACAAGGAAATCAATAAAGTATGTCAGTAGCACTGTGTCTGCTGTAGCATAAGTTTAGAACTTTATTAGATGTTGCATTATTCAGTCTGTTTTATCACATAGCCATGAAAAGTTAGAATTTTGTACTACCTTTTTTCATTGCACATATTTGTTCAGTGTCAGTTTTTTTTTAGGTGGATCTACGATGGCTCTAAGTCAAAAATAGAAACTGCAAACTCACCTACTGTGGTTATTTTTTTCCTAGCACTGGCATGCATTAATAATAGGAAAAATCCAGCAACTATGAGTCAAATGTGACTCTACATTCATAGAGACTTGCGGAAAAAAATTGACAGTTTTAATGAAAAAATTATTTGTTTCTACATTCGTGAGCCTATTCTGCAATGTTACTAATTGCTATAATTCATTGCTTTATCATAGCTAGTATAAAGACTCAAATTATATTAAATTGAAACTTTTTAAAATGAAGACCATGCAAACATAGGAAATCTAAGTACAGTAAATGACCAGCTGGTCCATCATGCCTGTCCTATACTGTTGTGGTGTAACCTTTGCACACCATACCCCATTTACTACTTCCCTCCCACCCCCATGCCACCCACCAGCCACACAATCTCCTAGGAGTAGCAAAAAGAGTTTCACTTCAGCTCATTTCTCTGGAGGGTCTCCATATTTTTGACATGTTTTGCTGTGTTGCATTCTCAGTTTTGTGGATTGCACTGGCCCTTGCAGCAGATCAGAATCAGGTAAAAAGACAGACAGGAGCCTGTTATGTCTATCCCTGTACCTCACGTGGTCAGGAACCAAAACAAGCTTGAAAAACTTTTTTTTTTAATTCGTTTTTATGGGATGTGGGTATTGCTGGCAAGGCCAGCATTTATTGCCCATCCCTAATTGCCCCTGAGAAGGTGGTGGTGAGCCACCTTCTTAAACCGCTGCAGTCCGTGTTTTGAAGGTACTCCCACAGTGCTGTTAGATAGGGAGTTCCAGGATTTTGACCCAGCAACGATGAAGGAACGGCAATATACTTCTAAGTCAGGATGGTGTGTGACTTGGAGGGGAACTGGAGGTGGTGGTGTTCCCATGCGCCTGCTGCCCTTGTCCTTCTAGGTGGAAGAGGTCGCGGGTTTGGGAGGTGCTGCCAAAGAAGCTTTGGTGAGTTGCTGCAGTGCATCTTGTAGATGGTACACACTGCAGCCACGGTACGCCGGTGGTGGAGGGAGTGAATGTTTAAGGTGGTAGATGGGGTGCCAATCAAGTGGGCTGCTTTGTCCTGGATGGTGTCGAACTTCTTGAGTGTTTTTGGAGCTGCACTCATCCAGGCAAGTGGAGAGTATTCCATCACACTCCTTACTTGTGCCTTGTAGATGGTGGAAAGGCTTTGAAGTGTCAGAAGGTGAGACACTCGCCGTAGAATACCTAGCCTCTGACCTGCTCTTGTTGCCACAGTATTTATGTGGCTGGTCCAGTTGAGTTTCTGGTCAATGGTGACCCCCCAGGATGTTGATGGTGGGGGATTCGGTGATGGTAATGCCATTGAATGTCAAGGGGCGGTGGTTATACTCTCGCTTGTTGGAGATAGTCATTGCCTGGCACTTCTGTGGCGCGAATGTTACTTGCCACTTATCGGCCCAAGCCTGAACGTCGTCCAGGCCTTGTTGCATGCGGGCATGGACTGCTTCATTATCTGAGGAATTGTGAATGGCGCTGAATACTGTGCAGTCATCAGCGAACATCCCCATTTCTGAACTTATGTTGGAGGGAAGGTCATTGATGAAGCAGCTGAAGATGGTTGGGCCTAGGACACTGCCCTGAGGAACACCTGCAGCAATGTCCTGGGGCTGTGATGATTGACCTTCAATCACCACAACCATCTTCCTTTGTGCTAGGTATGACTCCAGCCAGTGGAGAGTTTTCCCCCCGATTCCCATTGACTTCAGTTTTACTAGGACTCCTTGATGCCACACTCGGTCAAATGCTGCCTTGATGTCTAGGGCAGTCACTCTCACCTCACCTCTGGAATTCAGCTCTTTTGTCCATGTTTGGCCCAAGGCTGTAATGAAGTCGGGAGCCGAGTGGTCTTGGCGGAACCCAAACTGAGCATCAGTGAGCAGGTTGTTGGTGAGTAAGTGCCGCTTGATAGCACTGTCGATGACACCTTCCATCACTTTGCTGATGATTGAGAGTAGACTGATGGGGTGGTAATTGGCCGGATTGGATTTGTCCTGCTTTTTGTGGACAGGACATACCTGGGCAGTTTTCCACATTGTCGGATAGATGCCAGTGTTATAGCTGTACTGGAACAGCTTGGCTAGAGGCGCGGCTAGTTCTGGAGCAGAAGTCTTCAGCACGATAGCCGGGATGTTGTCAGGGCCCATAGCCTTTGCTGTATCCAGTGCGCTGAGCCGTTTCTTGATATCACGTGGAGTGAATCAAATTGGCTGAAGACTGGCTTTTGTGATGGTGGGGACCTCAGGAAGAGGTCGATATGGATCATCCACTCGGCACTTCTGGCTGAAGATGGTTGCAAACGCTTCAGCCTTGTCTTTTGCACTCACGTGCTGGGCTCCACCATCATTGAGGATGGGGATATTCATGGAGCCTCCTCCTCTCGTTAGTTGTTTAATGGTCCACCACCATTCACAACTGAATGTGGCAGGAATGCAGAGCTTTGATCTGATCCGTTGATTGTGGGATCACTTAGCCCTGTCTGTAGCATGCTGCTTCCTCTTTTTAGCATGCATGTAGTCCTGTGTTGCAGCTTCCCCAGGTTGGCACCTCATTTTTAGGTACGCCTGGTGCTGCTCCTGGCATGCTCTTTTACACTCCTTATTGAATCAGGGTTGGTCCCCTGGTTTGAAGGTAATGGTAGAGTGAGGGATATGCCGGGCCATGCGGTTACAGATTGTGGTGGAATACAATTCAGCTGCCCACAGCGCCTCATGGATGCCCAGTTTTGAGCTGCTAGATCTGTTCTGAATCTATCCCATTTAGCATGGTGGTAGTGCCACACAACAGGATGGAAGGTGTCCTCAGTGTGAAGACGGAACTTTGTCTCCACAATGACTGTGCGGTGGTCACTGCTACCAATACTGCCATGGACAGATGCATCCGCGACAGGTAGATTGGTGAGGACGAGGTCAAGTAGATTTTTCCATTGTGTTGGCTCTCTCACCACCTGTCGCAGGCAGCTGTGTCTTTCAGTACATAAGAACATAAGACGTAGGAGCAGGAGTGGGTCATTTGGCCCCTCGAGCCTGCTCCGCCATTCAATAAGATCATGGCTGATCTGATCTTGGCCTCAACTCCACTCCCCTGCCTGCTCCCCATAACCCTTGACTCCCTTACCTTTCAAAAATCTGTCTACCTCCACCTTAAATATATTCAATGACCCAGCCTCCACAGCTCTCTGTGGAAGAGAATTCCAAAGATTCACGACCCTCTGAGAGAAGAAATTCCTCCTCATTTCCAATTTAAAAGGGTGCCCCCTTATTCTGAAATTATGCCCCCTAGTTCTAGATTCCTCCATGAGGGGAAACATCCTCTCTGCATCTACCCTGTCAAGCCCCTTCAGAATCTTACATGTTTCAATAAGATCCCCTCTCATTCTTCTAAACTCCAATGAGTATAGGCTCAACCTTTCTTCATATGAACCTTCTCTGAACTGCCTCCAATGCAAGTATATCCTTCCTTAAATAAGGAGACCAAAATTGTACGCAGTACTCCAGGTGTGGTCTCATCAACGCCCTGTACAGTTGTAACAGGACTTCCCTACTTTTATACTCCATTCCCTTTGCAATAAAGGCCAAATTCCATTTGCATTCCTAATTACTTGCTGTACCTGCATGCTAACTTTTTGTGATTCATGTACAAGGACCCCCAGATCCCTCTGTACCTCAGCATTTTGTAATCTCTCCCCATTTAAATAATAATTTGCTTTTTTATTTTCCCCACCAAAGTGGATAACCTCGCATTTTCCCACATTAAATTCCATCTGCCAGATTTTTGCCCACTCACTTAGCCTATCTGTATCCCTTTGGAGATTCTTTGCATCCTCCACACAATTTGCTTTCCCACCTATCTTTGTATCATCAGCAAATTTGGCTACATTACACTCAGTCCCTTCATCCAAGTCATTAATATAGATTGTAAATAGTTGAGGCCCCAGCAGTGATCCCTGCGGCACCGCATTAATTACAGTTTGCCAACCTGAAAATGACCCATTTATCCCGACTCTCTGTTTTCTGTTAGTTAGCCAATCCTCTAACCATGTTAATATATTACCCCCAACCCTGTGAGCTCTTATCTTGTGTAGTAACCTTCTGTGTGGCACCTTATTGCATGCCTTCTGGAAATCCAAATACATTACATCTACTGGTTCCCCTTTATCCACCCTGCTCGTTACATCCTGAAAGAATTCCAGCAAATTTGTCAAACATGATTTCCCTTTCATAAAACAATGCTGACTCTGCTTGACTATATTATGATTTTCTAAATGTCCTGCTACCACTTCCTTAATAATGGACTCCAGCATTTTCCCCAATGACAGATCGATAGTTGCCTGCTTTCTGTCTCCCTCCTTTCTTAAATAGGGGCGTTACATTTGTGGTTTTCCAGTCCATTCGGACATCTCCAGAATCCAGGAAATTTTGGTAGATTACAACCAATGCATTCACTATCTCTGCAGCCACCTCTTTTAAGACTCTAGGATGCAGGCCATCGGGTCCAGGGGACTTGTCCACCTTTAGTCCCATTAGTTTGCCTAGTACTTTCTCTCTAGTGATAGTGATTGTGATTGTCTTAAGTTCTCCCCCTACCCCAACAGCCCCTTGATTATCCATTATTGAGATACTTTTAGTGTCTTCTACCGTGAAGACCGATACAAAATATTTATTGAAAGACTCCACCCTGTTTCCCATTATTAATTCCCCAGACTCATCCTCTAGGGGACCAACGTTTACCTTAGCTACTCTCTTCCTCAAGTCTACCTTTGCCAATTTGCTTTGTCCAATCAATATGAAGATTAAAATCTCCCATGATTATAGTCGTACCTTTCCTACAAGCCTCTATTATTTCTTGATTTATACTCTGTCCTACAGTGTGGCTACTTTGGGGGCCTGTAGACCACTCCCACCAGTGACTTCTTGCCCTTATTATTTCTTATCTCCACCCAAACTAATTCTACGTCTTGATCTTCTAGGCCAGTATAATTTCTCATTACTGTACTGATCTCATCCCTCATTAACAGCTACACCACCTCCTTTTCCTTTCTGCCTATCCTTACGAAATGGCAAATATCCCTGAATATTCAGTTCCCAGCCTTGGTCACCTTGCAACCATGTCTCTGTAATGGCTATCAGATCATAATTGAGAGGTCGCACAACACCAGGTTATAGTCCAACAGTTTTATTTGAAATCACAAGCTTTCGGAGCTATCGATTGCCCCTTCCTCAGGCAATCGATAGCTCCGAAAGCTTGTGATTTCAAATAAAACTGTTGGACTATAACCTGGTGTTGTGCGACCTCTCAATTTTGTCCACCCCAGTCCAACACCGGCATCTCCGCATCATATCAGATCATACCCATTTATTTCTATTTGTGCTGTCAACTCATCTATCTTGTTCCGAATGCTGCGTGCGTTCAAATATAGAGCTTTTAATGTTGTCTTTTTACCATTTTTCCCTACTCTGACCCCTCTTTCTGATGCACTCTTATGTGTATACGCTCTGTCCCTTCCTGTCACACTCTGGTTATCATTACCCCTATCGCTACCCTGCACTTTTCCCTTCTCATTTTTCTTTGACTTTTTTAAATTTCCGCTCAGCGTATCCCTCCCCCCCACTATTTAGTTTAAAGCCCTATCGACAGCTCTAATTATTCAATTCGCCAGGACACTGGTCCCAGCCTGGTTCAAATGAAGCCCGTCCCGATGGAACAGCTCCCTCTTATCCCAGTACTGGTGCCAGTGCCCCAGGAATCGAAACCCATTTCTCCCACACCAATCTTTGAGCCACTCGTTCATCTCTCTGATCTTATTTACCCTATGCCAATTTGCACGTGGCTCAGGCAGTAATCCAGAGATTATTACCTTTGTGGTTCTGCTTTTTAATTTAGCCCCTAGCTTCTCTTACTCCCTCAGCAGAACCTCTTCCTTTGTCCTACCTATGTCGTTGGTACCTACATGGACCACGACAACTGGATCTTTCCCCTCCCACTCTAAGTTCCTCTCCAGCCCAGAGGAGATGTCCTTTACCCTGGCACTGGGCAGGCAACACAGCCTTCGGGACTCACGCTCTTGGCTGCAGAGAACAGTGTCTAGCCCCCTAATTATACTGTCCCTTACCACAACCACATTTCTTTTTGCTCCCCCCACTTGAATGGCTCCCTGTACCACAGTGCTGTGGTCAATTTGCTCATTCTCCCTGCAGTCCCTGCTCTCGTCCACACAGGGAGTAAGAACCTAGTAACTGTTGGACAAGAGCAAGGGCTGAGGCTCCTCCACCATTACCTCCTGGGTCCCCTCCACCACTACCTCCTGGGTCCCCATACCTGCCTCGCTCGTAGTCACACCCACCTGTCTCTGACCACGGACCAAATTTGAATTAATTAATCTAAATGGTGTGACTGCCTCCTGGAACACAGCGTCCAGGTAACTCTCCCCCTCCCTGATGTGTCGCAGTGTTTGAAGCTCGGACTCCAGCTCATCAACACAGAGCCGAAGTTCCTCGAGCAACCAACACTTACTGCAAATGTGGTCGCCGTGGGCCTCAATGGTGTCCACCAGCTCCCACATGTTGCAGCAGTAACACATTGCCTGCCCTGCCATCTCTAATGTATTTAATTAATTAAGTGTTTAAGTTTTGAACGTTTAGTTTTTAATCCCAGCTCTTAATTTAAACCAATGCCCAAGAAAACAGAGAAATCCTGACCAACCAATCACTTCCCTGCTTTCCTGTGAAGTTACTCCTTGTTTTTGTTGTCAGGTCTGTTGCCTCTGCTCTCGGGCCTTCCTCTGCCGCGCTGTTTATTTGCCCTGCCTCCGCTCTCGCTCCCACTCAGGTCTGCTGCCTCTGCCTTTTCCCTGTGATGTCACCTTTTATTTTTCTCCGAATGCGGTTGAGGGGTTTCACAGAGCCGAACTCCTGCTGGTTCTCTGTCCCCTCTCGTGCAAATTTTTAACTCCTGCTCTCCTGGAGGCTGACAAAGATAGAAAAAGAAGAAAGGAGCACCTCCCTCCCCTCCTCACCGAACTCCCTTACTCACCAAACTCGCAGGCTTACACTCTGTTCCAAGCTGCACTCCGTGACAACTGCACTCTAGGACTCGGCCAGCTCGGTCAGTAGTGGTGCTACCGAGCCACTCTTGGTGATGGACATTGAAGTCCCCCACCCAGAGTACATTCTGTGCCCTTACTACTCTCAATGCTTCTTCCAAGTGGTGTTCAACATGGAGGAGTACTGATTCATCAGCTGAGGGAGGGTGCTAAGTGGTAATCAGCAGGAGGTTTCCTTGCCCATGCTTGACCTGAAGCCATGAGACTTTATGGGGTCCGGAGTCAATGTTGAGGATTCTCAGGGCCACTCCTTCCCGACTGTATACCACTGTGCTGCCACCCCTGGTGGGTATGTCCTGCTGGTGGGACAGGACATACTCAGGGATGGTGATGGAGGAGTTTGGATGATTCTGTGAGTATGACTATGTCAGGCTGTTGCTTGACTAGTCTGTGGGACAGCTGTCCCAATTTTGGAACAATTCCCCAGATGTTGGTGAGGAGGACTTTGCAGGGTTGACTGGGCTGGGTGTGCCGTTGCCGTGTCCGTAGCCGGTGCCGAGGTCAATGCTGAGTGGTCTGTCTGGTTTCATTCTTATTATTTTGTTTCGTAACGGTTTGTTACAACTGAGTGACTTGCTAGGCCATTTCAGAGGGCAGTTAAGAGTCAACCACATTGGTGTGAGTCTGGAGTCACATATAGGCCAGACCAGGTAAGGACGGCAAATTTCCTTCCCTAAAGGACATTCGTGAACCAGATGGGTTTTTACAACAAAACGATAGTTTCATGGTTACCATTACTGATACTAGCTTTTTATTCCAGATTTTTATTTAATTAACTGAATTTAAATCCCCCTTCTCACGTCTCTGGATCATTAGTCCAGGCCTCTGGATTACTAGCCCAGTGACATTACCACTATGCTACCGTTCACTTTCACTTGTAAGCAACTTCTCCTTAAGTGAATCCTTTGGTAAAATTTAGAACTCTGTCCCAACAATTTGTTTTAACCTCAAATTCAGAAAAATTCTGTAAAATTGCACTAGCATGGCATTTCCTTTCCCCTACACCTTGTTTTATTGTCCAAACACTTTTTTTTGTTCTGAATTTGGGGCATTTGTGTGATGGAGGCTCATGCCTTCTACAAAATAGATTGACTGCCATAACATATTTCACTTGGACCCTTTTTACTGCATTGGACAGAGAAAATCTTTATTCCTCTTAGGTGGATTTGAACAGAGACACCAAATGAGAAAGGATGATGCTCTAATAGACCTTTTTAATTACAAATTCTCATTCTAATAATTGTAGCATCATCCTTTGCTATTATATTCCATCAGAAAGGGCAATAAAATATAGCTGCTTGAATACTTTAGCTATAAATTGTAAAAATCATGTAACCATGCCACTTGATCTCAAAAAATATTTTGAATAGTTATTTTATTCTGTGTTGTTTTCTTGCAGTTAAGGGACTGTCTGTGTCAGAAGGAGCAGTCGCATAGCTCTGAGATGGTAGGAATTAGAACAGAGGTCTCCAACCTGACTACAGAGCTCATTCAAAAAAAAATCACCATAGCAACTGTCACAGAGAAAACTGCTCATCTGGAAAAGCAACTCAAAACTGAGCTGGAAAAAAGAGAACAAATATTGGCTGAATATTGGGTGTGTGGAACTGTACATTCACAAGTAATATCTAAATGGACATTTTAACAGCTAATCTTAAAAATGAGCTCCTTACATATGATATTAAGAGGGCTGGGGTATCTGAGAACTCTTTAGGTGAACGCACTGTATTTTTCTGCAACATAAATTAAAATTTGAAATATGTTGTGCTAAAAGAGATGATAGGTTTTCTACTTTCTATAAAATTGTGTATCTTCACAATTTATAAGTACAGTTTCAAGAATAAGTGCTCTTGTCCTATAAAAATAATTTTCTAATTACATATTTTATTGTATATTCATGAGGCCATGAATTTACATCACCTACATTGGTTGCTGTTTTTATTATATGTTTCTCCATTTTGCCTTCATTTGCTATGCCTTAATGGCAAGAAAACTAAAGATTAACACAGTTTGATGTAGGTAATGTAGAACGGTGGAGTAAAAAAATCACCTGGCTGTGTTTGCTCTCTACATCAAATATGAAGTTTTGTTGAAAGGGAAACATTACTGTGATTAAGAATATTTCCAATTTAAAGTTTCTCCCTTGCAGTTGCTGAAAAATAGTGTTTAAAATCTCTTCTACCTATGATGAGATATTGGTTTTCATCTTGTTGCTGGTAGCGTTCTGAATAACAAGACTATTGGTTCTGAAGACTAGGAGAGACCCGCTTAACTGATGTCTGTAGCTGATCTGTCAGCAAACAGTTGTTAACATGAATCAGCATCATACGTTTTGAACTTGGATGCTGATGTGAAGGTGTTAGTAATTTTAAAAATACAGTAACTTTTGCATATATGGGTGCTTTAATAAATATAATTGGCATACAGCCATCATTTTTAATGTTGGAGGATGTCTTAATATGGGGGTAAGAAGTGATAAAATACAAGATAAGGGAGATTTTCCTCTGCACTGTCTCTGATGCTGACACAAGTGCTCTGAAATGGGAAAATTATCCATTCCTCATTTCAACAAACACAATTTTAAAAATTCTCAAATTAGATTGCCATACTTGTGTAATAAAGCTTTGTGTAGCTCATGGTTTTGTCTGAATTTACAGGTGGCCATGGACCAGCTCGAATCTCTTAAAGCGGAGAACAAACACTTGAAGGAAATTTTGCAAACTTTGGAGGGTAAAAGATCTATGGTAAATGGAAATTAAATGTGGAAAATAAAACAACAATATTGTAGATTACAACGCTTTTTTAAAAAAGAAAATAGAATCTGCTTGGCTGTGAGAATAAAATAAAATTCCCTTTTTCTGATTTTAAAATGTATTTTTTGCTCCCTCTCTTTGGGTACAGCTAAAAGGGTAGATGCGTGGATATAAATGCCACTGTGGATCTGACTACTGGAGCTTGATTAGGGGTTTATGGCTGACTTGACATTCAACTTTTCAATTCACCATGTGATGATGCACCATACATCTACTCTGTAACCTGTCATGACAGCACATGTAAAATTAGTAACTTCCAAGTTATCAATTGTAAACACACATCCTGCCATTGCGTAACACAGTATTTTGCAGTATCATTACCTTTTGCCACTACATTGTCCAAAAATGGGATGCCGCCTTGGTAACCAATATTTGTGGTTGTGTTAAGCTGTGTGCATTTGCTTTTAACACCCTTCCCTCCCTTCCCCTGATTGGCCTACAACTCCTGGGGAGAAGGGGCCGGAAGGACTTCTACCCACCACAGATGTGCCCCATTTACCTTGGCTGACTTCTGGCCTTCGGGCCATTATGATATTTCCTCCATTTAGAAGTCTCACCAAAAAGAGAGCGAAGATTTGATGTGGACGCCTGGGGTGGAGGGGGGAGTGGTCTGGCACATGGTTGGGATGCATGCAGCATCTGTACAAAATGGCGCTTCTTTTTTACTCCCTTCCCCATCTCCCCCCCCCCCCCCCCATCCCTCTGCTGTTTTGGGCCCATGCAAGGTAACCCTCCCTGAATGCTTGCTAGGCTTTGACTGTGCATTGACTTTTTTTTGCCCCCTTCCAATGACCACTGAATTCTGGTACTTGGGCCTAACAGGAAGCATCTAGTGTTCATGCAGCACAATTAACAGTAGAGGCTATGTTTCCCTCATTTGCATAGAATAAACATCATCCACCCATATGTGCATAGGCATACATTGTCCTGATGGGACCCATCGCTGGAAAATTGCAGAAAGGTGGGAATATGGTGCAGTGTGTACCTATGTAGCATTCCACCACTGCCTATCCCTGATCTGGTGAAAAATCACCAGGGTGGGGAGTGGGGTAGCAAAGCAAAGCCTGACCCTGTATCTCTGAAACTGTTTGAATAATGGGTCGATAGACTGCTAATCTGAGGTGCCATATCATTGTTCAGTGACTCTCTGCTTCGAGTCTGTGTACTGCTCTTTGTCTTATGTCATTTTATAGCTTTAGTGGTTCATAACTTTTCCATTGTCTAAATGTAGGTCATTGATTTTATCAATACACTAGTTTGTGGTTTGTTTTAGTAATCTTGCTGACATAAATATAGTTATTTCCTTCACATGGTTTATGAAAAATTGCCATTTATAATACAGAGAAAGATCAATAAAGTGCTTTCTGCCCATTATTGACTGAGCATCCTTCTAGGATA
Source organism: Squalus acanthias (assembly GCA_030390025.1). NCBI lineage: Eukaryota > Metazoa > Chordata > Chondrichthyes > Squaliformes > Squalidae > Squalus > Squalus acanthias. The sequence continues at coordinate 69,147,971 of CM059431.1, forward strand.
AGATTGATGGTCTTTCAGTACATTTATTACTCTCTTTGCAGATAGAAGATAATCAAGTGAAGGAGTTGCAGAATGCTTACGCAGCCTCTATCTATAAACTGGGGTATGATAATAAACAGTTACAGAAGGACTTGGTCAAACTACGGGCAGAGCTGGAAATGTCTTCTAAAGCTAGCCAGGAAAAGTATGAGGCAGCTCTTCGCCATACACAACAGGCTGTAGCAGAGATGAAAGAACATGAAGACAGGTAATGTGCATATTTCTAAGGTTTTGTTGCAGTTATTATGAAGCAGAGTGTTAAATCTTTGAAAACGTGATTTCCTTTTTGACATCAAGGTTTACATATTTTCTTTCCATCTGTGAAATTAGTTTGTAACTTTTTGCAATGCTGACTTTGCAAAAATGTACCTAGCTACAGAGTGATTCCTTATTAGTGGTATTATTTGGGAAATGCAGAAACATTTTCACTGTTTTTATTTTAAGTGTAGAAGTGCATCTGTAGTTCACAGAAAGATTTAATAAATCTATTTCATTCACCTTAAAGGATCAGGGAGAAATATATTTATCCTGATGATGCACTCCAAGGATGGGACTTCTGCCCACCAATCCACTCCAGCATTGACCCGCAGTAAAACACAAAGTTAACTCGTTCAAATACTCAGCCATTTCTTCAGCACAGCTCGCATGTAACGCAGGACCACTGCACTGGGGGAGTTTGGAAATAGCAGTGCAGCGTTTAAAAAGGAAAGAATGACATGATTTCAGCAGTGGGTCATTAGTGAACCTTGTGCAAGACTTAAGTGACAATCAGGTAGTTGTAATAGATGCTCACGTGAGATTTTCTCACACTTTTGAAGAGGAGCAGGCAGAGGAACCTGAAGGAGGCAGAAAATAAATTTTAGTGAGCTCCCCCTTCAGACACTCCTGGATGAAATGCAGCAGAAGATAAAAAGATTGAAGGATGCGCACAGGAGGAAGCCTCAGAAAATTGTGCTGAGATCTATGTGGAGGGAGGTGGCAGTGGCACTGACCTCTCACCTGACCCGCCCCCTCCCGAACTGCAGACCAATGTCTGGAAAAAGTTCAATTACCTGTGCAGGCAAGGTAACAGACCAGCCACTTTTCTTTCATGGGAACCAGCAGACATTTCATCCTCTAACTGCACTCTGGTTAAGGGAGGTACTAACGCTTGGGATCTTACTGTATGTGTCGCCATTTCCCCTAACAGCACTTGCATTCAGAAGCTTAAAACCCCTTCTTCCACTTTAAGATCCCTCATTCACGGTAACAAGGAAGATTTTTTCTTGGAGGCATCAATTTAGCGCGTGGTAGCTTCATTGGAGTCTGCAACAGTACCCCCACCTCATAATGCAGTAGCAATGCCAGAATGATATACGTGGACCCTGTCTCATAATATCAGTCTTGTGGCATCTACAGTACTGATTTAGATATAAAACTTTTTAATTCAACTTTTTCCCCTCATGATTTTTCCCTCTCTGCTGCATTCACATCTTGACACCTTTCTTCAGCACAAGGTGGAAATGTGGCACAGTGGGCCATATGTCTGCTGATATCGAGTGACTCAGACCCATACCAAATTGTGAGGATAGGATCTATTGCATATTCGAGGTGGGCAGTCTGTGCCTGCAAGGATGCATCGGGGTGCCCGCACTGATCAATCGGTGGAGAGCAGAGAGGCTCAAAGATACTCTGCTAGTGGGACCTAAACCCCTACCTGGTCGAAGATTAAAAATTTATCTCTGTGCGCTCTTGTAAAAGACCAAGCCCTCTATAACAACAGGAAGGGCTTCCATTCCTTAAGTGTGCAACTTGTCTGCGACAATAGGCAACGAGTTATGCAGGTCTGTGCCCGGTATCCTGAGGATACCTTCATCCTGCGCCTTCCACCGAGGCTGGCTGCTTGGGGGCAAGGGCTATCTCCTGAATTCCTGGCTCATGGCTCCTGTCAGGAACCCGGGCACAGATGCACAACATGCATACATTGAGAGTTGCACCAGTCCCTCTTTCTGCGGTCCTGCTGTGCTCTTTAGAGTTTCAGGATCTGACAGAGAAGAGAAGGACAAGGATTAACAGTTAGTCACAGTTAGCAGAGACAGATGTAGGGAAAAAAAGCAGCAGCCCTTTGTCATGCATAGTGTGTGAGGGTGAAATGTCATGGAAAAGGGAAGGATGAGATGACTATAAACCCTACGAGACTTGTCCACCAGCCTCTCCAGAGGCCACATTCCTGACGCGTCCCCTGCCCATAATATCCATGACAGTCTCTTTCAAAGGGGACAGGATGTGTATGGATGCTGGGCCACCTCCTATGGCTGTCTGTTCCCTTTTTATTTGGGAGCCAGCTTCAACTGCAAGAAAGAATGGAGTGTGTTATTGTTAGGCTAGTGAGATGTTTTGAGGATGTTCATGTCAGTGTAGAATAGTGTTGCTGGTGTGTGAAAGATGGCACAGGTGTGAGGAGGACAGTAGCAGGTGCAGAGTGGGTTAGGAACAGCAGCAGAAGGTGGAGTAAAGTATGTTGCAGTGAATGGAGTGGTGGGAAGTGGTGAGGGAAGGTTTATGAATGCTGGGGCTGCATGTACTGCAGGGCTAAGCAGAAACTATCGATCGATGTGAATTAAGAGTCTTACCTTATAAACCCTTGTCAGGTCATTGAACTTTTTCTTCATTGTAGCCAGGCCCTTGGAGCAAGGCTTCTGGTGCTAACCTACTCTGCTACCTCTGCCCACTGTTGCAGCAAAGCTAGCTGGGATACCTTTTTGCCATTGAGTGCCAAGATGAGGTGCCTCCTCCTGCCAACCTCCTCCACCAGCATCACCAAAGCTGCATCTGAAAATTAAGGAGTCCTTCCAGCATCTATTCTGCCTGCCATTTCAGTGCTGCTCAGAATGAAGCTGATTGCAGCCACAGTGCACCTCCCTTTTAAGATGTGGTGGCTGCTTTTAATTGGTGCCAGTGACGTCTGATTTCAACCCCCCCCCTCCCCCCCACCCCACCCCCATTAGCACTAGCAGCTTGCTTATTTCATGTTAAGCAGGCATGGAAACAATTTAGTGCAATCCCTGAGCTCACGTGAACAGGTGCGTGATCGGAGCAGGCCGACCATTTTGACCTGAGCAAGCTCCATTGATGGCTTAGGTGGTTGGTACACTAGTTCTTGTGATACTGAGCCATAGGGGCCAGGAAGATCCCAGATTCAACCTCCTGTCTGTTCTGAGTTAGCTGATCTCAGCGAGAGCTATGAGGCCCGATGCTCCTGGGGAAAAAGGGAGGAAATCAGCTTTCATTGGTCTTGGGATGTTTTACTACGTTAAAGGTGCTATATAAATGTAAGTTGTTCATTCACTGCTCAGTGATTTATTCTGGAAAGTGCACCTGTGTCGATATCAGGTGAGGAAGGGATGGGGCTTGGCTATGTTGACCCTTGCCCTACATGTTTGAATAACCTGCTGGGCTTATATGTGAAGAATGGTCATTTTGGTGAGGTATAGGAGGGCAGTCAGCGCCTCTGGAATCGTATCTCAGAAGAAGCCAGCTTTTTTAGGAGAGATGGGGAATAATAATAAATAATAATAGCTCTGTGGTGACATGAGAGGATATCCATGTTCTATTGCATAGTTGGATAAACTGTGTTTGATAGGTCAGAAATTCTATTAAGTTGTGAAATGTCTACCATTATTTTGGAATTTTAGGAGAGTTAAAAAACTGCGACAGGAAAATGAGCAACAAATGAGGACCATGAAAACCAAACTGGATGAAACTATACAACATTATGAGGGTAAAATTAGGAACATTCAAAAGGACTGCAGCATTCAAAACAACTTCAGGATTTCTGCACCTCGATTTACAAGCACAAAAAGTAGGGAGTTCTCACTGGAAAGAAAGCCAACACTTACAGAACTGTCTGCAGATAATGGCTACTCCTTTTGCCATAGCAATGATATTGCAAGTGAACCGTTTGCTGATATAAATATGCCTGGCATTTCTCTAACCTCCATCCATACTCAGGAGAGTTTCCTGCCACTGGTGAGTGTTTATGTTTTTAAGAATTTATATATAACTCTCAGAAAACTCGTATTTCTGGCTTAGTTTGGTAGTAGCATTCTCACCTCTAAGTTGGAAGGGTTCAAGTACCACTATCTAGACTGACATTTTGGTACAGTATTGAGGGAGTGCTGCATTGTCAGAGGTGCTGCCTGTCGGATAAGACATTACGGAGGCCCTATCCGCCTGCTCAGGTGGATCCCATAAACTATTCAAAGAAGAGTGGGGGAGTTCTCCTGGCGTCCTGGCTAACATTTTTCTCTCAAACTACACCAGGAAAAACAGTTTAACTGGTTGTTAATCTTATTTGCTGCATGTGAAACCTTGCTGTGACGTAACAACAGTGACTCCACTTCAAATGTACTGGCTGTGAAGCGCTTTGCGACAAGCTGAGGACATGAAAAGTGCTATCTAAATGCAAGTCTGTCTTTCTTACATAACCGAAGTATAATATTAATTATGCAAGTCCACATAATTAGAAATAGGAGAGTCAGTGGTTCTTTTGCCAATCTGTGTCCTCTGATTACTGACCCTCCTATAGCTGGAATGCACTGCCTGAAAGGGCAGTGGAACCAGATTCAATAGTAACTATCAAAAGAGAATTGGACATATATACTTGAAAAGGAGAAATTTTGCAGGGCTATGAGGAAAGAGCAGGGAATGAGTGGGACTAATTGGATCGCTCTTTCAAAGAGCCAGCACAGGCATGATGAGCCGAATGGCCTCCTTCTGTGCTGCTTCGTCGTTCTATGATTCTAATTGTTGAGGAAGATATTAATTCTGAATCAACGTTGTTTTTCAAAACTGGCAAACTTGGGCATAAGTAACAACATGAATCCTGATTCAATAAGTATTCCACATTCACAAAGAATACAAGTACTAAATAAATATCAATTTCGCACTGAGATTATACTTGAGCTCGTTGATTTAAAAATTAATAATCATTACTAAAAGTAGAAAGGTATGAAGAGCAACCTGTGGCATTAACTGTTGATCATTGTTATTACTAAATAAGTGTGTTCTGCTGAATTACAAATATGATGATTATTTAATATTAATCTCCTGTGACGATGCACATCAGAATTTGTTAAGCAGGCTTAGAGGGCAGAGGACAATTGAACTGGACCAACGGGGTGAGGGACAAGAAGGCGGCAGGGGAGAGAGAAGAGATAGGAAGATGAGAGAAGTAGGGGGGGAAGGGAGAAAAGGGGAGCAGTGAGTGGGATAGGGGAAAGAGAGAGAGAGAGAGAGAGAAGAGGAAGGAGGGAGAAATGAAGAGGATACGGAAAGAAGGATGGGTAGGTTGGTTCCAATCAGCAAAGTGATGCTCTGAGGAAGGGTGGGGGGAGATGTGCTCCGATGAGGAGGCTCAGTTCTGGTCACCAAAATGATGCTCAGTGGGTGGGGGTGTTGTTTGGCTGAGGGATCTGAACTCCGATCATCGAAGTTATGGTCAGTGTGGGGGGTGATATGTGGACTCGTGAAATGTGTGGGCTCCAATCACCAAAACAACGGTCACTTTGGGAGTGGAGTGTTGCTTGACTTAGGGGTTGGTTCTAATCAGATTAGTAATGCTCAAGGGGTTTAGGGCTCCAAACTCGAGTGGGTGGGTGCTCACTATATATATATATATCTGCTCCACGTGAATGGGTACCAAGTGTGGGTTGGAGGGGTTCTTTCCACATATGTGTTCATTGGGCGAGGGGAGCCAAGTGCAGGGAGCAGATCACACAATACGTCTGCTCAGTTAGGGGGATGCAGTGTGGGGTTGGGGTCCAATCAGTGGGAGAGGGGCTTGAATGTGTGTTTTCTCTATGATCCTGGAATTTCTCCTCTGTACGTTTGGGGAGGTGGGAGTGGGGGGGTGTTTATTTGGGTTTGTTGTCTGATCTGTAGTAGTCTACTTCAAAGATGCGTCCATTGGCTCTCCCTTAATGATTATCAATCCCTCAGAAATCTCCTCCCTAATCTCTTTCTTAGTATTCTGATTTAAATACCATGTCCTAGAAATTGGATTAGGCCCGAAAACGGGCCGTGCCACTGCGGCCCAAGGTTAATGACCGGCGCAAAAAGAGCGCAAGCAGCACCGGTATTTTGGTGCTGCCTGCTGATTTAAATGATCGGAGTGCCAAACCTACTGTGTAACGCGCTGTTTCGGGTGGTGGGCTCAGCAGGAGGCCCAATGTAGCATGGCCGTAGTGTTTCTGGAGCAAGGCAGCGTTGTCTTAAAGCTAGCCTGTCATTTTTGAAAGCAGTGTCGAGCTCTTAAAGGGGAACTGCCTTCTAAAATGAAAAAAATAAAAAACATTAAAAAAAGGCAGTCTTTAGCCCTTAGAGCTCAATTCCCTTCTGAAAAAAAAATATTAAAAATAATTCCAAAATGTCAGTCTTTAGCTCTTAAAGCTAAACTGCATTCTGCACGTAAAAAAATGGTAAAAGTGTTTCAGCACCAACACAAATGGCTCAATAAGCCAGGGAAGGGGCACCTGGGGTCTCGCACACAGCACTCTAGCTTTGTGCAGGGGTTCAACACTGCAAGAGAGGTCCTCTACCCACAGGTGGCCAGGAGGCACTCCAGAAAGAACGATGTGCGACCAGATCACTGAGGTCATCACTGCCAGCAGTATCGCACCCACGACCTGGCTCCAGTGCCCAAAGAAGTTTCATGACCTCAGACCAGTGGTCAAGGTCAGCAAATGCATCTTCAAAAGCCATCTCCTACCAACTGCACCACTAGCCTCACACACTGTTCACCTTCCAACGATCTGTACTAAACACGAGGTACACCTCACATTCCTAGCTTCACCTCACCCCCTTTGTAAGGTTTCCAAAATTTGCAGATCCCCAAAACCTAAGGAAAAAGGACTTTGGAACTACCTCAGAGTGATAAAAATGCATTTGGGCCTAACATAAGGAACTTAAGATCAAAAACCAAGTTTTGGCATTTTAAAAACATGTCTGGGCCTGTAAAGGGAGAAAAGGCTGCGAAGGAAGTTGGGGTCAACCTCTGCAAAAGCAGTTTGGGTATTGCAGTTAATTGCAATGTCTGGGTAACCGGAATGACCTCACTCAAAGCCCCAGCAAGCATTAACATTTTGACAATAGACCCTAGGAGGAGACAGTCCCACCCAAAACAACAGGTCCCATCAAACCGATTACAGAACCCATTAAAGACATGCATAAAGCAAATATTCGATCGAAGTCCTAGGCCCAGTCAAGAAACCCAAAACATGAGGACAATTCAAACTCCGATTAAACAACAGATCGACAGGATGGAGCTATCCGGAAACCACTTCACGCATTTACAAAACCAGTTAACATGCTAGTAAAGTCGTTACTGTTAACGAGGTCTTACAATGACCGGGATTTGATTTGGTTTTGATTAGGCCACTTCAATTTAGTATAATTGAAGGCCCATCAAGCAGTTCAACAAAAGAAAGCAGTAACAACAGTTCAAGTTCAACAGAAGGCAGTTCTGCAGTTTTGGAGTTCAATTTGAAAGCCTGTTTTTCAGCAGAAGTCAGTGCTGGAATTACAGAGTTCAGGAGAAGCAAGTTGGGCAGTTAAAGAAGACAGTTCAGTAAGAAGGGAGTTCTCCAGTAAAACAGTTCAAGTTCAACAAGCAGGCAGAAGGCAGTTTCCACAGTTCTGCAGGAAGGCAGTTCCACAGCTCGGAAGAAGACAGTTTAAACAGTGACAGTTTAAACAGAAAGCAGTTCAACAAAGAAAGCCAACAGCTCCAGAAGTAGGCCGACACGCAAGAAGAGACCAGAGCGACCGCCTCAGTGACCATCAGACACCTCGCGGCAACAAGGGCCTTACGAAACCTTTTACTCAAAAGACTCTAAACCCTAACTCTCAACTGTCAAGGATTCGTTTGGTGAGCATTATCCCTGGTTCTCCAGAGTCCAACCTAGCTAGAGAAGTGGGATTGGGAGGGGTGAAGTATTCTTCTAATGTTATTTCCCTCGCGTGTACCGAAGTGTTCCCCACCTTTAGAGTGTTAAGAGTGTTTGTGTTGTGTTTTACTTTCTTGAATAAAGATCGAAATTCTTTCATCAAAACCTGTTGTCTGCTGCACCTTTGTTCACGACCCCCAAATAAGTCCAAGGTCTAGAACCAGGGACGTGGGAGCGATTCGAACCACTCACTGAGTCAGAGGTGAAGCTGACCCTACCACACCTCCCCCTACACCTTGGGAGAGACGGTGCTGGCCATTCTTGGCAGGGGCATGGCTGAGCCCTTGACCAGCGACGGGGCTGAAAGGATACAAGATGCTGGTATCCTCATACATTATCCTCCTTCTCACATCCCACTTCCCCCTCATCCCACAATATCTTCTGATTTACAAGGTTTGCACGGTGTAAGTATGCAGCTCTTGCTTTCCCGCCCTCCCCTCACCACAACTCTACCCTTGTGCCTTCCTCATTTCACACACTCAAAAAATGCAGCCTGCCCAGCCAGTGGTTGACCAAGAAGAGGGAGAGGAGAGTGAAGAAGAATACCGTCACTCAATTTGACACTCCCAGCCACCAGCTCCTCGAGGTCGTCCTGCAAGGCCATCTGCAGTGTCCCCCACTGAAAGGCAGCAGCCTTCCACCAACCATGCTGCAGCAACTGGGGTAGCTCTGCCTGACATCAGTAGGATAGGCAAAGACAGTCACTAAGGGAATGCACAAGGGTGATTAGTTGATTTCTTGATGTCATATTGGATGCATATATGGATAAAGTTGGATTGGAAAGTTTGCTTCGTGGTAGCTTTTATTTCAGCATTGTAACCAAGATGATGGTCAGTAACCGAGGGAAGGTAAGGTGTGGGACAAATGTTGAAAGGGGAATTGGGGTTGTGGCCACTGGTACCGCGGATGATACATTCCCGGCCAGAAAGGGGCTGTCAGGGTTGCGTCATCCTCTTCTGCGTCCTCCTCGTCTGCTTCTTCCTCTTCCCTCTGCGAGCAGCTTGTCCCCTTTGTTGACTCTGTTTCATCTCCATGTGCCCCCAGGACTGTGAGCAAGTGGTCTTCTCAGAGGCCAAATACTGCAGATGCTGGAAATCTGAAATAAAAGCAGAAAAGGCTGCATCTCGACCCGAGACATTAACTCTATTTCTTTCTCCACTGATGCTGCCTGACCTGCTGAGTATTTCCAGCATTTTCTGTCTTCTCGGAGGCTTTCCTGTATCATCCAAAGCCTTGCAAGTGTCCAGCAGCACTCCCTGCACGCAATGCACCCCACTTCAATAAAATATTTTTTACAAGTCCAAAAGCTGAAATCCAAACTTATCTGAAAGCTGTTTGTGTCCCTTTAAGAAGCATTGACGCCATCTCTGCAGGGCTGCTTCACACACACTTTTCTCTGCATATTCAGGACATGGCGTAATGGAGAGTGAGAACGTCCAAATTAGCAGTCGTGGCATCAAATCAGGAGTTGCACGCCAATTGACGTCGCAATCTGCTTATTTAAATTTGAGAGGCCAGTGCTGTCAGCAGCAGCGCTCTGGCCCTTACCAAAATGGTGGCCGCCGTGTCCCACGTCAGAAGTGAGGCAGCCGCCATTTTGTTCTACAAAACTGGCCCTAATGGCCGGCGTTAAAGCATCGAATTTCTAGGCCCATATTTTTTTGAATTTGTTCTCGGGATGTGGGCAACACTGGCAAGGCCACATTTATTGCTGAATAATGTCGGTGGACCTTTTTGAACTGCTGTAGTCCTTGTGGTGAAAGTGCTCCTGCAATGGTGTTAGGTAGGGAATTCCAGGATATTGACCCAGCAACAATGAAGGAGTGGCAATATATGTTCAGGTCAAGATGGTAGGTGACATGGAGGTGATAATGTTCCATTGATATTGCTGCTCTCGTCTGTCTTAGTGTTCGGTGGTGGCAAAGTAAGCTTGGTGAGTTACTGCAGTCCAGACTGTAGCTAATATATAGTGCCCCAGGATTCTATATTGAGTTCAAAGGCAAGGGCACCAATCAAGCGGACTGCTCTGTGCTGTTTGTTGTTATTTTTTCATCTGCACCTATCCAGGCAAATGGTGAGTATTCCATCACACTCCTAACACCTTGTAGATGGTGGAGAGGCTTCGAAGGGTCAGGAGCAATATTCCCAGTATTTTTTTTTGGCGAAGCGTAGCCCCTTTAAGGGGCTGTATGGGCCATTCAAAATACCACACATGCGCGGTTTTTGCATTGAAAAGCTGGCTGCACGGGATCCCTGAAGCGCTGCGGGGCCGTGCAGCTTAAAGGGAACATTGGTCAGCAGGTGAACCACTTCTTGTGTAGTGCCCAGCCTCTCCCAGCTCTTGTTGATAAGGCTGGTCCAGTGAAGCTTCTGGTCCGTGATGTCCCCAAAGATGTTGATGGTGGCAACTTGGCAATGGTGGTGCCGTTGAAGACAAGGGAGATGTTTGAGCTTTTTCGTATTGGAGATGGTCATTGCCTGGCACCTAGGTGTTATGAATGTTACCTACTACTTGTCATCCCAAGTCTGGATGTTATCCAGGTCCTGCTGTTATTTGGCATGGGCTGCTTCATTATCAAGGGAACTGTGTAATTAGAAAACAGCATGTCTCCTGATTTTATTATCAGGTCATTAATGAAGCAGTTGAAGATGGTTAGGCTGAGAACACTGTCCTCAAACTCCTGCAGCAATGTCCTGAGGCTGTCTAAGCAACCATGTGGCACAAATTTTCTGTATTTATTGCTACATGGCCAGATTGAAAGGCTGGCTGTCTGCCGGGCGGGAAAACCGAGGACCGCTGTAGATGGGGTGGGCTCGGATCGCAGGGGCTGGGGGGTTTGGCTGATCGTGGGGAGTGAGAGATCGCTGCAGGTTTGCTTGAGGGGCCAGGAGGAGGCACTCCTGCTCCTCCTGGACCATAAGCAGCACTGGAAAAGCACTTACCTGCTGGATCTAACAGCTCCCGCCTCCTTTCGGCTGCCGAGTTTCAAGATCCCTGGGAAACCCAGTCCGCATCTCCCTTTTTCCAATCTTACCTGAAGTGTGTAGCTTTGTCATACATATTTCTGCTCTCGAACCACTCTCCCCCAGCAAAATGTTTTCTTCCAACATCATGCATGTACTACTTCCAGACACCTCATCAAAAAGATTACATCATTTGCGTAGCTGATGAAAACAATGATTTTTATATTTTGTGTTTCCAGCCTGCTTGACCTTTTGGGATCTGTAGTAGTTCTGTCACACAGAGGGAAATAATTTATTTCCATTAATTCCAAGTACCAGATAAAGATGCAGTTAATTTATCTTATAGTAACTTTGGAGGTGCAGAGTGAAGTATCAAAATTTTATTTGGGCAAAACTGTGTGGCCGATATGAGAGCTTCCAGTCGCAAAATTGAACAGTGGAAATTACCTGGACACCTGCCAGCATCAATTTCAAGCAATGTTGTAGACACTGTTGTAGTTCCTATAACTCAGGAACTTCAGTGGTGAACTTAGGGGGAATTAAATACGTGGGGTTACGGGGATAGGGTGGGATATCTGTCGGTGCAGGCTCGATGGGCCGAGATGGCCTCTATCTGTACTGTGGGGATTCTGTGTGAGAGGGCAGGGACAGGGTACTGGATTTGGATGATCAGCCATGATCGTATTGAATGGTGGAGCAGGCTCGACGGGCCGAATGGCCTACTCCTGCTCCTAGAATTAAATACGTGGGGTTACGGGGATAGGGTGGGATATCTGTCGGTGCAGGCTCGATGGGCCGAGATGGCCTCTATCTGTACTGTGGGGATTCTGTGTGAGAGGGCAGGGACAGGGTACTGGATTTGGATGATCAGGTGGTGTAAGGGGTTTTCTCCGATACTGGTCTCCCCCGTTACACACAGTCTTGGACGTCAGGATTTATAAGAACAAAATACCACACGGCACAGGGTTTTGGCTCAACCTTTGATTCGTTCATTTATTGAAACACACACACAATTACCCTTCCCCAGTATAAATCCCTACGATTATATTCGGCTAACAACCCCCAAAATACAAACCCCTATGCAAGGGTCATTTGCATCGACACAATATGACACAGTTAAACCCGTCCGCGATTTGACTGTTACATATAAAGTTACCCACACTCAATCACAAAAACCCTTATTGTGATCTGACTGAAACTTACAACTTACTCAGACTCAATCACAAAACCATTATTGTGACCTGACTGAAACTTACAAGCTTACTCAGACTCAATCACAAAAGCCCCCCTCTATGATTTGACTGAAACATACAATCACCACTCCCGATCGGCTGTCTCCTGGAGTTGATTGTCGGCCCGAATCTTTCTGCTCGCTGTTCTTCCGATGGCTTCCCACACCACTCTCTTCGAAGTGACTCTTCCTTTAAACCAAAACCAACTTGCAATCTTGAAACACATATCCTGGACCCCTCCTGAGCATACGATGGCCGTTTCAAAATGTGTGAATGTCTCTAGCAGAGAACTCTTGATGGCTAATTGTCCCTCGTATTGTCCATTGATTAGAGATACCTTTCTGACAGTGCAACCTTCCCAAGGTGACTGCATATGCTAGTTGTTGGTTTCTGTTAGCATTCGTCTTCAAAGAGATACCTTTCTGACAGTGCAACCTTCCCAAGGTGACTGCATATGCTAGTTGTTGGTTTCTGTTAGCATTCGTATTCAAATGGTTCAAGGCCCAGCCCATTGTCTAGGCCTGTACTGATACTAGTTATTCTGGGGCCATGGTCTTCTTTAACAATGTAACCCCTTAAGGTAAATGAATATGTGAATATTCTTGTTCAGAAGCATTCGTATTTTAGATTGTCTGTGATCATTGATATCCAGTCTCTTGATGGTTCATAGTTTCGGCTGCAATGTTTGAATTAACCCTTTTATTGCCCATCTCTTTTTGTGGGCTGTGCAGTTCTGGGTTTTTAAATTTCATAGTCCAATTTTTACCGTTGGAGGGGTGGAACGGATCCTACAGTGGCTGCATGTCGTCATTCTTAACTCAAGGACTCCGATTTGAAATTTAATATTAAAACTTGGCAGCTCAATTGTCCCATGAAGTTTCAAACAGAATTGGATGAGCTGCTTCATCCATCAAAGAAATGTTTAAGGCTATCATCCAGGTACTGGCTAATGGTAGCAGTAAAAGACAAAGGCACTGAAATCCCTGGGTATGGGGAGAGAGGAAAACAGTAGTTGTGCGTGAGGGAGTCTGGGCTAGAATTTGGGACGGGCCATAGATCCATTGGATTTCTGCCCAATTTGCGCTGCATCATAAATTCCAACAGAATTGAGGCATGCTGAAGAAGCAGCTGCTCGCTTAACAGTGTAACCATACAAATTAAGGATTTGGGAAGTGATGACATCATCCATCATTTCCGCTCTTCCCAAGATGTTCTTCCCAAGACCAGCTGATCACCAGGTGATTTTCTAAAGGTAAAATGCTGTCATTTTGTTTGAGCTGAGTTTTGACCATATCATTGTATTGACTGCATTGATTTCAACCATTTTTGTTGCATTCTACATCTGAGGACTTCAGCTACAATTTATCTTCCCTGTTGAGAGAGTTGTTCATTGGAGAATTAGGCAACACATCACTAAAGGCTATATAACAAGGTTTGCTATGGGCATTCCATTGTATGTGATTTACATGTTGGAGGAGACAGCAGCAGAAGAATGTATGGTAAGCCAGGCTTATCTAGCAGCACCAAAAGAGAGCCAGACCCACCTGGTGGTACCCTGGCAACAGGATGTATTCCTCCAGACCCGACTTCCTAAATCTCCCTCAGGAGTTATCTCAGGATGCTGCAATTCATCCATGAAAGTTAGAAGAGCTTTGTTTGCTGCTGCAGCAAGAATTCCAGGTGAGGTCAGCAGCACATCTGCTCTCATAGTGGCAGAGAAGGTCACTACAGTATTGACCTTTTATGCTACAAGTTAATTCCAGCAAGTGACTGGAGACTTCTGCCAGATCAGCAAATTAATAGTCCATACTTGCATCAGGCATATCACAAATACCGTCCTTGCCAGGACAGCACAGTTTATACAGTGTTCCTGGGCAGATGAATGAGAGGGCGATCAGCTTTTACAGTGTCATAGGATTTCCAATGGTTTTAAGGGTCATTGATTGATCTTACGTGGTAATGTGCGGCCCAAATGTGAAACTCAGAATTACATCAGTCGAGCAGCTTCCCTGAATGTGCAGTTAAGGTGCGATCATAGGCACAGATTCATACATTTGAATACCCATTATGCTAGGAGCTGTCATGATGCTTTTATACTTCAGGAGTCTTGCATTCCTGCTCTTTTTTAAAGTTAAGGGCAAGAGGCAAGATGGATGCTGGCTGACAAGGACCACCTCTTCTCCCATGATTCATGACACCACTTTGTAGGACCATCACTGTTGCAAAGGAGGCACATATTAGAACCAGAATTTGCATTGAATATGCCATTGGGATGTTGAAAGGAAGGTTCAGGTGCCAGGATAGATCAAGTGGTGCCCTACAGTGTGCATCAAGCAGTATTTCTCAAATTATTGTAGCATGTTTTATCCTTTATAATTTCAGCTTCCAGAAAGGCCTGCTAATAGAAATTTCAAAGGATAATGGAAAGATAGATGCTGGCATAATTGATAATAGTCATGAGGTACCATAGCATAATGGTTATGTTGCTGGACTAGTAATCCAGAGGCCTGGAATAATAATCCAGAGAATGTGAGTTGAAATCCCAATGTTTGAGAATTTGAATTCAGTTCTAAAAAAATAAATACATTTTGGAAATAAAAAGTGAATATGAAGCTGTTGGATTGTTATAAAAACTCAACTGGTTCACTGGTTTCCCGAAAAGGACAATAATGTGTTCTCCCAGCCCTCGGCACACAGGTAGACATTCACAGATATTTTTGGAGCTGCCACTTTCTTCACGATACACTGCATTGATGAGAATCCCTCTTTGATGCCACACAGGATGGCATTGGACTCCACTGAGGCACTATGCCATAGAAGGACCCTTGAGAGCCATGTCTGCAGGCTGTAGAGCCAGGAACTGATATCTCCTAAGTTTCTGATCAGCAACACTAGGTTCCACCTCTACAAATTCATTCGCTGACGCTTGTGCTCTGTGCCTCACCCAGTGTCAAGTCCTCATTTAACTATTTTGTTCCTCCTCCTGAGTGACCGTTTAGATCAACATTCAGATCTGTTTGGTTTCTTATTGATACCTCCACTGGTTATCTATCAACCAGAAAATTCTGCTCTCATAAAAGTATTTCCACAATTTATCATGACAGACTGACCGATCTGTTCTCAAAGGTTTTTTTCCCCACAACAACAATAACTTGCATATATATAGGGCTGGATTTTCTGAATGGAGACGTGTTGGAGGCGGGACTGCTGCTTGCTGGGTCTCAGTCCCGCCTCCATCATCTTCTGGCTAACCAGCGGGATGTTCCCCTGATTGATCTTGTTAAGCCCGCCCTGCGGGCTCAGCAGGCCAATTAGGGGGAAGTCACTGACAGAGCACGTCAACGTCTGACGTGCCATCTGTCAAGATTTCTTGAAAGAAGAAACGTCAACGTTTGACAGCTCTGTGAAGCTGTCAAACACTGACATTCTGTGTAGTTTGATGAGTCCTAGTGTTCAGGACTCATCAAACCTCTCTACTTTGTAGAAATCAGATAACTGTTGGTTCAGAGGATCCAACAGCCAGTCTGTGAAATCTACAATGAAGATGTCGGGACTCCGGATCCTGAGTGGCTGAAGGCTGTGGGCAGAAACAAAGGTAAGTGATCATTTTATAATACTTTACACTCACCTCACATACTTACCACTCCACACTTGCACCCATCACTCACCTCTACATCTCACTTTCAGACCCCTCCAACCCCCGCAGACCTCCTACTTGACTCCTTCACCCCGGCGGGGTTCTCCGAGGTCGGGAAGCCTGCACTTGAAAAGGTAAAATGGGACTAATCCTTTTTTCTGCCTGTTAACTACCTGTTAATCCCTTTCCCGCCTCGAGGAGATGGGACCCGGGTCAGGACAGCTTCCCGCCTCCTGGCAAAAGGGAATGGGGGCGGGTTTGCCAGCCGCCCCCACTTTCTGCAACTTTACCGGCAGTCCCACCTCCATACCCACCTCCTCGGGGCTGGCAAAATCCAGCCCATTGTGTCTATAATGTAGAAAAACATCTCCAGGTGCTTCACAGAGGCATAATAAGACAGAAATTGACACTGAGCCAAAGAAAGAGATATTAGGAGAAGTCAAAGAGGTGGGTTTTAAGGAGGTGCTTAAAGGAGAAAAGGGAGGCAGAGAAGCTATGGGGTTTAGGGAGGGAATTCCACAACGTGGGGCCAATACAGCTGTTTTTTTGTTTTATTCACTTATGGGATCTGGGTGTCGCTGGCAAAGCCAGCATTTATTGCCCATCCCTAATTTCCCTTGAGAAGGTGGTGGTGAGCCGCCTTCTTGAACCGCTGCAGTCCGTGTGATGAAGGTACTCCCACCGTGCTGTTAGGTAGGGAGTTCCAGGA
Organism: Squalus acanthias; assembly: GCA_030390025.1. NCBI lineage: Eukaryota > Metazoa > Chordata > Chondrichthyes > Squaliformes > Squalidae > Squalus > Squalus acanthias. The sequence continues at coordinate 69,164,537 of CM059431.1, forward strand.
TTTTGACTCCGCGACGATGAAGGATCGGCAATATGCTTCTAAGTCAGGATGGTGTGTGACTTGGAGGGGAACTTGGAGGTGGTGGTGTTCCCATGCGCCTGCTGCCCTTGTCCTTCTAGGTGGAAGAGGTCGCGGGTTTGGGAGGTGCTGCCGAAGAAGCCTTGGCGAGTTGCTGCAGTGCATATTGTAGATGGTACACACTGCAGCCACGGTACGCCGATGGTGGAGGGACTAAATGTTTAAGGTGGCGAATGGGGTGCCAATCAAGTGGGCTGCTTTGTCCTGGATGGCGTCGAACTTCTTGAGTGTTGTTGCAGCTGCACTCATCCAGGCAGGTGGAGTGTATTCCATCACACTCGGTACTTGTGCCTGAATACCTAGCCTCTGACCTGCTCTTGTTGCCACAGTATTTATGTGGCTGGTCCAGTTAAGTTTCTGGTCAATGGTGACCCCCCCAGGATGTTGATGGTGGGGGATTCGGTGATGGTAATGCCATTGAATGTCATGGGGAGGTGGTTAGACTCTCGCTTGTTGGAGATGGTCATTGCCTGGCACTTCTGTGGCGCGAATGTTACCTGCCACTTACCAGCCCAAACCTGAACGTCATCCAGGTTTTGTTGTATGCGGGCATGGACTGCTTCATTTTCTGAGGGGTTGTGAATGGCGTTGAACACTGTGCAGTCATCAGCGAACATCCCCATTTCTGACCTTATGTTGGAAGGAAGGTCATTGATGAAGCAGCTGAAGATTGACCTTCAATCACCACAACCATCTTCCTTTGTGCTAGGTATGACTCCAGCCAGTCGAGCATTTTCTCCCTGATTCCCATTGACTTCAGTTTTACTAGGGCCTCTTGATGCCACACTCGGTCAAATGCTGCTTTGATGTCAAGGGCAGTCACTCTCAACTCACCTCTGGAATTCAGCTCCTTTGTCCATGTTTGGACCAAGGCTGTAATGAGGTCAGGAGCCAAGTGGTCTTGGCGGAACCCAAACTGGGCATCAGTGAGCAGGTTATTGGTGAGTAAGTGCCGCTTGATAGCACTGTCGATGACACCTTCCATCACTTTGCTGATGATTGAGAGTAGACTGATGGGGCGGTAATTGGCCGGATTGAATTTGTCCTGCTTTTTGTGGACAGGACACACCTGGGCAGTTTTCCACAGCTGAAGGCAATGCTGCCAGTGGTGGGGCAAAGGGAGGTGGGGATGCACAAGAGACCAGGAATGGTGGGTTATCTAGAATTTGTAGGGCTGAAGATTACAGAAATAGGAAGGTGTGAGGACATGAAAATGTTTAAACACAAGGACGAGAATCTCCTGGGTGCAGCAAATATCAGAAAATCAGCACACAAATGTAAAGGATCCTGCACAATTAGTCTTCCATTAATTTAAATGGAGGGAAATTCAGGCAGGTTCCTTTACAGGTGTGTGCTCTGACCTGCATTGTTTTCTGAAATTCACTGCATTCTAAGCAATCAGATGCGCCTGGGTGCAGAGCCAGGAAAATTTCTCCTTTTTAGCTTGGGCAGAAAAATCCAGGCACCAGTATGTTGCTCCAGACCGTGTATCACACAGCCTAACTGCTTCCAAGTGGACAGATTGTTCCTAAATTGGAGTCAGAGATTTTCTACGCTATCTCCACCACATATACCTTCTACTCTAATGAAGATCAAACTGTAGGCAGCATTGGGAAGGCCTTTCTGGCAACACCATATTGATCGAGACATTTGGATTGTGGCTCTTCTAGCAGTATTGTTTTCTGAACATATCTATGAATAAACAATTTTTTTACATTTTTACCCATAAAAAAGGCTTACACACAAATTACTGTGATGTGGAGATGCCGGTGTTGGACTGGGGTGGACAAATGTGAGAAGTACGGGGACCCTTGGGTCAGAGCGATCATAACATGATCGATTTCTCACTCGAAATGGAGAGCGAAGAAATTGACTCAGAGACTCAGGTCCTGAATTTAAACAAGGGGAATTATGATGCCATTAGACGGGGAACTGAGTAGGTCTGATTGGACAACGTTCCTGGGAGGACTGGAGGTAGATAAACAATGGCAAGCATTTAAAGATAGAATGACAAAATTGCAAAAATTGTTTATACCAATCTGGCATAAAAGGAAATCTAAAAAGGTGACTCAACCGTGGATAACAGGGGAAATTAGAGACAGCATAAAATCCAAAGATAGGGCGTATAAAATAGCCAAAAAACGCGCCAGAGCGGAAGATTGGGAACAGTTTAAGATAGAGCAAAGGAGGGCAAAGGGCTTAATCAAGAAGGGCAAAATAGCTTACGAAAGCAAGCTGGCGGAAAATATAAAAACTAACTCCAAAAGCTTTTATAAGTATATCAAGAGGAAAAGACTGGTGAAAACCAAAGTTGGTCCATTGCAGTCAGATACGGGGGAATATATAATGGGAAATAAGGAAATGGCAGACCAACTAAATGCATACTTTGGGTCAGTCTTTACGAAGGAAGACACAAAAAACCTCCCTGGGATATCGGGAAAAATAGGGACATTGGCAAAGGAGGAACTGACGCAAATCAATATCTCTAAGGATATGGTGTTAAGGAAGCTAAAGGGATTGAAGGCGGACAAATCCCCAGGGCCTGATAACATGCATCCTAGGGTACTGAAGGAGGTGGCCCTAGAGATAGCGGATGCACTAAGCATGATTTTTCAGAATTCATTAGACTCGGGAACAGTGCCCATGGATTGGAGGGTAGCTAACGTTACCCCACTATTCAAAAAGGGGGGGTAGGGAAAAAGCAGGTAATTACAGACCTGTAAGCCTTACATCAGTTGTGGGCAAAATGCTGGAGTCCATCATTAAGGATGAAATAGCCGAGCACTTAGCAAATGGGGACAGGATAGGACAGAGTCAACATGGATTTACAAAGGGTAAATCGTGCTTGACTAATCTATTGGAATTTTTTGAGGGAGTAACTGGTAAAATAGATGGGGGAGAGCCAGTAGATGTGGTGTACCTGGACTTCCAAAAGGCCTTCGATAAGGTCCCACATAAAAGATTAGCATGGAAAATTGAAGCTCATGGGATAAAGGGGAAAGTATTGACGTGGATAGAGAACTGGCTGTCAGATAGAAAACAGAGAGTTGGAATAAACGGCTCATTTTCTGAATGGCAGGCAGTAACAAGTGGGGTACCACAGGGATCTGTCCTGGGTCCCCAGCTGTTCACAATTTATATTAATGACCTGGATCAGGGAGTCGAATGCAGCATTTCCAAATTTGCAGACGACACTAAACTAGGAGGGGGGGTGGGCTCAGAGGAGGAGACCAGGAAGCTCCAGAGCGATTTGGACAGACTGGGTGATTGGGCGGATAAATGGCAGATGCACTATAATGTGGACAAGTGCGAAGTTATCCACCTTGGGTGCAGGAACGGGAGGGCAAATTATTATTTAAATGGCAATAAATTGGGAGAGGGGGAAGTACAGAGAGACCTGGGTGTTCTTGTACACCAGTCACTGAAGGCGAGCATGCAGGTGCAACAGGCGGTCAAGAAGGCAAACGGTATGCTGGCCTTCATAGCAAAAGGGTTGGAATACAGGAACAGGGATACCTTGCTGCAGCTGTACAGGGCACTGGTGAGACCACACCTCGAGTACTGTGTACAGTTTTGGTCGCCTCATCTGAGGAAAGATGTTCTTGCCATGGAGGGGGTGCAGCGGCGATTCACCAGGCTGATACCAGGAATGGCGGGATTGACCTATGAGGAGAGACTATGTAGTTTAGGGATGTACACACTGGAGTTTAGAAGATTGAGAGGGGACCTCATAGAAGTGTATAAAATTCTGACAGGTCTAGACAGATTAGATGCAGAAGGAATGTTTCCCTTGGCGGGTGAGAACAGAACTAGAAACACCAGGTTATAGTCCAACAGTTTTATTTGAAATCACAAGCTTTCGGAGTGCTGCCACTTCACCTGACGAAGGAGCAGCGCTCCGAAAGCTTGTGATTTCAAATAAAACTGTTGGACTATAACCTGGTGTTGTGCGACTTCTCACATTTGTACACAAATTACTATCAGAGATTACATAGTATTTACAGCAGAGAAACAGGCCATTTAGCCTAACAGGTCCATGCCAGTGGTTATGCTCCACACAAGCCTTCTCCCACCCTTCTTCATCTAACCCCATTAACATATCCTTCTATTCCTTTCTCCCTCATGTGTTTATCTAGCTTCCCCTTAAATTCATCTATGCTAGTCACCTCAACTACTCCTTGTGGTGGCGCGTTCCACATTCTAACCATTCTCTGGGTAAAGAAGTTTTTCCTGAATTCCCTATTGGATTTATTAGTGATTAGATTTATCTTATATTTATGGTCCCTAGTTCTGGCCTCCCCGCAAATGGAAACATCTTCTCTATGTCTACCCTATCAAACCCTTTCAATCTTAAAGACCTTTATCAGGTCACCCCTCAGTCTTCTCTTTTCTAGAGAAAAGAGCCCTAGCCTGTTCAATCTTTCCTGATAGCTGTAACCTCTCGGTTCTGTAGGAGAAGTAGATTATTTGACTGCAACACACAGAAAAGCAATGCATCAATAAGCATGAAGATTAATTGCCTAAACACTGGCCAATAGTTTCTAATTGTGATTCATATCTACCATACTAATTTCTTGAGCATGATTTTGGAGACAAGGTGATGCATTTTGATTTTCTGTAATTCTTCGGCTATGTACAATAAAAGCAATGATCAATTCTGCTTCCTTGCTCCCCTGAAAAATAAACTCCCAATATTCATCTGTATCAATGCTATGCCCAGTGTTTTGGTAATAAAACAAGTGGTTGCAGAGCAGATAGGGTTAACTACAGAGAAAGCACAGAGGGACAAATTGACTTCTGCTACAAATAAAACAGGCATATTGATGACAACCCAGTCTGTCAAATTAGCTAAGTATGTGACTGTGCTCCATAGATTAAATTGCTCTGCACATTCATTCTTTTGCAAAGTCCCAATTCAATTGTTTTATGTTGTAATATTGCCAGGTCGTAAATCTCAATCGGATTGATTATATGCAGAGCCTAAACACTAATGCTATCAAAAAAACCTCATTTAACAAAGCAGTAAGCAATTACCCAAAGGACTACAAAAAAATCAAAGTAAATTAAAATTCTACCAGCAGTCTAAGTACTGCAGTTTTCTCTGTTCCAACTTGGTTGTAATTTTTATTAAGAGCTGCCTATTGATAAATAAAATGTTTAATAGGAAAAGGGTTTATGGAATATCCTGAGCTCACCCTGTCCATGAGACCCACCTCCTGCTCCTTCGACCCTATTCCCACTAAACTGCTGACCACCCACGTTCCCTTCCTGGCTCCCATGTTAGCTGATATTGTTAACGGTTCTCTCTCCTCGGGTACTGTCCCCATTGCCTTCAAATCTGCCGTTATCACCCCTCTCCTCAAAAAAAACACTTGACCCCTCCATCCTTGCAAACTACCGCTCCAACTCCAACCTACCTTTCCTTTCCAAAGTCCTTGAACGTGCAGTCGCCTCCCAAATCCGTGCCCATCTTTCCCGGAACACCATGTTTCAATCCCTCCAATCAGGTTTCCACCCCTGTCACAGCTCCGAAACGGCTCTTATCAAAGTCAAAGTCACAAATGGCATCCTATGTAACAAAGGGAAACTATCCCTCCTCCTCCTTCTCGACCTATCTGCAGCCTTTGACATGGTTGACCACATCATCCTCCTCCAACGCATCTCCACCATCGTCCAGCTGGGTGGGACCGCACTTATCTATCTAATCATAGCCAGAGAATCACCTGCAATGGCTTCTCTTCCCGCTCCCACACCGTTACCTCTGGTGTCCCTCAAGGATCTATCCTTGGCCTCCTCCTATTTCTCACCTACATGCTGCCCCTTGGCGACATCATCCAAAAACACAGCGTCAGTTTCCACATGTACTCTGACGACACTCAGCTGTACCTCACCACCACCACCTCTCTTGACCCCTCCACTGTCTCTAAATTGTCAGACTGCTTGTCCGGCATCCAGTGCTGGATGAGCAGAAATTTCCTCCAACTAAATATTGGGAAGACTGAAGCCATCGTCTTCCGTCCCCGCCACAAACTCCGTTTCCTAGCCACCAACTTCATCCCTCTCCCTGGCAACTGTTTGAGGCTGAACCAGACTGTTCACAGCCTTGTTGTCATATTTGACCCTGAGATGAGCTTCCAACCACATATCCGTGCCATCACTAAGACCGCCTATTTACACCTCCGACTCTGCCCCTGCCTCAGCTCATCTGCTGCTGAAACTCTCATCCATGCCTTTGTTACCTCTAGACTTGACTATTCCAACGCACTCCTGGCCGGCTTCCCACATTCTACTCTCCGTAATCTTGAGGTCATCCAAAACTCTGCTATCCATGTCCTAACTCGCACCAAGTCCCGTTCACCCATCATCCCTGTGCTCGCTGACTTACATTGGTTCCCGGTTAAGCAACGTCTAGGTTTTAAAATTCCCATCCTTGTTTTCAAATCCTTCCATGCCCTCGCCCCTCCCTATCTCTGTAATCTCCTCCAGCCCCACAACCCTCTAAGATATCTGCACTCTTCCAATTCTGGCCTCTTTAGCATCCCCGATTTTAATCGCTCCACCATTGGTGGCCATGCCTTCAGCTGCCAAGGCCCTAAGCTTGGGAATTCCCTCCCTAAATCTCTCCGCAACTCTTCCTCTCTTTCCTCCTTTAAGACGCTCCTTAAAACCTACCTCTTGCCATCTGCCCTAATATCTTCTTATGTGGCTCGGTGTCAAATTTTGTTTTATAACGCTTCTGTGAAGTGCTTTGGGATGTTTTATTATGTTAAAGACGCTATACAAGTTGTTGTCATCGTATATTCAGAGCTAAACTTTCCTCCAGGATTTTGCCTGTTGAGGAGAACACCTTGGAGAATGAGACATTGAGGTCTGCTGATGCCAGGCCACAAGTGATGCAGTGCTGAAGGCCATAGAAGACCCAGAGCAAGCTGCACGAGCTGCTGTGCCCCTTCCTCAGAGCTACATCTATGTTTTATTATCTTTTTTTAAATAAACTTTCAATTTTCTTTCAAGTTTTAAGTCTTTTTTTAACTTTAATCTTGTAACCTGGATCTTGGGAACTACTGGGGTTTCCCTTAGGCCTCCCCCTGTTACTCTGCTGTGAGGAGAAAAAGGAGAAGGATCAGGAGGACCAGCACAGAGATGCCGCGTTAAACATGCATAATTGGTTGGCTCCATCCCCTGCCAGCTGGTAGCCGCATTTCCCTGTCTGCAGATCTGGGCAGGGTTACTTCATTGTGACTCTTTGAACATGTTTGAGAAGGCTGCAGATCTCTCAGGAAGTAGTAAATGAGTTGTACGAGCTGTATTCACAGCTAATAAGGGAGACGTTCAACTAACCAATATCTGAGACTGCTGTTTAGTATCATAATCTCCCTTTGGCAACAAACTCAACTCAGCTATTGGCTGACATGTAACTCTCCTCCACAACTACCAACCCTCCCATTTGGAGATTGCTCTCCTACTCCTTCACACAGGCATTCTCTAATGTTGCACATATCCTGTCAGTTGTAAAAACATCTCACTAAAAATAAATCTCAGAACCTTCCTAGGGCTAAAAATTGAGTCGCGCCCCATTTGGGGCGCTAACCTCGCCGGGGCGCTACGTTTAGCGCCCCGAAAAAATTAGCGCCCCCGCGCCGGAACTTGAATGGTTGCGCCCCAAGAGGGAAGCGGGGCGCTACTGGAAGCACCCCACATCCCTCTTGGGGCGCTGCGAGGGAATATCCTGGCTGCGGCACGTCGCACCGCGGTACTGCAGGCCTTCCTCCCCTTCTTAAAGGGGAGGGGCCCTGCGCAGCGCGAACCGGGGCCCAGCTGGGCCCCCAGGGATCGGGAGTGCCGGCAAAAGAGCCCGGCACTCAAGAGAAGTGCCGGGCTCTTGGAGCGCAGCCGGCACTTCACGGTGGGGGAGCTTCACGGGGGCCGGGGACAGCAACGGGGGCAGGTGCTGGCAGGCGGCCAGCAACAAAAATGGCCGCCTGCCACCTCCCCTTTAAATATCGCCGCCCCGGCCGCACGTACGCCCCCTGAACCCGTCGGACATAGCGTCTGGCGGTAAGTCAGGGGGCGCTACCGAAGATCGCGGCTGGAGCGCGAGCGGGGCGCTGCGCACGGCAATGGCGTCATCGCCGGCGGCGCAGCGCCACAGGGCGTTACCGGCTGGCGCCGCCGCTAACCTCCCGCTGAATTTTGCGGGAGGCGTGGGCGGCGCTGCGCCCGGGCGTTAGCTGCTTTGCGCCCCATTAGCGCCCCCTAATGTTTACTGTGCCTCTCATTGGCACCTTCTCATTCCTAGCCTACTACTTCTACAATGGCAGGAAGATCTGAACTGGCTGGTTGATGATTTGCAGCAGGAGCCTTCTGTCTCGCCTTTTGACTTCAACTGAAAAATGTGAACCAGAAGAAGAGAAATACAATAAGAAAACAAAAGAAAGAAGCTGCAATATAGAGATGGCTGGTGGTCCACTCCGTGCTGTGTGAAGAGAACAGATGGGGTGTTATTGGCACACAAGCTCACTTATATAGTTGCGTATTTTAGTGTTATTACATGCAATATTACATTCAATATTATGTGCACAATCAACCTTAATGGACAAGTTAATGTAAAGTATTTTGCAAATCATAGAATATTTAATTATTATGATACATACTAGTAGTCTTGTGCTTCCTTATCAATCTCCAAGAACCTTATAAGCTCTCCCTCCTGAACAAATCAGCAATAGATTCCTCCTATGGAGAGAATTGTTAATGTTGTGAGTTCCACCACCTGTGCCAGATATTGCCCTCCCTTTATTTGCTAGATTTTGCCCAATAAGAAGAGCAATGCAGATTGAGACAGTGATTTGACCCATGGAAATTCATTCCTGAGGTATATTCTTTACCACCGTGGAATGTATAATATAATTTATAGAACATTTGACATTTTTACTGGTTAAATAATATTAGTTGATTGAGAGGTATAAATAGATCTTTATTGCAGTTAAGTCATGATTATTTCTCCTGCCAAGGAATACTAAGCTTTTGGTGTTGCTCTTTGCCAATCACTAGAAGCTGCACGAGAGTAAAGAGGATGACATGCCATCTGACATTTCCTGTCTTCCTGTGTGGAAATAAGAACATAAGAAATAGGAGCAGGAATAGGCCACTTGGCCCCTCGAGCCTGCTCCGCCATTCAATAAGATCATGGCTGATCTTGGGCTCAAAGCCACTTCCCTGCCCGCTCCCCATAACCCTTCACTCCCTTATCTTGCAAAATGCTTGACCTTCCGTCATTGTCTCCTTGTCAACAGTAATGAAAAGCTAATTGATTGGAGAATGTCATGCCAATGTTAGAACACCAGTGTGCTGCATCACTAAACAATCTACCGTTTGAAAAAATGCACTTTGTGTTAAAACGTGTCTCTTGTTATAATGCAACAACTTGCATTTATGTAGCATCTACAATGTAGAAGCAATGTCTCAAGGTGCTTCACAGAGGCGTAATCAGACAAAAATGGATACCGAGACAAAGAAGGCGATATTAAGAGGGGTGCCCAAAAGCTTGATCAAAGAATTGGGTTATAAGGAGGAGTTTAAAGAAGGAGAGGAAGGTTTTAGGGAGGGAATTCCATTGTGTGAGCTTCGGTAGTTGAAGTCACAGCCACCAATGGTGAGGCAAAGGGAGGGGGTGAATAAAAGGCCAGAGTCAGTGGAGTGGAGAGTTCAGGCGGGAGGTTGTGGGGCTGGTGGAGGGGCAAAGCCATGAAGGGATTTAAAAACATTTAAATTTCAGGTGTTGAGCCTATGTAGGTTAGTGAGAACAGGTGTGATGGTGAATAGGATTTGGTGTGGGATAGGATCCGGGCAGCAAAGTTTTGGATCAGCTGACGGTTACAGAGGCTGGAGAATGGGAAGCTGGCCAGGAAAGCATTTTTTATTCGTTCATGGGATGTGGGCGTCACTAGCAAGGCCCGCATTTATTGCCCATCCCTAATTGCCCTCGAGAAGGTGGTGGTGAGCCGCCTTCTTGAACCGTTGCAGTCCGTGTGGTGAAGATACTGCCACAGTGCTGTTAGGGAGGGAGTTCCAGGATTTTGACCCAGCGACGATATACTTCTAAGTCAGGATGGTGTGTGACTTGGTGGGGAACCTGGAGGTGGTGGTGTTCCCATGCACCTGCTGCCCTTGTCCTTCTAGGTGGAAGAGGTCGCGGGTTTGGGAGGTGCTGCCGAAGAAACCTTGGTGAGTTGCTGCAGTGCATCTTGTAGATGGTACACACTGTAGCCACGGTACGCCGGTGGGTGGAGGGAGTGAATGTTTGAGGTGGTAATTGGGGTGCCAATCATGCGGGATGCTTTGTCTTGGATGGTGTCAAGCTTCTTGAATGTTGTTGGAGCTGCACTCATCCAGGCAAGTGGAGAGTATTCCATCACACACCTTACTTGTGCCTTGTAGATGGTAGAAAGGCTTTGGGGAGTCAGGAAGTGAGACACTCGCCGCAGAATACCTAGCCTCTGACCTGCTCTTGTTGCCACAGTATTTATGTGGCTGGTCCAATGTAACGGTAAAGGAGCAGAAATGCTCCATCTATGATCGGATAGTTAAGAGTGGAACCTAGCGAGGGGAATGGCACAGAGCTGGACAACAGAAGAAAGACGTTTGAGGAGGATCGTGTGGTCGACTGCGTCAAAGGCTGCAGAGAGGTTGAAGAGGAATAATGCACCATAGTCACAGAGAATGTCATTAGTGACTTTGGTTAGGGCCCTTTCAGTGCTGTGTCAGAAATGGAAACCTGATTTGAGAGATTCAAACAGGGAATGGTGGAGAAAAAAGGCACAGATTTGACAAGTGACAACACGATCAAGAACTTTGGAGAGGAAAGGGAGGTTGGAGATGGTGTGGTGGTTTGTAAGGATAAAGGGGTCAAGGGTAGGTCTTTTCAGGAGTGGGATAATGATGGCAGTTTTAAAATTGTGAGAGACAGTACCTGAGAAGAGGGAACCATTTACAACGTAATGTAGACTGCAAATTATTACTTTTGTAAAGATAAAGAAATATAGGATTTCCAAATAACGAAAAAAGGACAATTATTCAATAGGATTACTATAGTTCAGCTAAACTTTCAATGTTGTTATGTTTAATAATAAAGTGTTGTTAGTGTCATTGAAGTGACATACTACTTTTATAATGTTTAGACTCCCACAGAGATGTCAGACACTTCTTCAGTAACAGAGCATTTCCTTGAAGAAGAAGAAGAACGAGCCCAAGTGTTGGCGAAGCTGCTTACTTCCCACATTGATGAACTGCAGACTGATTCAAAGCATACAGTTAAGATGTATGCTGGAGCTAAAGTTGATATGCCTGATACTGCAGCTTTATGGTGTCAATGCACTTGTCAAGAAATCTGAAACAGTGTGGATCTCTTGAGATTTGTATATGTAGTACATAGTAAATTAATTGACTTGCGACATTCGTGACTAACACAGTAATTGAGCGTGTGCATGTCTGCAACTAAAAAATTGTACACATGTTTTTACAAAATCTATCATTTAAGTTGTTCAAAACTTCTGAAAGTGAACTTTAGGTGAATAATGTTAATGTTTTGGTACAATACTTTATGAAAAGTATATTCTGTTAATTTAGAACCAATTTTACATTTGTTTATTTACACTGTCCTTCTTTCATTGTCATTCTTGAGTTAGGGAAACAATCCTATTGGGGAAATCACAAGGAATGAATGTATCATTAAGACATTTTTGTACCACACACACATGCCTCGTATATCTAACATTAATTCAGTCTATATATGTATATATCAAACGTCTTGTGCCTTCATCCAGCTCCTGTTGTTTAATATTTAATTACTGTAACTCATGTTTTTTCTGTCATGGGGACGATCGTATTTCCATCACATGCTTTTTTGTTGTTTTTCTATTGTATTTTCTTATGCTTTGAGTCCTACATTACTTGCTTCTCAAGTTAGGCGATGCTGTAACTCATGTTTCATCCCCACCTCCTTGCTGCCTTTTCGTTTTCTTTGCTTTCTCACTACCCCCTTTCCTTCTTACCACCCTCACTACTCCTACTCATTGCCATTACTCCCACTACCTGTTCTCCATTGAACTATCTGCTCAACCCCTGAACCTCCCCTCCCACTTGCTCTTCTCTCACTCATCTTACCCGTAATCCGCCTTCCACTCTACACACTCCAAGGAGGGATGGCAAAAGGCCAGAGGCCCTTCAACCTTAACCTATATCCCTCTTTCTCTCCCCTTCCTAACCCCCACCCCTCTGTCTGTTTCCCTAAAAAAAGTGTGTTTTCAGAATTCAGCATTTTAAAAAGAATGAAATTGGAATAAGATACTCTGGATCACTGAATCAATGTTCAGGACCATATATCCGCATCAATCTGAAGAGGCTGATCTCGTCAGAAATCGCAAGGTCACCTAATTTCCATAATGCTGGTGAGACAAGGGCATGAATCCCACCAGCAGGAGGCTAGATATGCTGGGGATGGATGGAGAATTTGGGAAGGGGGCGGAGCAAGGGCACAACACTGTTAAAGGGGTCAGCATGCTTTTGCAAGAGGGAATGAAGTGGCTGCTGAAACTGAAGGAAAAAGGTGAGCATCAAACTTCTCAGAGGTTGATGTCAATGTGCTGCTGCCCAAATTAGAGAACAGAGGAATACCATTGTTGGAGTTCCAGGCAAGAAACCATCATATGTAGCATGTGGAAGAAGGTGGCTGTGGCTGTAAGTGGGACCTCCATAACCCCACAAACCCTTAGCAGTATCACATGTTTTATGACCTCACTAGGCTAGTAAAAGTGTTGTCAGATGAACAGCTAGCTGAATCAAAGAGAAGCAAATGGACAATCCCTGGCACAATAATCAAGGAATGTTCTTTGGTGTGTCATATGGTACCATGTCCCTTGTCCCAGAAACACTTAGCAGCACTCATGTCAGTTGTCTCACATCCTATAATGCACACTAGCTAGTTTTAAATTACCCACCACTGGTACCATCCATTCCACAAATCCTAATACAATGTGACTGCAGGATCTGGAAACTGCATCAGTCAATCAATACAATTCCTCCTGCAGAATCCCAGAATCGGGCAGGGTGTATAATAGATGACCGATCTGATACCACCTGTGCCAAAGTTGAAAGTTACCTTGTAACCTTTACCTGAATAACGCTTTTGAAATTTGTCCTTCAGCTTTTTTCAAGTGATTAAGCAGAAACTGCTCAAAGTGAAAGAAAAACATTTCAACAGTACTACTGACTTAACGGTACAGAAGCATCTGGGAAATTATATACACGGCATATGGTCAGACTGCATCATCCAAATTCAGCTCACAAAGTAATAGCTCTTGGTAAAAATATCAAGTCCAAGCCTAGGCTTTTGGGAGAATTTTTGAAGTATAAATTTTAATGAAGGCATTAAAAGACAAAAGATAATTCAGGAGATAAATGTCATCAAGTTATTGTGAAATGTGTAACTTTTGATTTTGTTTAAACGCTTATTTTGGACATTAATAATATCAGTTACTGAGAAAAATAGCAGTTGAAACAATTTCAGAAAGCATTTTGAGCAAATTATGGGAACAAGATAAAAAAAATCTCAATAACCAGGTTTTGCAATTAAAATATGACAAGTTTATATGGGTGATTTCCATTGGAAATGATGACATAACAATTTATAATGGAAATAATGTCACAGAAATGTATGACATAAAGAGTGACAACGTGAACCACAGTTTTGTTGACAGGAACTGCATACAAATGTAAGATTTGTAAGATATAGATTTACATACTTTGTATACACATTACGTGATATATTTTAATTTACTGTTACATCTTTTACATAACTCCCATTCCTTTTTATTCAGAAATGTTTACAGTTATGTAAAATCTTCCCATATACAATGTCATGAAATATTTCAATTATATTAATTTTTATATATAATTTATCTACATTTAATCCATTTACAATCATTTTAGTTTAGCCAATATTCCCTTTATTACTTACAACAGCTAAAATATACTGCCCTAATAATGCATGTCCACAGATCCCTGAAGGTAACAGGACAGGTAGATAAAATAGTTAAGAAGGCATACAGGATACTTTCCTTTATTAGCCGAGGCATAGAATATAAGAGGAGAGAGGTTATGCTTGAACAGTATAAGACACTAGTTAGGCCACAGCTAGAGTACTGAGTACAATTCTGGTCACCACATTACAGGAAAGATGTGATTGCACTAGAGAGGGTACAGAGGAGATTTATGAGGATGTTGCCAGGACTGGAGAATATTAGCTATGAGTAAAGATTGGATAGGCTGGGGTTGTTTTCTTTGGAACACAGGAGGCTGAGGGGAGACTTAATTGAGGTGTATAACATTATGAGGGGCCTAGATAGAGTGGATAGGAAGGACCTATTTCCCTTAGCAGGGAGGTCAATAGCCAGGGGGCATAAATTTAAAGCAATTGGTAGAAGGATTAGAGGGGAGTTGAGGAGAACCTTTTTCACCCAGAGGGTGGTGTGGGTATGGAACTCACTGCCTAAAATGGTGGTAGAGGCAGAAACCCTCATCACATTTAAAAAGTACTTGGATATGCACTTAAAGTGCTGCAACTGCAGGGCTACGGTCCAAGAGCTGGAAAGCTTTTTTTTAATTCGTTCCGGGGATGTGGGCGTCGCTGGCAAGTCCAGCATTTATTGCCCATCCCTAATTTCCCTTGAGAAGGTGATGGTGAGCCACCTTCTTGAACCGCTGCAGTCTGTGTAGTGAAGGTACTCCCATAGTACTGTTAGGGAAGGAGTTCCAGGATTTTGACCCAGCGACGATGAAGGAACGGCGATATATTTCCAAGACAGGATGGTGTGTGACTTGGAGGGGAACTTGTAGGTAATGCCCCTGCTGCCCTTGTCCTTCTAGGTGGTAGAGGTCGCGGGTTTGGGAGGTGCTGCCAAAGAAACCTTGGCGAGTAGCTGTAGTGTATCTTGTAGATGGTACACACTGCAGCCACGGTGCGCCGGTGGTGGAGGGTGTGAATGTTTAAGGTGGTGGTAGGGGTGCCAATCAAGCGGGCTGCTTTGTCCTGGATGATGTCGAACTTTGAGTGTTATTGGAGCTGCACGCATCCAGGCAAGGGGAGAGTATTCCCCATCACACTCCTGACTTGTGCCTTGTAGATGGTGGAAAGGCTTTCGGGAGTCAGGAGGTGAGACACTCGCCATAGAATACCCAGCCTCTGACCTGCTCTTGTTGCCAAAGTATTTATGTGGCTGGACCAGTTAAGTTTCTGGTCAATGGCAATGCCCCAGGATGTTGATGGTGGAGGATTCGGCGATGGTAATGCCGTTGAATATCAAGGGGTGGTGGCTAGACTCTCGCTTGTTGGAGATGGTCATTGCCTGGCACTTGTGTGGCGCGAATGTTACTTGCCACCTATCAGTCCAAGCCTGAATGTCGTCCAGGTCTTGCTGCAGGAGGCATGGACTGCTTCATTAGCTGAGGAGTTGCAAATGGAACTGAACATTGTGCAATCATCAGCAAACATCCCCACTTCTGACCTTATGATGGAGGGAAGGTCATTGATGAAGCAGCTGAAGATGGTTGACCCTGGGATACTGCCCTGAGGAATTCCTGCAGCGATGTCCTGGGGCTGAGATGATTGACCTCCAACAACCACAACCATCTTCCTTTGTGCCAGGTATGACTCCAGCCAGTGGAGAGTTTTCCCTGATTCCCATTGACTTCAACTTTACTAGGGCTCCTTGATGCCACACTCGGTCAAATGCTGCCTTGATATCGAGGGCAGTCACTCTCACCTCACCACTGCAATTCAGCTCTTTTGTCTATGTTTGGACCAAGGCTGTATTGAAGTTTGTAGCCAAGTGGTCCTGGCGGAGCCCAAACTGAATATCAGATTGGATTTGTGCTGCTTTTTGTGGACAGGACATACCTGGGCAGTTTTCCACATTGTTGGGTAGATGCCAGTGTTGTAGCTGTACTGGGACAGCTTGGCTAGAGGCATAGCTAGTTCTGGAGCACAAGTCTTCAGCACGATAGCCAGGATGTTGTCAGGGCCCACAGCCTTTGCTGTATCCAGTGCGCTCAGCTGTTTCTTGATATCACATGGAGTGAATCGACTTGGCTGAAGACTGGCTTCTGTGATGGTAGGGACCTCAGGAGGAGGCCGATATGGATCATCCACTCAGCACTTCTGGCTGAAGATGATTGTAATCGCTTCAGCCTTGTCTTTTGCACTCGCGTGCTGGGCTCCGCCATCATTGAGGATGGGGATATTCATGGAGCCTCCTCCTCCAGTTAGTTGTTTAATTGTCCACCACCATTCATGACTGGGTATGGCAGGACTGCAGAGCTTTGATCTGATCTGTTGATTATGGGATTGCTTAGCTATGTCTGTAGCATGCTGCTTCTGCTGTTTAGCATGCATGTAGTCCCGTGTTGCAGGCTCCCCAGGTTGGCACCTCATTTTTAGGTACGCCTGGTGCTGCTCCTGGCATTCTCTTCTGCACTCCTCATTGAACCAGAATTGGTTCCCTGGCTTGATGGTAATGGTAGAGTGAAGGATATGCCGGGCCATGAGTTTACGGATTGTGGTGAAATACAATTCTGCTGCTGCTGATGGCCCACAGCCGCCTCATGGATGCCCAGTTTTGAGCTGCTAGATCTGTTCTGAATCTATCCCATTTAGCACGGTGGTAGTGCCACACAGCATGATGGATGGTGTCCTCAGTGCAAAGACGGGACTTCATCTCCACAATGACTGTGCGGTGGTCACTGCTACCAATGCTGTCATGGACAGATGCATCTGCGACAGGTAGATTGGTGAGGATGAGGTCAAGTAAGTTTGTCCCTCGTGTTGGTTCTCTCACTACCTGCTGCAGGCCCAGTCTGGCAGCTATGTCCTTCAGGTGGTGCTACTGAGCCACTCTTGGTGATAGACATTGAAGTCCCCCACCCAGAGTACATTCTGTGCCCTTGCTACCCTCAGTGCTTCTTCCAAGTGGTGTTCAACATGGAGGATTCATCGGCTGAGGGAGGGTGGTTGGTGGTAATCAGCAGAAGGTTTCCGTGCCCATGCTTTACCTGAAGCTATGAGACTTCATGGGGTCCGGAGTCAATGTTGAGGACTCCCAAGGCCACTCCCTCCCGACTGTATACCACTGTGCCGCCACCTCTGGTGGGTCTGTCTTGCCTGTGGGACAGGACATACCCAGGGATGGTGATGCTGGAGTCTGGGACATTGACTGAAAGGTATGATTCTGTGAATATGACTATGTCAGGCTGTTGCAGGAATAGTCTGTGGGACAGCTCTCCCAATTTTGGCACACAAGTCCCCAAATGTTAGTGAGGAGAACTTTGCAGGGTCGACTGGGCTGGGTGTGTCGTTGTCATGTCCGAAGCCGATGCCTAGGTCAATGCCAGGTGGTCTGTCCGGTTTTATTCCTGTAAGTGGGATTAGGCTGGATAATTCTTTTTCAGCCGGCACAGACATGATGGCCATGATTTTGCCAGCGCTCAGAGGGCGGGTTCGGAGGCGGGTCAGCTGTTAAATTTGAAATAATTGATGGCAGGTTGGGAACCTGCCTCCATGTAAGTTTCAAAAGTGTCGGGTCTGCGATTTCAGAACAGACCCAACACCAAGTGGCAGGGGAGGCATTTAAGATAGTTAAATGCTTGTTAACTACTATTTTGCCAGCCTATTTCTATTTTACCACTTTTTTAATGAGGTTCACGTCATTCGGAGATCATGTCAAGTATGTAGGTTGGGTTCTCTATGTCTCCCCATTGCTGTGAATAGGTGACAGTTGCAAAAGTGGTATGAAAGCTACCATGTCACAGCTGGTCACTTTCCAATGTCAGAAGCTTGAGTCTTCAGGACTTGGAAGACACTTTTGAACTGTATGCAGTTTGGAAGTGTTTGGAGTAAACTCTCTATCCACTGTCACCTCCTTGGAGCAAGCTCTCTCACCATTGACAGATTGCTTCTGTCATCTCAACTTCAGCTGCCATCTATTCCAGCAACATCGGTGCCCTTGAAAAAATCTCACCTTGGTCCTCTGAATCCCTCCATGATAAGCCCCAACACCAACATCACCAGGTACACCAGCATCACAAACAACAACACCAACCTTCTCCGCAATCACCTGATGCTGCACAGGGCATCATCATCCAACCACATTGCTGCCCGGGAGGCCAGTGATGGCATCACCATGGCCAGATTTACTTCACTTGATGCTGTACACCCTGGCTGCCACATGATGCGCCAGGTTAACACCACCCCACACCAGCACCATACGACATTCCTACAATGAACAAGCCGTTCCTTTCACACTCATCACCATTGCGGGGGAAACCTTCATGTCTCACAATTCACTGCAACTCACTAAGACACTTCCAAAGGTGAACACAGATCTGTACAATAAGGCAAAGTGTTGAAAATAAAGATTTCAATGTTTGACAACACATTAATGTTACATTTACATGAACATTGCATAAGACACCCAAGTGCCCACCCTTGTGTTTTGTTAGTTGGAATGATTGGACTAGGGTGAGTGTGAGGGGTGGCTAGTGAGGTGGTAAAGTGATAATGTAGATAGAGAGGGATGGGTGGAGGTGCAAGATAAGTTGGTGTAAGGATGTGCAGGAGTAGGGTAGGAAAGGCAGAGTTATGAGGATGAGACTGGGGAATTAAGAATGGGGAAATGGCAGAGACACTGAACAAATATTTTGCATCTGTCTTCACTGTAGAAGACACTAACAACATCCCAATAATCGACAATCAAGGGGCCACAGGGAGTGGGGAACTAAAGACAATCACTATCACTAAGGAAATAGTACTTGGTAAAATAATGGGACTAAAAGATGACAAGTCCCCTGGACCAGATGGCCTGCATCCCAGGGTCTTAAAAGAAGTGGATGCATTGATTGCAATATACCAAAATTCCCTGGACTCCGGAGCGGTCCCAGCAGATTGGAAAACTGCAAATGTAACACCCTTATTTAAGAAAGGAGGAAGACAGAAAGCAGGAAACTATAGACCAGTTAGCCTAACATCTGTCGTTGGGAAAATGCTGGAGTCCTTCATTAAGGAAGCAGTCGCAGGGCATTTAGAAAAACATACTGCAGTCAAACAGAGTCAGCATGGTTTTAGGAAATGGAAATCATGTTTAACAAATTTGCTGGAGTTCTTTGAGGATGTAACAAGCAGGGTGGACAAGGGTGAGCCAGTGGATGTGGTGTATTTGGATTTCCAGAAGGCATTCGATAAGGTGCCACATAAAAGGTTACTGCAGAAGATAAGAGCTCACAGAGTTGGGAGTAATATATTAGCATGGATAGAGAATTGGCTAACTAACAGAAAGAAGAGAGTCGGGATAAATGGATAATTTTCCGGTTGGCAAACGGTAACTAGTGGGGTGCCACAAGGATTGGTGCTGGGACCCCAACTATTTACAATCTACATTAATGACTTGGATGAAGGGACCGAGTGTAATGTAGCCAAGTTTGCGGATGATACAAAGATAGGTGGGAAAGCAAGTTGTGCAGAGGACTCGAATCTGCAAAGGGATACAGACAGGCTAGGTGAATGGGCAAACATTTGGCAGATGGAGTATAATGTGGGAAAGCGCGAGGTTATCCACTTTGGCAGGAAAAATAAAAAAGTAAACTATTATTTAAATGGAGAGAGATTATAAAATGCTACAGTTCAGAAGGACCTGGGGGTCCTTGTGTATGAAACACAAAAAGTTAGCATGCAGGTACAGCAAGTAATCAAAAGGGCAAATGGAATGTTGGCCTTTATTTCAAGGGGGTTGGAGTATAAAAGCAGGGAAGTCCTGCTACAACTGTACAAGGTATGAGTGAGACCACACCTTGAGTACTGCGTACAGTTTTGGTCTCCTTATTTAAGGAAGGATATACTTGCATTGGAGGCAGTTCAGAGACGATTCACTAGGTTAATTCCAGAGATGAGGGGTTTGACTTATGAGGAAAGGTTGAGTAGGCTGGGCCTATACTCATTGGAATTTAGAAGAATGAGAGGTGATCTTATTGAAACATATAAGATACTGAGGGGCCTCGACAGGCTAGATGCAGAGAGGATGTTTCCCCTCATGGGGAAATCTAGAACTTGGGGGCACAGTCTCAGAATAAAGGGTCGCCCTTTTAGAACTGAGATGAGGAGGAACTTCTTCTCTCAGAAGTTCGTAAATTTGTGGAATTCTCTGCCCCAGAGAGCTGTGGAGGCTGGGTCATTAAATACATTTAAAGTGGAGATAGACAAATTTTTGCAAGATAAGGGAGTGAAGGGTTATGGGGAGCAGGCTGGGAAGTGGCTTTCAGCCCAAGATCAGCCATGATCTTATTGAATGGCGGAGCAGGCTCGAGGGGCCAAGTGGCCTATTCCTGCTCCTATTTCTTATGTTCTTATAATGAGTGGCACAGCAGGATGAGGTTGAGTGTGGCTTTGCAGTAACATCTCATGATCTACTGAGGTCATTGAAAGGTTTGCGCCACTGCAGCCAGGTACTCCTAACGTCATCCCTGCTTGTGTCCTCATGTGCAATGTGCAACCAGGCTGCGTTGGAGTCCTGGGGAGGTCTCTTCCATCCATGGAAGGGGAGAGAACCTCCCCGCATGCTGTGACTCCGTAAGCATATGGAGGGAGTCATGGGAGAGCCTGGGTGCAGCCGTGCACCTTTGTGCAGTGCTTGTCAGTGTTTGCAGCACCTCAATGCTGCGGAACACTGGCAGCACAACTGTCAAAATGACTGCGGCCATGGTCCCTTTAAGGAAACCGGCTGATGGCTCGTCATCAAATTATGTCATCAGACCCGCTTCCTTTTAATTGGCTGGGAACCCCGCAGGGCAGACTTAATAATCCCTATTAACGGAAAATCCTTTTGACAGAGCAGCTGCAGCCGGGAGCGGGACCGGAACCCGCCAACCAGCACTCCTGCCACAAACCCGCCTCCGCTGGGAAAATCCAGCCTGATGCGCCAAATGGCCAACTTCTGTGCTGTAAATTTCTATGATTCTATATATACATTGTGGATCTGTTGTGGTATTGCCCATAGGAAATTGGAGGATCTGTTTGATAAAGAGATGATTATATGTTGTAATGAAGAATGCATTCATAGAATTATAAGGCGCAGGAGGCGGCCATTCAGCCCATTGTGTCTGTGCTGGCCAAAAAAGAACTATCCAGCCTAATCCCACTATCCAGATCTTGGTCCACAGCCCTGTAGATTATGGCACTTCAAGTGCATATCCAAGTAAATGTGATGAGGGTTTCTGCCTCTACCACACTTTCAGGCAGTGAGTTCCAGACCCACCCCCCCCCCCCCCCCTACCCTCTGGGTGAAAAAGTTTTCCTCAACTCCCCTCTAATCTTTCTACCAATTACTTTAAATCTATGCTCATTGGTTATTGACTTCTCTGCTAAGGGAAATAGGTCCTTCTTATGCACTCTATCTAGGCCCCTCATAATTTTATACACCTCAATTAAGTCTCCCCTCAGCCTCCTCTGTTCTAAAGAAAACAACCGCAGCCTATCCAATCTTTCCTCATAGCTAGAATTCTCCAGTCCTGGCAACATCCTTGTAAATCTCCTCTGTACCCTCTCTCGTGCAATCACATCCTTCCTGTAATGTGACCAGAACTGTATGCAGTACTCCAGCTGTGGCCTAACGAGTGTTTTATACTGTTCAAGCATAACCTCCCTGCTCTTATATTCTACGCCTCAGCTAATAAAGGAAGGTATCCCATATGTCTTCTTAACACCTTATCTACCTGTCCTGCTACCTTCAGCGATCTGTGGACATGCACTCCAAGGTCCCTCTGTTCCTCTACACTTCTCAGTATCCTACTGAGTATCCTAAGATATGAAAATCTTATATTTACATTTAGCACATATATACATATATAAAATGCTATGTATTTTACATCAATTACTTTTTCACTTTTCTCTGAGAAAATGTGTGCATTTTTGATACATGTAAACTGATCCCCTATGGCGTTGCTTATGGTGAGTCAGAGGATATGCTGTTCAGCCCATCCATGATCATTGCTCAGTGTGCATCAGCATGAAAATTAAATTTACAGTACTAAAAGCATGTTTAAGTACACTGAGCTGAAAACGGGCTATTAATTTGCTAAGGCACTTAAAGATATACTTGTATAGTATTATCAGTTTAAGCATACGCAGTGTCCCAGTGGTAGATTTCATTATGCAAGTTTAAAAAAAGACTAAAAGCTTGTTTAAAAGCACAGGTTAATGCTACATATTTCTATAGTATAATCACTACGTGTTGGTGAGAAGTTGATTGTGTTTGCCAGTTCAGTGCTGGGAAATCGGATGGGCTGGGGCCTGAATTAATTAATGGCCCTGAATTTGTGGTCGGAGGCGTACCTCCGAAGTACGCCGCCAACCCACAAAACATCTACGAACTTACCTCCTGGCTCCAAAGCTATGGAGAGTTCATGTCCTGGGCCTCCAGGCGTACATCTGCTTAAAGGCCCAGGGACACAGGCGGTTCGGAAGCATCCCTGGGATCACGTGGGTCCGGTACTCCAATGAGAAAGAAGCGTTCCATTGCAGTCATTTCTGAACAGAATCCCCTAAAGACATGCAATGGAATCCCCAAATAATTAAACAATTTAGACAACTCTAATAAATATAAATATTTTGATTTTCAAACTTAATTAAACGTCCTTTCATTACACCAAATAAAATTTTGAAAAATAATTTTAAACATTTTAATCCAGGCCAATATTTGCATATACTAATTTTAAGTGTTTGTGCATCTTTAAAAAAAAAAATTAATTTAAGATTTATAATAACCTTTATGCTGGTGTAGGGCCTGCTTTTACCAGGCATAAGGCTTTTGTGGGCAATTGCTGGGCAGTAGTTGGGCAAATAACCTAACTCTGTGCCAGCGAAAGTAATTTTCCAGTCGGTTCGTATGATCTGCCCAGGCGTACCTGGACAGATCACAAGTTCCGGGTTTTCGTGCTTGCGCAGCGCATGCAGAAACCCGGAACATGCGGGGCCTTTCTGAAGGATTACGACGGCGAACTCTGAGCACATGCCGTCAAAGACACCATAAACTCTGGCCTAATGAATTAACAGATATTAATAAATTAATATAGCAGCGTGCACCAGTGAATTAATAATTGCAAACAGCAGCAGGTGCCAGTGGGGATTGGGTAGACCAAGATAGATACAGCTCAGGACTTTTCAGGCAGCTGGGTTCATTAAAGTGCTGTAGCAAGTGCAAGCACTGATTTCCCCCCACTCACCTATAGCTGGCACCAGCTCCCTCCCAGTGCAATGTGTCCCTGGGATCATCTTCCCAATACTACCAAATCCTGGAACTCCTCGGTATCTTCCCTCAATGTTCTAAAACATGTGATGTCACTTTCCAATGTTTTCAGACCCTGAGAGGTTTATCCAGTCTAACTGGATCCCTGCTCCTCTCCCAGAGCTCCAGACCCTGGAACCCTCCCAAGTGCTCCCACATCCTAGGCCCATCCCTCCCCCAGTGCTGCCACAACCTAGGACCCACCCAGTATTGCCAGACCCCAGAAATCATCCAGAAAACCAAACCCCACATTCCAACATTTTCCTCCCAATATCTAGGTAAATGATAGCCAGACCCAGGGATTGCAACAAAGAACCTATACTATGGACTCCAGCTACAGGAATGTATCACATTCTACCACGTGACTCTCCTTTCCTTGAAAAGCAGACTGAATATACATTCTCAGAACAAGACTCCTGCTGTAAACCAACAAATGGTTGATTTAAATAAAACAAGTAAATGGACAGGATACAGTGCATCACAGTGACTCATATACTTCACTATTCTCCATGATATTTATAATACACACCACTCACTTTCTTTCTCTATGTTGACTTTAAAACAAGCTTATTTATGCTATGAAATATGTTGTAATATCAAATTGGCCTAGCGACTTTGCTGACCAGAACTTTTCTACCGGTGAAAAGCAGGCAGTCCAATCAAGCCCTACATTCACTCTAAGGTAAGCAGAATCCCCACAGCAATTCAATCCAAACCCCTTTGATGTTGAAAGAATTAAAACCCAATTACAAAATGCTGCATTTCCCTTTTCCCTTATTAAATGTATAGCCAATCTTTGACAATGACATATGATGCATACCATGCAATGTGGTCATTTAACCCACAACCTATCCTCCAACTCGTCATGTGCAATGCCACAGGAAGTCTGCAAATATTTTAAACACACCAAACATCACACTTCCTGATGCAAATTTTTGTATCACACTTAATACTGGAGCCAGCATGTCGGCAATCTCAATTGACCTCCTCACTAACAAAGCCAGGGTTACATGTAGCAAGCTCCCATTTGGACGTGAGCACATAATTTAGGCTGACACTTCAGTGCAGTACTAAAGGAGTGTTGCATTTTCATTTTGGGGTTAAAGTGGGTGTTCCCGATTGGAAAATTGGGTGGAGTTCATTATGCCAGATCTCAGCCAAATTTGCCTCCATTGCGATTGTCCAATTGGGTTTTGTGGCTGTGTGTATGCAAATTACTTCATAATACTATGATTATGTTATACACCTTACCACCCATTTCATGCTGTTTCCTTGACCCACCCATATAAACTAAGCTTTGCTTGGTGCTGAATACAGAAATTAGTTTAAAGAGACTAGTACTGAGATTGCAACATTGTCAGACCATTATTGAAGCTCTTTTCCACCCATTTTGTTACTGATGTTTTTAAAGAGCCTTGCGACTATTATGGTGGTGCTGCTGCAATAATGCCAGTGGGTCTTCCCCTATATCTCAGCTCGTTGGAGGAAGGAAGGGAGGAACAACAGTGATATCAGACAGCACCAGAGGCGATCAGCATATATCTGCCGGTACACATATCACCACTTGTCTGAGAAGCAGTGTCTATGAAGGTTTCCAACCACCTGGGAACCTGTCACAGATTTATACCACATGCTGCAAGCAAAGGTGCACCTAAACTCCACTGTAGGTATAACGTGCCAGTGGCTGTAAAAATTACAACCGCAGTCAATGTTTATGCATTGGGGCCATTTCAAGGTGTCACTGGGGACATTGCAAATATCAGCCAATCAGCAGTGCATGTAAAAATAAAGAAACTACAAATTCTGGAGATCAGGAACAGAAAATGCTGGAAATACATAGCAGGCCAGTCAGCATCCAAGGTGATAAAAACAGTTTGAATTTTTGAGCAAAACCCATCTTCATAACTCAGCAGTGCAGACATTCTTTGCGGAGCATCACCGTTCATCTCCTTCCCCATGGAGAATGGACAGAAGCAGGAAAACGCTATGCAATTTTACAGAGTGGCAGGATTCCCAAAAATGCACGAGGGTATTAATTTGCACCAGTGTGTTCTTATATGCTCCAATACACATAGCCACTAACTACATGAATTACAAAGGATTCCACTCTCAATGCTCAGCTCACTAACAATCAGCACTGCATAATGCAAATAAATGTTGCTTTTCCCAGCAGCTGTAATGTGCCTTCGTTTGATTGCAGTCCATGGTTCCCATCAATATTTGACTATGAAAAGCAGGGTAACTCCTGAAAAATGAAATCGATCCTCTGCAGCTATGGATTATTGACACTTCTGTAGTTTCCCAGGACACCAGCTGTATTAAAAAATAATGAAATGCGTACCTCCCTGGAGTTACCAAGCACAGCGTTGGAAGACTGAAAAAAATCTTCAGCTGCTTGGATCAATCTGGTTAGGTCCTGAAATACAGCCCAACAAACTTTCTAGAACTATTGCTGCATGCTGCACAACTTTGCCTTAAAAAAATCATCATGGAAGAAGCAGAGGAGAAAGGCTCCAGACACTGCAAGGGGAGAGGAGCTGGAGCAAAGTGAATAGTCAGTAAACAGGACCCTTTAGTGGCACTTCGAGAAATTTGTGCAGCTCTCATACAGGTGATCATCTCCTAACTTGAAAATCTGCCCACTGCATAAATAGTTCTGTCTGCATCTTCACCATACATTCTTCACTTTTGTCTTCCCTTTTCAACACAACATGTTAAAGGTGTCAGCCTTAGTTCAGTGGTGGAACTTTTGCCACCAAGTCAGAAGGTCATGGGTTCGAGCCCCATTCCAGAGACTTGAGCACACAATCTAGGCTGGCACTTCAGTGCAGTACTGAGGGAGTGTTAGACTGTTGGAGGTACTGTCTTTCTGATGAAAAGTTAAACCAAGGACCCTCTCCAATGGCCATAAAAGATCCTACGGCACTTCTCTAGGATGATCAGCCATGATCGTATTGAATGGTGGAGCAGGCTCGACGGGCCGAATGGCCTACTCCTGCTCCTAGTTTCTATGTTTCTATGTTTCTCAAAGAGCAGTGGAGTTCTTCCGTTAAACCAGCCAACATTTATCCCTCAACCAACACCTAATTATCTGGTCATTTATTTCATTGCTGTTTGTGGGAGCTTGTTGTGTCCTGTTTCCTAGATTACAACAGCGACTACACTTAAAAAGTACTTCATTGGTTGTGAAGCGCCTTGGGATGTCCTGAGGTTGTGAAAAGTGCAAGATAAATGCAAGTTCTTTCTCTTTCTTGTTAATCCAGTACCATAACTACAATACTATAATGCCCTATACTGTAAAAATAATCAAGGTGAGAAAGGACTACCATTGCAGCCTATATGTTAGTGTTACCTGGAAGGTTAAAAAAGTTCATCTTATGGTAGATGGAGAACCTTTGAATGAATTTCTTTGGTTGGACATTTTTAATGTGATAAAGGAAAAATTAACATTAAGGATGTGCTACAGACTGCCATCTCAAAACATAGGAACATAGGAACAGGAGTAGCCCCTCGAGCCTGTTCTGCCACCCAATGAGATCATGGTTGATCTGCGACCTAACACCAGCTTAGGCCCATATCCCTCAATACCTTTCTCTCTTCTCTTCGGCAGTCCCTCAGAACCGAGGATGACTTGTTTCCACACTAAAAATTAGTTCTCAGGTGACTGATGAGTCCAATGTGGGACCTACAGACTCTGTCACAGGTGGGGCAGACGGTGGTTGAAGGGGCGGGTGGGTGGGGTGCTTGGGTTGATGTGCGCTCCTTCCGTTGTTTGCGCTTGGCTTCTGCTTGCTCCCGGCGAAGACACTGGAGGTGTTCGGTGCCTTCCCAGATGCTTCTCCTTCACTTTGTGCGGTCTTAGGCCAGGGATTCCCAGGTGTCGGTGGGGATGTTGCACTTTTTCAAGGAGGCTTTGAGGGTGTCCTTGAAGTGTTTCCTCTGCCCACCTGGGGCTCTCTTGCCGTGTCGGAGCTCCGAGTAGAGCGCTAGGGATCAAGGGATATGGGGAGAAAGCAGGGACAGGGTACTGAATTTGAATGATCAGCCATGATCTCATTAAATGGCGGAGCAGGCTCGAGGGGTCGAATGGCCTACTCCTGCTCCTATCTTCTATGCTTCTATGCTTGTTTTGGGAGTCTCGTATCGGGCATGCGGACGATGTGGCCCGTCCATCGGAGCTGATCGAGCGTGGTCAAAGCTTCAATGCTGGGGATTTTGGCCTGAGCAAGAACACTGACATTGGTGCGCCTATCCTGCCAATGGATTTGCAGGATCTTGCGGAGGCAGCGTTGGTGGTACCTCTCCAGTGCTTTGAGGTGCCTGCTGTACATGGTCTATGTCTCTGAAGCATGCAGGAGGGCGGATATCACTGCTGCTCTGTAGACCATGAGCTTGGTGCCGGGTTTGAGGTCCTGGTCTTCAACACTCTCTTCCTCAGGCGACCGAAGGCTGCACTGGCACACTGAAGATGGTGTTGGACTTCATCATCGACGTCTGCCCTTGTTGACAGTAGGCTCCCGAGGTATGGAAAGTGGTCCACGTTGTCCAAGGCCTCATCATGGATTTTGATAATCGGGGAGCAGTACTGTGTGGCGGGGGCAGGTTGGTAGAGGACCTTTGTCTTACGGATGTTTAGTGTAAGGCCTATGCTCTCGTACGCTTCGGTGAAGGTGTTGACGATGGTTTGGAGTTCGACCTCAGAGTGTGCGCAGACGCAAGCGTCGTCTGCATACTGTAATTCGACGACAGCGGATGGGACGACCTTGGATCTGGACTGGAGGCGACAGAGGTTGAACAGTTTCCTGTTTGTTCTGTAGATTAGCTCCACTCCAGTGGGGAGCTTACTGAGGGTGAGATGGAGCATTGCAGCCAGGAAGATCGAGAAGAGCGTTGATGCGATGACATAGCCTTGCTTGACCCCGGTCCATACGTGAATTGGGTCTGTGGTGGATCCATTGGTCAGGATCACAGCTTGCATGTCATCGTGAAGCTGGCGGAGGATGGTGACAAACTTTTGAGGGCAGCCGAATTTGAGGAGGACACTCCATAATCCCTCATGGTTGATGGTGTCGAAGGCCTTTGTGAGGTCAAAGGCGGCCATGTACAGCGGTTGGTGCTGTTCCCTGCATTTCTCGTGTAGTTGACGCGCGGTGAAGATCATGTCTATTGTGCCCCTTAGTGGGCGAAATCCGCATTGCGACTCTGGGAGGAGCTCTTCAGCCACTGGGAGAAGGCGATTGAGGAGAATTCTTGCGATGACTTTCCCTGTGGCAGACAGCAGGGAAACTCCTCTGTAATTACTGCAATCGGACTTGTCACCTTTTTTGAAGATGGTCACAATTACAGCATCTCTGAGATCCCCTGGCATGCTCTCCTCCTTCCAAATAAGAGAAATGAGTTCATGTATTCGCACCAATAGTGCTTCTCCGCCATGTTTTAGCGCCTCGGCGGGGATTCCATCTGCTCCTGAGGCCTTGTTGTTCTTCAGTTGTCGGATGGCCTCTTCAACCTCATGCCAGGCTGGGGTTGTGCTGAGGTGGTGATGGGTAGCATGCTGCAGGATGGAGTTGAGGACACTCGCATCGAAGACGGAGTCTCGGTTAAGGAGATCTTCGAAGTGCTCCTTCCAGCGGGCACTGACTGCCTCTCTGTCCTTGATGAGTACCTCTCCGTTCTTGGCCCGCAGTGGGATAGGACCTCAATACCTTTGGTTAACAAAAATCTATCAAACTCAGATTTAAAATTAACAATTGATCTAGCATCCATTGCTGTTTGCAGAAAAGAGTTCCAAACTTCTACCACCCTTTGTGTGTAGAAGTGTTTCTTAATTTCACTACTGAAAGGTCTGGCTCTAATTTTTAGACTGTGCCCCCTAGTCCAACCAGCAGAAATAGTTTCTCTCTATCTACCCTATCTGTTCCCCTTAATAGCTTGAAAACTTCGATCAGATCACCCCTTAACCTTCTAAACTCTAGGGAATACAACCCTAATTTGTGTAATCTTGTCTCGTAATTTAACCCTTGGAGTCCGAATATCATTCTGGTAAACCTACACTGCACTCCCTCCAAGGCCAATATATCCTTCCTAAGGTGTGGTGCCCAGAACAGCTCACAGCACTCCAGGTGTGGTCTAACCAGGTTTTTTTTTATATAGCTGCAGCATAACTTCTACCCCCTTGTATTCTAGTCCTCTAGAATGAAGGCCAGCAGTCCATTAGCCTTTTTTATTATTTTCTGTACCTGTTCATGACATTTTAATGATCTCTTTGGACCTCCACTGTTTTTAGCTTTTCACCATTTAGAAAGTACCCTGTTCTATCCATTTTAGGTCCAAAGTGGATGACCTCACATTTGCCTACATTGAAATCCATTTGTCACAGTTTTGCCCATTCACTTAATCTATCAATATCCCGTTGTAATTTTATGCTTTCATCTACACTGCCTACAATGCCGCCTATCTTTGCGTCATCGGCAAATTTGGATATGTCATCTATGTCATCATCTAGTCGTTAATAAATACTGTGAATAGTTAAGGCCCCAACACAGATCCCTGCGGGACACCACTAGTCACATCCTGCCGATTAGAGTACCTGCCCATTATCCCTACTGCCTGTCTCCTTCCGCTCAGCCAATTTCCTAACCAGGTCAATAATTTGCCTTCAATTACTTGGGCTTCAACCTTAGTTAACAGTCTCTTATGCAGGACTTTATCAAAGGCCTTCTGGAAGTCCATATAAATAACATCCATAGACATTCCCCTGTCCACTACTTTAGTCACCTCCTCAAAAAATTCAGTCAGGTTTGATAAACATGACCTACCTTTCACAAATCCATGCTGGCTCTCTCTGATCAGCTGAAAATTTTCAAGGTGTTCAGTCACCCTATCCTCAATTATAGACTTTAGTAATTTCCCGACAACAGATGTTAGGCTAACTGGTCTATTATTCCCTGGTTTCCCTCTCTCGCCATTCTTAAATAGCAGAGTGACATGCACAATTTTCCAATCTAAAAGAACGGTTCCTGAATCGAGAGAACTTTGGAAGATTATAGTTAGGGCATCTGCAATGTTCTCACCTACTTCCTTTAAAACCCTGGGATGGAAACCATCTAGTCCTGGGGATTTGCCACTCTTTAGTGCCATTATTTTCTTCATTACTGCTATTTTGCTTATTTTATTGAGTCCCTGATTCAATATTAGTTTCCTTGGAATTTCTGGCATGCTATCCTCTTCCTCTAGTGTAAATACCGAGGCAAAGCAATTATTCAACATGTCTGCCATTTCCTTATTATCATTGACAATATTACCAAGAAGGACGATAGTTTAATCTATGAAAAGGTAAGTTGGGCATGTGATTTTATACATCGGCTTGGTAATGGTAAGCAACCCAGATAACATATAGGGAATAACAGTCATGGTATCTCAGGGGTGATTGTGACTATAGAATGACAAGTTCAGCATGACCTGGTATTCAGCAATATCAGAGATACAACCAACAGGTATATATAAATTTAAACAGGCTAACTTCGGGGAATGAGAGAAAAGCTTAATCAAATTCATCAGGGATTTGAAAAAGACATTTTGATATAGGAGTGCCTTAGGTCTGTCTTAGTTATTCTCTTGGGGGCTGGTGACTCCCGTAGGCAGTCCCCATGACTTACATTTGGGAGTGTGCCTATACCGCCCAATATCTAATCATGCAATAGCATAACCCAGGGACGTAACAATAGTAACCCCTTGTGATCTGAACTGGATAGTATGTCTTTCACAAGTGCCTTCATGTGCCATCCTCCAATCTTTCACTGCAGACTGAAAACAGTTGAGACGAGACGAGTTATGAATTGTTAAGCAGCTTTATTTTACATACAGCAAGTGACAATTATAATCAGAACTCACCGACCCTGAATTTCTTCCTTTTGTGGCCAGCAATTTCCTGGTAGCTGGTCCCACTCCGCTTGTTCGACTTACAAAGCACTGCAAATGCCATTGCGTAACTAGTGACTGACACATCTGAGAGTCATGTTTGTTTGGGGCAAAATGTGGCAATATTATCAATAGCAAATGCACTGGACGGCCATTGGGTATGCACTTACCGGCACTGCTATAACTGTGTAAGCGGGGAAAGGGGGGGAATAGTTCTCTCACAAGATCATCCACTCCCACTGCTGGATTGGGGAAGGAAGTACACAGTTGCAAGCTGCAAGAGTGAAGCTCTACTATTCTCCTGGGTTGCTAGCAGCAGTGCCCGGGAGATTCATCCTCCATTCCAGGAGACAATCAGGGAGGGTTGGTAACACTAGGTCCAGATCACAATGGTGTTTCATAGAAACATAGAAGATAGGAGCAGGAGTAGGCCATTCGGCCCCTCGAGCCTGTTCCGCCATTTGGCTCCTTGAGCCTGTTCCGCCTTTTAACGAGATCATGGCTGATCATCCAAATTCAGTACCCTGTCCCTGCTTTCTCCCCATATCCCTTGATCCCTTTAGCCTTAAGAAATATATCTAACTCCTTCTTGAATATATTTAATGAATTGGCCTCAACTGCCTTCTGCGATAGAGAATTCCACAGGTTCACCACTCTCTGGGTGAAGAAATTCCTCCTCATCGCAGTCCTAAATGTGACCCCATCCTTCCTGCATCTAGTCTGTCTAGTCCTGTTAGAATTTTATAAGTTTCAATGAGATCCCCTCTCATTCTTCTAAACTCTAGCGAATATAAGCTTAATCGACCCAATCTCTCTTCATACGTCATTCCTGCCATCCCAGGTATCAGTCTGGTGAATCTTCGCTGCACTCCCTCCATGGCAAGAACATCCTTCCTCAGATAAGGCGACCAAAACTGCACATAATACTCAAGGTGTGGTCTCACCAAGGCTCTGTACAAATGCAGCAAGACATCCTTGCTCCTGTACTCAAACCCTCTCGCTACGAAGGCCAACATACCATTTGCCTTCTTAACCGCCTGCTGCACCTGTATGCTTACCTTCAGCGACTGGTGCACAAGGACACCCAGGTCTCGTTGCACTTCCGCTTTTCCCAATCTATTGCCGTTCAGATAATAATCTGCCTTCCTGTTTTTGCCACCAAAGTGGATAACCTTGCATTTATCCACATTATACTGCATCTGCCATGCATCTGCCCAATCACCCAACCTGTCCAAATCATACTGGAGTTTCTGTGCATCCTCCTCACAGCACACACGCCCACCCAGCTTTGTGTCATCTGCAAACTTGGAGATATTACATCTAGTTCCCTCGACTAGATTATTAATATATATTGTGAATAACTGGGGTCCTAGCACCGATCCCTGTGGTACCCCACTAGTCACTGCCTGCCATTCGGAAAAAGACCCGTTTATTCCAACTCTTTGCTTCCTGTCTGCCAACCAGTTCTCTATCCAAGTCAGTACCTTACCCCCAATCCCATGTGCTTTAACTTTGCACGCTAATCTCTTATGCGGGACCTTTTCGAAAGCCTTCTGAAAGTCCAAATACACCACATCCACTGGTTCTCCCTTATCTATTCTACCAGTTACATCCTCAAAAAATTCCAGTAGATTAGTCAAGCATAATTTACCTTTTGTAAATCCATGTTGACTTTGTCCGATCCTGTCACTGTTTTCCAAGTGCTCTGCTATTACATCTTTTATAATGGACTCTAGCATTTTCCCCACTACCGTTTTCTCTCTACCACCTTTTTTAAATAGTGGGGTTACATTAGCTACCCTCCAATCCATGGGAACTGTTCCAGAGTCTATAGAATTTTGGAAGATGACCAGCAATGCATCTACTATTTCTAGGGCCACTTCCTTAAGTACCCTAGGATGTAGATTATCAGGCCCTGGGGATGTATCGGCCTTCAATCCCGTCAATTTCCCTAACACCATTTCCCTACAAATACTGATTTCATTCAGTTCCTCCCTCTCATTAGACCCAATGTTCCCCGACATCTCTGGGAGGTTATTTGTGTCCTCCTTTGTGAAGACAGAACCAAAGTATGCATTTAATTGGTCTGCCATTTCTTTGTTCCCCATTATAAATTCCCCTGATTCTGACTGCAAGGGACCTACGCTTGACTTCACCAATCTTTTTCTCTTCACATATCTATAGAAGCTTTTACAGTCAGTTTTTATGTTCCCTGCAAGCTTACTCTCATACTCTATTGTCCCCCTCTTAATTAATCCCTTTGTCCTCCTTTGCTGAATCCTAAACTGCTCCCAATCCTCAGGTTTGCTGCTTTTTCTGGCCAATTTATATGTCCTCTCCTTGGATCTTATGCTATCCCTAATTTTCCTTGTTAGCCACGGTTGAGTCACCTTTTTTGTTTTATTTTTATGCCAAACAGGGATGAACAAATTCTGTAGTTCATCCATGCGATCTTTAAATGTTTGCCATTGCCTATCCACCGTCCACCATTTCATTGTTGTGCTCTCATGTCCCACTATCGTGCTAACAGATACAAAGCAATGGAAATCAACTTTGGTAAAAAAAAAGACAACCGGACCACTTAAGGGAGCAATTGACACGACTAAAGCAGGTACTTGTGACAAACCCAAATTCAGAACATGCATCTTATCAAATGCCTTCTGAAAATCCATCTATATAACATTTCCTTTACCTTTACACTATGATTTCCTCAAAAAATAATAAAAATTTGAACTGGGATGTAACATTTGCCATCCTTCAATTGCTTGGCAAAATTTCCATTTCCAAAGATTTTTGGAAAACTATGTTGAATGTTTCCACAATCTCCTCCAGTGTGGTGGGATACATACCGTCTGAGCCTGGTGACTACTCTGAATCCGGTTAGGTTATTTTTACAATAGTTTTGTTTTGAATTTTTATCTCCAGTTCTGGCCCTTCCACATCGTCCCCAGGTACTCCTACAGTTTCACTTACCCTTCCTCTAAAAATTGATACAAAGCACTTATTATGCATCCCTACCAGTCCTTCACCCTCCAATACAAGATTCCCGCTTCATCGTTAAGTAGTTCCATCCTTGCTTTGCCTGTCCTGTACTTGTATGTTTAAAATAACCCTATTTCCTTTTTATGTTGATTGTCAGTCTTTTTAATGTTTTCTAATAACCTTCCTAATGTTCCTATAAGCTCCCCTTCTTTATATTTCTAATTTTTCTTCTGTTTTAGCCCTCTTATATTTATGTTTTTGAAAAATATTATTTTTGCTCTAATTCCTATTTATCTATTGAAACCTAGCCCTTTAGTTGAAATGTATTCAGCCTGCATTTTATTCATCTCATGTTTCAATATCTCCTACTGCTTGTCTGCTGTTTGATCTTCCATTTTTTCCAACGTTTAATCTGGACTAGGTCCTCTTTCATCGAACTGAAGTTAGCTCATTTCCAGTCCAACACTTTAACTTCAACTTTTCTTTATCTATTTTCCATGTGAAATATTTCCCAAGTACTCTCCCACCTTCACGTTGCTTCATGGGGGGGAGGATCCAGGTGAGCGGGAATTTAAAAAGTCAATGAGAAAGCAATAGAGCAGGATAGAGATGGGGGAAATAATAACCAGAGTGTGACAGGAAGGGACAGAATGTTTAAAAATAAGAGTGCAACAGAAAATGGGGCCAAAACAAGGAGAAATGGTAAAAAGACAATGTTAAAAGCTCTACATCTGAATGCACGCAGCATTCGTAACAAGATAGATGAGTTGACGGCACAAATAGATACAAATGGGTATGATCTGATCGCCATTACAGTGACGTGGTTGGGAACTGAATATTCCAGGGTATTTGACAATTCAGAAGGATAGACAGAAAGGAAAGGGAGGTGGGGTGGCTTTGTTGGTAAAGGATGGGATCAGTGCAGTGGTGAGAAGTGATATTGGCTCAGAAGATCAAGATGTAGAATCGGTTTGGGTGGAGATAAAAAAATAATAAAGGGAAAAAGTCTCTGGTGGGTGTAGTCTACAGGCCCCCGAACAGTAGCAATACTGTTGGACAGAGTATAAATCAACAAATAATGGAGGCCTGTAAAAAAGGTACGGTAATAATCATGGGTGATTTTAATCTCCATATTGATTGGACAAATCAAATTGACCATGGTAACATTGAGGAGTTCATAGAGTGCATCCGGGATGGTTTCCTAGAACAGTATGTAATGGAACCAACCAGGGAGCAAGCTATCTTGGATCTGGTACTATGTAATGAGACAGAATTAATAAATGATCTCATAGTAAAGGATCCTCTCGGAAAAAGTGATCATAGCATGGTTGAATTTCAAATTCAGTTGGAGGGCGAGAAAGTTGTATCTCAAACCAGTGTCCTGATCTTAAACAAAGGCAATTAAAGTGGCATGAGGGCAGAACTGGCTAAAGTGGACTGGAAAAATAAATTAAAGGGTAAGACAGTTGAAATGCAGTGGCGGACATTTAAGGAGATATTTCATAACTCTCAACAAAAATATATTCCAGTGAGAAAGAAAGATTTTAAGAGAAGGGAGCACCATCTGTGGCTAACTAAGGAAGTAAAGGATGGTATCAAATTGAAAACAAAGACATACAATGTTGCCAAGATTGGTGGGAGACCAGAGGATTGGGAAATTTTTAAAAACCAGCAAAGGATGACTAAAAAAAATAAAGAGAGAGAAGATGAATTATGAGAGTAAACTGGCAAGAAACATTAAAACAGATAGTAAGAGCTTCTACAGGTATATAAAAAGGAAGAGGGTAGCTAAAGTAAACGTTGGTCCCTCAGAGGACGAGACTGGTGTATTAATAATGGGGAACGGGGCAATGGCAGAGACTCTGAACAAATATTTTGCATCTGTCTTCACTGTAGAAGACACTAACAACATCCCAATAATGGATAATCAAGGGGCCACAGGGATGGGGGGGAACTAAAGGCAATCATTATCACTAAGGAAATAGTACTTGGTAAAATAATGGGACTAAAAGATGACAAGTCCCCTGGACCAGATGGCCTGCATCCCAGGGTCTTAAAAGAAGTGACTGCAGAGATAGTGGATGCATTGGTTGTAATATACCAAAATTCCCTGGACTCTGGAGAGGTCCCAGCGGATTGGAAAACCGCAAATGTAACACCCCTATTTAAGAAAGGAGGGAGACAGAAAGCGGGAAACTATAGACCAGTTAGCCTAACATCTGTCGTTGGGAAAATGCTGGAATCCTTCATTAAGGAAGCAGTAGCAGGGCATTTGGAAAATCATAATGCAGTCAAGCAGAGTCAGCATGGTTTTATGAAAGGGAAATCATGTTTAACAAACTTGCTGGAGTTCTTTGAGAAGGTAACGAGCAGGGTGGACAAAGGTGAACCAGTGGATGTGGTGTATTTGGATTTCCAGAAGGCATTCGATAAGGTGCCACATAAAAGGTTACTGCATAAGATAAGAGCTCACGGAATTGGGGGCAATATATTAGCATGGATAGAGAATTGGATAACTAACAGAAAGCAGAGTCGGGATAAATGGGTCATTTTCCGGTTGGAAAACGGTAACTAGTGGGGTGCCACAGGGATTGGTGCTGGGGCCTCAACTATTTACAATCTACATTAATGACTTGGATGAAGGGACCAAGTGTAATGTAGTCAAGTTTGCGGATGATACAAAGATGGGTGGGAAAGCAAGTTGTGCAGAGGACTCAAAAAACCTGCAAAGGGATATAGACAGGCTAAGTGAGTGGGCAAACATTTGGCAGATGGAGTATAATGTGGGAAAGTGCGAGGTTATACACTTTGGCAGGAAAAATAAAAAAGCAAATTATTATTTAAATGGAGAGAGATTACAAAATGCCAGTTCAGAGGGACCTGGGGGTCCTTGTGCATGAAACACAAAAAGTTAGCATGCAGGTACAGAAAGTAATCAAAAAGGCAAATGGAATGTTGGCCTTTATTTCAAAGGGGTTGGAGTATAAAAGCAGGGAAGTCCTGCTACAACTGTACAAGGTATTGGTGAGACCACACCTTGAGTACTGCGTACAGTTTTGGTCTCCTTATTTAAGGAAGGATATACTTGCATTGGAGGCAGTTCAGAGACGATTCACTCGGTTAATTCCAGAGATGAGGGGGTTGACTTATGAGGAAAGGTCGAGTAGGCTGGGCCTATACTCATTGGAATTTAGAAGAATGAGAGGTGATCTTATTGAAACATATAGGGGGAAAAATTCAGTATCGCCCCGTTTGGGGCGCAATTATCGGCTGTGCGCAAAGCTTAGCGCCTGGCACTAATTATCGCCTCCGACTGCAAACTTGGCTTTTATCGCCCCAGGAGGTGATTGGAGCGCTAAATCAGGCGCTACTCACCTGTCTTAAGGCGCAAAGGCCGAGGAGCGAGGCGCTACCTCAGAGCACTGGCGAAGCTCATGTGATGTCAGTCAGCAATGGAACACAGACACAATGGCGCCGGCCAGTTTTTAAAGGGGAGGGTTGATCTTGCACTCCATCCACATCCTGCTCATTGCAGCCTTGAATCTCGGCCTGGAGAGACCTGTACATCAAATCTGCTGGAAAGAACAATGGAGAGAACCAGGGAAAGAGCTCAGAGTGCAGCCCCCACAATCTCTTCTAAATAGATGCAAGGAAGGGCAAATCAAAATGAACCTGCAAAGTGCTGCTCAGTACCCAAAACTCCTTCACACAGCGTTGCATCTCTCCAGAAGTCTCTCTCTCTCTCTCTCAGAATGCGTGGTGCAAAAATGTCACCAACAAAAAAAGGCAGGAAGCGTTCGCCTTTAAATAGCGCTCCCCCAGTCCCTTCCTGACTGCAAAACGCTCCCCTCAACCTGTCGTTGTTAGCGGCAGGTGGTAAGGCAGGGGGCGCCACTCAATATCCGCTCCGGGGCGTTGCGCACTCGACTGACGTCACGATCTGCCGGTGCAGGAGATCGTGGCGGTAGTGTTTAGCGCCGCCGCAAAATGTCTGGTCAATTTCACGAGAGGCGCAGATATTGCCGCTGCCCGGGCGCTAGTTGCTTTGCCCCCCATTAACACCCTCTTAAGGCGCTAACGGGAGGCGCAAACTAACTGAATTTTCCCCCATAAGATACTGAGGGGACAAGACAAGGTGGATGCAGAGAGGATGTTTCCCCTCGTGGGGAAATCTAGAATGCGGGGGCACAGTTTTAGAATAAAGGGTCGCCATTTTAGAACTGAGATGAGGAGGAGAATTTCTTCTCTCAGAGGGTCGTAAATCTGTGGAATTCTCTGCCCCAGAGAGCTGTCATTAAATACATTTAAGGTGGAGATACAGATTTTTGCAAGATAAGTGAGTGAAGGGTTATGGGGAGCGGGCGGGGAAGTGGCTTTGAGCCCAAGATCAGCCATTATCTTATTGAATGGCGGAGCAGGCTCGAGGGGCCAAGTGGCCTATTCCTGCTCCTATTTCTTATGTTTACTTGTCCAATTTCATTATCCAGAACTAAACCTAATACTTCATTCTTTCTTGTTTCACATGCAACATGCCGATTAAGGAAATAGTTCCTGGATGCTTTCTACAACTTCTCCCCATTTTGACTTCAAAAGCTTGTTATATCCCAGTCTGCCTTAGGATAGTTAAAATCCTCCATCATTAGAACTCTGTTACTACTGTAAACTTCTTTAAATTATCTACAAATCTAATTGTTGATTTATTTCTCTCTATTCGATGGTCTATAATATAGTACTTCCAATATAGTGACATAAATAAGATGGGTAAAATGACTCAGGTCAAATAAATTTGATGAGATGGTTGGTATTTGCTCTAGTGTACTAAAAGAGACAAGAGTTAAGATTTGTGAGATTGAGTGGACAATACATGGAAAAGACTTCTAGAAGGAAGGTCCTGGAAAGAAAAACCCGGGGATCATTTAGGCAACAGTTTGATGCTGTGATTGGGGGAGGGGGAGGGCCCCACCTGTAGGTTCTTTGTGGATTAATAAACTAGAATGGGCTAATTGGTCTTCTTCACCCATATCTTGTGAGATGGTTCTTTTAAGGGGAGTTGGAAGTACATATTTAGAAGCCTCTATGTAAGCTGGTGTTATGCAATACAATAACAATTCCATTAAATTGCTCTCATACTTCACGTACATATCAAAATCTGAAGAGAATGTTCAAAGTATAAACATTCTAAACAAACCTCATATCCAACAATATTAATTAGCACTTCTGCTGCATCAGGGTTAAATCACAAAGGAATATGGTGCATCATTGAACACATTTTTACCTCTTTACCTAATTATATTCCAATTAAGTTTTAGTGAATGGCATAAACAGAAAGCATTATGAAGGCCCAAAGGATATGACATATGTTAATACAACAACTGTAACTCATCAGGTGTGCCTCACTCATGAGATATAATCATGCCCCCAGGTCTTTACAATGTATCCTCTATTTACTTGACTAATTTGTTCTATAGACAATACGAGTGAAGAAAACGAGTTCTGTCCATTGAAACAGAAAGATAAACAGTGCATGCACACATACATGCAGGAGTTCAACAGTTGGGGGGCTTCCCAAGCTTGCTCAATGTGTCTACAAATTATTTAAAAATGCCTAGGTCTGCTGTGGTGGTAGTTCATGAGCATACAACCAGATGGTAGGGAAGTAAAGGATGGGAGGAATGCGATAGTAAACTCTGCAGGCCACACGAACTAAGTAAAGGTTTCAAATTGTATGTTTGAAACCCCCTAGCTCCAATATGCAATTGAATCCAGTTCTATACAAGCAACAGTAATGTAGTCTCTCTATAGCTTTAGGTGTCATTATAAACTACAAGATTTGTGACTTTTATCAGCCAGAGAGTGATGGAATTGTATGATTGCTCTGCTGGGCCATCAAAAACAGCAGGAAGATTTCCTATATTCCTAAAAGAACGTGTTTCAGATTTCATTGTGTGAAATGCTTTGAGATGTTGAGCTGTTTCAGTGTGATTAGGTGGCACGTGAATACAAATATTTGAGTCTAACATGTCAACAACGATTTTCAATGGCAGTGAGGCTTTCTTGAAGCAGAAAATAGTTGGTAGAATGCATTTTCCATTTCTATCAGATAAGGTTTCCCTTTAGAAAGTTAACATTCATTTTCAAGAACAGAACCACGATGTGGGCAAGACACAAGCATGTAGCATTAGTGGGCATTTGCAAGATAGCTGTAGTGGAACCCTCAAACATTACGTGGATTTGGATGCAGATAGGGTTAAGAAGTTTGGCAGGATTATGTAATTGCCATTTGGTCCTAAACAAACAGCTCTTCCTTCCTATGACATACTTCTTTAGAAAGAAAGAACTTGCATTTATATAGCTCCTTTCATGACCTCAGGACATCTCAAAGCGCTTCAGGAAAATAACTACGCAATATGTACAGAATAATAAAAAAGCACTAGATACCACTTTAAACATAATATTACGTAGTCTTCGAATTAATTTATCCTTCACATACTTTATTTTCCACCCTCCCCAGATCTTGGTATGAGAATCGGTCCTTGTGTACAGTATTTCAGTAACACGATATTCTACCTGTATATCATACAACAATCCAAGGAAGGCTGAGCTCTCCTCAGCACATGCAGCTCATATCTTCACGACTGGGTGCTCAATGTAGCTCCTGATGGAATCAGCCCTACAAAAAACTTAAATGAAGACTTACAATAAGGACACAATTGTGGTAAAAATGCCTCCCATTGAAAATTTGTCATCTCATTTGAACTGCTGGATAATTTGAGTGCGAGTTCCCAATGAAATTGGGGTGAATGAAGACAATAAGCAGTTTGAAAGCTAGCTATAAGTACAAGACCCTTTCCATTGAGGAAAAATATATGGGACAAGAGTTTTTGCCTTGGACGCAATCGGCGATCCTGGTGCAAATTGCGCTAGCTTTGAGAAGTGTTTTTCTCCCCTCAAGTTTCCGCTCACACTCACTGAACACAAAATCTGCGATGAACCAGCGCAATCAGCAGCATTTTAGAACGTAATTTAAAAAAGATTTGCATTCAAAAATATTCCTTGATATATTTAAGAGTGGTAACCTGGTGCAGTTTGATCAAGAGTTGAAAATGGGTTTATCACAAAAAATAAGCATTTTTAATCAGTGTCTAGTCGACCACCTGTGAGTAATATGATTTTAAATAACTCCTCGAAGGCCCACAAAAGGGTGCAATTAGCAGAATCTCGCAATGGTGAATAATTCGATCTGGGGGCACGGCCAGTTTTGTGGGTGGGGCTGGCTTCTAACGTAATACTTTTTAAACTAGCGCAAAAGATCGTGGAAACCCAATTTGTGCTGAACGTAATTTGCGCTTGAAATTCCTCGCTCTTGCACTGGTTTGGCTGATTTTGGGCGAATTGCGCTGAAAAAAAACAGCGCAACCTACCAGAAACTCCTGCCAAAGATCTTCAAATACGTGGACCAATTCTCTGGAGAAATAAAATGGTGACAAAAAAATGCAACAGCCCACCACTCTCTGCCCCTACTTGAAAAACAAAGAGAACCACCGCTGATTACTAGTATTATTTTTCCAGCTAAAGGAAGAGGATATGCATCTCAACTTGTACCAGTGTCGAATCAACTTTGCTGAGTTGGTTCAAGCAGGCCAGAGCAAGTTACTTTCCTGGACTATCCACCCTCATCTTCCTGGAAAAAGCAAATTAAGCCACTGAACAATTTGGAATTGACCTCGTTTCTGCATCATGGATCAGTCACTTGAAAAACCGCCACACAACCCAGTGTTTGAAGAGGTGACATATATGGTGGATGGGGAAAAGCAGTGGATGTGGGGTATATGGACTTTCAGAAAGCTCTTAACAAGGTACCACACAGGAGCCTATTGGGGTAGATGTTTTCAGTCCCCGCCACAAACTCCGTTCGCTAGCCACTGACTCCATCCCTCTCCCTAACATCTGTCTGAGGCTGAACCACACTGTTCGCAACCTTGGTGTCATATTTGACCCTGAAATGAGCTTCCGACCACATATCTGCAGCATAACTAAGACCGC
Source organism: Squalus acanthias (assembly GCA_030390025.1). NCBI lineage: Eukaryota > Metazoa > Chordata > Chondrichthyes > Squaliformes > Squalidae > Squalus > Squalus acanthias. The sequence continues at coordinate 69,206,941 of CM059431.1, forward strand.
CTATTTCCATCTCCGTAACATCGCCCATCTCCACCCTTGCCTCAGCTCATCCGCTGCTGAAACCCTCATCTATGCCTTTGTTACCTCTAGACTTGACTATTTCAACCCACTCCTGGCTGGCCTCCCACATTCCACCCTACGTAAACTTGAGGTCATCCAAAACTCGGCTGCCCATGTCCTAACTCGCACCAAGTCCCGTTTGCCCATCACCCCTGTGCTCGCTGACCTACACTGGCTCCCGGTTAAGCAGCACCTCGTTTTCAAAATTCTCATCCTTGTTTTCAAATCCCTCCATGGCCTCTTCCCTTCCTATCTCCTTCAGCAGCAGCCCTCCCCCAGCTGCCCGCCCCGCACCCCCACCAGTATTTCCAGATTCTTCGGTTTTATTGTAAGTGGTATAGAACATAAATGTCAAGTTGTAATGGTAAATCTATATAAAACCTTAGTAAGACCACAAGTTGGGAGTGCTGTGTGCAGTAAAATGTAAATACACAGCTAAAAATATCACTGCCCTTCCTCTCTAATTCCAAGATATTCAGGGAGCCGTGTGGAAGGCAGGTTTTTTCCAGCCTCACAACTTTATAGGATATAGGTCTATTACCTACAGGAATTGAAATCTGAGAGGTCAATTTGGTTGGGGGGGGGGGGGGGGGGGGGGGGAGAATACCCCTGCCGCCAACCAGGGTTCCATGTACCCCGTTCTTTCTGTAAAAGCATCACCAGGACAAAATAATTGATTATTTACTGAAGTATCTGACCATTGATGAAGGTAGATTCAGAGCCATGTGGTACAGGTGAAAGAATGAAGTGCTTATTATGCGATTACTTCAAGCATTTCTGGTAGCCAATGGCATCATCTGGCTGCCCACAGCACCACAACAAGTCTAAAGCAGTTTTGGTACACATTAAAGCAAGAGATTTCTTCAGCACATTCCTTGACACTGCAAAATACATATTTGAAAAAAAATTATGAACAGTTTCATTTTATTCTAAAAATAAACATTTACAATTTATATTCATTGCATTTTAAGTGATATGTTTCCAAAACAAGAATGGATTGTCCTTTGGCAAGAGTGGTGAAATTCATAGTAGAATTTTGTTTAAAACAATACTACTATACAGACAATGCAACAAAATGGCCTCATTGACAATTATTTTGAATTAAAGTGTTAGTTAGCTTACACTCAATTTCTTCTGCACAAGATACAGGAAATGTTTCCAAATCCTCTTCAGGGGCAAAAAACACTGTCCAGTGAAAGTTTCAAAGGCACATACGAGAGAAATGAGCGTATATATACTGTACCATTAGGTAACAATATTCTTTAATTACACGTCAAGACCAATAAGCATGGAACGGTAATTGGGCAGAAAGATGTTTGCAGAATCCTGGTTGGATTTACTCCATTTTAAATCCATTGCAGCCAAGATGAAATTTCTTCAGAAAAAGCTTTGTAATTTATCTCATGCAATAGTTGGTCGAGTGGCCACGTAAACAAACAAAACAATCAACAGCACAACCACAGCTAACGTGGGAAACACTATGGTGGTGATCTGACTGCGAGCCTCTTGCATGGCTTGCCGCCTTTCCTTTTTGTCTTTTGAGGTCTCCTTTTTTGGTTTTCCTTTCAGCTGCCTCATTTTTTTGTGGTAAAGAAACAATCAAGATTCACAAAGTACTCTGCAAATGACTCAGAAACTAGCTGGTTGTCTTGGTTCTTTTCGTGATCTCTGTAGTTAATGCAGTATTAAACGCTCTACTCTTGCATTTGGTCCTCTGTTCTGTAAAACAAACAAAGGTACATTTTACAGAATGTACTGGTTAATTTATCCACAGTCAATATATTTAGTTGTTGAGTGGGAATATTCTGAAAAGTTGAAGACAAAATAACATTTTCCGTCCAGAGCCATGAAAGTCACTGCTGTTGGACAAAAAGTGAGATTACAGCTAAATTATCTAGCTTTATTTTGTTAATACACACTGAATGCTGGTAACATGGTTTTATCAGTTATTCTATATCCTGCATCATCAGGTTTCATGCTGGCTGCAGGTGTAATACAGTGAGTAACGTAGTATGTGATCGATAGATTTTTACAATGTTAATCATTTCCTCTATTTCAGAGAGCGCAACTTCAGTTTAACTCAATCACTTGTAAGTAATTTCATGACTATTCAATGAGTTGTTTAGAATCATAGGCCTAGATTTTCACCTTGAGCGAAATCCCAGGCACAATAATGAGTGCCCACTGTTAGCGAAATGGCCTGGCAGACCACGATATCTGTGGTCAGCCTAATTTTAATTATCATGGCAGCTCCAGCAGTTGCACTGCCACCGATTACCATCTTGCCTTTTTCTTTATTCGTTTATGGGATGTGGGTGTCACTGGCAAGGCCAGCATTTATTGCCTATCCCTAATTGCCCTCGAGAAGGTGGTGGTGAGCCGCCTTCTTGAACCGCTGCAGTCCATATAGTGAGGGTACTCCCACAGTGCTGTTAGGTAGGGAGTTCCAGGATTTTGACCCAGCAACGATGAAGGAACGGCGATATACTTCAAAGTCAGGATGGTGTGGGACTTGGAGGGGAGCTTGGAGGTGATGGCACTCCCATACACCTGCTGCCTTTGACCTTCTAGGTGGAAGAGGTTGCGGGTTTGGGAGGTGCTGCCGAAGAAGCCTTGGCGAGTTGCTGCAGTGCATCTTGTAGATGGTACACACTGCAGCCATGGTACGCCGGTGGTGGAAGGAGTGAATGTTTAAGGTGGTGGATGGGGTGCCAATCAAATGGGCTGCTTTGTCTCATAGCCCCATAGGACCAATGGTTTGAAGAAGTCACTTAGGCCAAGAGGGAGATAAATAAATCACTAGTAAGGCTGCTGTTCACTTTTAGAATTACCTGAATTTTGAAATGAGATTGGGAGGGACAATAATGAAAGCCAGGTTTGAATAAGTATCAACTGTATATCATAGAATCATATCAAAGAATCCTCTGCACCCTCTCTAGTGCAATCACATCTTTCCTGTAATGTGGTGACCAGAACTGTATGCAGTACTCAGCTGAGGCCTAACTAGTGTTTTATACAGTTCAAGTATAACCTCCCTGCTCTTATATTCTATGCCGCGGCTAATAAAGGCAAGTATCCCGTATGCCTTCTTAACCACCTTATCTACCTGTCCTGCTACATTCAGGGATCTGTGGACATGCACTCCAAGGTCCCTCTGATCTTCTGCACTTCTCAGTGTCCTACCATTTATTGTGTATTCCCTTGCCTTGTTAGCCCTCCCCAAATGCATTACCTCACACTTCTCTGGATTGAATTCCATTTGCCACTGTTCTGCCCACCTGACCAGTCCATTGATAGCTTCCTGCAGTCTACAGCTTTCTTCTTCATTACTCAACCACACGGCCAATTTTTGCATCATCTGCAAACTTCTTAATCATACTTCCTACATTCAAGCCCAAATCATTGATATATACCACAAAAAGCAAAGGACCCAGTACTGAGCCCTGTGGAACCCCACTGGAAACAGCCTTCCAGTCACAAAAACACCCTTCGACCATTACCTTTTGTTTCCTGCCTTTGAGCCAATTTCGGATCCAACTTGCCACTTTGCCTTGGATCCCATGGGCTTTTACTTTCGTACCAGTCTGCCATGCGGGATCTTATCAAAAGCCTTGCTAAAATCCATATAGACTACATCAAACGCACTACCCTCATCGACCCTCCTTGTTACCTCCTCAAAAAATTCAATCAAGTTAGTCAGACACGACCTTCCGTTAACAAATCCATGCTGACTATTCCTGATTAATCCATGTCTTTCTAAATGAAGATTTATCTTGTCCCTCAGAATTTTTTCCAATAATTTTCCTGAGGTTAGGCTGACTGGCCTGTAATTACTTGGTCTACCCCTTTTGCCCTTTTTAAACAATGGTACCACATTAGCAGTCCTCCAGTACCACACCTGTAGCCAGAGAGAATTGGAAAATGATAGTCAGAGCCTCTGCTATTTCCTCTCTTACTTCTCTGAACAGTCTGGGGTACATTTCATCCGGGCCTGGGGATTTATCCACTTTCAAAGATGCTAAACCCCTAATACTTCCTCTTTCACTATGCTTATTTCATTTAATATTTCACAATCCTCCTCCCTGATTGCAATGTCTGCATCGTCCCTCTCTTTTGTGAAAACTGACACAAAGTATTCATTAAGAACCATACCCATGTCTTGCGCCTCCATACACAGGTTACTAATATGGCCCCTAACTACTCTTACTTTAGTTATCCTCTTGCTCTTAATGTATTTATAAAACATCTTTGGGTTTTCCTTGATTTTACTTGCCAATACTTTTTCATGCCCTCTTTTTGTTTTCCTAATTTCCTTTTTAATTTAATCTCTGCACTTTCTATACTCCTCTAGGGTTTCTGCAGTATTGAGCCCTCGGTATCTGTCATAAGCTTCCCTTTTTTTCTTTATCCTTCCCTATATACCCCTTGACATCCAGGGAGCTCTAGATTTGTTAGTCCCACCCTTTTTCTTTAAGGGAACATATTGCTCTGAACCCTCACTATCTCCTCCTTGAATGCCTCCCACTGCTCTACCTTCGAGTTTCTGTCTCCGGTCTACTAAATCACATCTCAGCTTAGTAAAATTAGCTTTTCCCCAATTGAGAACTTTTATTCCTGGTCTATCCATGTCCTTTTCCATAACTACGTTAAATCTAACTGAATTATGATCACTACCACCAATCTGCTCTCCCACTGATGCCCTTTCCACCTGGCCAGCTTCATTCCCTAAAACTAGGTCCAGAACCTCCCCTCTCTTGTTGGGCTTGCTACGTACTGGCTAAAAAAGTTCTCCTCAATGCATTTTAAGAATTCTGCTCCCACTATACCTTTCACACTAATTTTATCCCAGTTTTTTTTTATTCGTTTATGGGATGTGGGCTTCGCTGGCAAGGCCAGCATTTATTGCCCACCCTTAATTGTCCTCAAGAAGGTGGTGGTGAGCCGCTGCAGTCCGTGTGGTGAAGGTACTCCCACAGTGCTGTTAGGTAGGGAGTTCCAGGATTTTGACCCGGCAACGATGAAGGATCGGCGATATACTTCTAGGTCAGGATGGTGTGTGGCTTGGAGGGGAACTTGGAAGTGGTGGTGTTCCCATGTGCCTGCTGCTCTTGTCCTTCTAAGTGGAAGAGGTCGTGGGTTTGGGAGGTGCTGCCGAAGAAGCCTTGGCGAGTTGCTGCAGTGCATCTTGTAGATGGTACACACTGCAGCCACGGTACGCTGGTGGTGGAGGGAGTGAATGTTTAAGGCGGTGGATGGGGTGCAAATCAAGCGGGCTGCTTTGTCCTGGATGGTGTCGAGCTTCTTGATTGTTGTTGAAGCTGCTCTCATCCAGGCAAGTCCTTACTTGTGCCTTGTAGATGGTGGAAAGGCTTTGGGGAGTCAGGAGGTGAGACACTCGCCGCAGAATACCTAGCCTCTGACCTGCTCTTGTTGCCACAGTATTTATGTGGCTGGTCCAGTTAGGTTTCTGGTCAATGGTGACCCCCAGGATATTGATGGCGGGGGATTCGGCGATGGTAATGCCATTGAATGTCATGGGGTGGTGGTTAAACTCTCGCTTGTTGGAGATAGTCATTGACTGCCACTTCTGTGGGGCGAATGTTACCTGCCACTTATCAGCCCAAGCCTGAACGTCGTCTAGGTCTTGTTGTAGGCGGGCATGGACTGCTTCATTATCTGAGGAGTTGTGAATGGCACTGGACATTTTGCAGTCATCAGCGAACATCCCCATTTCTGACCTTATTTTGGATGGTCATTGATGAAGCAGCTGAAGATGGTTGGGCCTAGGACACTGCCCTGAGGAACTCCTGCAGCGATGACCTGGGGCTGTGATGATTGACCTTCAATCACCACAACCATCTTCCTTTGTGCTAGGTATGACTCCAGCCAGTGGAGAGTTCCCCCCCCCCACCCCCCGATTCTCATTGACTTCAGTTTTACTAGGGCTCCTTCATGCCACACTCGGTCAAATGCTGCCTTGATGTCAAGGGCAGTCACTCTCACCTCACCTCTGGAATTCAGCACCTTTGTCCATGTTGGACAAAGGCTGTAATGAGGTCGGGAGCAGAGTGGTCTTGGCGGAACCCAAACTGGGCATCAGTGAGCAGGTTATTGGTGAGTAAGTGCCGCTTGATAGCACTGTCGATGACACCTTCCATCACTTTGGTGATGATTGAGAGTAGACTGATGGGGTGGTAATTGGTCGGATTGAATTTGTCCTACTTTTTGTGGACAGGACATACCTGGGCAGTTTTCCACATTGTCGGATAGATGCCAGTGTTGTAGCTATACTAGAACAGCTTGACTAGAGGCGCGGCTAGTTCTGGAGCATAAGTCTTCAGCACGATAGCCGGGATGTTGTCGGGGCCCACAGCCTTTGCTGTATCCAGTGCGCTGAGTCTTTTCTTGATATCACGTGGAGTGAATCGCATTGGCTGAAGACTGGCTTCTGTGATGGTGGGGACCTCGGGAGTAGGCAGTTATGGATCAGCCACTCAGCAAATCTGGCTGAAGATGGTTGCAAACGCTTCAGCCTTGTCTTTTGCACTCATGTGCTGGGCTCCACCATCATTGAGGATGGGGATATTCATGGAGCCTCCACCTCCCGTTAGTTGTTTAATGGTCCACCACCATTCACGACTGGATGTGGCAGGACTGCAGAGCTTTGATCTGATCCGTTGATTGGGGGATCACTTAGCTCTGTCTATAGCATGCTGCTTCCGATTTTTAGCACGCATGTCGTCCTGTGTTGCAGCTTCCCCAGGTTGGCACCTCATTTTTAGGTACGCCTGGTGCTGCTCCTGGCATGCTCTTCTACACTCTGTAAGGTTTCCAAAATTTGCAGATCCCCAAAACCTAAGGAAAAAGGACTTTGGAACTACCTCAGAGTGATAAAAATGCATTTGGGCCTAACATAAGAGACTGTAAGACCAAAAACCAAGTTTTGGCATTTTAAAAGCATGTCTGGGCCTGTGAAGGGAGAAAAGGCTGTGAAGGAAGTTGGGTTCGACGTCTGCAAAAGCAGTTTTGGGTATTGCAGTTAATTACATTGTCTGGGGAACCGGGATGACCTCACTCAAAGCCCCAGCAAGCATTAACATTTTGACAATAGACCCTAGGAGGAGACAGCCCCACCCAAAACAACAGGTCCCATCAAACCGATTACAGAACCCATTAAAGACATGCATAAAGCAAATATTCGATCGAAGTCCTAGGCCCAGTCAAGAAACCCAAAACATGAGGACAATTCAAACTCCGATTAAACAACAGATCGACAGGATGGAGCTATTTTGAAACCACTTCACACATTTACAAAACCAGTTAACACGCTAGTAAAGTCGTTACTGTTAACGTGGTCTTACAATGACCGAGATTTGATTTGGTTTTGATAAGGCCACTTCAATTAAGTATAATTGAAGGCCCATCAAGCAGTTCAGGAGTACAACAGTTCAAGTTCAACAGAAGGCAGTTCTGCAGTTCAATTTGAAAAATCCTGTTTTTCAGCAGAAGTCAGTGCTGGAATTACAGAGTTCAGGAGAAGCAAGTTGGGCAGTTAAAGAAGACAGTTCAGTAAGAAGGGAGTTCTCCAGTAAAACAGTTCAAGTTCAACAAGCAGGCAGAAGGCAGTTTCCACAGTTCTGCAAGAAGGCAGTTCCACAGCTCGGAAGAAGACAGTTTAAACAGAAAGCAGTTTAACAAAGAAAGCAGTTCAACAAAGAAAAGCCAACAGCTCCAGAAGTAGGCCGACACGCAAGAAGAGACCAGAGCGACCGCCTCAGTGACCGTCAGACACCTCGCGGCAACAAGGGCCTTACGAAACCTTTTACTCAAAAGACTCTAAACCCTAACTCTCAACTGTCAAGGATTCGTTTGGTGAGCATTATCCCTGGTTCTCCAGAGTCCAACCTAGCTAGTGAAGTGGGATTGGGAGGGGTGAAGTATTCTTCTAATGTTATTTCCCTCGCGTGTACCGAAGTGTTCCCCACCTTTAGAGTGTTAAGAGTGTTTGTGTTGTGTTTTACTTTCTTGAATAAAGATCGAAGTTCTTTCATCAAAACCTGTTGTCTACTGCACCTTTGTTCACGACCCCCAAATAAGTCCAAGGTCTAGAACCAGGGGCGTGGGAGCGATTCGAACCGCTCACTGAGTCAGAGGTGAAGCTGACCCTACCACACCACCCCCTACAACTCCTTATTGAACCAGGGTTGGTCCCCTGGCTTAATGGTAATCGCAGAGTGAGGGATATGCTGGGCCATGAGGTTACAGATTGTGGTGGAATACAATTCTGCTGCTGCTGATGGCCCACAGCGCCTCATGGATGCCCAGTTTTGAGCTGCTAGATCTGTTCTGAATCTATCCCACTTAGCACGGTGGTAGTTCCACACAACACGATGGAGGGTGTCCTCAGTGTGAAGACGGGACTTCGCCTCCACAATGACAGTATTGGTAGCAGTGACCACCGCACAGTCATGGACAGATGCATCTGCGACAGGTAGATTGGTGAGGACGAGGTCAAGGTGGTTTTTCCCTCGTGTTGGTTCTCTCACCACCTGTCGCAGTTATGTCCTTCAGGACTCGGCCAGCTCGGTCAGTAGTGGTGCTACCGAGCCACTCTTGGTGATGGGCATTGAAGTCCTCCACCCAGAGTACATTCTGTGCCTTTGCTACTCTCAGTGCTTCTTCCAAGTGGTGTTCAACATGGTGGAGTACGGGAGGGCAGTAGGTGGTAATCAGCAGGAGGTTTCCTTGCTCATGCTTGAGCTGAAACCATGAGTCCATGTTGAGGACTCCCAGGGCCACTCTTCCCCGACTCTACCACTGTGCCGCCACCTCTAGTGGGTCTGTCCTGCCGGTGGGAGAGGACAAACCCAGGGATGGTGATGGAGGAGTCTGGGAGATTGGCTGAAAGGTATGACTAGGTCAGGCTGTTGCTTGACTCGTCTGTGGGACAGCTCTCCCACTTTTTGGCACAAGTCCCCAGATGTTGGTGAGGAGGACTTTGCAGGGTTGACTGGGCGTGCCGGTTTCTTTCTTATTATTTTGTTTTGTAGCAGTTTGCTAGGCCATTTCAGAGGGCAGGAGAGTCAACCACATTTCTGTGGGTCTGGAGTCACATATAGGCCCGACCAGGTAAGGACGACCGGTTTCCTTCCCTAAAGGACATTAGTGAACCAGATGGGTTTTTACGACAATCCGATAGTTTCATGTTTTTTATTCCAGGTTTATTTAATTAACTGAATTTAAATTCCCCAGCTGCCGTGGTGGGATTTGAACTCACGTCTCCGGATCATTAGTTCAGGCCTCTGGATTACTAGCCCAGTGACATTACCACTACGCTATCGTTCCCCTGTTAATATTAGGGAAGTTGAAATCCCCTACTATTACTGCCCTATTTTTGCACATCTCAGAAATTTGCCTACATATTTGCTCTTTTATTCCCCTCTGACTGTTTGGGGGTCTATAGTACACTCCCAGCAGTGTGATTGCCCCTTTTTTGCTTTTCAGTTCAACCCATAAGGCCTCGTTGGATGATCCTTCCAAGATATCATCCCTCCTCACAACTGTAATTGTTTCTTTAATCAATATTGCAACCCCCCCTCCTTTTATATCCCCGTCTCTATCTCGTCTGAAAACCCTGTAACCAGGAATGTTGAGCTGTCATTCCTGCCCTTCTTTCAGCCATGTCTCAGTAACAGCTATAATATTATACTCCCACATGTCTATCTGTGCCCTCAGCTCATCTGCTTTATTCCCTAGACTCCTTGTGTTGAAGTATATCACATTTAGCACTGCCAAACTCCCTTGTTGTCTATTTTCTAGCCTTTGTTTCCTCTGCCTTCCAAACTCGCTTACTAATTTTCTGCCTTCCATTTCCAGCTTTACTTCTCTCCCTTCTGAATCTACTCTCGGGTTCCCATCCCCCTGCCAAGCTAGTTTAAACCCTCCCCAACAGCACGGTGATAAATTCAATTCTCTCACTAAAGCCAGCACCACTGAAAAGGCCATTAGGACTAATTTATTGGACCAGCATTTTTTAATTTGGGTCTTAAGATTAAAGACATGGACATCGTTCTTTACTGATTACAGTGACAATTCATAAATCTTGATTTTGTTTTAAATTAGAATATAGGTTGCAGTAGCATTGCAGAAACTCAATGTGGGGTTGGACTGTAAATTGAAAGCTTCTCCCTCATCTTCTCTCCCCTCCCCCATGAAAACCAGCAGTGATACTGGGTATCCAGGTGGGCAGCGTCAGAGGTTGTCAGTGGCTATTTTAATTCTCATCAGCTGGAGGCAAAGAAATCAAATATTTTACCATGCAACAAGAATAGTGGTAAAATAATAATTCAAAAAGATCAGCATCTGTAGGGATCATTACAACATTATTCAAAGCAAAGACTTCTCACTTAATCATCCCCTACTCTAGAGGGATTGTAAAATTGAGAGAGAAAATTTCACATGCTCCCAGATGCATAATATAGAATTCTTCTGGCATATAGCTGAGCTTAAACAAGCACCGGTCAGAAGAATCAAAACTAATTTGGGGGGAAAAATCCATATTTTGGTCTTTACTGTATAAGTAACATTCCAAGAGACATTGCTAACGCAATTAGGGAATTGAAGGCAACACATTTACACAACAGATCAAAGTGTTTCTAACACCTTTTAACACTTTTCTCTGTGTGCAATGCTCTGTTAAATAGCTGTAAATGGACAACTACTCCAACAACAGAAAGCGGTTTTAATGACAACTCAAGCTTGTTCAGAATGTTAGCACAAGGGTATAAAATATATTTTAATCTGTATAGTTTGCCAGTGACTCCAGTGAAGCTTCCTGGTATCTAATGCTGCATAAAATCCATCCTCTACCATACAGACCTACAAATGATGGCAGTTGCGAGAGGCGCAGTAAATGGGACACAAGCAGCAAGCCCAACAGCTCACATTGAATTACACAGAAATTTTGGCATAAAAATAGGTTATTTGGCTCAACAACCAGTCTGTTAGGGTCCATGTTCCACATCAGGTGCCCATCAAAAAATATGGACACCTACGGACACTGAAAGACGCTCTCGTAAGAACGGGATATGACGCTCGACTCGTCGATCGACAGTTCCGACGGGCCACAGCGAAAAACCGCATAGACCTCCTCAGAAGACGAACACGGGACACAACCAACAGAGTACCCTACGTCGTCCAGTACTTCCCCGGAGCGGAAAAACTACGCCATGTTCTTCGCAGCCTTCAACATGTCATCGATGACGACGAACACCTTGCTAAGGCCATCCCCACGCCTCCACTACTCGCCTTCAAGCAGCCGCCTAACCTCAAAAGTACCATCGTTCGCAGCAGATTACCCATCTTTCAGGAGAACAGCAACCAAGACACCACACAACCCTGCCACGGCAACCTCTGCAAGACATGCCAAATCATGGACACAGATACCATCATTACACGTGAGGACACTACCCACCAGGTACACGGTACATACTCATGTGACTCGGCCAACGTTGTCTACCTGATACGTTGCAGTAAAGGATGCTCCAGAGCATGGTACATCGGCGAGACCATGCAGACACTGAGACAACGTATGAACGGACACCGCGCAACAATCGCCAGGCAGGAGGGTTGCCTCCCAGTCGGGGAACACTTCAGCAGCCAGGGGCATTCAGCCTCGGATCTGCGGGTAAGCGTTCTCCAAGGCGGCCTTCGAGATACACGACAGCGCAAAATCATAGAGCAGAAACTGATAGCCAAGTTCCGCACTCATGAGGATGGCCTCAATCGCGATATCGGGTTCATGTCACGATACAGAACGTGACTTGACATCATGGCCGGTCTTCCCAGGTGTTTTTTTTTTTGTTGTTTTTTTTTGGTTTTTTTTAAAAACACAAGAACACAAATTGACAGGATATGCAGCCAGCAGGTGGTTTGACACGCTGGACCCACTGGGACACATCTCTTTGTCTTGGCTGTGCTCTTTGTTGTAGCGAATAATGTGAATAGATTTTGTCTGGGTTTAAATTGTGAATTCTGGGAGATTCTCTCATTGCTAACTTACCTGACGAAGGAGCGATAGCTCCGAAAGCTTGTAAAATTAAATAAATCTGTTGGACTATAACCTGGTGTTGTGCGACTTCTCATTTTCATCAAAAAATAGGACTGGCAAACCTAATGATACCAGGTTATAGTCCAACAGCTTTATTTGAAATCACAAGCTTTCGGAGCAGGTGACGAAGGAGCAGCGCTCCGAAAGCTTGTGAGTTCAAATAAAGCTGTTGGACTATAACCTGGTGTTGTGCGACTTCTCACATTTGTCCACCCCAGTCCAACACCGGCATCTCCACATCAAACCTCATGATAGCTAGGAATGAAATATTTTTCAGACAAAATAGATGCTTTTTTCTGTCCTTTTTTAATAGTTAAAACAGCAAGGATAGTAAGAACATAAGAAATAGGAGCAGGAGTAGGCCAATCGGCCCCTCGAGCCTGCTCCGCCATTCAATAAGATCATGGCTGATATGATCCTAACCGCCAATCTACTATCTACTATCACAGAACCATCTCCTGCATCTAACAGAATTGCACACACGAAATAGCAGAATCAGGCTACACGGTCCCTGGGCCCGCTCCACTACCCACAGGGCCATGACCGATCCGAACCTAGACTCATGTCCAAATTCCTGCCCGCTCCCCGTAACCCTTAATGCCCTTTACTTCTAGGAAACTGTCTATTTCTGTTTTAAATTTATTTAATGATGTAGCTTCTACAGCTTTTTGTGGCAGCATATTCCATGGACCTACCACCCTCTGAGTGAAGTAGTTCCTCCTCATCTCAGTTTTGAAAGAGCTGCCCCTTATTCTAAGACTATGTCCCCTAGTTCTAGTCTCACCCGTCATCGGGAACATCCTCCCCGCATCCACCTGATCCAACCCCTTCACAATCTTATATGTTTCAATAAGATCGCCTCTCATTCTTCTGAACTCCAATGAGTAGAGTCTCAATCTACACAACCTCTCCTCATATGACCACCCTCTCATCCCCGGGATTAACCGAGTGAACCTTTTTTGCACTGCCTCGAGAGCAAGGATGTCTTTCCTTAAGTAAGGACACCAAAACTGTATGCAGTATTCCAGGTGCGGTCTCACCAATACCTTGTACAACTGAAGCAATACCTCCCTATTTTTATATTCTATCCCCCTAGCAATGAAAGCCAACATTCCATTTGCCTTCTTAATCACTTGCTGCACCTGCATACTAACCTTTTGAGTTTCGTGCACCAGGACCCCCAGATCCCTTTGCACTTCAGTACTCTCCAGTTTCTTGCCATTAAGATAATAAATTGCTCTAGGATTTTTCCTGCCAAAGTGCATCACCTCACACTTTCCAGTGTTGTATTCCATCTGCCAAATCTCTGCCCACTTACTTAGCCTGTCTATGTCCCCTTGCAGGTTTTTTATGTCCTCCTCACTCACTACTTTCCCTCCCATCTTTGTATCATCTGCAAATTTTGATATGTTACACTTGGTCCCTTCCTCCAAATCGTTAATATAGATTGTAAAGAGTTGGGGACCCAGCACTGACCCCTGTGGAACACCACTAGTTACTGATTGCCAGTCTGAGAATGAACCATTTATCCCAACTCTTTGCTTTCTGTTAGATAGCCAATCCTCTGTCCATGCCAGAATATTACCCCCAATCCCGTGATTTTTTACCTTAAGCAATAATCTTTTGTGTGGCACCTTGTCAAATGCCTTTTGGAAGTCTAAATACACTACGTCCACTGGTTCCCCTTTATCCACTCTATATGTTACTTCCTCAAAGAACTCCAGCAAATTTGTCAAACATGACTTCCCCTTCGTAAAACCATGCTGACTTTGTCCTATTAAATTATGATTATCCAAATGTCCTGTTACTGTTTCCTTAATAATGGACTCCAAAATTTTACCTACCACAGATGTTAGGCTAACCGGTCTATAGTTACCAGCCTTCTGTCTACTGCCCTTTTTAAATAAGGGTGTTACATTAGCAGTTTTCCAGTCTGCCGGGACCTTAGCGGAATCCAGGGAGTTTTGAAAAATTATTACCAATGCATCTACAATCCCTACCGCCACTTCCTTCAAGACTCTAGGATGTAAGCCATCAGGTCCAGGTGATTTATCCGCCTTGAGTCCCATTATTTTACCGAGTACCACTTCCTTAGTGATTTTGATCGTGTTTAGCTCCTCTCCCCCTATAGCCCCCTGTTTGTCCAGTGTTGGGATATTCTTAGTGTCCTCTACTGTAAAGACTGATACAAAATATTCATTCAGTGTTTTTGCCATCTCCATATTTCCCACCATTAATTTCCCGGTCTCATCCTCTAAGGGACCAACATTTACTTTAGCCACCCTTTTTCTCTTTATATAACTATAAAAACTCTTACTATCTGTTTTTATATTTTTTGCTAATTTACTTTCATAATCTATCTTCCCTTTCTTAATCAATCTTTTTGTTATTTTTTGCTGCCTTTTAAAGTTTTCCCAATCCTCTGTCCTCCCACTAGATTTTGCTACCTTATATGCCCTTGTTTTTAGTCGAATACTATCCTTAATTTCTTTACTTAGCCACGGATGACTGTCCTTTCTTTTACACCCTTTTCTTTTCAGTGGAATATATATTTTTTGGATCATAATTTATCTTCTAACTAAAAGACATACTCAGACTGCCTCTTTACATTTCAACAGATGGGAACGGTAGGCTGCTGTGTGTACAGTATACTCCTGCTAATTCAAAGTTTTTTTGATCAAAATAAAAGCATTGGGCCGGATATTCCGATCTCTACGGGTGGGTACGTGCTGTGTACACACCTGTCGGGACATCGGAAATGCCGGTTTCAGGCATGTGAAGCGCATGCATTGAAAACCGGCATTTCCGATCTGTCAAGAATGCTCTTGACAGATCTTCCACCTGCCCTAGAGAAGGGCCTCTGTGGGTGGAGAGTTCCACTTTCTGCAGAACCTCCACCCGCTGAAAACCCTTAAAAATCTTACGCCTAGTAAAAGCAGGCGTACGGCCTGCTTTTACCAGCATAAGATTTGAAAAAAGTAAAAAAAAATGTTTCACTCATTTATCATTTAAAAATACTTTTAAAAAAAAGTTTATTTTTAGCCCCGTAAAAAACTTTATATTTTTCAAAAAATTAAATTTTTGTTTAAAATATTTAATTTACTGCAATTTCAACTCATTTTAAAAATGTGATTTTTTTTAAATTTTATTTAATGTTTTACAGTGTTTTTGGGGTGATCTCCATTCATATATTTGACAGGTCTATCTGTCAAGTATATGAAGGGAGATTCCCTTCTTTGATTGGCTCCCCGTGGCCCACGTGATCCCAGGGACGCTTGCGAACTGCATGCGCCTCTGGGATACGTGGGCCCTGCGCATTTCGAGTTGGAGAGGCCCAGCAGCGGAAGTGTCCGGACCTCGGGAGCCCTCAGGTAAGTCTGTAGATTTTTTTCCAGATCGCAGGCCTCCGCACGCGGGAAGCCTCCGATCGGAAAATACAGCCCTTTATCCAGTAGTTCGAATTAAACAATGTTAATGAAACAGCACACCAAAACATTACAGGAAGACTGAAATTGCCATAAAACATCAAAGCAACTGTTGAAATGCACTTGATCAAAACTAGAATGCTGTACAAGCCAAACAATGTGACCTTGTCGTTTTGTAAATTATTTATAAAGTTAAGCTTTCTTTCTGTACAAAACTATAATTTCTATTTAGAGAAACGTTCCATCTGGCTTAATTGCCAGCCATTTTACTAGTAATTACATAAAACTTGACGCGATGGTCGCAGAAATTTAACATCCCTCCCATCACCCTCCCCACCCAAGGATAGAATCTGCATGGATTCCTAATCTCAGTTCACTTCAAACGTTTAACCCAAAGAGGGAAGACTTGCTTTAATCTAGGCTGCATTTGAACCAAGAGATGAAAAGGCAGTGTTCTAACCTAATGTGCCACCCAGTCCTCGGATCACTTTCCGTTAGCTTTCTATGTACAACAGAGAAGTTCTTATAACAGAAATGTTGGTCTACGATCGCAGCTGTACGATACAAAATATGTTTTTCTCTTTTTGGCTGCTGAAAATTCTTAAGAATATAGCTCTGGACTGGACCTCCTGCTAGTCACCGTGCCAATTGTAAAATTGGTGCCAAAATCCAAATGTCAATGATAAGTTATCCAGTTACCATTTTTAGGAAAGGTGTATAAATACTTGGCAAAGTTGTCATCCTACATCAGCACAGGTACAATGTGGATCACCCATTACTGCCCAGGGAGGTTATTATGGTCAACTGATTCCATAATTTGATAGATTGTTATACCTTTTCTGAGACATTTATAAAGAGATTCTATTATAAGTAAAGAGAAAGTGATCTAATTTAGAGCACAAACTACTCTTCTTGTAGAGGTAATGGCTCAAAAACGTTGTTCCGCGGCAATGCTCCGGAGTACGCCGCGGACCTGCGAAAATACACACCTACGTGATGGGGACCCTCCTTTGTAAACTTTCTCTCTGACGCTGCATACTGGAGGGCAGCGTAATGGCCCACGGATCCCAGGGGCGCGGCCTGTGCGGAAACGTACCTGGGATCATGTGGGCCTGGCCCTCCAATCAGGAAACAAAATTAGATTTTACATTATTTCAGAAGGGAATCCCATAATCAGATTTAATTACAATGGCCCAGAAATTAAAGACGGAGCCTTCGTGCGGGGGTAAGGCTTCCCCGCGATATCTCACTGCGCGCCTGCCTTTTCATTCCGAGCTCGCACGAACTTGAGTTTCTAGACAGCAGCTGTGCAGTGCTTCCGTATCCCACAGACGCAGTTAATTCATGCGAGCTGTGGGATCACGTGATTCAGTTACAGCCAATGGCAGCACACCATCTTTCATTCATAGTTTTCAGAGCAAGGGCTGTGAAAGCTATGAATCTATACCCCCCCAAAAGAACAGCTAAACCTCAATTAAATTTTTTTAAAAAACCATCACATTAATAAAATAAGTATAGTTAAATAAATTAACCACTTTAAACAAAAAATTAAATTTTTGAAAAAATTTAAAATCTTTTAAAAAGTTATAAAAATAAACTTACCTTTCTTTAAAGTCTCTAAAAAAAATATACCTGTTGAAAAAAATTCAAAATAATACTTAATTAACTACTTACCTTGTTAAAAGAGGGTCTTACGCCTCCTTTCTTTATGTGCAAAATCTTCCATGCTTACCTGCGCGTTCAAAGCACTAAGTGCACTGCGTGCGCGCAGCCTGTAGCGCGCACGCGGTTCACTTAGGAACCGCCCCCTTTTGAAATCACCAAGTGCCGGTTTTCAGCGCATGCGCAGTGCATGCAGAAAACCGGCAATTGGAGACAGAATACGCGAGAGCACACAGTGCGTACTCTCGCGTAGCAAGACTCATTTTTGGGCCATTTACTTTACAGGATCGGAATTTAATTCCTAATTACAGGAAACTTTCGTTTATCCGGCATCGACGGGACCGGCGTGGTGCCGGTTTATCGAAAGTACCGGATAACGGAGAGTTATATCTACCGAGGCTATTTTTAACAAAGAGACTCCAGGCAGCGCGGGAGAATCAACTCCTGCTACTGCAGTGTTTCGGACTTCCGACAGCGCCAGGAGGCCGAGTAGTGGCACTTTTGAAAAGTACCCCTACTGACTAAATCGGTGTCCGCGGACTCGGCAACATTGCCGGTTATTTGAGAGGAGTTTTCGGAGCACTCGGCGTTCGCGGAGACTCGACTGCGACTCGGCAACATTGCCAGTTATTTGAGAGGAGTTTTCGGAGGATGATTTTTGCCGGTTATGCGAGAATTCCGGATATTTGGGTGCCGGATAAACGAAAGGTTCCTGGAGCTTCATTCCACCAACTTCATTACATCTTCGTTGTTAGTAAAAAAAATAATTTTGCTGATAATTATCGATATCATTAAAACTCCAATCTTTGCAGAAAAACTCATGTGATACAATTAAACTATCTGATTTCTGAGATGAAAATGGTTAAAGCATGCCTGAGGTATCACCTTACACTGATGCAAGCAGGTCCTGGTCCTGTTTGCATCAACCGTAAAATTATCGTATGCAATTGCTGGGTAGTTGGTGGACAAATAGCCCAACTCTGCACCAGCAATTGGTTTTTCTTTGGCCGTGCGGATGATCTGTCAATGCGTACGTTGACAGATCGCAAGTTCGGGATTTAGCACATGTGCTTGTCCCGAACTTGTGAGCCATTTCAAAGGCGGTATTGACAGCGTACTCTCAGAGTACACCGTCACACCCACTGCAAATTCTGGCCCATTGTATTTTGAGGACTACACATGTGTTTTTCTCTCATATTTCGAGCTATACCTTCTGATGAGGTTATTCAAAACAATTGGAAACCAAGAGCTGCTTTAACATACTTGCTAGTAGAAGGAGCATTAGGTTACGTACCTTCTCTCATCTAGGGTATGGTGTGGTGCATAAGGATATCCACAAAAGAGAAAATGACTACAAAAAATACCTTTAAGACAACTCTCCCAAAAGCCTAGCAGGAATAAGTATTTACAAATAAACAATCATATCAGAGATCTCAGGTTCCATTCCCAGTTTATATGGAGTTATCTGACTCAGCCAGGGCAGTACTACAATAGGCCAGCATAACCCTGGCTACAGCAGGGAAACTTAGCTAGGGTATTCGCTCTTGATCACTTTTGTGGAAAGTGCATCAGGACAGATTAGGATTGGCTGCAGTAACCTCCACTGTGGCATAGTCTGCTGAAAATCCCCATCAAAGCTCATAGATGATGAATACCCACTTGGGTGAAATACTAGGGGTCTACTGGCACCTGGGGCACCCTTGCAAGCACCAACACCTTCAAGTGAGAAGGGGAGGAAACTGGAAACATCTCTTCAGCTCTTTAACAAGATAACAACTTTTATAATAAAAACAGAAAATGCTGGGAATACTCAGCAGATCAGGCAGCATCTGTGGAGAGAGAAACAGAGTTAACGTTTCAGGTCGATGACCTTACATATCTAACTTTTTCCAGTTCTGACGAAACAGATTTTAAGCAGGGGCAGGGAAAGGGGGGAGGGGAGGAAAGAACAACAGGGAAGGTCTGCAATAGGGTGGAAGGCAGGAGAGATTAAATGACAAAAGGTAGGATTGTACAAAACAAAAGGAGATGGTAATGGGACAAGTAAAGAAACAAAAGATGGGTCTAGAAGAGGTGTAAATGGGGATGGCAGAATCATCAACAGCTGCCATCTGAAAAAATAGGGGCAGAGGTTATGGTCTGAAATTGTTGAAGTCGATGTTGGGTCCAGAAGGCTGTAAAGTGCCTAATAGAAAGATGAGGTGCTGTTCCTCGAGCTTCGTTGAACCGTGTAAGAGGCCGAGGACAGAGAGGTCAGAGTGGGAGTGGAGTGGAGAATTAAAGTGACAGGCGACCGGAAGCTCGGGGTCAAGCTTGCGGACTGAACGGAGGTGTTCCGCAAAGCGGTCACCCAATCTGCATTTGGTCTCCCCATTGTACAGGAGACCGCATCGTGAGCAGCAAATACAGCATACTAAATTACAAGTACAACAAGTAAATCGCTTGTTTCACCTGGAAGGAGTGTTTGGGGCCCTGGATGGTAGGAACGGAGGAGGTAAAAGGGCAGGTGTTGCACCTCCTGCGCCTGCACAGGAAGGTGCAGTGGGAAGGGGAGGGGGTGATTAGCGAGTGGACCAGGGTGTCGCGGAGGGAGCGGTCCCTTCGGAATGCTGAAAGGGGCGGGGAGGGGAAGATGTGTTTGGTGGTGGGATCATGCTGGAGGTGGTGGAAAAGGAGGAGGATGATCCGTTGAATGTGGAGGTTGGTGGGGTGAAAGGCGAAGACAAGGGGAACCCTATCGTGGTTCTGGGAGGGAGGGGAAGGGGTGAGAGCAGAAGTACGGAAAATAGAACGGACACGGTCGAGGGGCCTGTCAACCACGGTAGAGGGGAATCCTCAGTTGAGGAAGGAGGAAGACATATCGGAAGCACTAGTATGGAAGGTGGCATCGTCAGAGCAGATGCAGCGGAGACGGATAAACTGGGAGAATGGGATAGAGCCCTTACAGGAAGCGGGGTGGGAGGAAGTGCAGTCCAGGTAGCTGTGCGAGTCAGTGGGCTTATAGTGGACGTTGGTTGATAGCCTATCCCTAGAAATGGAGACAGAGAAGTCGAGGAAGGGAAGGGAAGAGTCGGAGATGGACCATGTGAAGGTGAGGGAAGGGTGGAAATTGGAAGCAAAGTGAATGAAATTTTCCAGTTCTGGGCGAGAGCAGGAAACAGCACTGATAGTCATCAATGTACCGGAAAAAGAGGTGAGGGAGGGGATCTGAGAAGGACTAAACAAAGAATGTTCCACATATCCCACAAAAAGGCAGGCATAGCTAGGGCCCATGCGGGTTCCCATAGCAACAACTCTTAGAGTTTATACATGAAGTAGAAATCAAATACAATCATCTTCACCTCTCACCAGTTTCTCTATGGTACTACAATAAATCATAATTTGCAGTCCTGGAACCAGTCGACATTGTAGTTTATCCCGGTTTCATTACTGTTTGATTTTTCATTGACATGTAGAATCAATCTGCAAGTCAAGGACAATGATTTACAGGATTTAAGAGAAATCTCAATGTACATCATTTGAACATTGATCTATTATAACTCATCATCTTAGTTCATCCACAAAATGATCAGGACTAAACAAGAAATGACTTTTATGTGACAGGTTTCCATAAATTAGATGGGGACTTCTTCCTTGGATTCCAATCTGAGAGCAAATTCAAAGCATTGGACAGAATCATAACATTACAACCATGTACATTTTCTACCACTACACACAACCTTTTGGATCACACGACATTCTGGTTAAGCAGCCAAGACATCCATGGGAACTACCACCATCTCCAAATAAACACAAACTAAAATTGTGCATTACAGATTTAGCAAATGACAACAGAATTTCCAACTTGAGGTTAAGTACATTTTTGCCTAACTGTCATCTCAGTGATCTCAGTCTGGGGTGTTTACGTCATCCTGTATTTGTGGGTGAGAGTCCACACTCCAATCGATATTGGTATTGCACAGAATAAAACCGACTAACTGCTAAATCAAATAGATTTGGGGCTTCTTTCATTTTCTGTCCCATTTTACTGTCTTGAATGAAAAATGGTGACACAAGTTGCATGCTCCACTCAAATGAAGTCAAAAGGAAATTGAGCAAATAACACTTGGACTGTATTTCTTTACTGTTCAGCAAATTGTCACACCTATTTTGTTGCTGCCACACTTTTATTTTCAACAATGAACGTATATAGTAATGAATGTATATAGTAATGAATGTGAAAAATAGATGATCGATTATTAGGAAATACCTGACTATATTTGCATAATAACAGTTACAGTAGAACATAATGCAACGTACCACACTGTAGCTGTATAGATTTGATTTATTAACCCAGATTATTAAACTGGGGTCAAGAAATTAAATAAAACAAGGCAGTCAAATTTTAAATGGCTTTAAAAATTGCTAAAACTAAACGTACCTGAAGTAGACCACTTTTAAAATCACAATCATATACTACATATTAGAGATACTAAAATGGACAATATTATGTAAGTAAAGAAGAAAACAGGAAAAAAATAGGACCTGGGGCAGTTGCCCCTCTCCATACCCATGCCACTCAGTCCAGCTTTTGCCTTTCACTTGCCTTCTTCCTCCTGTCAGCGCCTGTTCTTGATCCCACATAGTTGGCACCAGCTGTTTACTTCAATCTACACTGTACTTGGACAACCCAACTATGTAAATCAGACCTGAATTTCAGATACTATTCTTCATCACAACAAATAAACCAGTAAAAAGGAGAGTTAAAAACAGACTGCGACCTGTTAAACAGGTGCACTATAAAGAGAACTTGGAGCCTGACTTTTCAAACCCACTGGCAATTTCTTTTTTTTGTATTAAATATTCTCCCCTCCTTTTTTCACCAATTGTCTCCCCTTCCGTCATCCTCCACCTTTCTTGAATCTGTTGACTCCTTGCTGGTGTAGTTCACCATGGCTACTCTCCGCCCTCTGTCCTTACCTGATGTCCACACACACTCACATCTATTAGAAGATGTTGGATTAATATCAGGAATACCCTTCGTAATATCTTTTTAAAGAGGGAAACAAATTCTACCTCTGCATACTACATTGCTCTTGCATATAAACTATTAATATAAATAATTTATAAAATTAGAAGATCTCTAGTGATGAGTCTCATGGTGAGTCAGAGGTTATGCTTCTTGCAAGGAAAGTGCTGGATGTGGAAAAGGGGTAGAAAGTGCACATCTCCACAAACGTAATTTGGAAAATGCAAGAAATCAACAAACATTTCAGTTAGTATTTTTATGATTAGTTTCTGGAAAATAGTGTCTTCCTTACCCACTACAGGTACCAGAGTTACATTAATAAATCTTTGCATCTAATATGGGGGTTCACCTCTACTTTTACTATCCATTTAGTGTGGGTTTTTTTTTAAAGTGAACAATATGTAAAACTTAAGAAAGGTTTAAACTAACTTGCATTTTTGCTTCTTCATTATCCTATCTCTGCAAGAGTACTTAATATTACCAGAGGGTTCTACTTAATTACACTTTTAAATTACAACTGTTATTCAAAGCCTCCTTCCAAATGTGAATGACGGTACAGTTCTTCTAGAAGTTGCTGTTTATATGAACCCTACTGTTGCAAATTGAGAAATATGAATAAAATGCGGCTGATATAACCAGTTAGAATACAGTACAAACCAGAACGACCTACTTTAAGTCATTTCCACCCAAGTCCATCCCCGCTCGCTGGTTTTCTCTTTAGGTTTCATACTAGCCTTGCCGCAGCTCGTATACACATTACTTTCGAAGTTATCAGAAAAAGTTGACAAGTTCAAGCTTTGCTTGGTTTTTGAGGTTTGATACAAAAAAAATGTAATTACCATATCTAAGACAGAGATCGATAGATTTTTGGATACCAAAGGAATCACGGGATATGGGGAATAGTGCAGGAAGGTGCAGTTGAGGTATAAGATCAGCCATGATCTTAATGAATGGCGGACCAGGCTCGAAGGGCCGAATGGTCTACTCCTATTTCTTTTGTTCTTATGTTCCAAGAAAGAAGAACCAGCATCGAGTGCATTTCACAATGTCGGGACATCTCTAATCACTTTATAACTATTGAAGTATTTTTGAAGTGTAGTCATGATTGTAATGTTGGGGAAAATACTTCTAATAATGGCCTCCCTCGGGGTTTGCAGTAATTTTCCATGGATTACAAACAGCAAGTTTTGGCACGCTGTCAATTTCAGGAAAAGTCCTGCCTATTGTAGACACAAATGCATGCTGGAAACTGTAACTGAAACTGTAGCCTCCTTAGCTCAGAGTGATGCCTCTGAGAACTCCCAGGCCTCTTTCAGAAAACACTGTCATAGACATTTCTAATACAAAAATGCTATTGTATAGATAAGCTTAATCATTTAATTTTTTTGTCTTTATGATGTTTCAAAACTTCCAGTAGTAAGTCTTCATCTTAGTGTAAAATTGATGGTGGTGCCCAAGGTAATTTTCAAAAAATATTTGGAGCAATTTCACTGACTCCTTTCTGTTCCTTGCTATTAATATCTAATGACTGCTAAATTTCGATTGGAAGTTTTTTGAAATTGCTGATTGGTAGCTATCATTCCCACTTGTTGCATTTTGATTTTAAATGTTCTATATCTGTTGTAATTTATCGCTGTTTTATCAGTACAACATTTCAGCCAATTGAGTGCAAGTGTGTAACATGCAAATTGCTGTGCGACAGAAACATGGCAGAAAAACCATGTGCTAAATGCATTAATACACACAGAAAAGTAATACACAATAAAACACGAGTAATATACAGACAAATAGAAAGGGAAACACAGCCAGAGCCAAATACACAATATATAAAGAAAATTGTCTCCCAATTGGAAGGTAATTATATTATACCACCAAATTATCTTGTAACATTACTATATTGAGTAATTTGATTATTTTTAACTGTCATTAGTACCATCATCTTACATTGCGATCATAATATATCATAACTGACTGATGCAGTTTCCATAAAAGGCTGTAATTTCATCTGAGCCCAGGAGTACATTACAGTATTACTCACTCCCGACTATCCATAACTCCATGTGATTTATACTACAAGTGCTATGGGATAGGGTCTCTAATATGGTCTTAAAATTGGCAGTGAAATGTTGCCCATCCAAGACTGCAAAAAAACCTCAATTAGTGTTCGAACATGCCCATTAAATAATTTAAAAACAGCTTTGTCTCAATTTACCACCCACGTCTGCAAGATGGAAATGCATGGAGCTGCACGTCCTTAATTGCTCTAGTGGCTTAAGTTTCAGCAGCACTGAACTCAGAGAGCTAAAAGCCACCTTACTAAATCGCACTGAAAAAAGCCTGAGCTGAGTCAACAATTGCTTATTTTAGCCTGGTGTATTCCCCCCATTGTAAAACAATGGCAATACACAGCGGGCTGTAACATGCACTACAGTATTCCCAGGTTAACCATTGAAAGCTCCTACTCACTTTCACGCAGAAAGTACAATAGCAAATCCAAGATATGGAGTATCACAATTAAAGTTTTATTTCCCCATAATTTTTTTTTTAAATGACCACAAATCAATGGGAGTTCACAAAAAAAGGGATCAAAATCAATTATATTTTGACGTGCTAAAGTTTCAAAATTTTAAAAAAGCATCTCTTTATAACAGCCTGGAAAGCTGTTTGTGAATTATGGGTGCCACAGCACAATAATAATGGCCCATAATTTGCGGTCAGCAGCGAAGCAAAGGCGTCCGCCACTGGCCCCGAATTAAGCTTCCCACAAAGATCTCGGTGGCGAAAAGTTTTTTTTTTCCCCGACGTGCAATTGAAATCAGTGCAAGTTAATGGGGAATCCCTAACGAGAGCTGCTGTGATGTCAATAAGCTGTCTAAGCAGCCAATTACAATGCAGAATTCTAACAGACTGAGAACAAGGAGGTGAGTAAGCTCCTTTGATTCTAACTTTTTTAAAATGTTAGAGCAAAATAAAGATTGGGGCTCTCACTTGGGGAAAAGGCAAACCTGAAATAAAGATGAACAAACTTTTTTTTTTAATGTTTTTTTTTTAAAGTTTCGTAAAAATTTTAATTTTTTATTAAAATGGATAAATTTGACACTACACAAAATTAAAATTAGTTTTTCAGGGCCATAACCTTTGTTTAGCAGTCAATACTGTGTTAAAACCCCAGTTACACCTAATCCAAAAGAGTCTGACTTTTAATGGGGTATTTAACAGCGATATTACCGCAGAAGAGCCAAAGTTTGTCAGTTTCCCTGAGTTTAATTTTGTGGAGTGTCAAATTTATCCATTTTAATAAAAATTAAAATTAAGAAACTTTAAAACAAATGGTTTTCTTTAAAAGTTTGTTCATCTTTATTTCAGGTTTGCCGGCAGTTGGCAGGGGGTGGGGGTGGGGGGCGGGCACAGCGCAGCCTGTGTCAGAGCAGGGAATGACTGACCCCAACTTCAGGATTTCTGCGTTAGGATGCGCATGCGCTACATCCTGAAGTTGCGGTCAGCTTCAAAGAGGTAATAACAGTGAACGCTGTTCGTTCACCATCATTACCCACTGCAAACTCCAGGCCAATGTCATGACTCTACTGCTTTGCAGGATTGAAACGGTATCATAAATAGGATCTTTTTACATCGCCGAAGCACACCTCCTGGGAATGACAATGCAGCAGCACTGGCAATGCCTCATGAGTGATCAACAGGATGAACAGTTCCTCCCTCCCAACCAGATAAGATGGTGTCAACTTAGATAAGGGTGAATTAGTAAAGAAAAAAATTACAAATGCAAAATCTGAACAGGCAACTAGACTGACAGAAATTACCCACTGAGATTGTAGATAAGGTCCTTAATTAACTAATTGATTTGCTTATTAATACCTTTTTTTTAATATATGTAGACAATCATAATGAGCTTACAAGGGGTAGATGGGAATATAAGCTAACTTGACTGACGAAATAAAGAGCAAACATTTATCACAATATACATATAACTGAAGAATGGTGAATTGAAATATTGCAGCAGGACCTTGGAAAAGGGCTGGAAACTGCTCAAGCAAGAACTAGACTAGAACAACATAGCAACCAGACAGATATGGGATTAAGCACGTAGAACTTATAAAAGACGAATGCTTGATGCTTTGTTTTTAAAATAGCTTAGCTACTGTGGGAAACTACACAAGAATGAACCTGGGTACTGTCAGGTGACACAGGAGACCCTATAGAAAGAAAGAAAGGTGGTTAAGTGTAAGGCAGTGATTGGTTCAGTGAGACAAGACTCCATAGGTTTGAATGGAAAGAAAAGGTATAAAAAGGAGATTCCAGAGAGGGTTAATTGTGAAAGACTGGGGCGAGAATAGCGGATGCAGAGGACCATGCCAGAGGGTGAGGGACATCTAGAGACGAGAATAGTGGACGCAGAGGACCGTGCCAGAGGGTGCAGACAACTTCTACCGCGACTTTTACCCAAGGCATAACGGGGTAGTATGACTATGCTTTATTTACCGCTGCTTAAGACACCGTAAGGGATGTTGATCCTCGTTTGTACTGAAGAAAATCAATGAATAATGTTTTAATCTCTGCTACCAATTAGGGTCAAGGTTGAATCTTTTGGAATCAAAGATCACACAAAGAGAATCTTACTATCCTCTCCTGTTGTACAGCTACATCTGGCATTTAACCGCATACCAACCTCCATACATTCAACGTAGAGCCAAGGTGCAGTGTAAACATAAAACAACCAGGATTCATATAAATAATTTAAATGCAAAGGATTGTGACCTAACAAATCCCCAGTGTCTTTCACAAAAGAGCAAAAACAAATGCTCTCTGCTTACGTATTTTGTATATTTTATGTATGGCATGGTATTGTCATAATCTTTTTTCCAAACACAATCCTGATTTCAAGACTAGACTGTATCATGTCTCAATACTATTACTTGTGTCACTAAACAATTGTAAGGATAAAGGTTAATCAGAATTCTGCTGCTGCCATGGTGATTTGGTATAACAGCACTGAGGGCCCCTACGGGTGCGTACGTGCCAGTAAGGGCCGCGCAGGTTCCGGGTTTTCCCGCACGAAGCGTATGCATGAAAACCTGGAACTTGCAATCTGTTAAGAATCTTCTTGACAGATCCAACTCATCCCAGGGCAAAGAGTTGGGC
Source organism: Squalus acanthias (assembly GCA_030390025.1). NCBI lineage: Eukaryota > Metazoa > Chordata > Chondrichthyes > Squaliformes > Squalidae > Squalus > Squalus acanthias. The sequence goes on from CM059431.1 coordinate 69,234,362, forward strand.
TATTTGCCCAGCGAATGCCCGTGAAATTCTTACGTCTGGTAAAAGCCGGCGTAAGGGGCTATTTTTAGCCCCTTTAAAACATTTAAATTTACTTTATTATTCAAAAAATTAAATTTGTTTTAACTATTTAATGAAATGGCATTTTAATTCATTTTAAATATGTATTATTTTTATTTATTTGATGTGTACATGTCTTTTTTGGGGTACTCCCATTCATGCTTTGGGGATTCCGTATGTACGTACGGAATCCCCATAAGCACGAATGGGGATCCCCTTCTTTCATTCGTTGGGCCGGCACACGTGATCCCGGGGGCGCTTGCGAACCACATGCGCCCCTGGGATACATGGGTGTCTGCCCACGCGGACCCGGAGAGGCCCAGGAGCACGAGTCGCTGTGGATCCCGAGGCCCCAGGTAGGCGTGGATCATCTTTGCAAATTCAGGGTCATTAACTTTTAATCTTTTTGTTAAGTGGAAGTATGATTCTTGAACTCTAAAGTCTTAAAATAACTAAATGATGGTACAATTGTATAGCTACATAGAAATTCTAAGATGGTGACCACTGAATTTTTGAACTGAGAATGATTCTTATAGCACCAGCAGTTTTAACATGCTTGTGTGAATCGCCTAATCAAGAATGTGTACAAGGTTGCCAGAGTTAGTCCTGCTAAAGGGAACATCTGTGCAAAACATAATCATTTTAATAAAGTTTATGTAGAGTGGGAGGGCCAGGGTAGTGTTGAAGGATGTCAAATCAAAGGTAAGCTTATGGTTAACAGATTCACATGGTTGAACAGCAATTAAATGTAAAAGTAAAGAAATATGCAATAAGGTAACAAAGTTAAGGATTTATATTAATTTCATTAGCTCAACAGAAAAGGAGCTCATAAGGGAGAAATTCAGCTTAGTAACTGAGTTATTGATGAGGTATAGATTCCTTATTAGTTTCTCATGATCGGGAGTTGTTTTTAACTTTTTGGTATAACCATATAATGTAGAGACATGCTGATTGTCACGTAGTACTGGTAAGAAAAAAATATATACAAGACCACTTGTAATGATAATTTGGATCAACCTGAATACTGAGTAAAGAACTGTAATGCATTGATTCTCCAATCATCATTGTAAGTACTATATTTTTAAGTTTATGCTTAAATACTATTTTAAGTACTATATGCTCAATAAATTTATGAGCATAGACCTTAATGCTTCAATAACCTTATTGATTATGAGGGATAGGAAGAATCATAAATTAATGCACCCTCTAACACAACAGTAGCAACCAACACTATGACATTTCTGAGCATTTGTACAGCTGATGTAAAACTGTTATATGCTGTGATGGGGGAGAACTTCCATTTTTTTTCCTGGACAGATAACCCAAGATGGGCTGAATGGTCTTCCTCATCGGTATCTACTTTAAGACCTGAAGTCGACAATAGCATCAATACAAATCTTGGACCAGTGACCAATGATTCTGTGCCGATATTTAAATGTGAAACTGAACTGAAAACATGGTATTATAATGGTAGTGCACGCAGCCGACTTAAGCACGGGTCTGTCAGAAAGTCATTTCAGATTAGTCAGATGGAAATTCTGCGCAACCTTTGACCACAAAAATACATTTCCTGTCTTTCTGTCTCTACTTTATTAAATACCATTAATCAATGTTCTTCTAAACTTTCCTCATTTTCTTCGTAAGCTGAAAATATACCATCTTAAACATTCTTCCACCTCCTTACATCCCACTATGTTTAAATCAAGACTCATGACAGCATCCTACTCTAAATAATTCCTTCTCAGGATCCCAAAACTATGGAACTCCTGATTACCCTCAGCCCTTCCTTCCTCCTAAAATCTTCAAGCTTGCAAAATCCATGCTTGGCATCATCTAATCACGGTTTCCTGATTTGCCCCATCTCTCTTGCTCATTTCAACTTTGATGGTGTCCTGCACTTTGGGTCATAACCCTTCAACTTGGTTTCACTTTTAAACTGTGCGATGCAGAGCTCCAAGGGGCCATGCTAAGAAGTGGCAGGAAGCAGGTTCATGTATGTGATCCTGCATAAGGAGCATGCCTGATCACGAGAGAGAAAGATACTAATTAAAGGCTGGAAGCTTCCACACAGGCTGGGTAAAACCATGAGCCGAGTCAGTCCACCTTCCAGCAACTAACTCAAAAGTGCATAAGCCAAGACCTGGAAGCAATTCCCTGCCAATGAGATCAATATTTCACATCTAATCAAAAAACGATTGAAATGACACTTAACAGCCAACAGCAGCATGCAGTGTTTGAGAATTCATTTAAAGTGGAGTCGAAGGTTCCACCCCAGCTTTACACCCGATCACAGGCAGGCATTCTTTCACTTATCATAACTCACGTGTGCTGGGTCTCATTAAAGTAAAAAAAAACTGCAACAACGTTACCAGTTAAGAATTCTACTACTAGCTTTGCTCAAAGAAACTGAAACATCTTACACAAGGAGGCAAACAATTCACAGCGTTTCTTTTTAAAATCAGATCGGTGCATAATATAAGCACCGAATAATTTGCACATACCTGTACAAGATGAGATACCCTCCACTCTCCCCACAACTCACTCACCAGTCTCGCACTCATTCCCCTCATATCTGCGCCTCCCCCAACCCCACCATGTCTCCCAGACCCACTGTATTTCAGCAACACTCCCCACCCGCACCCTCCTGGCACCCATGGACACTACCCTCCCACTCACCCTCTCTAACTCCTGTCCTTATTGTGGACAGGGATTTAAATGCCTTGAAGTTACAGTTTCTTCCCTGGCCAAACCATCCACCTGCTCCCTGCGGCAACTTTTAAAATTAAAGATAAAAGTCAAACTCTGATCGACACTGTCTCACTTTCAGTGATCCCACCAAGAAACTCTGCTCTCTCCCCCATCCCCAACTTTCTCTCCTTTCCCAATAAGCATATCCTCCTATCCTCCCCAACGCCACCACTCCTTCCCCCACACCCACTCTCCCATTCCCCCTAGACTCTGTCCTATTAACCCGCTCAATTACTCCCCCAGACTCCCTATTTACCCCAGTCTCTCTTCTATTATGCCCAGAATGTGTCTCTCCTATTACTCTCGCGCCCTCTTACTCCCAGGCTCTCGCGCCCTCTTACCCCCAGGCTCTCGCGCCCTCTTACCCCCAGGCTCTCGCTCGCCCTCTTACCCCCAGGCTCTCGCTCGCCCTCTTACCCCCAGGCTCTCGCTCGCCCTCTTACCCCCAGGCTCTCGCTCGCCCTCTTACCCCCAGGCTCTCGCTCGCCCTCTTACCCCCAGGCTCTCGCTCGCCCTCTTACCCCCAGGCTCTCGCTCGCCCTCTTACCCCCAGGCTCTCGCTCGCCCTCTTACCCCCAGGCTCTCGCTCGCCCTCTTACCCCCAGGCTCTCGCTCGCCCTCTTACCCCCAGGCTCTCGCTCGCCCTCTTACCCCCAGGCTCTCGCTCGCCCTCTTACCCCCAGGCTCTCGCTCGCCCTCTTACCCCCAGGCTCTCGCTCGCCCTCTTACCCCCAGGCTCTCGCTCGCCCTCTTACCCCCAGGCTCTCGCTCGCCCTCTTACCCCCAGGCTCTCGCTCGCCCTCTTACCCCCAGGCTCTCGCTCGCCCTCTTACCCCCAGGCTCTCGCTCGCCCTCTTACCCCCAGGCTCTCGCTCGCCCTCTTACCCCCAGGCTCTCGCTCGCCCTCTTACCCCCAGGCTCTCGCTCGCCCTCTTACCCCCAGGCTCTCGCTCGCCCTCTTACCCCCAGGCTCTCGCTCGCCCTCTTACCCCCAGGCTCTCGCTCGCCCTCTTACCCCCAGGCTCTCGCTCGCCCTCTTACCCCCAGGCTCTCGCTCGCCCTCTTACCCCCAGGCTCTCGCTCGCCCTCTTACCCCCAGGCTCTCGCTCGCCCTCTTACCCCCAGGCTCTCGCTCGCCCTCTTACCCCCAGGCTCTCGCTCGCCCTCTTACCCCCAGGCTCTCGCTCGCCCTCTTACCCCCAGGCTCTCGCTCGCCCTCTTACCCCCAGGCTCTCGCTCGCCCTCTTACCCCCAGGCTCTCGCTCGCCCTCTTACCCCCAGGCTCTCGCTCGCCCTCTTACCCCCAGGCTCTCGCTCGCCCTCTTACCCCCAGGCTCTCGCTCGCCCTCTTACCCCCAGGCTCTCGCTCGCCCTCTTACCCCCAGGCTCTCGCTCGCCCTCTTACCCCCAGGCTCTCGCTCGCCCTCTTACCCCCAGGCTCTCGCTCGCCCTCTTACCCCCAGGCTCTCGCTCGCCCTCTTACCCCCAGGCTCTCGCTCGCCCTCTTACCCCCAGGCTCTCGCTCGCCCTCTTACCCCCAGGCTCTCGCTCGCCCTCTTACCCCCAGGCTCTCGCTCGCCCTCTTACCCCCAGGCTCTCGCTCGCCCTCTTACCCCCAGGCTCTCGCTCGCCCTCTTACCCCCAGGCTCTCGCTCGCCCTCTTACCCCCAGGCTCTCGCTCGCCCTCTTACCCCCAGGCTCTCGCTCGCCCTCTTACCCCCAGGCTCTCGCTCGCCCTCTTACCCCCAGGCTCTCGCTCGCCCTCTTACCCCCAGGCTCTCGCTCGCCCTCTTACCCCCAGGCTCTCGCTCGCCCTCTTACCCCCAGGCTCTCGCTCGCCCTCTTACCCCCAGGCTCTCGCTCGCCCTCTTACCCCCAGGCTCTCGCTCGCCCTCTTACCCCCAGGCTCTCGCTCGCCCTCTTACCCCCAGGCTCTCGCTCGCCCTCTTACCCCCAGGCTCTCGCTCGCCCTCTTACCCCCAGGCTCTCGCTCGCCCTCTTACCCCCAGGCTCTCGCTCGCCCTCTTACCCCCAGGCTCTCGCTCGCCCTCTTACCCCCAGGCTCTCGCTCGCCCTCTTACCCCCAGGCTCTCGCTCGCCCTCTTACCCCCAGGCTCTCGCTCGCCCTCTTACCCCCAGGCTCTCGCTCGCCCTCTTACCCCCAGGCTCTCGCTCGCCCTCTTACCCCCAGGCTCTCGCTCGCCCTCTTACCCCCAGGCTCTCGCTCGCCCTCTTACCCCCAGGCTCTCGCTCGCCCTCTTACCCCCAGGCTCTCGCTCGCCCTCTTACCCCCCAGGCTCTCGCTCGCCCTCTTACCCCCAGGCTCTCGCTCGCCCTCTTACCCCCAGGCTCTCGCTCGCCCTCTTACCCCCCAGGCTCTCGCTCGCCCTCTTACCCCCAGGCTCTCGCTCGCCCTCTTACCCCCAGGCTCTCGCTCGCCCTCTTACCCCCAGGCTCTCGCTCGCCCTCTTACCCCCAGGCTCTCGCTCGCCCTCTTACCCCCAGGCTCTCGCTCGCCCTCTTACCCCCAGGCTCTCGCTCGCCCTCTTACCCCCAGGCTCTCGCTCGCCCTCTTACCCCCCAGGCTCTCGCTCGCCCTCTTACCCCCAGGCTCTCGCGCCCTCTTACCCCCAGGCTCTCGCACCCTCTTACCCCCAGGCTCTCGCTCCCTCTTACCCCCAGGCTCGCTCGCCCTCTTACCCCCAGACTCTCGCACTCTCTTACCCCCAGTATCACTCTCTCTCTATATTATATATATATATTATTACCCCCAGACTTTCTCTTCTCCCCCAACCACCCCACCAGACTCTCTCACCCTCTCTCTCTCTATTCCCGCTCGGGCTCGCTTTCCCCCCGCTATTCCGATTAACTCTAATCCCGGTTTCTCCCAACTTTTCAGTCTCCCTCCCACAGAAAACTTACCGGGCGCGGGCTGAGGCTCAATCGCCTTCCGAGCGGCGCAGCCTCCGTCTGGACCTGGACCTGGACCTGGACCTGGACCCGGACCCGGACCCGGGCTCCCTCTGCCTTCCTCTCCGTGGGCTGGGCTGGGCTGGGCTCTGCTGGGCGGGTGCAGAAGCCGCCTGGCCGTGGCCCTGGCCGCCGCCTCCTCCTCCTGCCCAGCCTATCACCCTGATTACGTGGCACCAGGTCCGAGCAACAGGGACTGCGGGACCGGAACCAACCCGCTCCCCAGCAGCGCCCGCCGCCTTCCAGCCCCTGCAGCGCCCTCTGTCCGCTGGAGGACCCGGGCGGCCCGCCCTCACACTGGGCGGTCTGAGTACTTCACACAGATACACAGGCACAGAAACTCCAGACACAATTGTGCACATTGAGAATTTCAGGCACGCTAATTCATTCAGACACAAACACTAATATAGAGAGCACAGAACCAGCAAAGACTCAGCCACTACAAGTGAGACTTAGTCAGTTTGGAAATCTAATATATGTTGGCGTATATCGCTGTGCAAAATAAAAGCAGCTCTGCATAGCTAAATGTTTCTGCAACTGGTGTCACTTTGCTGATCATAATTCTTCTTAGGCAGTCCCTCGGAACCGAGGATGACTTGCTTCCACACTAAAAATGAGTTCTCAGGTGACTGATGAGTCCAATGCGGGACCTACAGTCTCTGCCGCAGGTGGGGCAGACGGCGGGTGGGGTGCTTGGGTTGACATGCGCTGCTTGCGCTTGGCTTCCGCTTGCTCCCGGGGAAGAGACTCGAGGTGTTCGGCGCCTTCCCGGATGCTTCTCTTCCACTTTGTGCGGTCTTGGGCCAGGGATTCCCAGTTGTCAGTGGGGACGTTGCACTTTTTCAAGGAGGCTTTGAGGGTGTCCTTGAAGCGTTTCCTCTGCCCACCTGGGGCTCTCTTGCTGTGCCGTAGCTCCGAGTAGAGCACTGATCATAAATATCACTGTTAACAGTTTCCGACGTTGACGGCTCTGTGTTGAATGCTGTGGAGAGGCGGTGTAACATGCAGCTTCAGGAAAATTCCAAAATTAACCTGTATTTTTCTTTCGGATGCTGACAGATCTTCTGTGCATCTCCAGCATGTTCTGTCTTAATTTCAGATTTCCAGCATTTCCAATTTTTCTTTCTGTTGTACAACTTTTGGAATGGAAAATTCAGCCAGTGGGGCAAGAGCGAAGGGTCGAACTTTTACTCATTGAGTGAGGCTGGGTTGAGGAAGGAAATCTTGCTCAGTGTGGGTGTGTTCAGCTTCAAAATTTTGCTCTGTGAAGATACGGAAGTTGGGAGCCAAAATCTTGCTCAGAAAAGGCTTGGGGATTATGTTTATAAATCTTGCTTTGTGATGGGGGAGCATTATTTTTGAACTGGCTGGGGCTTTCTTCTCTAGAAAAGAGAAGGCTGAAGGGTGACCTAATAGAGGTCTTTAAAATTATGAAGGGGTTTGCTAGGGTAGACGTAAAGAAGATGTTTCCACTTGTGGGAGGAGTCCAAAACTAGGGGTCATAAATATAAAATAGTCACTAACAAACCCAATAAGGAATTTAGGAGAAATTTCATTACCCAGAGAGTGGTTAGAATGTGGAACACGCTACCACAAGGAGTAATTGAGCCGAATAGCATAGATGCATTCAATGAGAAGCTAGATAAGTACACAAGGGAGAAATGATCAGAAGGATATGTTGATAGGGTTAGATGAAGGGTGGGAGGAGCCTCGTGTGGAGCATAAACACCCGTATAGACCTATTGGGCTGAATGGCCTATTTCTGTGCTGGAAATTCAATGTAATCTCCCATGTTGCTCACACAAACTAAATGCCTTCCTTCAAACTCATAAAAACTCTCTATTTTTCTTCAATCTGAGTCTCCCTTTACACACAAAATGCCCTGACTCCACTAGGTGTATCGAGGAGGCTCAAGCATGTGGGGCGATCCCGTCCGAACTGACCTCCGTTCGGACGGAATTCTGCATTGGCGCCCAGCCCCAAGACCCCTCTCAGGAGCCGGCGCCTCACAACTTGAGCCGTCTCCAGGAAATCCTGTCTGTGCCTTTTCATTCTGCACGGAGGGGTTTCCTGTACGGGCTGCTCCTGCACACCCACCATTTTGCCATCCTTGTCTGCCGACCGGACACACCTTGGCGCACCATCTTGCTGTCTCGGAGGCGGAGGTCCCCGATGGAAGGCTCTGTATGCGGGAGTCCTCCCTTTATCTATTGGGACTTGGCCTGGAGATGTTGCACGGAGCAGTCCCGTGCAATATGATTTTAAGCAGGCTCATGGACTCCCAGGCCGTCTGCATTTTCTGCGGTCTGGAGGAGTCCGTGTTCCACGTTTATATGGAGTGTGAGAGGTTGCAGCCCCTCTTCCATTATTTGAAGGGGCTGCTCCTCGATTTTTGGCTGCACTTCAGACCCACGCTCATGATCTTTGATCACCTGGTGCGGAGGGGAGCGGGCAGATCAGAGGACCTCCTCATTGGACTGCTCCTGGGCCTGGCCAAAGTTGCCATTAACTGGTCCAGGCAGCGGGCGGTCGTGGCGGCCGTTCGGCCCAATTGCCTGCCTCTCTTCCGCGGCCACATTCGCGCCCGGGTGACCCTGGAGATGGAGCACGCAGTGTCCGCCGGCACGCTCGAGGCCTTCCGCGACCGGTGGGCGCTGCAGGGACTGGAGTGCATCATCACCCCCACCAACCAACTTTTAATTTAATTTGATAAGTTTCATTTAATGTTTTAAGTTTAGTTACAGTCTATTTGTTTATGGGTTGCTCAAAAAGAGTACACACAAAATGCCCTGACTCCACTAGGTGTATCGAGGAGGCTCAAGCATGTGGGGCGATCCCGTCCGAACTGACCCCCGTCCGGATGGAATTCCTCATCGGCGCCCAGCCCCAAGACCCCTCTCGGGAGCCGGCGCCTCACAACTTGAGCCGTCTCCGGGAAATCCTGCCTGTGCCTTTTCATTCTGCACGGAGGGGTTTCCTGTACGGGCTGCTCCTGCACACCCACCATTTTGCCATCCTCGTCTGCCGTCCGGACACGCCTTGGCGCACCATCTTGCTGTCTCAGAGGCGGGGGTCCCCGATGGAGGGCTCTGTATGTGGGAGTCCTCCCTTTATCTATTGGGACTTGGCCTGGAGGATGTTGCACGGAGCAGTCCCGTGCAATATGATTTTAAGCAGGCTCATGGACTCCCAGGCCGCCTGCCTTTTCTGCAGCCTGGAGGAGTCCGTGTTCCACATATATATCAAATGTGAGAGGTTGCAGCCCCTCTTCCACTATTTGAAGGGGCTGCTCCTCGATTTTTGGCTGCACTTCAGTTCTGGTGCGGAGGGGAGTGGGTAGGTCGGGGACCTCCTCGTAGGACTGCTCCTGGGCCTGGCCAAAGTGGCCATCAACTGGTCCAGGCAGCAGGCGGTCAAGGGGGTCGTTCGGCCCGACTGCCTGCCTCTCTTCCGCGGCCACGTTCGCGCCCAGGTGGCCCTGGAGATGGAGCACGCGGTGTCTGCCGGCACGCTCGAGGCCTTCCGCGATCGGTGGGCACCGCAGGGACTAGAGTGCATCATCACCACCGGGAATAACATTTTAATTTAAGTTGTTAAGTTTCTTTTAATTTTTTTTTGTTAAGTTACAGTTTATTTGTTTTTTGTGCGCACCAAAAAGAGTACACACAAAATGCCTTCCTTCAGTTTCAGTCACTCTGGAAAAACTATGCCTTCCTTCAGTCCTCTTTCTCACACACTGTGATTTTAGCTTCATTGTCTCTCTTCTATACATCTTTGAGTGTGGAACATTACTTTTGGCAGAAATCCAAATTGTAAGTCATTAATAACACCCTGTAACATCCACTGAATAATAATGTTTAATTGGACAGTGATTGTTGACTTAAACACCAATTTGATAATTACTGGGGGATGGATCTCATGCTAGGCTTTCAGTCAGAAGTATTTCTCTTTTAAGTTTAATTCAATCCCTGAGCATTCCTTGCACACACAATGGGCCGGACTTTCTGACCCCCATGGGTGCGTACGAGGTGTGTACACACCCGTAGGGGCCTCGCAAGTGCCAGTTTCAGGCATGCGAAGCGCATGCACTAAAACCCGGCACTTGCGATCTGTTACGAATCTTCTTGACAGATCCTCCACCTGCCCGGGAGATGGGCCTCCGCGGGCAGGGAGTTCCGCTTTCTGCAAAACTTACGCCCGCTGAAAACCTTTAAAAATCTTACGCCTGGTAAAAGCATGCGTAAGGCCTGCTTTTATCAGCATAAGAATTTTTTTTTTAATTAAATTTTTTCACTCATTTATAATTTAAAAATACTTTTAAAAAAGGTAAGTTTATTTTTAGCCCCGTAAAAAACTTTAATTATTTTTTTCAAAAATTAAATTTTTGTTTAAAATATTTAATATAATGTAATTTTAACTAATTTTAAATATGTGATTTAAAAAAATGTATTTAATGTTTAACTGTGTTTTTTAAGTGATCCCCATTCATACTTTTGACAGATCTGCGCGTAGAGACCTGTCAAAAGTGTAAAGGGGGATTCCCTTCTTTGATTGGTTCTCCATTGCTCGGGTACCCCAGGGGCACTTGCAAACCGCATGTGCCCCTGGGATACCTGGGCCTCTGTGCATTTCGTAGAGCAGAGGCCCAGGATCGGAAGTCTCGGGACCTACGGAGCCAACAGGTAAGTGTGTAGATTTTTTCCGATCGGAGGCATCCGCACGCAGGAAGCCTCCGATCGGAAATTCAGGGCCACTATGTTCAGTCACTCTGCTTCTGTTTTATTCTTTCTCTTTCACACACTTTCCCAATCAACTGCTTCTAATATTTCTGTTTCACACTCTGAACTCTAATTGACTAGCAGCAACTGGGCAAAACGCAAATTGAGATAGCTATTAGGCCTTCCGCGACCGGAGGGACCGGAGTGCATTGTCATTACAGGAAACAATATTATGATTGAACTTATTAAGTTTCCTTTGTTTTATTTATGATTTGGGCATTTATTATTTGTGCCCCTTTAAAAAGGGGGCACTTTTGTTAAATTATTTTGATTTGGGTTGATGACACTGGGGATGGGGGGGGTCATCCTGATTGGTCCAATCAGAAGAGCTATTAAATTTATTTGAATAAATCACACATGGGCTATGGTAGCATAGTGGTTATGCTATTGGACTAGTAATCCAAAGCCCTGGGCTAATAATCTAGAGCAGAATATGAGTTCAAATACCTACCACAGCAGTTTGAGAATTTGAATTCAGTTTTTAAAAACATCTGGAGATAAAAAGCTGGTATTGGTAAAAGTGATCATGATTGTCATAAAAACTTAACTGGTTCACTAATGTCCTTTAGGGAAGGAAACATGCCATTCTTAGCTGATCTGGCCTATCTGTGACTCCAGTCCCTCTCCAACGTTGTTGATTCTTAACCTCCCTCTGAAGTGGCCTAGCAAATATCAAACAGCTAGAGAAAAAAAAAACCAAAACTGATGGACCACTCAGCTGCGAACTAGGTCTCAAATCAGGACATGACAAAGGTACACCCAGCCCAGTCATGCCTGCAAAGTCCTCCTCATTAACATCTGGGGACCAGTACCAAAGTTGGGAGAGCTGTCTCACAGACTAGTCAAGCAACAGCCTGACATTGTCATATTCACGGAATTATACTTATTAGCCAACATCCCAGACTCCTTCATCACCATCCCTAGGTATGTCCTGTCCCACCCAGAGCTGGGGGCACAATAGCATACAGTCGGGGAAAGTGGCCCTGGGAGTCCTCATCATTGAAGTACTCCTCCATGTTGAACGCCACTTGGAGGTAGGACTAAGGGTAGCAAAGGCACATTACAACAGTGACTACACTCCAAAAGTACTTCATTGGCTGTAAAGCGCTTTGAGACGTCCGGTGGTCGTGAAAGGTCCAATATAAATGCAAGTCTTTCTTTTTTATTGACTCTGGACCGCATTAAGTCTCATGGCTTCATGGCAAATGTGGGCTAGGAAACCTCCTGTTTATTACCACCTACCAACCTCCTTCAGCTGCTGAATCAATACTCCTCCATGTTGAACACCACTTGGAGGTAGGACTAAGGGTAGCAAAGACACAAAATGTACACTGGGTGGGTGGACTTCAATATCCATCACCAAGAGTGGCTTGGTAGTACCACTACTGACTGAGCTGCCTGAGTCTTTAAGAACATAGCTGCCAAACTGGGCTTGCGGCAGGTGGTGAGAGAGCCAACGTAAGGGAATATCCTACTTGACCTCGTTCACGTCATATACCTGTAGCAGATGCGTCTGTACATGTGTCTGTCACACTGTGGACACATTTCATCATGTCATGTGGCACTATCACCATGCTAAGTAGGATAGATTAAGAACAGATCTAGCAGCTCAAAACTGGGCATCCACAAGGCGCTGTGGGCCATCAGCAGTATCCTTTAATGCTAACTTTTTTCTAGCCATTGATGAAGCACCACCAATGGCTACGTGGGTGCCATTTATGACTCCTTGGATCTTGAGGAATCCTGCCATTAGGTAAAACAGCAGTGTGCTGTCATGTTTGCAGAAGTTGACCATTGGGAAACTGAAGAAATTTCTAGGTCTGGAGAACAATGTGACTTGTTTAGTGCATCTGTGTACAGATTTTCATCTGATGTTAACAGATGTCCCCAGGGGCAACCTGGATGATCTCATGGCAGTTAAGTTAAATACAGTGGTATTAGATCTTAAATATGCCTGCAAAATCTTGATTCTATTTTGCTGTGCTCTATGATATGAATTCTTGCTGTCTGTAATCTATGATTTGTATTTCCTGTCTCGTCTATGATCTGATTCTCTCTCTCTCTGGTCTATGATCTGATTCTCTCTCTCTCTGGTCTATGATCTGATTCTCTCTCTCTCTCTGGTCTATGAGCTGATTCTCTCTCTCTGGTCTATGATCTGATTCTCTCTCCCTCTGGTCTATGATCTGATTCTCTCTCTCTGGTCTATGATCTGATTCTCTCTCTCTCTGGTCTATGATTTGATTCTCTCTCTCCCTCTGGTCTATGATCTGATTCTCTCTCTCTGGTCTTTGATCTGATTCTCCCTCTCTCTCTCTCTCTGGTCTATGATCTGATTCTCTCTCTGGTCTTTGATCTGATTCTCCCTCTCTCTCTGGTCTATAATCTGACTCTCTCTCTGGTCTATGATCTGATTCTCTCTCTCTGGTCTATGATCTGATTCTCTCTCTCTTGTCTATGATCTGATTCTCTCTCTGGTCTATGATCAGATTCTCTCTCTCTCTCTCTGGTCTATAATCTGATTCTCTCTCTGGTCTATGATCTAATTCTCTCTCTGGTCTATGATCTGATTCTCTCTCTCTCTGGTCTATAATCTAATTCTCTCTCTGGTCTATGATCTGATTCTCTCTCTCTCTCTGGTCTATGATCTGATTCTCTCTCTCTGGTCTATAATCTGATTCTCTCTTTGGTCTATGATCTGATTCTCTCACTCTGGTCTATGATCTGATTCTCTCTCTGGTCTATGATCTGATTCTCTCTCTGGTCTATGATCTGATTCTCCCTCTCTCTCTGGTCTATGATCTGATTCTCTCTCTGGTCTATGATCTGATTCTCTCTCTGGTCTATGATCTGATTCTCTCTCTCTGGTCTATGATCAGATTCTCTCTCTGGTCTATGATCTGATTCTCTCTCTGGTCTATGATCTGATTCTCTCTCTCTCTGGTCTATGATCTGATTCTCTCTCTCTGGTCTATGATCTGATTCTCTCTCTGGTCTATGATCTGATTCTCTCTCTGGTCTATGATTTGATTCTCTCTCTGGTCTATGATCTGATTCTCTCTCTCTCTGGTCTATGATCTGATTCTCTCTCTCTGGTCTATGATCTGATTCTCTCTCTCTCTCTATCTGGTCTATGATCTGGATTCTCCCTCTCTCTCTCTCTGGTCTATGATCAGATTCTCCCTCTCTCTCTCATAGAACATAGAACAGTACAGCACAGTACAGGCCCTTCGGCCCTCGATGTTGTGCCGAGCATTGTCCGAGACCAAGATCAAGCTATCACACTCCCTATCACTCTGGTGTGCTCCATGTGCTTATCCAATAACCGCTTGAAAGTTCCTAAAGTGTCCGACTCCACTATCACAGCAGGCAGTCCATTCCACACCCCAACCACTCTCTGAGTAAAGAATCTACCTCGGACATCCCTTCTATATCTCCCCCCATGCACCTTATAGTTATGCCCCCTTGTAACAGCTGCCTCTACCCGAGGAAATAGTCTCTGAACATCCACTCTATCTATCCCCCTCATCATCTTATAAACCTCTATTAAGTCGCCTCTCATCCTCCTCCGCTCTAAAGAGAAAAGCCCCAACTCCCTCAATCTTTCCTCATAAGACCTCCCCCCCAAACCAGGCAGCATCCTGGTAAATCTCCTTTGCACTCTTTCCAATGCTTCCACGTCCTTCCTATAGTGAGGTGACCAGAACTGCACACAATATTCCAAATGTGGTCTCACCAAGGTCCTGTACAGTTGCAGCATAACCTCACGGTTCTTAAACTCAAACCCTCTGTTAATAAACGCCAACACACCATAGGCCTTCTTTACTGCTCTATCCACTTGAGTGGCAACCTTCAGAGATCTGTGGATATGAACCCCCAGATCCCTCTGCTCCTCCACGTTCCTCAGAACCCTGCCGTTGACCCTGTAATCCTTATTCAAATTTGCCCTACCAAAATGAATCACCTCGCACTTATCAGGGTTAAATTCCATCTGCCATTTTTCGGCCCAGCTCTGCATCCTATCAATGTCTCTTTGCAGCCTACAACAGCCCTCCACCTCATCCACTGCTCCACCAATCTTGGTGTCATCAGCAAATTTACTGATCCACCCTTCAGTCCCCTCCTCCAAGTCATTGATAAAAATCACAAACAGCAGAGGACCCAGCACCGACCCCTGTGGCACACCGCTGGTAACTGGTCTCCAGTCCGAAAATGTTCCATCCACCACCACCCTCTGCCTTCTATGAGATAGCCAGTTACTTATCCAATCGGCCAAATTTCCCTCTATCCCACAACTCCTTACTTTCTTCATGAGACGACCATGGGGAACCTTATCAAACGCCTTACTAAAATCCATGTATACGACATCAACTGCTCTACCTTCATCTACACACTTAGTTACCTCCTCAAAGAATTCAATCAAATTTGTTAGGCAAGACTTACCCTTCACGAATCCGTGTTGACTATCCCTGATTAAGTTGCCCCTTTCCAAATGGTCATAAATCCTATCCCTCAGGACCTTTTCCATTATCTTACCAACCACCGAAGTAAGACTAACCGGCCTATAATTACCAGGGTCATTCCTATTTCCTTTCTTGAAGAGAGGAACAACATTCGCCACTCTCCAGTCCTCTGGCACCATTCCCGTGGACAGTGAGGACCCAAAGATCAAAGCCAGAGGCTCTGCAATCTCCTCCCTTGCCTCCCAAAAAATCCTAGGATATATCCCATCTGGCCCAGAGGACTTATCGACCCTCAGGTTCTTCAAAATTGCTAAAACATCTTCCCTCAGAACATCTACCACCTCCAGCCTATCCACCTTTATCACACTCTCATCCTCAAGAACATGGCCCCTCTCCTCGGTGAACACTGACGAAAAGTAAACATTCATCACCTCTCCTATCTCTTCTGACTCCATGCACAAGTTCCCACTACTGTCCTTGACCGGCCCTACCCTCACCCTGGTCATTCTTTTATTTCTCACATAAGAGTAAAAGGCCTTGGGGTTTTTCTTGATCCGACCCGCCAAGGACTTCTCATGCCCCCTCCTAGCTCTCCTAAGCTCTTTTTTTAGCTCATTCCTTGCTATCTTGTACCCCTCAATCGACCCAACTGAACCTTGTTTTCTCATCCTTACATACGCTTCCTTTTTCCTCTTGACTAGACATTCAACCTCTTTTGTGAACCATGATTCTCTCTCTCTCTCTCTCTGGTCTATGATCAGATTCTCTCTCTCTCTCTCTCTGGTCTATGATTTGATTCTCTCTCTCTGGTCTATGATCTGATTCTCTCTCTCTCTCTCTGGTCTATGATTTGATTCTCTCTCTCTCTGGTCTATGATCTGATTCTCTCTCTCTCTGGTCTATGATTTGATTCTCTCTCTCTCTGGTCTATGATCAGATTCTCTCTCTCTCTATCTGGTCTATGATCTGGATTCTCCCTCTCTCTCTCTCTGGTCTATGATCAGATTCTCCCTCTCTCTCTCTGGTCTATGATCAGATTCTCTCTCTCTCTCTCTCTGGTCTATGATTTGATTCTCTCTCTCTGGTCTATGATCTGATTCTCTCTCTCTCTCTGGTCTATGATCTGATTCTCTCTCTCTCTGGTCTATGATCTGATTCTCTCTGTATCTGGTCTATGATCTGATTCTCTCTCTCTGGTCTATGATTTGATTCTCTCTCTCTCTGGTCTATGATCTGATTCTCTCTCTCTCTCTGGTCTATGATCTGATTCTCTCTCTCTCTGGTCTATGATCTGATTCTCTCTCTCTCTCTGGTCTATGATCTGATTCTCTCTCTCTCTCTGGTCTATGATCTGATTCTCTCTCTCTCTGGTCTATGATCTGATTCTCTCTCTCTCTGGTCTAAGATCTGATTCTCTCTCTCTCTGGTCTAAGATCTGATTCTCTCTGGTCTTTGATCTGATTCTCCCTCTCTCTCTCTCTGGTCTATGAACTGATTCTCTCTCTGGTCTATGATCTGATTCTCTCTCTGGTCTATGATCTAATTCTCTCTCTGGTCTATGATCTAATTATCTCTCTCTCTCTGGTCTATGATCTGGTTCTCTCTCTCTGGTCTATGATCTGATTCTCTCTCTATGGTCTATGATCTGATTCTCTCTCTGGTCTATGATCTGATTCTCTCTGTAGTCTATGATCTAATTCTCTCTCTCTCTGGTCTATGATCAGATTCTCTCTCTCTCTCTCTGGTCTATGAACTGATTCTCTCTCTGGTCTTTGATCTGATTCTCCCTCTCTATCTGGTCTATAATCTGACTCTCTCTCTGGTCTATGATCTGATTCTCTCTCTCTCTCTCTCTCTCTCTCTGGTCTATGATCTGATTCTCTCTCTCTTGTTTATGATCTGATTCTCTCTCTCTGGTCTATGATCAGATTCTCTCTCTCTGGTCTATAATCTGATTCTCTCTCTGGTCTATGATCTAATTCTCTCTCTGGTCTATGATCTGATTCTCTCTCTCTCTGGTCTATAATCTAATTCTCTCTCTCTGGTCTATAATCTGATTCTCTCTTTGGTCTATGATCTGATTCTCTCACTCTGGTCTATGATCTGATTCTCTCTCTGGTCTATGATCTGATTCTCTCTCTGGTCTATGATCTGATTCTCTCTCTCTCTGGTCTTTGATCTGATTCTCCCTCTCTCTCTGGTCTATAATCTGACTCTCTCTCTGGTCTATGATCTGATTCTCTCTCCCTCTCTGGTCTATGATCTGATTCTCTCTCTCTCTCTGGTCTATAATCTGATTCTCTCTCCCTCTCTGGTCTATGATCTGATTCTCTCTCTCTCTCTCTGGTCTATAATCTGATTCTCTCTCTCTGGTCTATGATCTGATTCTCTCTCTCTGGTCTATGATCTGATTCTCTCTCTCTCTCTGGTATCTGATTCTCTCTCTCTGGTCTATGATCTAATTCTCTCTCTCTCTCTGGTCTATGATCTAATTCTCTCTCTCTGGTCTATGATCTGATTCTCTCTCTGGTCTATGATCTGATTCTCTCTCTGGTCTATGATCTAATTCTCTCTCTGGTCTATGATTAGATTCTCTCTCTGGTCTATAATCTGATTCTCTCTTTGGTCTATGATTTAATTCTCTCTCTCTCTCTCTCTCTCTCTCTGGTCTATGATCTAATTCTCTCTCTCTCTCTCTCTCTGGTCTATGATCTGATTCTCTCTCTCTCTCTGGTCTATGATCTAATTCTCTCTCTCTGGTCTATGATCTGATTCTCTCTCTGGTCTATGATCTGATTCTCTCTCTGGTCTATGATCTAATTCTCTCTCTGGTCTATGATCTAATTATTTCTCTCTCTCTGGTCTATGATCTGGTTCTCTCTCTCTGGTCTATGATCTGATTCTCTCTCTATGGTCTATGATCTGATTCTCTCTCTGGTCTATGATCTGATTCTCTCTGTAGTCTATGATCTAATTCTCTCTCTCTCTGGTCTATGATCAGATTCTCTCTCTCTCTCTCTGGTCTATGATCTGATTCTCTCTCTCTGGTCTATGATTTGATTCTCTCTTTCTGGTCTATGATCTAATTCTCTCTCTCTCTCTGGTCTATGATCTGATTCTCTCTCTCTGGTCTATGATCTGATTCTCTCTCTGGTCTATGATCTGATTCTCTCTCTGGTCTATGATCCAATTCTCTCTCTCTGGTCTATGATCTGATTCCCTCTCTGGTCTATGATCAGATTCTCTCTCTCTCTGGTCTATGATCTGATTCCCTCTCTCTGGTCTATGATTTGATTCTCTCTTTCTGGTCTATGATCTGATTCTCTCTCTCTGGTCTATGATTTGATTCTCGCTTTCTGGTCTATGATCTGATTCTCTCTCTCTCTCTGGTTTATGATCTGATTCTCTCTCTCTCTGGTCTATGATCTGATTCTCCCTTTCTGGTCTATGATTTGATTCTCTCTCTCTGGTCTATGATTTGATTCTCTCTCTCTCTGGTCTATGATCTGATTCTCTCTGGTCTATGATTTGATTCTCTCTCTCTCTGGTCTATGATCAGATTCTCTCTCTCTGGTCTATGATCTGATTCTCTCTCTCTGGTCTATGATCTGATTCTCTCTCTCTCTGGTCGAAGATCTGATTCTCTCTCTCTCTGGTCTAAGATCTGATTCTCTCTCTCTCTGGTCTAAGATCTGATTCTCTCTCTCTCTCTGGTCTATGATCTGATTCTCTCTCTGGTCTATGATCTAATTCTCTCTCTCTCTGGTCTATGATCTGATTCTCTCTCTGGTCTATGATCTGATTCTCTCTCTCTCTCTGGTCTATGATTTGATTCTCTCTCTCTCTGGTGTTTGATCTGGATTCTCTCTCTCTCTGGTCTATGATCTGATTCTCTCTCTCTGGTGTCTGATTCGGTTCTCTCTCTGGTGTTTGATCTGGATTCTCTCTCACTCTGGTCTATGATGTGATTCTCTCTCTCTCTGGTCTATGATCTGATTCTCTCTCTCTCTCTGGTCTATGATCTGATTCTCTCTCTCTGGTCTATGATTTGATTCTCTCTTTCTGGTCTATGATCTAATTCTCTCTCTCTCTCTGATCTATGATCTGATTCTCTCTCTCTGGTCTATGATCTGATTCTCTCTCTGGTCTATGATCTGATTCTCTCTCTGGTCTATGATCCAATTCTCTCTCTCTGGTCTATGATCTGATTCTCTCTCTGGTCTATGATCAGATTCTCTCTCTCTCTCTCTGGTCTATGATCTGATTCTCTCTCTCTGGTCTATGATTTGATTCTCTCTTTCTGGTCTATGATCTGATTCTCTCTCTCTGGTCTATGATTTGATTCTCTCTTTCTGGTCTATGATCTGATTCTCTCTCTCTCTCTGGTCTATGATCTGATTCTCTCTCTCTCTGGTCTATGATCTGATTCTCTCTTTCTGGTCTATGATTTGATTCTCTCTCTCTGGTCTATGATTTGATTCTCTCTCTCTCTGGTCTATGATCTGATCCTCTCTGGTCTATGATTTGATTCTCTCTCTCTCTGGTCTATGATCAGATTCTCTCTCTCTGGTCTATGATCTGATTCTCTCTCTCTGGTCTTTGATCTGATTCTCTCTCTCTCTGGTCGAAGATCTGATTCTCTCTCTCGCTGGTCTAAGATCTGATTCTCTCTCTCTCTGGTCTATGATCTGATTCTCTCTCTCTCTCTGGTCTATGATCTGATTCTCTCTCTGGTCTATGATCTAATTCTCTCTCTCTCTGGTCTATGATCTGATTCTCTCTCTGGTCTATGATCTGATTCTCTCTCTCTCTCTGGTCTATTATTTGATTCTCTCTCTCTCTGGTGTTTGATCTGGATTCTCTCTCTCTCTGGTCTATGATCTGATTCTCTCTCTCTCTGGTGTCTGATTCGGTTCTCTCTGGTCTATGATTTGATTCTCTCTCTCTCTGGTCGAAGATCTGATTCTCTCTCTCGCTGGTCTAAGATCTGATTCTCTCTCACTCTGGTCTATGATGTGATTCTCTCTCTCTCTGGTCTATGATCTGATTCTCTCTCTCTCTCTGGTCTATGATCTGATTCTCTCTCTCTGGTCTATGATCTGATTCTCTCTCCCTCTGGTCTATGATCTGATCCTCTCTCTCTGGTCTATGATCTGATTATCTATCTCTCTGGTCTATGATTTGATTCTCTCTCTCCCTCTGGTCTATGATCTGATTCTCTCTCTCTGGTCTTTGATCTGATTCTCCCTCTCTCTCTCTCTGGTCTATGATCTGATTCTCTCTCTGGTCTTTGATCCGTTTCTCCCTCTCTCTCTGGTCTATAATCTGACTCTCTCTCTGGTCTATGATCTGATTCTCTCTCTCTCTCTCTCTCTCTGGTCTATGATCTGATTCTCTCTCTCTTGTCTATGATCTGATTCTCTCTCTCTGGTCTATGATCAGATTCTCTCTCTCTCTCTGGTCTATAATCTGATTCTCTCTTTGGTCTATGATCTGATTCTCTCACTCTGGTCTATGATCTGATTCTCTCTCTGGTCTTTGATCTGATTCTCTCTCTGGTCTATGATCTAATTCTCTCTCTGGTCTATGATTAGATTCTCTCTTTGGTCTATAATCTGATTCTCTCTTTGGTCTATGATCTAATTCTCTCTCTCTCTCTCTCTCTCTCTCTCTCTCTGGTCTATGATCTGATTCTCTCTCTCTCTCTGGTCTATAATCAGATTCTCTCTTTGGTCTATGAACTAATTCTCTCTCTCTCTCTCTCTCTCTCTGGTCTATGATCTGATTCTCTCTCTCTCTCTCTGGTCTATGATCTAATTCTCTCTCTCTGGTCTATGATCTGATTCTCTCTCTGGTCTATGATCTGATTCTCTCTCTGGTCTATGATCTAATTCTCTCTCTGGTCTATAATCTAATTATCTCTCTCTCTCTAGTCTATGATCTGATTCTCTCTCTCTGGTCTATGATCTGATTCTCTCTCTCTCTGGTGTCTGATTCGGTTCTCTCTCTGGTGTTTGATCTGGATTCTCTCTCTCTCTGGTCTATGATGTGATTCTCTCTCTCTCTGGTCTATGATCTGATTCTCTCTCTCTGGTCTATGATCTGATTCTCTCTGGTCTTTGATCTGATTCTCCCTCTCTCTCTCTCTGGTCTATGATCTGATTCTCTCTCTGGTCTTTGATCTGATTCTCCCTCTCTATCTGGTCTATAATCTGACTCTCTCTCTGGTCTATGATCTGATTCTCTCTCTCTCTGGTCTATGATCTGATTCTCTCTCTCTCTCTGGTCTATGATCTGATTCTCTCTCTCTCTCTGGTCTATGATCTGATTCTCTCTCTCTCTGGTCTATGATCTGATTCTCTCTCTCTCTGGTCTAAGATCTGATTCTCTCTCTCTCTGGTCTAAGATCTGATTCTCTCTGGTCTTTGATCTGATTCTCCCTCTCTCTCTCTCTGGTCTATGAACTGATTCTCTCTCTGGTCTATGATCTGATTCTCTCTCTGGTCTATGATCTAATTCTCTCTCTGGTCTATGATCTAATTATCTCTCTCTCTCTGGTCTATGATCTGGTTCTCTCTCTCTGGTCTATGATCTGATTCTCTCTCTATGGTCTATGATCTGATTCTCTCTCTGGTCTATGATCTGATTCTCTCTGTAGTCTATGATCTAATTCTCTCTCTCTCTGGTCTATGCTCAGATTCTCTCTCTCTCTCTCTGGTCTATGAACTGATTCTCTCTCTGGTCTTTGATCTGATTCTCCCTCTCTATCTGGTCTATAATCTGACTCTCTCTCTGGTCTATGATCTGATTCTCTCTCTCTCTCTCTCTCTCTCTCTGGTCTATGATCTGATTCTCTCTCTCTTGTTTATGATCTGATTCTCTCTCTCTGGTCTATGATCAGATTCTCTCTCTCTGGTCTATAATCTGATTCTCTCTCTGGTCTATGATCTAATTCTCTCTCTGGTCTATGATCTGATTCTCTCTCTCTCTGGTCTATAATCTAATTCTCTCTCTCTGGTCTATAATCTGATTCTCTCTTTGGTCTATGATCTGATTCTCTCACTCTGGTCTATGATCTGATTCTCTCTCTGGTCTATGATCTGATTCTCTCTCTGGTCTATGATCTGATTCTCTCTCTCTCTGGTCTTTGATCTGATTCTCCCTCTCTCTCTGGTCTATAATCTGACTCTCTCTCTGGTCTATGATCTGATTCTCTCTCCCTCTCTGGTCTATGATCTGATTCTCTCTCTCTCTCTGGTCTATAATCTGATTCTCTCTCCCTCTCTGGTCTATGATCTGATTCTCTCTCTCTCTCTCTGGTCTATAATCTGATTCTCTCTCTCTGGTCTATGATCTGATTCTCTCTCTCTGGTCTATGATCTGATTCTCTCTCTCTCTCTGGTATCTGATTCTCTCTCTCTGGTCTATGATCTAATTCTCTCTCTCTCTCTGGTCTATGATCTAATTCTCTCTCTCTGGTCTATGATCTGATTCTCTCTCTGGTCTATGATCTGATTCTCTCTCTGGTCTATGATCTAATTCTCTCTCTGGTCTATGATTAGATTCTCTCTCTGGTCTATAATCTGATTCTCTCTTTGGTCTATGATTTAATTCTCTCTCTCTCTCTCTCTCTCTCTGGTCTATGATCTAATTCTCTCTCTCTCTCTCTCTGGTCTATGATCTGATTCTCTCTCTCTCTCTGGTCTATGATCTAATTCTCTCTCTCTGGTCTATGATCTGATTCTCTCTCTGGTCTATGATCTGATTCTCTCTCTGGTCTATGATCTAATTCTCTCTCTGGTCTATGATCTAATTATTTCTCTCTCTCTGGTCTATGATCTGGTTCTCTCTCTCTGGTCTATGATCTGATTCTCTCTCTATGGTCTATGATCTGATTCTCTCTCTGGTCTATGATCTGATTCTCTCTGTAGTCTATGATCTAATTCTCTCTCTCTCTGGTCTATGATCAGATTCTCTCTCTCTCTCTCTGGTCTATGATCTGATTCTCTCTCTCTGGTCTATGATTTGATTCTCTCTTTCTGGTCTATGATCTAATTCTCTCTCTCTCTCTGGTCTATGATCTGATTCTCTCTCTCTGGTCTATGATCTGATTCTCTCTCTGGTCTATGATCTGATTCTCTCTCTGGTCTATGATCCAATTCTCTCTCTCTGGTCTATGATCTGATTCCCTCTCTGGTCTATGATCAGATTCTCTCTCTCTCTGGTCTATGATCTGATTCCCTCTCTCTGGTCTATGATTTGATTCTCTCTTTCTGGTCTATGATCTGATTCTCTCTCTCTGGTCTATGATTTGATTCTCGCTTTCTGGTCTATGATCTGATTCTCTCTCTCTCTCTGGTTTATGATCTGATTCTCTCTCTCTCTGGTCTATGATCAGATTCTCTCTCTCTCTCTCTGGTCTATGATCTGATTCTCTCTCTCTGGTCTATGATTTGATTCTCTCTTTCTGGTCTATGATCTAATTCTCTCTCTCTCTCTGGTCTATGATCTGATTCTCTCTCTCTGGTCTATGATCTGATTCTCTCTCTGGTCTATGATCTGATTCTCTCTCTGGTCTATGATCCAATTCTCTCTCTCTGGTCTATGATCTGATTCCCTCTCTGGTCTATGATCAGATTCTCTCTCTCTCTGGTCTATGATCTGATTCCCTCTCTCTGGTCTATGATTTGATTCTCTCTTTCTGGTCTATGATCTGATTCTCTCTCTCTGGTCTATGATTTGATTCTCGCTTTCTGGTCTATGATCTGATTCTCTCTCTCTCTCTGGTTTATGATCTGATTCTCTCTCTCTCTGGTCTATGATCTGATTCTCCCTTTCTGGTCTATGATTTGATTCTCTCTCTCTGGTCTATGATTTGATTCTCTCTCTCTCTGGTCTATGATCTGATTCTCTCTGGTCTATGATTTGATTCTCTCTCTCTCTGGTCTATGATCAGATTCTCTCTCTCTGGTCTATGATCTGATTCTCTCTCTCTGGTCTATGATCTGATTCTCTCTCTCTCTGGTCGAAGATCTGATTCTCTCTCTCTCTGGTCTAAGATCTGATTCTCTCTCTCTCTGGTCTAAGATCTGATTCTCTCTCTCTCTCTGGTCTATGATCTGATTCTCTCTCTGGTCTATGATCTAATTCTCTCTCTCTCTGGTCTATGATCTGATTCTCTCTCTGGTCTATGATCTGATTCTCTCTCTCTCTCTGGTCTATGATTTGATTCTCTCTCTCTCTGGTGTTTGATCTGGAT
This sequence comes from Squalus acanthias, assembly GCA_030390025.1. Lineage (NCBI taxonomy): Eukaryota > Metazoa > Chordata > Chondrichthyes > Squaliformes > Squalidae > Squalus > Squalus acanthias. Next base: position 69,258,637 of record CM059431.1, read on the forward strand.
TCTCTCTCTCTCTGGTCTATGATCTGATTCTCTCTCTCTGGTGTCTGATTCGGTTCTCTCTCTGGTGTTTGATCTGGATTCTCTCTCACTCTGGTCTATGATGTGATTCTCTCTCTCTCTGGTCTATGATCTGATTCTCTCTCTCTCTCTGGTCTATGATCTGATTCTCTCTCTCTGGTCTATGATTTGATTCTCTCTTTCTGGTCTATGATCTAATTCTCTCTCTCTCTCTGATCTATGATCTGATTCTCTCTCTCTGGTCTATGATCTGATTCTCTCTCTGGTCTATGATCTGATTCTCTCTCTGGTCTATGATCCAATTCTCTCTCTCTGGTCTATGATCTGATTCTCTCTCTGGTCTATGATCAGATTCTCTCTCTCTCTCTCTGGTCTATGATCTGATTCTCTCTCTCTGGTCTATGATTTGATTCTCTCTTTCTGGTCTATGATCTGATTCTCTCTCTCTGGTCTATGATTTGATTCTCTCTTTCTGGTCTATGATCTGATTCTCTCTCTCTCTCTGGTCTATGATCTGATTCTCTCTCTCTCTGGTCTATGATCTGATTCTCTCTTTCTGGTCTATGATTTGATTCTCTCTCTCTGGTCTATGATTTGATTCTCTCTCTCTCTGGTCTATGATCTGATCCTCTCTGGTCTATGATTTGATTCTCTCTCTCTCTGGTCTATGATCAGATTCTCTCTCTCTGGTCTATGATCTGATTCTCTCTCTCTGGTCTTTGATCTGATTCTCTCTCTCTCTGGTCGAAGATCTGATTCTCTCTCTCGCTGGTCTAAGATCTGATTCTCTCTCTCTCTGGTCTATGATCTGATTCTCTCTCTCTCTCTGGTCTATGATCTGATTCTCTCTCTGGTCTATGATCTAATTCTCTCTCTCTCTGGTCTATGATCTGATTCTCTCTCTGGTCTATGATCTGATTCTCTCTCTCTCTCTGGTCTATTATTTGATTCTCTCTCTCTCTGGTGTTTGATCTGGATTCTCTCTCTCTCTGGTCTATGATCTGATTCTCTCTCTCTCTGGTGTCTGATTCGGTTCTCTCTGGTCTATGATTTGATTCTCTCTCTCTCTGGTCGAAGATCTGATTCTCTCTCTCGCTGGTCTAAGATCTGATTCTCTCTCACTCTGGTCTATGATGTGATTCTCTCTCTCTCTGGTCTATGATCTGATTCTCTCTCTCTCTCTGGTCTATGATCTGATTCTCTCTCTCTGGTCTATGATCTGATTCTCTCTCCCTCTGGTCTATGATCTGATCCTCTCTCTCTGGTCTATGATCTGATTATCTATCTCTCTGGTCTATGATTTGATTCTCTCTCTCCCTCTGGTCTATGATCTGATTCTCTCTCTCTGGTCTTTGATCTGATTCTCCCTCTCTCTCTCTCTGGTCTATGATCTGATTCTCTCTCTGGTCTTTGATCCGTTTCTCCCTCTCTCTCTGGTCTATAATCTGACTCTCTCTCTGGTCTATGATCTGATTCTCTCTCTCTCTCTCTCTCTCTGGTCTATGATCTGATTCTCTCTCTCTTGTCTATGATCTGATTCTCTCTCTCTGGTCTATGATCAGATTCTCTCTCTCTCTCTGGTCTATAATCTGATTCTCTCTTTGGTCTATGATCTGATTCTCTCACTCTGGTCTATGATCTGATTCTCTCTCTGGTCTTTGATCTGATTCTCTCTCTGGTCTATGATCTAATTCTCTCTCTGGTCTATGATTAGATTCTCTCTTTGGTCTATAATCTGATTCTCTCTTTGGTCTATGATCTAATTCTCTCTCTCTCTCTCTCTCTCTCTCTCTCTCTGGTCTATGATCTGATTCTCTCTCTCTCTCTGGTCTATAATCAGATTCTCTCTTTGGTCTATGAACTAATTCTCTCTCTCTCTCTCTCTCTCTCTGGTCTATGATCTGATTCTCTCTCTCTCTCTCTGGTCTATGATCTAATTCTCTCTCTCTGGTCTATGATCTGATTCTCTCTCTGGTCTATGATCTGATTCTCTCTCTGGTCTATGATCTAATTCTCTCTCTGGTCTATAATCTAATTATCTCTCTCTCTCTAGTCTATGATCTGATTCTCTCTCTCTGGTCTATGATCTGATTCTCTCTCTCTCTGGTGTCTGATTCGGTTCTCTCTCTGGTGTTTGATCTGGATTCACTCTCTCTCTGGTCTATGATGTGATTCTCTCTCTCTCTGGTCTATGATCTGATTCTCTCTCTCTGGTCTATGATCTGATTCTCTCTGGTCTTTGATCTGATTCTCCCTCTCTCTCTCTCTGGTCTATGATCTGATTCTCTCTCTGGTCTTTGATCTGATTCTCCCTCTCTATCTGGTCTATAATCTGACTCTCTCTCTGGTCTATGATCTGATTCTCTCTCCCTCTCCGGTCTATGATCTGATTCTCTCTCTCTTGTTTATGATCTGATTCTCTCTCTCTCTGGTCTATAATCTAATTCTCTCTCTCTGGTCTATAATCTGATTCTCTCTTTGATCTATGATCTGATTCTCTCACTCTGGTCTATGATCTGATTCTCTCTCTGGTCTATGATCTGATTCTCTCTCTGGTCTATGATCTGATTCTCTCTCTCTCTGGTCTTTGATCTGATTCTCCCTCTCTCTCTGGTCTATAATCTGACTCTCTCTCTGGTCTATGATCTGATTCTCTCTCCCTCTCTGGTCTATGATCTGATTCTCTCTCTCTCTCTGGTCTATAATCTGATTCTCTCTCCCTCTCTGGTCTATGATCTGATTCTCTCTCTCTCTCTCTGGTCTATAATCTAATTCTCTCTCTCTTATCTATGATCTGATTCTCTCTCTCTGGTCTATGATCTGATTCTCTCTCTGGTCTATGATCTAATTCTCTCTCTGGTCTATGATTAGATTCTCTCTCTGGTCTATAATCTGATTCTCTCTTTGGTCTGTGATCTAATTCTCTCTCTCTCTCTCTCTCTGGTCTATGATCTGATTCTCTCTCTCTCTCTGGTCTATAATCAGATTCTCTCTTTGGTCTATGATCTAATTCTCTCTCTCTCTCTCTCTCTCTGGTCTATGATCTGATTCTCTCTCTCTCTCTGGTCTATGATCTGATTCTCTCTCTCTCTCTGGTCTATGATCTGATTCTCTCTCTCTGGTCTATGATTTGATTCTCTCTTTCTGGTCTATGATCTAATTCTCTCTCTCTCTCTGGTCTATGATCTGATTCTCTCTCTGGTCTATGATCCAATTCTCTCTCTCTGGTCTATGATCTGATTCTCTCTCTGGTCTATGATCAGATTCTCTCTCTCTCTCTGGTCTATGATCTGATTCTCTCTCTCTGGTCTATGATTTGATTCTCTCTTTCTGGTCTATGATCTGATTCTCTCTCTCTGGTCTATGATTTGATTCTCTCTTTCTGGTCTATGATCTGATTCTCTCTCTCTCTCTGGTCTATGATCTGATTCTCTCTCTCTCTGGTCTATGATCTGATTCTCTCTTTCTGGTCTATGATTTGATTCTCTCTCTCTGGTCTATGATTTGATTCTCTCTCTCTCTGGTCTATGATCTGATTCTCCCTGGTCTATGATTTGATTCTCTCTCTCTCTGGTCTATGATCAGATTCTCTCTCTCTCTGGTCTATGATCTGATTCTCTCTCTCTGGTCTATGATCTGATTCTCTCTCTCTCTGGTCGAAGATCTGATTCTCTCTCTCTCTGGTCTAAGATCTGATTCTCTCTCTCTCTGGTCTAAGGTCTGATTCTCTCTCTCTCTCTGGTCTATGATCTGATTCTCTCTCTGGTTTATGATCTAATTCTCTCTCTCTCTGGTCTATGATCTGATTCTCTCTCTGGTCTATGATTTGATTCTCTCTTTCTGGTCTATGATCTAATTCTCTCTCTCTCTCTGGTCTATGATCTGATTCTCTCTCTCTCTGGTCTATGATCTGATTCTCTCTCTCTCTGGTGTCTGATTCGGTTCTCTCTCTGGTGTTTGATCTGGATTCTCTCTCACTCTGGTCTATGATGTGATTCTCTCTCTCTCTGGTCTATGATCTGATTCTCTCTCTCTCTCTGGTCTATGATCTGATTCTCTCTCTCTGGTCTATGATTTGATTCTCTCTTTCTGGTCTATGATCTAATTCTCTCTCTCTCCCTGGTCTATGATCTGATTCTCTCTCTCTGGTCTATGATCTGATTCTCTCACTGGTCTATGATCTGATTCTCTCTCTGGTCTATGATCTAATTCTCTCTCTCTGGTCTATGATCTGATTCTCTCTCTGGTCTATGATCTGATTCTCTCTGTAGTCTATGATCTAATTCTCTCTCTCTCTGGTCTATGATCAGATTCTCTCTCTCTCTCTCTGGTCTATGATCTGATTCTCTCTCTCTGGTCTATGATCTGATTCTCTCTCTCTCTGGTGTCTGATTCGGTTCGCTCTCTGGTGTTTGATCTGGATTCTCTCTCACTCTGGTCTATGATGTGATTCTCTCTCTCTCTGGTCTATGATCTGATTCTCTCTCTCTGGTCTATGATCTGATTCTCTCTCTCTGGTCTATGATCTGATTCTCTCTCCCTCTGTCTATGATCTGATTCTCTCTCTCTGGTCTATGATCTGATTCTCTATCTCTCTGGTCTATGATTTGATTCTCTCTCTCCCTCTGGTCTATGATCTGATTCTCTCTCTCTGGTCTTTGATCTGATTCTCCCTCTCTCTCTCTCTGGTCTATGATCTGATTCTCTCTCTGGTCTTTGTTCCGTTTCTCCCTCTCTCTCTGGTCTATAATCTGACTCTCTCTCTGGTCTATGATCTGATTCTCTCTCTCTCTCTCTGGTCTATGATCTGATTCTCTCTCTCTTGTCTATGATCTGATTCTCTCTCTCTGGTCTATGATCAGATTCTCTCTCTCTCTCTGGTCTATGATCTGATTCTCTCTTTGGTCTATGATCTGATTCTCTCACTCTTGTCTATGATCTGATTCTCTCTCTGGTCTTTGATCTGATTCTCTCTCTGGTCTATGATCTAATTCTCTCTCTGGTCTATGATTAGATTCTCTCTCTGGTCTATAATCTGATTCTCTCTTTGGTCTATGATCTAATTCTCTCTCTCTCTCTCTCTCTCTCTCTCTGGTCTATGATCTGATTCTCTCTCTCTCTCTGGTCTATAATCAGATTCTCTCTTTGGTCTATGATCTAATTCTCTCTCTCTCTCTCTCTCTCTGGTCTATGATCTGATTCTCTCTCTCTCTGGTCTATGATCTGATTTTCTCTCTGGTCTATGATCTGATTCTCTCTCTCTCTGGTCTATGATCTGATTCTCTCTCTCTCTGGTTTATGATTTGATTCTCTCTCTCTCTGGTGTTTGATCTGGATTCTCTCTCTCTCTGGTCTATGATCTGATTCTCTCTCTCTCTGGTGTCTGATTCGGTTCTCTCTCTGGTGTTTGATCTGGATTCTCTCTCTCTGGTCTATGATGTGATTCTCTCTCTCTCTGGTCTATGATCTGATTCTCTCTCTCTCTCTGGTCTATGATCTGATTCTCTCTCTCTGGTCTATGATCTGATTCTCTCTCCCTCTGGTCTATGATCTGATTCTCTCTCTCTCTGGTCTATGATCTGATTCTCTATCTCTCTGGTCTATGATATTTGATTCTCTCTCTCCCTCTGGTCTATGATCTGATTCTCTCTCTCTGGTCTTTGATCTGATTCTCCCTCTCTCTCTCTCTGGTCTATGATCTGATTCTCTCTCTGGTCTTTGATCCGTTTCTCCCTCTCTCTCTGGTCTAAAATCTGACTCTCTCTGTGGTCTATGATCTGATTCTCTCTCTCTCTCTCTGGTCTATGATCTGATTCTCTCTCTCTTGTCTATGATCTGATTCTCTCTCTCTGGTCTATGATCAGATTCTCTCTCTCTCTCTGGTCTATGATCTGATTCTCTCTTTGGTCTATGATCTGATTCTCTCACTCTTGTCTATGATCTGATTCTCTCTCTGGTCTTTGATCTGATTCTCTCTCTGGTCTATGATCTAATTCTCTCTCTGGTCTATGATTAGATTCTCTCTCTGGTCTATAATCTGATTCTCTCTTTGGTCTATGATCTAATTCTCTCTCTCTCTCTCTCTCTCTCTGGTCTATGATCTGATTCTCTCTCTCTCTCTGGTCTATAATCAGATTCTCTCTTTGGTCTATGATCTAATTCTCTCTCTCTCTCTCTCTCTCTCTGGTCTATGATCTGATTCTCTCTCTCTCTCTCTGGTCTATGATCTAATTCTCTCTCTCTGGTCTATGATCTGATTCTCTCTCTGGTCTATGATCTGATTCTCTCTCTGGTCTATGATCTAATTCTCTCTCTGGTCTATATCTAATTATCTCTCTCTCTCTAGTCTATGATCTGATTCTCTCTCTCTGGTCTATGATCTGATTCTCTCTCTCTCTGGTGTCTGATTCGGTTCTCTCTCTGGTGTTTGATCTGGATTCTCTCTCTCTCTGGTCTATGATGTGATTCTCTCTCTCTCTGGTCTATGATCTGATTCTCTCTCTCTGGTCTATGATCTGATTCTCTCTGGTCTTTGATCTGATTCTCCTCTCTCTCTCTCTGGTCTATGATCTGATTCTCTCTCTGGTCTTTGATCTGATTCTCCCTCTCTCTCTGGTCTATGATCTGATTCTCTCTCTGGTCTTTGATCTGATTCTCCCTCTCTCTCTGGTCTATAATCTGACTCTCTCTCTGGTCTATGATCTGATTCTCTCTCTCTCTCTCTGGTCTATGATCTGATTATCTCTCTCTTGTCTATGATCTGATTCACTCTCTCTGGTCTATGATCAGATTCTCTCTCTCTCTCTGGTCTATGATCTGATTCTCTCTCTCTCTGGTATTTGATCTGATTCTCTCTCTCTCTCTCTGGTCTATAATCTGATTCTCTCTCCCTCTCTGGTCTATGATCTGGCTCTCTCTCTGGTCTATGATCTGATTCTCTCTCCCTCTCTGGTCTATGATCTGATTCTCTCTCTCTCTCTGGTCTATAATCTGATTCTCTCTCCCTCTCTGGTCTATGATCTGATTCTCTCTCTCTGGTCTATGATCTGATTCTCTCTCTCTGGTATCTGATTCTCTCTCTCTGGTCTATGATCTAATTCACTCTCTCTCTCTGGTCTATGATCTAATTCTCTCTCTCTGGTCTATGATCTGATTCTCTCTCTGGTCTATAATCTGATTCTCTCTTTGGTCTATGATCTAATTCTCTCTCTCTCTCTCTCTCTCTCTCTGGTCTATGATCTGATTCTCTCTCTCTCTCTGGTCTATGATCTAATTCTCTCTCTCTGGTCTATGATCTGATTCTCTCTCTCTGGTCTATGATCTGATTCTCTCTCTCTGGTCTATGATTTGATTCTCTCTTTCTGGTCTATGATCTAATTCTCTCTCTCTCTCTGGTCTATGATCTGATTCTCTCTCTCTGGTCTATGATCTGATTCTCTCTCTGGTCTATGATCTGATTCTCTCTCTGGTCTATGATCTAATTCTCTCTCTCTGGTCTATGATCTGATTCTCTCTCTGGTCTATGATCAGATTCTCTCTCTCTCTCTCTCTCTGGTCTATGATCCAATTCTCTCTCTCTGGTCTATGATTTGATTCTCTCTTTCTGGTCTATGATCTGATTCTATCTCTCTGGTCTATGATTTGATTCTCTCTTTCTGGTCTATGATCTGATTCTCTCTCTCTCTCTGGTCTATGATCTGATTCTCTCTCTCTCTGGTCTATGATCTGATTCTCTCTTTCTGGTCTATGATTTGATTCTCTCTCTCTGGTCTATGATTTGATTCTCTCTCTCTCTGGTCTATGATCTGATTCTCTCTGGTCTATGATTTGATTCTCTCTCTCTCTGGTCTATGATCAGATTCTCTCTCTCTGGTCTATGATCTGATTCTCTCTCTCTGGTCTATGATCTGATTCTCTCTCTCTCTGGTCTATGATCTGATTCTCTCTCTCTCTGGTCTATGATCTGATTCTCTCTCCTCTCTGGTCTATGATCTGATTCTCTCTCTCTCTCTGGTCTATGATCTGATTCTCTCTCTCTCTGGTCTATGATTTGATTCTCTCTCTCTGGTCTATGATCTGATTCTCTCTCTCTGGTCTATGATCTGATTCTCTCTCTCTCTCTGGTCTATGATCTGATTCTCTCTCTCTGGTCTATGATTTGATTCTCTCTCTCTGGTCTATGATCTGATTCTCTCTCTCTCTGGTCTATGATCTGATTCTCTCTCTCTCTCTGGTCTATGATCTGATTCTCTCTCTCTCTCTGGTCTATGATCTGATTCTCTCTTCTGGTCTATGATCTAATTCTCTCTCTCTCTCTGGTCTATGATCTGATTCTCTCTCTCTGGTCTATGATCTGATTCTCTCTCTCTGGTCTATGATCTGATTCTCTCTCTGGTCTATGATCTGATTCTCTCTCTCTGGTCTATGATCTGATTCTCTCTCTCTGGTCTATGATTTGATTCTCTCTTTCTGGTCTATGATCTAATTCTCTCTCTCTCTCTGGTCTATGATCTGATTCTCTCTCTCTGGTCTATGATCTGATTCTCTCTCTGGTCTATGATCTGATTCTCTCTCTGGTCTATGATCTATTCTCTCTCTCTCTGGTCTATGATCTGATTCTCTCTCTGGTCTATGATCAGATTCTCTCTCTCTCTCTCTCTCTGGTCTATGATCCAATTCTCTCTCTCTGGTCTATGATTTGATTCTCTCTTTCTGGTCTATGATCTGATTCTATCTCTCTGGTCTATGATTTGATTCTCTCTTTCTGGTCTATGATCTGATTCTCTCTCTCTCTCTGGTCTATGATCTGATTCTCTCTCTCTCTGGTCTATGATCTGATTCTCTCTTTCTGGTCTATGATTTGATTCTCTCTCTCTGGTCTATGATTTGATTCTCTCTCTCTCTGGTCTATGATCTGATTCTCTCTGGTCTATGATTTGATTCTCTCTCTCTCTGGTCTATGATCAGATTCTCTCTCTCTGGTCTATGATCTGATTCTCTCTCTCTGGTCTATGATCTGATTCTCTCTCTCTCTGGTCTATGATCTGATTCTCTCTCTCTCTGGTCTATGATTTGATTCTCTCTCCCTCTCTGGTCTATGATCTGATTCTCTCTCTCTCTGGTCTATGATCTGATTCTCTCTCTCTCTGGTCTATGATTTGATTCTCTCTCTCTGGTCTATGATCTGATTCTCTCTCTCTGGTCTATGATCTGATTCTCTCTCTCTCTCTGGTCTATGATCTGATTCTCTCTCTCTCTGGTCTATGATTTGATTCTCTCTCTCTGGTCTATGATCTGATTCTCTCTCTCTGGTCTATGATCTGATTCTCTCTCTCTGGTCTATGATTTGATTCTCTCTTTCTGGTCTATGATCTAATTCTCTCTCTCTCTCTGGTCTATGATCTGATTCTCTCTCTCTGGTCTATGATCTGATTCTCTCTCTGGTCTATGATCTGATTCTCTCTCTGGTCTATGATCTAATTCTCTCTCTCTGGTCTATGATCTGATTCTCTCTCTGGTCTATGATCAGATTCTCTCTCTCTCTCTCTCTCTCTGGTCTATGATCCAATTCTCTCTCTCTGGTCTATGAGTTGATTCTCTCTTTCTGGTCTATGATCTGATTCTATCTCTCTGGTCTATGATTTGATTCTCTCTTTCTGGTCTATGATCTGATTCTCTCTCTCTCTGGTCTATGATCTGATTCTCTCTCTCTCTGGTCTATGATCTGATTCTCTCTTTCTGGTCTATGATTTGATTCTCTCTCTCTGGTCTATGATTTGATTCTCTCTCTCTCTGGTCTATGATCTGATTCTCTCTGGTCTATGATTTGATTCTCTCTCTCTCTGGTCTATGATCAGATTCTCTCTCTCTGGTCTATGATCTGATTCTCTCTCTCTGGTCTATGATCTGATTCTCTCTCTCTCTGGTCTATGATCTGATTCTCTCTCTCTCTGGTCTATGATTTGATTCTCTCTCCCTCTCTGGTCTATGATCTGATTCTCTCTCTCTCTGGTCTATGATCTGATTCTCTCTCTCTCTGGTCTATGATTTGATTCTCTCTCTCTGGTCTATGATCTGATTCTCTCTCTCTGGTCTATGATCTGATTCTCTCTCTCTCTCTGGTCTATGATCTGATTCTCTCTCTCTCTGGTCTATGATTTGATTCTCTCTCTCTGGTCTATGATCTGATTCTCTCTCTCTGGTCTATGATCTGATTCTCACTCTCTCTCTGGTCTATGATCTGATTCTCTCTCTCTCTCTGGTCTATGATCTGATTCTCTCTCTCTCTGGTCTATGATTTGATTCTCTCTCTCTGGTCTATGATCTGATTCTCTCTCTGGTCTATGATCTGATTCTCTCTCTCTGGTCTATGATCTGATTCTCTCTCTCTGGTCTATGATTTGATTCTCTCTTTCTGGTCTATGATCTAATTCTCTCTCTCTCTCTGGTCTATGATCTGATTCTCTCTCTCTGGTCTATGATCTGATTCTCTCTCTGGTCTATGATCTGATTCTCTCTCTGGTCTATGATCTAATTCTCTCTCTCTGGTCTATGATCTGATTCTCTCTCTGGTCTATGATCAGATTCTCTCTCTCTCTCTCTCTCTGGTCTATGATCCAATTCTCTCTCTCTGGTCTATGATTTGATTCTCTCTTTCTGGTCTATGATCTGTTCTCTCTCTCTGGTCTATGATTTGATTCTCTCTTCTGGTCTATGATCTGATTCTCTCTCTCTCTCTGGTCTATGATCTGATTCTCTCTCTCTCTGGTCTATGATCTGATTCTCTCTTTCTGGTCTATGATTTGATTCTCTCTCTCTGGTCTATGATTTGATTCTCTCTCTCTCTGGTCTATGATCTGATTCTCTCTGGTCTATGATTTGATTCTCTCTCTCTCTGGTCTATGATCAGATTCTCTCTCTCTGGTCTATGATCTGATTCTCTCCTCTCTGGTCTATGATCTGATTCTCTCTCTCTCTGGTCTATGATCTGATTCTCTCTCTCTCTGGTCTATGATTTGATTCTCTCTCCTCTCTGGTCTATGATCTGATTCTCTCTCTCTCTGGTCTATGATCTGATTCTCTCTCTCTCTGGTCTATGATTTGATTCTCTCTCTCTGGTCTATGATCTGATTCTCTCTCTCTGGTCTATGATCTGATTCTCTCTCTCTCTCTGGTCTATGATCTGATTCTCTCTCTCTCTGGTCTATGATTTGATTCTCTCTCTCTGGTCTATGATCTGATTCTCACTCTCTCTCTGGTCTATGATCTGATTCTCTCTCTCTCTCTGGTCTATGATCTGATTCTCTCTCTCTCTCTCTGGTCTATGATCTGATTCTCTCTCTTGGTCTATGATCTAATTCTCTCTCTCTCTCTGGTCTATGATCTGATTCTCTCTCTCTGGTCTATGATCTGATTCTCTCTCTCTGGTCTATGATCTGATTCTCTCTCTGGTCCTATGATCTGATTCTCTCTCTCTGGTCTATGATCTGATTCTCTCTCCTCTCTCTCTCTGGTCTATGATCTGATTCTCTCTCTCTCTCTCTCTGGTCTATGATCTGATTCTCTCTCTCTCTGGTCTATGATCTGATTCTCTCTCTCTGGTCTATGATTTGATTCTCTCTCTCTGGTCTATGATCTGATTCTCTCTCTCTGGTCTATGATTTGATTCTCTCTCTCTGGTCTATGATCTGATTCTCTCTCTCTGGTCTATGATCTGATTCTCTCTCTCTCTCTGGTCTATGATCTGATTCTCTCTCTCTCTCTGGTCTATGATCTGATTCTCTCTCTCTCTGGTCTATGATTTGATTCTCTCTCTCTGGTCTATGATCTGATTCTCTCTCTGGTCTATGATCTGATTCTCTCTCTCTGGTCTATGATCTGATTCTCTCTCTCTGGTCTATGATTTGATTCTCTCTTTCTGGTCTATGATCTAATTCTCTCTCTCTCTCTGGTCTATGATCTGATTCTCTCTCTCTGGTCTATGATCTGATTCTCTCTCTGGTCTATGATCTGATTCTCTCTCTGGTCTATGATCTAATTCTCTCTCTCTGGTCTATGATCTGATTCTCTCTCTGGTCTATGATCAGATTCTCTCTCTCTCTCTCTCTCTGGTCTATGATCCAATTCTCTCTCTCTGGTCTATGATTTGATTCTCTCTTTCTGGTCTATGATCTGATTCTATCTCTCTGGTCTATGATTTGATTCTCTCTTTCTGGTCTATGATCTGATTCTCTCTCTCTCTCTGGTCTATGATCTGATTCTCTCTCTCTCTGGTCTATGATCTGATTCTCTCTTTCTGGTCTATGATTTGATTCTCTCTCTCTGGTCTATGATTTGATTCTCTCTCTCTCTGGTCTATGATCTGATTCTCTCTGGTCTATGATCTGATTCTCTCTCTCTCTGGTCTATGATTTGATTCTCTCTCCCTCTCTGGTCTATGATCTGATTCTCTCTCTCTCTGGTCTATGATCTGATTCTCTCTCTCTCTGGTCTATGATTTGATTCTCTCTCTCTGGTCTATGATCTGATTCTCTCTCTCTGGTCTATGATCTGATTCTCTCTCTCTCTCTGGTCTATGATCTGATTCTCTCTCTCTCTGGTCTATGATTTGATTCTCTCTCTCTGGTCTATGATCTGATTCTCTCTCTCTGGTCTATGATCTGATTCTCACTCTCTCTCTGGTCTATGATCTGATTCTCTCTCTCTCTCTGGTCTATGATCTGATTCTCTCTCTCTCTCTCTGGTCTATGATCTGATTCTCTCTTTGGTCTATGATCTAATTCTCTCTCTCTCTCTGGTCTATGATCTGATTCTCTCTCTCTGGTCTATGATCTGATTCTCTCTCTCTGGTCTATGATCTGATTCTCTCTCTGGTCTATGATCTGATTCTCTCTCTCTGGTCTATGATCTGATTCTCTCTCTCTCTCTCTCTGGTCTATGATCTGATTCTCTCTCTCTCTCTCTCTGGTCTATGATCTGATTCTCTCTCTCTCTGGTCTATGATCTGATTCTCTCTCTCTGGTCTATGATTTGATTCTCTCTCTCTGGTCTATGATCTGATTCTCTCTCTCTGGTCTATGATTTGATTCTCTCTCTCTGGTCTATGATCTGATTCTCTCTCTCTGGTCTATGATCTGATTCTCTCTCTCTCTCTCTGGTCTATGATCTGATTCTCTCTCTGGTCTATGATGTGATTCTCTCTCTCTCTGGTCTATGATTTGATTCTCTCTCTCTGGTATATGATCTGATTCTCTCTCTCTGGTCTATGATCTGGATTCTCTCTCTCTGGTCTATGATCTGATTCTCTCTCTCTGTTCTATGATCTGATTCTCTCTCTCTCTGGTCTGTAAGATTTGCCATATTTGCAAGATCCAAAATGTATCTTTAAATTGCCCCTGACTATAACAGACCACGCCTGGTACAGGTATATTGTGTATAAGTATAACAGATTTATTAAGCACTTTACATCCAGTACAAAGGAGTAATACTTAACAAGATGACAGTCACAATCTGTTCCTTGGAACCCCAGTCGATAGCCCACCGCGTGACTGCGGCACGGTCTCTTTTCCTCAGTCTTGCTGTGTTCTGTTGACTGAAGTTTCTCTTCCTCTGATTTCGCACTGCCTCCAGTGTTCAATAGCTGTTCCTTTATACCTTTTTTTCCCTTTCAAAATACATAACAACTTGCAGCTGCTTAGGCTACTCACCATTCTGACCTTCAATAGTACGGTCTATGGTTCCCTCCCTTTTCCTTGAATGAGCTTTTCTCTGAGAACTTTTACACAAACAGACTTCCCACGTATTACAACAGAGGTCTTTTGCCTTTCCCATAGCCCATTATCTAGACTGGTCTGAAACTTCAGCGTTAAACGATGTTAGGTATTGAATGTGAAGGAATAAGCCATATAACCTATTCAGAAAAATACATTATCTTTTGAAAGAATTCTGGCCGTATTAAAACATGACAAACTGGGTTTGGAAATCTCGAAACTTAACTATGAAAAAGCTGTTGACCCTGAATCAATAACCTTATTGAAACAGAAGGTTAAAGGCTCCGGCAGGCTGAACCTTTCGGAATGAGACAATGGTTCACCGTGGATAAGGTGTTCTAATTTACATTTCGTAAAGAAGCACATAAAAGTAAGAAACATCTGCCTTCGTAAAAATGACATCAAGTAAAAAACACACCTGCCTTAACACCGTTTTTTATGGTAAACTTAGAACACCTAGAGAAGAGACATAATTCTGTAATGCTACCAGCTGAGGTGACTGTAAGAATTACAGGGGTCAGCAGAAAAATGACTAGAGATAATTAGCTTACATCAGCAGAAAACCTTAAATGAAATACCACTGGAAAAGGGTATAAATATTGAACTCTCTAATGGGATAACAGACTCGCTTTAAAGGGGCAAAGCGATTCTCGGCTTCAGTGGCGGCTCTGTAAGTCTCCAACTCTTTGTACCTCGGGGATCAAAGGTATTTGATTTTGGTGGATATCCTGAATAGAACTTTAAGAACTGTAAAACTGTAGCGAAGTTTAGATTTGAGAGTAAGGTTCTCTGATAATAAGATTGTAAGCTTTCTCTTTTTGGAACTGTTAATGTTGCGATTGACTCACCAACTGTAAATTACATGTCGGTTCTTTAATAAATCTATATATTTTTAGAATTGTCTCACATAAGACTTCTGTATCAAACTCGCGAACTCAATCTCTGTACACTCTTTGGTGAGGCGTTGCAGAATTCTGGGGGAGTTTTCCGGACCCTCATAATATCCGGAACGTTACAGTCTAGCTAAACTTATTAAAAGTGCTATCTGGAGGACGGTAACATTTTCAGGTTGTTCCTTTCCTTTAGGGAGAGATAGTCCAGACCTTTAGACCCAATTAAACGTCTTTAGGATTCGGCTACCTCAAACTTTAGTTGAAAGTGAACGTCTGAGGAATACGCCTGATCCGCGGTAGCCCTAAAGGGGCTAGGACTAGTAATTATCCCTTCATGAAAACCCTCATTCTATTTTAAAACATAAGTAATATTTGTTCTTCACTGGCTTCTTGTTTTTAATATAACAGAAAAACTACACTACCTCAGCAATATTCTTACAGTTAACATAGTGTTGGCTTAAGTTTACCATCATGCTTTGCTTCTCAGCCTTGTGTCTTTTTAACTAAGGTTATACATATTGTAACAAAGGATATATGCTTTTAACATGCATTATTATATATTTGTGTAATTCTAAGAAAACCATTACATTTAAAACATTATAAAATCATATAGATAAGCTCTATTCTACAGGTCTTTGATCTGATTCTCTCTCATGCTCTGGTCTATGATCTGATTCTCTCTCTCTTTCTCTGGTCTTTGATCTGATTCTCTCTCTGGTGTATGATCTGATTCTCTCTCTCTGGTCTACGATCTGATTCTCTCTCTCTTTCTCTGGTCTTTGATCTGATTCTCTCTCTGGTCTATGATCTGATTCTCTCTCTCTCTCTGGTCTATGATCTGATTCTCTCTCTCTTTCTCTGGTCTTTGATCTGATTCTCTCTCTGGTGTATGATCTGATTCTCTCTCTCTGGTCTATGATCTGATTCTCTTTCTCTGGTCTTTGATCTGATTCACCTCTCTTTGGTCTATCATCTGATTCTCTCTCTGGTCTATGATCTGATTCTCTCTCTCTTTCTCTGGTCTTTGATCTGATTCACCTCTCTTTGGTCTATGATCTGATTCTCTCTCTGGTCTATGATCTGATTCTCTCTCTCTCTCTCTCTGGTCTATCATCTGATTCTCTCTCTGGTCTATGATCTGATTCTCTCTCTCTGGTCTTTGATCTGATTCACCTCTCTTTGGTCTGTCATCTGATTCTCTCTCTCTTTTGTCTATGATCTGATTCTCTTTCTCTGGTCTATGATCTGATTCTCTCTCTCTCTCTCTCTGGTCTATGATCTGATTCTCTTTCTGGTCTATGATCTGATTCTCTCTCTCTTTTGTCTATGATCTGATTCTCTTTCTCTGGTCTTTGATCTGATTCACCTCTCTTTGGTCTATCATCTGATTCTCTCTCTCTGGTCTATGATCTGATTCTCTCTCTCTCTGGTCTATGATCTGATTCTCTCTCTCTGGTCTATGATCTGATTCTCTCTCTCTCTGGTCTATGATCTGATTCTCTCTCTCTCTGGTCTATGATCTGATTCTCTCTCTCTGGTCTATGATCTGATTCTCTCTCTCTGGTCTATGATCTGATTCTCTCTCTCTGGTCTAATGATCTGTTTCTCTCTTTGGTGTTTAATCTGGATTCTCTCTCTCTCTGGTCTATGATCTGATTCTCTCTCTCTCTGGTCTATGATCTGATTCTCTCTCTCTCTGGTCTATGATTTGATTCTCTCTCTCTGGTCTATGATCTGATTCTCTCTCTCTGGTCTATGATCTGATTCTCTCTCTCTCTCTGGTCTATGATCTGATTCTCTCTCTCTCTGGTCTATGATTTGATTCTCTCTCTCTGGTCTATGATCTGATTCTCTCTCTCTGGTCTATGATCTGATTCTCACTCTCTCTCTGGTCTATGATCTGATTCTCTCTCTCTCTCTGGTCTATGATCTGATTCTCTCTCTCTCTGGTCTATGATTTGATTCTCTCTCTCTGGTCTATGATCTGATTCTCTCTCTGGTCTATGATCTGATTCTCTCTCTCTGGTCTATGATCTGATTCTCTCTCTCTGGTCTATGATTTGATTCTCTCTTTCTGGTCTATGATCTAATTCTCTCTCTCTCTCTGGTCTATGATCTGATTCTCTCTCTCTGGTCTATGATCTGATTCTCTCTCTGGTCTATGATCTGATTCTCTCTCTGGTCTATGATCTAATTCTCTCTCTCTGGTCTATGATCTGATTCTCTCTCTGGTCTATGATCAGATTCTCTCTCTCTCTCTCTCTCTGGTCTATGATCCAATTCTCTCTCTCTGGTCTATGATTTGATTCTCTCTTTCTGGTCTATGATCTGATTCTATCTCTCTGGTCTATGATTTGATTCTCTCTTTCTGGTCTATGATCTGATTCTCTCTCTCTCTCTGGTCTATGATCTGATTCTCTCTCTCTCTGGTCTATGATCTGATTCTCTCTTTCTGGTCTATGATTTGATTCTCTCTCTCTGGTCTATGATTTGATTCTCTCTCTCTCTGGTCTATGATCTGATTCTCTCTGGTCTATGATCTGATTCTCTCTCTCTCTGGTCTATGATTTGATTCTCTCTCCCTCTCTGGTCTATGATCTGATTCTCTCTCTCTCTGGTCTATGATCTGATTCTCTCTCTCTCTGGTCTATGATTTGATTCTCTCTCTCTGGTCTATGATCTGATTCTCTCTCTCTGGTCTATGATCTGATTCTCTCTCTCTCTCTGGTCTATGATCTGATTCTCTCTCTCTCTGGTCTATGATTTGATTCTCTCTCTCTGGTCTATGATCTGATTCTCTCTCTCTGGTCTATGATCTGATTCTCACTCTCTCTCTGGTCTATGATCTGATTCTCTCTCTCTCTCTGGTCTATGATCTGATTCTCTCTCTCTCTCTCTGGTCTATGATCTGATTCTCTCTTTGGTCTATGATCTAATTCTCTCTCTCTCTCTGGTCTATGATCTGATTCTCTCTCTCTGGTCTATGATCTGATTCTCTCTCTCTGGTCTATGATCTGATTCTCTCTCTGGTCTAT
The DNA here is from genome assembly GCA_030390025.1 of Squalus acanthias. Lineage (NCBI taxonomy): Eukaryota > Metazoa > Chordata > Chondrichthyes > Squaliformes > Squalidae > Squalus > Squalus acanthias. The sequence goes on from CM059431.1 coordinate 69,276,352, forward strand.
GATCTGATTCTCTCTCTCTGGTCTATGATCTGATTCTCTCTCTCTCTCTCTCTGGTCTATGATCTGATTCTCTCTCTCTCTCTCTCTGGTCTATGATCTGATTCTCTCTCTCTCTGGTCTATGATCTGATTCTCTCTCTCTGGTCTATGATTTGATTCTCTCTCTCTGGTCTATGATCTGATTCTCTCTCTCTGGTCTATGATTTGATTCTCTCTCTCTGGTCTATGATCTGATTCTCTCTCTCTGGTCTATGATCTGATTCTCTCTCTCTCTCTCTGGTCTATGATCTGATTCTCTCTCTCTCTCTGGTCTATGATCTGATTCTCTCTCTCTCTGGTCTATGATTTGATTCTCTCTCTCTGGTCTATGATCTGATTCTCTCTCTGGTCTATGATCTGATTCTCTCTCTCTGGTCTATGATCTGATTCTCTCTCTCTGGTCTATGATTTGATTCTCTCTTTCTGGTCTATGATCTAATTCTCTCTCTCTCTCTGGTCTATGATCTGATTCTCTCTCTCTGGTCTATGATCTGATTCTCTCTCTGGTCTATGATCTGATTCTCTCTCTGGTCTATGATCTAATTCTCTCTCTCTGGTCTATGATCTGATTCTCTCTCTGGTCTATGATCAGATTCTCTCTCTCTCTCTCTCTCTGGTCTATGATCCAATTCTCTCTCTCTGGTCTATGATTTGATTCTCTCTTTCTGGTCTATGATCTGATTCTATCTCTCTGGTCTATGATTTGATTCTCTCTTTCTGGTCTATGATCTGATTCTCTCTCTCTCTCTGGTCTATGATCTGATTCTCTCTCTCTCTGGTCTATGATCTGATTCTCTCTTTCTGGTCTATGATTTGATTCTCTCTCTCTGGTCTATGATTTGATTCTCTCTCTCTCTGGTCTATGATCTGATTCTCTCTGGTCTATGATCTGATTCTCTCTCTCTCTGGTCTATGATTTGATTCTCTCTCCCTCTCTGGTCTATGATCTGATTCTCTCTCTCTCTGGTCTATGATCTGATTCTCTCTCTCTCTGGTCTATGATTTGATTCTCTCTCTCTGGTCTATGATCTGATTCTCTCTCTCTGGTCTATGATCTGATTCTCTCTCTCTCTCTGGTCTATGATCTGATTCTCTCTCTCTCTGGTCTATGATTTGATTCTCTCTCTCTGGTCTATGATCTGATTCTCTCTCTCTGGTCTATGATCTGATTCTCACTCTCTCTCTGGTCTATGATCTGATTCTCTCTCTCTCTCTGGTCTATGATCTGATTCTCTCTCTCTCTCTCTGGTCTATGATCTGATTCTCTCTTTGGTCTATGATCTAATTCTCTCTCTCTCTCTGGTCTATGATCTGATTCTCTCTCTCTGGTCTATGATCTGATTCTCTCTCTCTGGTCTATGATCTGATTCTCTCTCTGGTCTATGATCTGATTCTCTCTCTCTGGTCTATGATCTGATTCTCTCTCTCTCTCTCTCTGGTCTATGATCTGATTCTCTCTCTCTCTCTCTCTGGTCTATGATCTGATTCTCTCTCTCTCTGGTCTATGATCTGATTCTCTCTCTCTGGTCTATGATTTGATTCTCTCTCTCTGGTCTATGATCTGATTCTCTCTCTCTGGTCTATGATTTGATTCTCTCTCTCTGGTCTATGATCTGATTCTCTCTCTCTGGTCTATGATCTGATTCTCTCTCTCTCTCTCTGGTCTATGATCTGATTCTCTCTCTGGTCTATGATGTGATTCTCTCTCTCTCTGGTCTATGATTTGATTCTCTCTCTCTGGTATATGATCTGATTCTCTCTCTCTGGTCTATGATCTGGATTCTCTCTCTCTGGTCTATGATCTGATTCTCTCTCTCTGTTCTATGATCTGATTCTCTCTCTCTCTGGTCTGTAAGATTTGCCATATTTGCAAGATCCAAAATGTATCTTTAAATTGCCCCTGACTATAACAGACCACGCCTGGTACAGGTATATTGTGTATAAGTATAACAGATTTATTAAGCACTTTACATCCAGTACAAAGGAGTAATACTTAACAAGATGACAGTCACAATCTGTTCCTTGGAACCCCAGTCGATAGCCCACCGCGTGACTGCGGCACGGTCTCTTTTCCTCAGTCTTGCTGTGTTCTGTTGACTGAAGTTTCTCTTCCTCTGATTTCGCACTGCCTCCAGTGTTCAATAGCTGTTCCTTTATACCTTTTTTTCCCTTTCAAAATACATAACAACTTGCAGCTGCTTAGGCTACTCACCATTCTGACCTTCAATAGTACGGTCTATGGTTCCCTCCCTTTTCCTTGAATGAGCTTTTCTCTGAGAACTTTTACACAAACAGACTTCCCACGTATTACAACAGAGGTCTTTTGCCTTTCCCATAGCCCATTATCTAGACTGGTCTGAAACTTCAGCGTTAAACGATGTTAGGTATTGAATGTGAAGGAATAAGCCATATAACCTATTCAGAAAAATACATTATCTTTTGAAAGAATTCTGGCCGTATTAAAACATGACAAACTGGGTTTGGAAATCTCGAAACTTAACTATGAAAAAGCTGTTGACCCTGAATCAATAACCTTATTGAAACAGAAGGTTAAAGGCTCCGGCAGGCTGAACCTTTCGGAATGAGACAATGGTTCACCGTGGATAAGGTGTTCTAATTTACATTTCGTAAAGAAGCACATAAAAGTAAGAAACATCTGCCTTCGTAAAAATGACATCAAGTAAAAAACACACCTGCCTTAACACCGTTTTTTATGGTAAACTTAGAACACCTAGAGAAGAGACATAATTCTGTAATGCTACCAGCTGAGGTGACTGTAAGAATTACAGGGGTCAGCAGAAAAATGACTAGAGATAATTAGCTTACATCAGCAGAAAACCTTAAATGAAATACCACTGGAAAAGGGTATAAATATTGAACTCTCTAATGGGATAACAGACTCGCTTTAAAGGGGCAAAGCGATTCTCGGCTTCAGTGGCGGCTCTGTAAGTCTCCAACTCTTTGTACCTCGGGGATCAAAGGTATTTGATTTTGGTGGATATCCTGAATAGAACTTTAAGAACTGTAAAACTGTAGCGAAGTTTAGATTTGAGAGTAAGGTTCTCTGATAATAAGATTGTAAGCTTTCTCTTTTTGGAACTGTTAATGTTGCGATTGACTCACCAACTGTAAATTACATGTCGGTTCTTTAATAAATCTATATATTTTTAGAATTGTCTCACATAAGACTTCTGTATCAAACTCGCGAACTCAATCTCTGTACACTCTTTGGTGAGGCGTTGCAGAATTCTGGGGGAGTTTTCCGGACCCTCATAATATCCGGAACGTTACAGTCTAGCTAAACTTATTAAAAGTGCTATCTGGAGGACGGTAACATTTTCAGGTTGTTCCTTTCCTTTAGGGAGAGATAGTCCAGACCTTTAGACCCAATTAAACGTCTTTAGGATTCGGCTACCTCAAACTTTAGTTGAAAGTGAACGTCTGAGGAATACGCCTGATCCGCGGTAGCCCTAAAGGGGCTAGGACTAGTAATTATCCCTTCATGAAAACCCTCATTCTATTTTAAAACATAAGTAATATTTGTTCTTCACTGGCTTCTTGTTTTTAATATAACAGAAAAACTACACTACCTCAGCAATATTCTTACAGTTAACATAGTGTTGGCTTAAGTTTACCATCATGCTTTGCTTCTCAGCCTTGTGTCTTTTTAACTAAGGTTATACATATTGTAACAAAGGATATATGCTTTTAACATGCATTATTATATATTTGTGTAATTCTAAGAAAACCATTACATTTAAAACATTATAAAATCATATAGATAAGCTCTATTCTACAGGTCTTTGATCTGATTCTCTCTCATGCTCTGGTCTATGATCTGATTCTCTCTCTCTTTCTCTGGTCTTTGATCTGATTCTCTCTCTGGTGTATGATCTGATTCTCTCTCTCTGGTCTACGATCTGATTCTCTCTCTCTTTCTCTGGTCTTTGATCTGATTCTCTCTCTGGTCTATGATCTGATTCTCTCTCTCTCTCTGGTCTATGATCTGATTCTCTCTCTCTTTCTCTGGTCTTTGATCTGATTCTCTCTCTGGTGTATGATCTGATTCTCTCTCTCTGGTCTATGATCTGATTCTCTTTCTCTGGTCTTTGATCTGATTCACCTCTCTTTGGTCTATCATCTGATTCTCTCTCTGGTCTATGATCTGATTCTCTCTCTCTTTCTCTGGTCTTTGATCTGATTCACCTCTCTTTGGTCTATGATCTGATTCTCTCTCTGGTCTATGATCTGATTCTCTCTCTCTCTCTCTCTGGTCTATCATCTGATTCTCTCTCTGGTCTATGATCTGATTCTCTCTCTCTGGTCTTTGATCTGATTCACCTCTCTTTGGTCTGTCATCTGATTCTCTCTCTCTTTTGTCTATGATCTGATTCTCTTTCTCTGGTCTATGATCTGATTCTCTCTCTCTCTCTCTCTGGTCTATGATCTGATTCTCTTTCTGGTCTATGATCTGATTCTCTCTCTCTTTTGTCTATGATCTGATTCTCTTTCTCTGGTCTTTGATCTGATTCACCTCTCTTTGGTCTATCATCTGATTCTCTCTCTCTGGTCTATGATCTGATTCTCTCTCTCTCTGGTCTATGATCTGATTCTCTCTCTCTGGTCTATGATCTGATTCTCTCTCTCTCTGGTCTATGATCTGATTCTCTCTCTCTCTGGTCTATGATCTGATTCTCTCTCTCTGGTCTATGATCTGATTCTCTCTCTCTGGTCTTTGATCTGATTCACCTCTCTTTGGTCTGTCATCTGATTCTCTCTCTCTGGTCTATGATCTGATTCTCTCTCTCTCTGGTCTATGATCTGATTCTCTCTCTCTCTCTGGTCTATGATCTGATTCTCTCTCTCTCTGGTCTATGATCTGATTCTCTCTCTCTCTGGTCTATGATCTGATTCTCTCTCTCTGGTCTATGATCTGATTCTCTCTCTCTGGTCTAATGATCTGTTTCTCTCTTTGGTGTTTAATCTGGATTCTCTCTCTGGTCTATGATCTGATTCTCTCCCTCTCTGGTCTATGATCTGTTTCTCTCTCTCTCTCTTTGGTGTTTAACCTGGATTCTCTCTCTGGTCTATGATCTGATTCTCTCCCTCTCTGGTCTATGATCTGATTCTCTCGCTCTCAGATCTTTGATGTGGATCCTCCCTGTGTCTCTGGAACATATGTCCGTTCCTCCACTCGCGCGAATCAGGGTTGGTTGGCGCTGGTTTAAATCGCGGAAGTGATGTCACAATGTGCAGTTCGTTATTAAATGTCGGCCTCGCGCTGTGGGCCGCCGATCGCCGTCTTTGAATCGGGGAGCGTGCGGATTGAGGTTGGTTAATGCCCAGCCGATTGTCCGGGCTTGGGTCCACCGAAGGCCCGTTCTAATTTTACGGAATATTTTGGGTTCTGAAACGCAGTTTACAGTAAATCCGCCCCGAATATTTTTTGGTTGATGTAGAATGAGTTGCAGGTGAAACTTTTTGCTTCTCGGTTGTTTTTGGTGGAGTGATAATCCAAGCGACTGTTTCCATGCGCCGATCGTGTGTCGGTGATGTGATGCTGGAACTGGACGCGACTTGCTTTTAATAGAGTGAATATAACAGGGAAGCAATGTCCGCCCACCCCCGTTATCCAGTTGAAGATGATCCTTTGGAAAACAGCACACCGTCTAATGTTTACACGTGTGCGGCATACACCTGCCGCAGCAGCTGGTTAATCCTAGTTTTCTGCTGTTGTTGATTTAGTTTCAGTCCTATATTACCAGTGAAGTTCCCTGACAACCGACGTTTCAAAACATTTTAAAATTAGTTGTTAACGTTAGAGATTTTGGGGGCAAACTGGAATCACATTGTTGCTTACCGTTTAAAAACTAAAAAGCACATTAAAGTTAATTAGTTTGGAGTTTCCACCACTAAACTTGATTTAAAATTGTGTGTTTTGGATTGTAGAAATGTTCCTTATCATTTTGGTAAGATACATGTGCATTCCCAGAATTCTCCCAATGAATGTGCTCTTGGCAGCTTGGTCAATTTGTTCAATACAAATATCCACCGTTTTCTTTTTCTTTTCAACCATCCTTTCTCTTCACGGATAGAAGTGATTGCATACCTATAAAATAATTTGATTATTGAAAATTAGCGTGAAAGAAATTTCTTTAAAAATATGAATAACATTGACTTTATGCCCTAAATTGAAATTTGACTTGCTAATTAATAATGGATGTATTTAGTGACAACAATAGTGTCAATAGCAGTTTCTGCACACAATGCTGGGTGTGGGTAATCTCTTGATTTTTAACCCCTCAGCCCCTGATGGGCAGGAGAGGGTCGGGGTGTTAAAATATCTGGATCAAGCTACCCGACCCCATTCCTGGCTGCTGTAATATATCCATGTCCCCCACCTTACTGGTTCTTTGCCCACTACCTGGCTCCCTTGCACTTCCCTGTTAATATCTGTGTCTATGGCCCGAAAATTAGACCTAATACGCGAGAGTACGCACTGTGTACTCTCGCGTATTAGGTCCCGAATTGCCGGTTTCCTGCATGCACTGCGCATGCGCGGGAAACCGGCACTTCGTGAATTGCAAAGGGGGCAGTTCCTAAGTGAACCGCGTGCGCGCTACAGGCTGCGCGCACGCAGTGCACTTAGGTTTTTTTTCAGGTTTGAACGCGCAGGTAAGTGGTGAAGATTTTACACAAAGCAGGCGTAGGACCCCCTTTCAACAAGGTAAGTAGTTAATTAAGTGTTATTTTAAATTTTTTTCAACAGGTTTATCTTTTTTAGAGACTTTAAAGAAAGGTAAGTTTATTTTTATAACTTTTAAAAAGATTTTAAATTTTTTCAAAAATTAATTTTTTGTTTAAAGTGGTTAATTTATTTAACTATACTTATTTTATTAATGTGATGGCTTTTTAAAAAAATTTAATTGAGGTTTAGCTGTTCTTTTGGGGGTTTGTAGTATTCATAGCTTTCACAGCCCTTGCTGTCAAAACTATGAATGAAAGATGGTGTGCTGCCATTGGCTCTAACTGAATCACGTGATCCCAGAGCTCGCATGAACTAATTGCGCCTCTGGGATATGCAAGCACTGCACGGTTGCAACAGGGAGAGGCTCTGAAACTAAAGTTCGTGTGGGCCCCAAACAAAAAGGTAGGCGCGGAGTGCGATATCGCGGGGAATCCTTACCCCCGCGGGAACCATCGATGTTTAATTTCTGGGCCTATATCTCTGAAACTCCAGCCCCTAACTCTTAATTGGTGCACGATGCTGGATGTCTGTGGCATGCAATTTAGGAAACTGGTTTGGGATTACTATTACATTGCTTTTACATTACTGTACTTTTTTCATATCAAAATTCTTTATGGCATGTAAACATGTCACTAACTTGATTTCTTCTTTGAGATTTTTCAATGTTTGACAATATGACATGAAAATTAGATGATTTATTATTAAGTGTATAGGATATTGGGTAGCAGTGAGTTACAAGACTGTAATGCTTTCTTATAATATAATTATAGGATGCTGTAAGTGATTGCCTGAATAGGGGCTAATTACTGTGAGCAGGAAGCTGAGTGAGAACTTGTAACTTTGGTGTGGCTCAAAGGTGTATAAAAGTTGCGCAAAGTGGCCATATGGAGTGCATCGTACAGTGTAAGAGTTGGGAATTTGGTGAGTGGGGGAATTTGGTGCAGAGGGGGAAGGAGGTGCTGTTTGCAACCAATACTTGTAATGGTTTGTGTTACAGGTAAATATTTAATTTAATCTGCCTATAACTTAAACTAGATCAAGTAATTAGTTAAAACTATAAGCTAAATTGATTAAATACATAAACTTTAATTCAATAAATAAAACAAGGTTAGATTGGGATGGCAGTGCAGGAGCTGTGCCTCAACTGCAGTAAGTGGGAGTTTGTGGAGAGCATTGCGATCCCGAACAACCACATCTGCAGCAAGTGTCTACATCTCGAGAAACTTCAGCTCAGAGTTATTGAGCTGGATTCTGCGGTGCAGACATTGCCAAGCATCAGGGAGGTGGAGAGTTACCTGGACACTATGATCCAGGTAGTCATGCCCCTTAGTTTAGGAAGTGGTACAGGTCTGGTTAGTGGTCAAAGCAGGCAGGTAAAGAGACCCCAGGTGCAATGATGGTGGAGCATTGACCTTTGCCCTTATCCAACAAGTACGCGGTTCTTGCGGCCTGTGTGGATGAGGGCACAGTCTGCAAGGTGGATGAGCAAATTTACCACGGTACTCTGGTACAGGAGGCCATTCAAGTGGGTTGGGCGGGAGTGAAAAGGAATGTGGTAGTGGTAGGGGACAGTATAGTCAGGGGGATAGATACTGTTCTCTGCAGCCACAACCTGGAGTTGCAAAGGTTGTGTTGCCTGCCTGGTGCCAGGGCTAAGGACATCTTCTCGTGGCTGGAGAAGAACTTGGAGTGGGAGGGGGAGGATCCAGCTGTCGTGGTCCACGTAGGAACCAACAACCTAGGTAGAACTAGGAATTAGGTTCTGCTGAGTGAGTTTGAGGAGCTAGGGTCCAAATCAATAAGCAGAACCTTTAAAGGTAATAATCTCTGGATTACTACCTGAGCCATGTGCAAATTGGCATTGGGTCAAGCAGATCAGAGTGTTGAATGTGTGGCTCAGAGTGGTGTGGGAGATGGGGGTTTCAATTCAGGGGCACTGGCACCAGTACTGGGGAAGGAGGGAGCTGTTCTGTTGGGTGAGCTCCACTTAAACCAGGTTGGGACCAGTGTCCTGGTGAATCAAATAACTCTGGCTTTAAACTAAAAGGGGGGGGGGGGGCCCCGCGGGGGGGATGGTTGGGGGCGTTCAGTTGAGAGGAAATTTATAAATCTAAAGAGAAAAGTCAAAATCATAGAGCAGTGTAGCGATTTGGATAATGATAAGTAGTGTGACAGGAAGGGACAGAGGGCTAGAAATTGCATAACGCCCCTATTGGGGCAATAACTTTTGTGGGAGCGCAAAGTATTGCTGGGCGCTACACAATTGATTCCGACGGGAAAGTCCGGTTTAGCGCTCCAAGAACGAAGTGGAGTGCTAAATCAAGTGTTACCACTTCCCTTAGAGCGCCAAAGGGAGCGAGAGGGGCAGAGCGCTGCACAATGTTCCGTTCAGCGCTGCCGGTTTTACAGGCTCCTTCCCTCCCTTAAAGGGAAGGGCTAATACTGCGGTCATTGAAGGCTAAGGCTGGGAATGGTCGTCGACGGCACCTGTGATACGCGCATAGCAGCTCCAAGCGCTGAGTACAGGGCTGATCAATCGCGGGCTGGAAAAAAAATCAAAATACAGCACACTGGGGACATTATTAAATTTTGGCCTACCTGATTAGCGCTCCCCAAGCGGCCAGTCGAGGTGACAACGCCTCCTGCAGCTGCCGTTGTTGACACCCAGCGATGCTGCAGGGGGCAGAAGCGAATTTGAGATCTGGGGCGATAACGGGGCGCTGTGCACCGGATGACATCACTATCTCCGGGGCACAGGAGATCGAGGCGGTAAGTTTTAGCACCAGTGCTAACCCGCCAAGGAAGTTCGCGGGCGTCGGTAATTTTGCCGCACCCGGTCGGTAAGCGGTTATCGCCCTCCAGAGGCGCTAACAGGAGGCGCAAAGGAGGTCCATTTCTCCCCCAGAGAGTTTAACAGTAACAGTGCATCAGTGAATAAGGTCAAATCAGGGAAAAGTGGTAAAAAGTTAAAATTAAAGGCGATTTGAATGCACGAAACATTCGTAACTAGATCGACAAATTAATGGCACAAATAGAGACAAATGGGTTTGATTTAATAGCCATTACAGAGACACGGTTGCCTGGTGACCAAGGTTGGGAACTAAATATTCCACGGCACTTGATGTTTCTAAAAAAACAGGCAGCATGGAAAAGCGGGGAAAGCCCTGATAATAAAGGATGACATAAAGACAGTAGCGAGGAAGAATCTTGACTTGGAAAAGCAGGAAGTAGAACCAGTATGGGTGGAGATAAGAAATAACAAGGGGCAGAAAACACTGGTGGGTGTAGTTTATAGGCCCCCTTAACAGTAGCTTATACTGTTGGGAAAGAGTATTTATTAATCAAGAAATAAGAGGAGCTTGTAACAAAGGTAATGCAATAATCGTGGGGGACTTCAATCTTCATATAGACTGGACAAATCAAATTGGCAAAAGTAGTTTGGAGGACAAGATCATGGAATGCATTCAAGACAGTTTCCTAGAACAATACTTCGTAGAACCAACCAAGGAAGAGGCTATTTTAGATCTTGTCTTGTGTCATGAGACAAGATTAATTAGTAATCTCCATAGTAAGGGATCCTCTGGGGAAAAGCGATCATAATATGGTAGCATTTCACATTGAATTTGAGTGTGACGTATTTAAGTCCGCAATTAGTGTATTAAAGTTGAATAAAGACAATACATAGGTATGAGGGGGGAGTTGCCAATTACATAGATATGAGGGGCAAGTTGACTAAGGTAGATTGGGAAATTAGATTAAAAGATATGATGGTAACTAAGCAATGGCGAACATTTAAAGAAAAACTTCATAATTCTCAACGAATATACATTCCATTGAGAAATAAAATCTCCACGGAAAAAGTGAGCCATCCGTGGCTGACTAAAGAAGTTAAGGATAGTATTAGATTAAAAGAAGAGGCATATAATGTTGCCAAGAAGAGAAGGAAGCCTGAGGATTGGGAGAGTTTTAAAAACCAGCAAAGGATGACCAAAAAAATGATGGAGGGAGAGAGTAAACTAGCAAGAAATGTACAAACAGATTGTAAGAGCTTCTACAAGTATGTAAAAAGGAAGAGAGTAGCAAAAGTAAGCATTGATCCCTTAGAAGCTGAGACAGGAGAAATTATAATGGGGAATAAGGAAATGGCAGAGATGTTAGCCTGACACCAGTTGTTGGGGAAAATGCTGGAATCCATTATTAAGGAAGTGGTAACAGAGCACTTAGAAAATCATAAGATTAGGCAGAGTAAACATGGTTTTATGAAAGGGAAATTGTGTTTGACAAATCTAGCTTTTTGAGGATGTAACTAGCAGGGTAGATAAAGGGGAACCAGTGGATGTAGTATACTTGTATTTTCAAAAGACATTCAGTAAGATGCCACACGAAGGGTTGTTACCCAAGATAAGAGCTCATGGGGTTGGGGGAATATGGATAGAGGATTGGTTAACTGGCAGAAATCAGAGAGTAAGAATAAATCGGTCATTTTCAGGTTGGCAGGCTGTTACTAGTGGGGTGCCGCAAGGATCAGTGCTGGGGCCTCAGCTATTTGCAATCTATAATAATGACTTGAATGAAGGGACGAAGTGTAATGTATCCATGTTTGCTGATGATACAAAGCTAGGTGGGAAAGTAAGCTGTGCAGAGGACACAGTCTGCAAAGGGATATAGCCAGGTTAAGTAAGTGGGCAAGTAGGTGGCAGATGGAGTATAATGGCCTAGAAATTAAACATCGATGGTTCCCGCGGGGGTAAGGATTCCCCGCAATATCGCACTCCGCGCCTACCTTTTTGTTTGGGGCCCACACGAACTTTAGTTTCAGGGCCTCTCCCTGTTGCAACCGTGCAGTGCTTGCGTGTCCCAGAGGCGCAATTAGTTCGTGCGAGCTCTGGGATCACGTGATTCAGTTAGAGCCAATGGCAGCACACCATCTTTCATTCATAGTTTTGACAGCAAGGGCTGTCAAAGCTATGAATACTACAAGCCCCCAAAAGAACAGCTAAACCTCAATTAAATTTTTTAAAAAAAGCCATCACATTAATAAAATAACTATAGTTAAATAAATTAACCACTTTAAACAAAAAATAAAATTTTTGAAAAAATTTAAAATCTTTTTAAAAGTTATAAAAATAAACTTACCTTTCTTTAAAGTCTCTAAAAAAGATAAACCTGTTGAAAAAAATTTAAAATAACACTTCATTAACTACTTACCTTGTTAAAAGGGGGTCCTACGCCTGCTTTCTTTGTGTAAAATCTTCACCACTTACCTGCGCGTTCAAACCTGAAAAAAAACTAAGTACACTGCGTGCGCACAACCTGTAGTGCGCACGCGGTTCACTTAGGAACTGCCCCCTTTGCAATACACGAAGTGCCGGTTTCCCGCGCATGCGCAGTGCATGCAGGAAACCGGCAATTCGGGACCTAATACGCGAGAGTACACAGTGCGTACTCTCGCGTATTAGGTCTAATTTTTGGGCCATTGTGGGGAAATGTGAGGTTATTCACTCTGGTAGGAAGTATAGAAAAATAGAATATTTTTTTAAAATGGTGAGAAACTATTAAATGTTGGTGTTCAGAGGGATTTGGATGTCCTTATACACAAAGTTAACATGTAGGTACAGCAAGCAACGTTGGCCTTTATTGCAAGGGGGTTGGAGTACAAAAGTTAGGAAATCTTGGTGCAATTGTACAGGGCTTTGGTGTGACCACACCTGGAGTACTGTGTACAGTTTTGGTCTCCTTACCTAAGGAAGGATATACGTGCCTTAGAGGGGGTGCAATAAAGGTTCACTAGATTGATTCCTGGATGAGAGGGTTATCCTATGAGGAGAGATTGAGTAGAATGGGCTTATACTCTCTGGAATTTAAAAGAATGAGAGATGATCTAATTGAAACATACAAGATTCTGAGAGAACTTGGCAAGGTAGATGCTGAGAGCCTGTTTCCCTGTCCAGAGAGGCTAGAACTAGGGGGCATAGTCCCAGGAATAGGGGTTGGCAATTTAGGACTGAAATGAGGAGAAATTTCTTCACTGAGGGTTGTGAATCTTTGCTCAGTCACTGAATATATTCAAGGCTGAGATCGATAGATTTTTGAATTCTAAGGGAATCAAGGGCTATGGGGATCAGGTGGGGAAGTGGAGTTGAGTATCAGCCATGATCTTATTGCATGGTGGAGCAGGCTCGAGGGGCCGTGAGGCCTACTTCTGCTCCTATTTCTTACGTTCTTCATGAAGCTTATGTGGTCAAGATTGAATTGTAATATAATAGTTTTCTCTTTTCTGTTAAAATTATTCTACTGCACTGCTAATCTAGTTGGTTCTGCCTTCTCCACATCAGCTAGAATGATAGTGAGCCTACACTATCCATGGGCAGCCTGTGAAGTGAGGGTCAGACTGCAGTTGGTCAGGAATATGGAATTATAATCTGTTTAACTTGCCCATATTATTACAAAGTGAGCTGGGAAGGCAAGGAGAGTATTTTTTTTATTTAAAAAAAAAAGTGAACAAAGCAGGTCAACTGAGGGTGCTACAATCACATTTGTGTTTTGGACATCACTGGAGGTAGGAGAAAAAGAGGCTGATCGCTTTTTATCAGTGACGCTTCAGGTACTTTTTTTTAATCTTGGAAGATGGGTTGAACTGAAGCTAGAAGGAATCCACAAAACACAACCCCCCCCGCAACACACACCTCCGCCCCATGTTCTCCAACCACATTGCCCCAAGGTTTCAGTTGTGAGAGTGTATAACCTCCAGACCAAGGAGATGGTGATGTCATAGAAACATAGAAGATAGGAGCAGGAGATGGCCGTTCGATGAGATCATGGCTGATCATCCAAACACAGTACCCTGTACCTGCCTTCTCCCCATATCCCTTGATACCTTTAGCTTTAAGAAATATATCTAACTCATTCTTGAATATATTTAATGACTTGGCCTCAACTAACTTTTGTGGTAGAGAATTCCACAGGTTCACCACTCTCTGGGTGAAGAAATTCCTCCTCATTTTTGTCCTAAATGGCTTACCCCTTATCCTTAGATTATGACCCCTGGTTCTGGACTCTCCGACCATCGGGAACATTCTTCCTGCATCTAGTTTGTCCAGACCTGTCAGAATTTTAGATGTTTCGATGAGATCCCCTCTCATTCTTCTATACTCCAGCGAGTATAAGCCCAATCGACCCAATCTCCTCATATGTCATTCCTGCCATCCCAAGGTAAAGCCAAGGATGAACTGTTTCTAGGGCCAGTAAAGAGCCATGTATATTGGATTTGTTTAAGAGGAATTCCAGGAGTCTGGTTGTTAATTCTGGTTTCTGCAGACTTGTTCCAAATTACCTGGGTTTATGAGCCTGTTGTCAGCTGATTGGAAACCAGATACATGCTGGGTTCATGGGTGCTGAGCTCCTGTATCTTTCTTAAAAGATGAAAATAAAAGCAGCTCTAATCTCTTATTTTGTAGATGGAAAGGAAGGAGAGGAAGCAAATGGAACATCCTAGTGGGACTTCGTAATGTCTCTGTGGGCTGGTGTTACTCTTGCAGGTGCTCCAAGAGGACCCATTGCTAGTAGTAATTATATTCTACTTTGTCTTTTTTTTACGTTTAATTCATCAACACCATAAGTAAACTTCAAAGTAATATAAGCAATGCTTTTGGAGAGCTCATGTACCTATATTCTTTTGTCCAGGGTAGATTGCATTCATTGTCACATAATTTAATCTTGTATCCTGAGTTCTGTACTTGTCTGTTGCTAGCTGAGTCTCATTATTTTGAGTGACTTTCTTCATATCTTTATAGTCGTTTCATTCTTCTGCTTCCTCTTAGTACCATGCAGAGTAATTAACCATTGTGACAGTTATACTCCTGGTGCCAGTTTGAGATCTGTACCTGTTTAGTGTGATGGAGTGGTTGGTGATAGGTTTCCAGTTCTCTTCCCATCCCATCCATTGGTTAATTAGGTGACCCATGGGTAGATGAAGCCAATAGAGACCAGTTTGGCCAGGTCTTCTGATCACATGTAGAATTGCAGGGTGGAGGAAGTGGTGGTCCTTTTGGATAACGATTTCAAGTTCTGGATGATGTGTGACGTAAGAAAACTATTAGGCACTTGGTCTAAGCATTAAACAAAGCTTTAATCAACTGTTTTCCAACATGGAGCTCTAGTTGTGTCCTTCACTAGTTCCTGTTGAGGAATGTCCTAAGCAAGCTGGGCCTATGCCAGTGTATTTATACTCTCCCTGGACAGCGCCACCAGCAGGCCGCCCAGTATTACTTCATACAAGATTCATGTCATTCTTCCCGCCTGAAAGATTGGAAGTCCGGCGGCTTCCTTCTACCGAATTAGCCGGACTAAGAATAGACGCAGTCGTTTAGATTTCCGTTGGAGGCCGGAAGGCACGTCTCCTCGGACCGTGTTTTGGTCCCTGGGTCGCTTGGTTCGTACCGGCGGGCTGGCAGAGTCCGTGTCGCCTTGATCGACCTGAGGGGGACTGGGGAGATCGTGGCTCTGGGTGCGGGTCCCCACCGGCGCAGAGCTGGCTTCATCCTGCTCAGTAGCCGGTGATTGACCGGCGTCCTGGCTTCGGGTGGCCATCCCGCGGGGAGCGCTCTGTTCCCCGGGTTGATCCAGCGGAGTAGCTGGCAGATCCCTTGATGTCCCGGGTAGGGCGTCATCCTCAGAGAAGCGCGGAGTATAGGCGTCGTTAATACAGATCTCTATCGATTGGGACCGGTTGGGCAGGGAGCCAGATCCCGAAGTGAAACTGTGGACTCCCGGCCATCAGGGTACCGCACGTACGCGTATGTAGGATTGACATCCATTAGTTCCACCTCGTCAATGAGGGGATCACTCTTGGAGGATCGCATGAATCTTCGGAGCAGCACGGAGCCAGGAGCTGTCCACCATGATGGTAGGGACGTCCCATGAGTGGAGCGACGCTGGAACCCGAAGAATCGTTCGTGAGGAGTAACATTGGTGGATGTAGAAAGAAGAGACCTGATGGAATGCAACGCGTCAGGGAGCATAGTTTCCCACTGCTGGTCTGGTAGATTGCGTGACCTCCGTGCAAGACGAACAGCGTTCCAAATGATAGCGTTGTATCTCTCAACCTGTACGTTTCCAATAGGATGATACGGTGTCGTTTTACTTGTGGTGATTCCCCGTTGGGAAAGATAACTTTTGAGTTCGCTTGACATGAAGGAGGGACCCCGATCAGAGTGGATGAAATTGGCCGTACCGCAAAGGGAAAAGACCTGATCGAGGCATTTGATCACTGTGGAAGTAAGCATATTGGGACAGCGGAAAGGAAAGCAGAGGGAAAGCGTGAATATTCGTCCACCATAGTAAGCAAGTAGGTGTTTCGCGTTGAGGAAGGCAATGGCCCTTTAAAGTCAATGCTGAGTCGCTGCATAGGCTGTGTAGCGTGTATGAGCGAGCCATCCGACGGACGGAAGAATTGCGGTTTTAATTCCGCGCAAATTCTACAAGTGGAGCATGTTCTTTTCATGTCTTCCGTAGAAAATGGGAGATTTTTAGATCGCACAAAGTGCAACATACGGGTAACGCCAGGATGGCATAAGTCAGTATGAAGATCCGCAAGAGTCGAAGTTGACATGGAAGAGCAGAATGCACGCGTGAGGGTATCCGGGGCCACATTATCCTTGCCGGGTCGATACTGTATGGTGTAGCCAAAGGCGGCCAATTCCATCCTCCAGAGCTGTATTTTGTTCTTGATTTTAGTGCGTTTCCGGTTATCCAGCATAAAGGCCACCGAGCACTGATTGGTTAGGAGCGTGAAATGGCGACGAGCGAGAAAATTACTCCATTTACGTACTGCTTCGATGATAGCCGTAGCCTCCTTCTCGACAGGAGGATAATGGAGCTCGCTACCCTGCAAAGTTCTAGACAGAAATGCAACGGGTCGACTGCCTTGATTCAAGGTTGAGAGGTCACACAACACCAGGTTATAGTCCAACAGATTTATTTAAAATTACAAGCTTTCGGAGCTATCGATCGCCCCTTCTTCAGGTAAAGTTACTATGAGTGAATCTACAAAAGTTCACAGAATTTAAACACAGAAAAAGCAGAGATACAATCTTTCCTTACATCAAAGACACACCAAGAGCACAGCCAAGACAATGAGATGTGTCCCAGGGGGTCCAACGTGTCAAATCCTGCTGTCTGCATATCCTCTCCATGTCCCTTCCTCTCTCCGTCCTTTTTGGGTTTGTTTTTTTGTTTGTTTTTTAAAAACTGGAAAGACAGACAACGATGTCAAGTCACGTTCTGTAGCGTGACATGAACCCGATATCCCTATTGAGGCCGTCCTCATGAGTGCGGAACTTGGCTATCAGTTTCTGCTCGATGATTTTGCGTTGTCGTGTGTCTCGAAGGCCGCCTTGGAGAACGCTAACCCACAGATCCGAGGCTGAATGCCCTTGACTGCTGAAGTGTTCCCCGACTGGGAGGCAACCATCCTGCCTGGCGATTGTTGCGCGGTGTCCGTTCATACGTTGTCTCAGTGTCTGCATGGTCTCGCCGATGTACCATGCTCCGGGGCATCCTTTCCTGCAACGTATCAGGTAGACAACATTGGCCGAGTCACATGAGTATGTACCATGTACCTGGTGGGTAGTGTCCTCACGTGTGATGACGGTATCCGTGTTCATGATCTGGCATGTCTTGCAGAGGTTGCCGTGGCAGGGTTGTGTGGTGTCGTGGTCGCTGTTCTCCTGACAGCTGGGTAATTTGCTGCGAACGATGGTACTTTTGAGGTTAGGCGGCTGCTTGAAGGCAAGTAGTGGAGGCGTGGGGATGGCCTTAGCAAGGTGTTCGTCGTCCTCGATGACATGTTGAAGGCTGCGAAGAACATGGCGTAGTTTCTCCGCTCCGGGGAAGTACTGGACGACGTAGGGTACTCTGTTGGTTGTGTCCCGTGTTCGCCTTCTGAGGAGGTCTATGCGGTTTTTCGCTGTGGCCCGTTGGTTCAAGGTAGCAGAGATCGCCACTTCCGATGCATCGCATTCGACCACGAAAGGGAGATTTTCATCGATGGAATGAAGCGCGGCTTTTTCCAGTTGTTGCTTGAGGAGGTCGAAAGCTGAAATAGCCCTCGCCTCCAACGGAAATGACTTCGCGTGAAGCAGGGGCCGGATCTTGTCGAAAAAGTGAGGTATCCACTTCGCATAATAGGCGAACATGCCAAGGGCCCGACGAAGAGAGCTGAGATTCGTAGGAGGAGGGAGCTCCTGAAGCGGATGAAGTCACTCCGGATCCGGTTTGATGACACCATTGCCCACCCAGTAGCCAAGGATGTTGACTGATGGTACTGATTTCACAGATTTGGACTCATTTAAGGTTAAGTTGCAACGACGGAGAACGTCAAGAAATTTCTGGAGGTTGGCATCATGCTGCTCCTGGTCATGACCAGCAATGGTGATATTATCCAGATATGGAAAAGTGTCTGTTAAGTTCTCCTGTTTGACTAGGCTATCCATTGCCCATTGAAAGACAGCCACCCCATTGGTGACCCCGAATGGAAGGCGACGAAACTGGTAAAGCCAACCATTGGCCTCAAAAGCCGTATACTTTTTGTCAGAGTCCTTTAACGGTACTTGATGGTATGCGCTCTTTAAGTCAAAAGTTGAAAATACCTTGTAGTTAGCAAGGTTATTGACCGTGTCATCGATGCGTGGTAGTGGGTAGGCATCCAGGTCGGTATACTGGTTAATAGTTTGCGAGTAATCGATGCAAAGACGTTTGTGTTGCTTCAGAGGATTTTTAACAACGACGACTTGAGCCCGCCAGGAAGATGAACATGGCTCAATGATACCGTTCGCTAGAAGGCGAGAGATCTCTGCCTCGATAAAGGATAGGTCATCTTGGCTGAAACATCGTGATTTAGTGGCTATGGGCTTACATCGGGGGGAAAGATTGGCAAACAAGGAGGGCTCGTCGAGCGAAGCCGCCGAAAGTGCACAAAACGGTACTTTGGAAGTAGTAAGTTCCGGCTTTGATCCTCCAAACTCGAAAGTGAGTCTTTTGTGTTGTTTCTGGAAATCCTGTCCCAGGAGCACATCACTGCATAGGTTTTTGAGCACCCCGAGCCAGGTAGAGAAATAAGTGCGGCCATTGAGAATACGGTCGACAAGACAAAAGCCGGAAGAGTTAGTGGTCAGTGTCGTCAGAGCCATTGCAATTTCCCTGTCCAAGGGGTAAATACGCAGTTTTAACTTACTGATAGCCTGCTCGCTGATTAAGCTGTCAGAGCTGCATGAGTCGATTAATGCACTCAAAATGTGCCCATTTACCGAAACCTTCGTGGCTGCATGGGACAGGCTTTGGGGAAAATCAGCTGTGATGGGAGGAGGGGCAGTTTTATCCTTGACCGGTGTAACATTAGTAGTGGCTCTTGGGGGAGGAGCAGTTTTATAGATGACAGCTGTAACATTAGTAGTAGCTCTTGGGGGAGGAGCAGTTTTATAGGGAGCAGCTGTAACCCTAGAAGAGGCTCTTGACTGACATACTTTCGAGAAGTGACCTTTCTTACTGCAATGATTGCAGATTGCATTACGAGCAGGACAAAATTTCCTATAATGAAATGCACCTCCACAGAAGAAACACTTCCTTTTAGATTGCCAAGATGCCGCTAGGGTAGGGTCGTCATCAGCTAGGATAGAGTCGTCATCAGTGAGGGCTTCCGCCTGAGGCTTATCGGAGGAGTCACTAAAAGTGATAGCAGCAGTCCGTGCATGTGGTAAAAGATAGGTATCTGCATTTTTTTTTTGCCAAGTCCAGAGAATATGCCTGGTCAT
This sequence comes from Squalus acanthias, assembly GCA_030390025.1. NCBI lineage: Eukaryota > Metazoa > Chordata > Chondrichthyes > Squaliformes > Squalidae > Squalus > Squalus acanthias. The sequence continues at coordinate 69,295,947 of CM059431.1, forward strand.
AGGCAGCTTGTAACTCGAGGGTTTTATTCTCCAGCAGACGCTGGCGTATGAAGGGAGATGCAATTCCATTAATAAAAGAATCACTAATTAACTCCTCCTGGTACTGCTCAGTTGAGACAGCCTTGAGATTACAATCTTTGCTGAGCCTGCGACGCTTTTGAAGGAATTCGTCAAGTGATACGCTGGGTTGTTGTCGACTTGTGGCCAGTAGATGCTGAGCAAAAATTTCGTTTGGGGCCTTAACATATAGTTGCTGTAGTATTCGGATAGCAGAGTTATGGTTTACACAGTCTTCGATATAGTCAAACACATAAGGGGATACATAATTGGCAAGTATCTCTAACTTATCAGGAACATTCTCACCACACACCCTGAGGAAGTTGCTGAAGGTACGATACCAGTGTTTCCATACCTTAGCAGTTGTAGGTGAATTCGGGTCCAGGTCGAGACGGGTGGGCTGGAGTAGTTTCTCCATGATGGATTGATTACTACGTCTGGTTCCCTTCTTCCCTTCTACCGTTTGAGTCGTAGCCGTCTGTTCCCAAAACCACTCAGAGCGTGGAGCAGGTTCAGTTGATTAAATTGATGTAAGAAAACTACTAGGCACTTGGTCTAAGCGTTAAACAAAGCTTTAATCAACTGTTTTTCAACATGGAGATCTGGTTGTGCTCATTCCTGTTGAGGAATGTCCTAAGCAAGCTGGGCCCATTCCCGAGTATTTATACTCTCCCTGGACAGCGCCACCAGCAGGTCGCCCAGTATTACTTCATACAAGATTCATGTCAATGTGCACTTGAGGAATTTGAGCCTGAATAAGTGCATTTCAAGGGGAATGAGTCCTTGTTTTCTGGAACGGGGAGTGGTTGCCCTAGGGTGTGATTTGGTGTCATTTAAGTTTAAATGCAGCTGGTTCACTGTTTCGCAATGAAGTATTACAGTATTAATCTCCATTTGGAAGATAGTAAATGTAAACCTGAAGTTGCTGATTTTAAGGAAACTTGTTTTTAAAATTCTTTTTTCCTTACAGACACAAGAAGGATGAAAAGAAAAGTAGCCAAATTGAGTGGCCTTCGTCTTAGTCCAAATGAAGAGGCACTTTTGATAAAAGAAGAGCATGAGAGGAGGAGAAGGTTAAGAATAAAACAGGTATAGTTAGTAACTCACTTCTAATTAATTAGAAATTATTCTTTTATTTTAACTGAAAATACCTGAAATGTAAAGCATGCTGTCGCATGTGGTTTTGTGTCTCAATCCGAAATTAAATCCAATATCAAGATGTATGTCCATTACAAGCTCATCTACTGAAACAAAATATGTCTGACTAGCTTAGATGATTACAGCTATGTTATTAACAGAATGGGTACACTGCACACAATGATTGCAATATACTGTTCAAAGCTCATGTTGCAAAATTATATTTTAACCAAATATTTTGTATTTGTCCGATTTGAAAAAGTATTTGTGCTTTACAGTAAATGTTGGTGATACGCTACTTTTAAATGTACATTTTAGGAGTTAGTATTTTGTAATGGCTTTGACAGTTTTTTGTGATCATAGAAACTTAGATTGGATCATACTTGGACCCCTCTTATGCTGTATTTTAGTGACGTCCAAAATAAAAACGTTCTGTCTCTTTTTTAGGGCTTTAAATTTTCCCTTTGATTTTTCTCCCTGTTTTTGATAAAATAAAAACTGAAACACTCGGCGGGGGGGGGGGGGGTTGGAATTGAGGTTTTTAAATCTGCAAAAAAATGGACTTTAATGCCCTTATTCAAAATGTATGACTGCTTACAGTTTTGCTCTTTGACTGTTCACTGGGAGCTGCATTGAATTTTCCTCCATGTGCAAAGTTGCTTAGCGTTAGCTTCGTGCCTGGTCACGGTAGTATATGTAAGGTTGGTAATTGCGGGATTTTGGGCAAACGCTTACAACAATTGTAGTTGCAGAATTTTGGTCAAAACTTACAACAATCGTAACTACACTTCAAAAATAGTTAATTAGCTGTGAAGTGCTTTGGGAGGTCCTCAAGAAGTGGAAGGTGATATATAATAGTAAGTTCGTTCTTATTTCCCACTATGGTTCAGTACAGTAAAGCTTCAACATATATTGTACTGTAGTTCTCTGGAAATTAGAATAACATTTTAAATCTAGGGCGTGGTATTAAAAACTGTGCAGAAGCATGTATGGTAGCCAATGTTGAGACCAATTCTTGTAACTCCTTCTCTGGTTATGTCGCAGGTCAGAGAACAGGAGCGTTCCATTGCTGTGCAGATCCGGGAGGAAGTAAAGCAGCGTCGTAATCAACAACTTGAGCAATTGGCAAATGAGTTGAAAGCTGAATGGCAGATGGCACAAGTCGAGAAAGCAAAGAGTCTAGAAAAGCTCTACCTCTGTAGTTTAAAGGCAGTGGGTGAGGGGCACAGACAAGCTAAAGAAAATGTGAGTAAATGCTGTAATTTTTCTTCTGTCTATCATTTCATTTGTAATTAAATGTGACCCAAGTAGCTTGTACACATTTCTACTTTGAGTGACTGGTGAATGTGAATACACCAGTCAGCGGACCTGGGTAGAACTGGAGCGGCAGCGGGAGCAGAATAAAGAGTGCGGCGAGAGGAGTCCTGAGAGAGAGCCAGTGGGGGAGGAGCAGCGAGGCTCCAGTTCAATAACAAAAAAATCAAAGTGTGACGTCACAGGTAAGCAGGTAGGTGATTGGTGGTGAGTATTTCTTTTCTCTTAGGACTGAGGGCTAAGTTATAGTAAAGACCTATAGCATATAACTAAATTTATAACGAACTAAACTTATTTTAATAAATGTAATAAATTAAACAAGGTTATAACCTAGTTTACCTAGATTTAAAAACTATAAATAGACAATTGATATTGATGTAATTAAATAAAATACAATAGAGATGGCAGGGCAGGTGATGTGTTGCAGCTGTCGCATGTTGGAGCTGGTGGACCCCAGTGTGATCCAGGGCAACCACATCTGCAGCTCGAGGAACTTCGGCTCAGAGCCTTGTGGAGAAGACTAACTTCACTCACTCCAGCAGGAAAGCATGGACCCTGCTCCGTCAACTTGGCGGGGCAAACCCCGCATATAAACACAGGACGACCATCAGAACGGACGCCATTGCATCTCACTTGATACAAACATCAAAGGCTCTGGTGGACAAAGAATTTCGATGCCAGGTGAAGTGGCAGCTTTCGACAAACTTGATGGTGGCACCAAGATCGTCAACTATGTCTGATTCATTCACCTTGGACCAACTAAATGCATAAATGCAGCCCTCTCGACAACCAAATCTGGAAAAGCTGCTGGTCCAGATGGTGATTACCCAGAATTCTTAAAAGCACTGGGACCCAAAGCGAAGAGATGGTTGACCTCCTTCTCTGAGGTACTGGCAACTGGTAAAATTCCATCTATTTGGAGGGAGACTAAAATAATTGCCCTCCTGAAGCAAGGGAAGAATGCTGTGAGGCCTCCAGTTACCATCCGATCTCCTTACTTTGCACTTGTTATAAAGTGCTGGAGAGGCTACTACACCACAGACTAGCCCTCATCATCGAGCCAACCATTCCTAAGGAGCAAATGGGCTTCCGGAGCAGCCGTAACTGCTGCGACCAAGTGGTAGCTTTAACAACACACATCGAAGCAGGCTTCCAGCTCAAGACTGCCGAAGCACTCGTGGACCTGTCAGCGGCGTATGATGGTATGGAAGCATGGACTGCTTTTCAAGCTCTCCACCATTTTACCCTGCAGAACCACAATCCAGCTTCTCCACTCCATGCTTAGCAACCGACGCTTCCGTGTGTACTCTGGCACCCAGAAGAGCAGATATAGGACATTGGACAACTGATTACCACAGGGTTCTGTCCTGGCACCGTATTATTCAACCTTTACACCAGTGACCTACCCGAAACAGAGTCCCGCAAGTTTGTATACACTGATGACATTGCCTTGGCCACGCGAAACATGAATCTGTCCATCACCGAGGAGACCCTGACCAGTGATTTACAGAGGATGGAGGCCTACTTCCGCCGATGGCAACTTTGGCCAAACCCGCAAAAGACCGTCACCTCGACATTCCACCTCAACACCCATCAAGCAAACCAATCTTTGAAAGTCTCCTTTTGCACTGCAGAGGTAAACCATGCCAAAAAACCCTCCTATTTAGGAGTCACGCTTGATCGCACCCTGTCATATAGACAACCTCTCCAGAACCTTGGGACGAAACTAAAGAGTAAGGTCAACTTGATCCAGAAACTCACCAGATCCACATGGGGAGCAGACGCTCAAACCCTCCATACAGCAGCACTCGCCCTGGTGTACTCTACAGCGGAGTACTGCTCTCTGGCATGGCTATCAAGTCCGCATGTCAAATCTGTTGTCCAACTGAATTCTACAATGAGAATTATCACCAGTATGCTTTTATCGCCACCAACACCTTGGCTGCCTGTACTTGTAAACATTGCACCACCACACCTACGCTACGAATATGCAGTCTCCAGAGAATACAACTGCTACACCAGCAAAGACATGCCGATCCAGGCCGACTTGAACAACCTATCACCAACCTGTCTCAAATCTAGAAGGCCATTTTGGACCGTCGCCAAAGCCCTTCAGCGATCTCCCCTCAGCCTTGATGACCGATGGTGAAACGCTTGGAAGAACTATAAGAACATAAGAAATACATAGATACATAGATACATAGAAGATAGGAGCAGGAGTAGGCCATCCGGCCCTTCGAGCCTGCTCCGCCATTTAATGAGATCATGGCTGATCCTCCAATTCAGTATCCCGTCCCCGCCTTCTCTCCGTAACCCTTAACCCCTTTTGCCTGTAGAAATACATCTAATTCCCTCTTAAATATATTTAATGAGCTGGCGTACACTGCCCTCTGTGGCAATGAGTTCCACAGGTTCACCACCCTCTGAGTGAAGAAATTCCCCCTCATTTCTGTCCTAAATGGTTTAGCCCTTATCCTTAAATTATGTCCTCTAGTTCTGTTCTCACCCGCCAAGGGAAACATTCCTTCTGCATCTAGTCTGTCTAGACCTGTCAGAATTTTATACACTTCTATGAGGTCCCCTCTCAATCTTCTAAACTCCAGTGTGTACATCCCTAAACTACATAGTCTCTCCTCATAGGTCAATCCCACCATTCCTGGTATCAGCCTGGTGAATCGCCGCTGCACCCCCTCCATGGCAAGAACATCTTTCCTCAGATGAGGCGACCAAAACTGTACACAGTACTCGAGGTGTGGTCTCACCAGTGCCCTGTACAGCTGCAGCAAGGTATCCCTGTTCCTGTATTCCAACCCTTTTGCTATGAAGGCCAGCATACCGTTTGCCTTCTTGATCGCCTGTTGCACCTGCATGCTCGCCTTCAGTGACTGGTGTACAAGAACACCCAGGTCTCTCTGTACTTCCCCCTCTCCCAATTTATTGCCATTTAAATAATAATTTGCCCTCCCGTTCCTGCACCCAAGGTGGATAACTTCGCACTTGTCCACATTATAGTGCATCTGCCATTTATCCGCCCAATCACCCAGTCTGTCCAAATCGCTCTGGAGCTTCCTGGTCTCCTCCTCTGAGCCCACCCCCCCTCCTAGTTTAGTGTCGTCTGCAAATTTGGAAATGCTGCATCCGACTCCCTGATCCAGGTCATTAATGTAAATAGGAGCAGGAGTAGGCCAATCGGCCCCTCGAGCCTGCTCCGCCATTCAATAAGATCATGGCTGATCTGATCCTAACCGCCAATCTACTATCTATCACAGAACCATCTCCTGCATCTAACAGAATTGCACACACGAAATAGGAGCAGAATCAGGCTACACAGTCCCTGGGCCCGCTCCACTACCCACAGGGCCATGACCGATCCGAACCTAGACTCATGTCCAAATTCCTGCCCGCTCCCCGTAACCCTTAATGCCCTTTACTTCCAGGAAACTGTCTATTTCTGTTTTAAATTTAATTAATGTTGTAGCTTCTACAGCTTTTTGTGGCAGCATATTCCATGGACCTACCACCCTCTGAGTGAAGTAGTTCCTCCTCATCTCAGTTTTGAAAGAGCAGCCCCTTATTCTAAGACTATGTCCCCTAGTTCTCGTCTCACCCGTCATCGGGAACATCCTCCCCGCATCCACCCGATCCAACCCCTTCACAATCTTATATGTTTCAATAAGATCGCCTCTCATTCTTCTGAACTCCAATGAGTAGAGTCCCAATCTACTCAACCTCTCCTCATATGACCACCCCCTCATCCCCGGGATTAACCGAGTGAACCTTTTTTGCACTGCCTCGAGAGCAAGGATGTCTTTCCTTAAGTAAGGACACCAAAACTGTATGCAGTATTCCAGGTGCGGTCTCACCAATACCTTGTACAACTGAAGCAATACCTCCCTATTTTTATATTCTATCCCCCTAGCAATGAAAGCCAACATTCCATTTGCCTTCTTAATCACTTGCTGCACCTGCATACTAACCTTTTGAGTTTCGTGCACCAGGACCCCCAGATCCCTTTGCACTTCAGTACTCTCCAGTTTCTTGCCATTAAGATAATAAATTGCTCTAGGATTTTTCCTGCCAAAGTGCATCACCTCACACTTTCCAGTGTTGTATTCCATCTGCCAAATCTCTGCCCACTTACTTAGCCTGTCTATGTCCCCTTGCAGGTTTTTTATGTCCTCCTCACTCACTACTTTCCCTCCCATCTTTGTATCATCTGCAAATTTTGATATGTTACACTTGGTCCCTTCCTCCAAATCGTTAATATAGATTGTGAAGAGTTGGGGACCCAGCACTGACCCCTGTGGAACACCACTAGTTACTGATTGCCAGTCTGAGAATAAACCATTTATCCCAACTCTTTGCTTTCTGTTAGATAGCCAATCCTCTATCCATGCCAGAATATTACCCCCAATCCCGTGATTTTTTACCTTAAGCAATAATCTTTTGTGTGGCACCTTGTCAAATGCCTTTTGGAAGTCTAAATACACTACGTCCACTGGTTCTCCTTTATCCACTCTATATGTTACTTCCTCAAAGAACTCCAGCAAATTTGTCAAACATGACTTCCCCTTCGTAAAACCATGCTGACTTTGTCCTATTAAATTATGATTATCCAAATGTCCTGTTACTGTTTCCTTAATAATGGACTCCAAAATTTTACCTACCACAGATGTTAGGCTAACCGGTCTATAGTTACCAGCCTTCTGTCTACTGCCCTTTTTAAATAAGGGTGTTACATTAGCAGTTTTCCAGTCTGCCGGGACCTTAGCGGAATCCAGGGAGTTTTGAAAAATTATTACCAATGCATCTACAATCCCTACCGCCACTTCCTTCAAGACTCTAGGATGTAAGCCATCAGGTCCAGGTGATTTATCTGCCTTGAGTCCCATTATTTTACCGAGTACCACTTCCTTAGTGATTTTGATCGTGTGAACTATGACATACGGAATGAATTCTTGAAAGAGGACCCCACAGTACAACCTGAAGGATCAAACCTTCCTCGCAAACTGTTGTCAACCATCAACTACCTCAATTGGCCATGGTAGATGCTGCCACCTTCTCCATAGATGGAAGATTAAAGCATCCCCATCATGCGACTGTGGAGCTCCTAATCAGACCCTGGAGCACATCATTGAGCACTGTCCTCAGAGGAAATTCACAGGCAACCTACAAGATGTCCACGCTGTTACACTGTAAGCTTTGGCTTGGATATTGACATTTGATTTGATTTGCTTTGCTACTACCATACGAAAGCAGAAGAAGATGACGACGATGACGACCACCGCCACCTTCTCGAGGGCAATTAGGGATGGGCAGTAAATGCTGGCCTTGCCAGTGACTCACACATCCCATGAATAAATTTTAAAAAAAACCTTGTGCAGCAGTGAATAAAGATGCAAGTTGCAAGTTTGGTTCATAAAGAGCCTAGTTTGCTTATCTAAACTTTAGTCTAGCTGTTAACATGAGAAAAGTGAGGGGACGGTGGCCCTAAACTGTAACATGCATTTTAAGTATGTATTATAAACACTCTTGTTTGACTATGCAAGCCATCATTCACTGACCCATAGCTGTGCAGGTGATGAGCTCCGAGGATTATGCCACCACTGCTCTGTAATTCGTTACTTACAATATACAAAATACTAATCTGTGTTGATTTCCTCCCATGCTTTAAATTGTGTTTTGTCACTCCAAGCTGACTTTACCCTGTCTTTATCCCACTATAAGGTCTCAGACTTTGTCTTTGGACTCTTTCGTATCATCTCCCTGTCCTCTGTTTACAACCAGGACATGTGTCTCCTAATCTCTACCATTCCTATGTAACCTGAAATCTGTGTCCATTTGCATGAGCATTTTGGCATCTGCTCTGAGCCCGAGCCAGTTGCTTCTATTCCCTTTTACCTCTGTTGGCCCATTCAGCCTGTTTTCTCCTGTCTCCTCTGCTTTGTCATCCATTTGTTTCACATTTCATTTCTCCCCTCTCTGGTTTTTTGACCCCCCCCACCCGGTCTTCCCAAATCCTACACTTTTCATCACATGCCCAGCCTGAACTGTGCATTTGTTGCATAGTCATTAACTAACCACTTTTTTTTTTACCCGTTAGCCAGTTTCCTACTCATGCTGCTATATTCCCTTTAATGCTGTGCCACTTAATTGTATCAATGAGACTCTTAAGCAGCACCTTTTTCCATGTCTTTTGCAAATCCACATACACAACATCCATTGCATTTCCTTTTATTGCTGTGCTCTGATTAACAGTCACAATTTTCCTTTTACAAATCCTTGCTGGCTGTCTTCAATTAACTCATCTTTCTAAACTAGTATTAATTTCATCCCATATTATACCCTTTAGAAGCTTCTTCAGTACTGCTTTCATTTCTATAGTTAACCTATCTAATTGCTCTAACTCCTCTTGTACTTTCCCACTATCACATGTCTTTGAAAACCAGGTACCAGTTTGATGTTTCTGCCATTGCTTCATTCTCTATCAAAAGATTTCCTATTTTTCCTCTTTAATTTGGCCTTACCCTTATTCTTTATTTTTTGTCATAGTTCCCCAGATTTTTTTATTGTTTCATTAGCCCTAGATTTCTTGTTCCTCTCGAGTATGATTTTAATAATTTCCTTCATTATCCAAGGTACTTTGGTAATTTGTCTAGTCTATATGCTAATCATCTATCATCCTTCTTAATTTTCTATTTTTGTCCACTGTCATGACTCAGTTTCTGGGCTGATTTCCTTTTTTATCTCGCAAAAAAATTACTTTTTCCTAGTTGAGTATATTAATCTTTATTCCCACTCCTTTTCAGTTTTTGTATTAAATCTAATTGTTCTGATGACTGTTTCCTAGATGTTTCCCTAGCCTTAACACCAGGACTGTCTCCTTACCATACAATCCAGAAAGCAGGCCTAGATACATTTGTAGCAATCCCTCCTTCTGCCAATTGCATTACTTTTACTCTCTTTGGATAATTTAAAGTAATCTGTTGTTTCTGTATTGTTTTTCTTTAATTTGTCTATTTAATTCTTCATCTATCTCTGCTCCACTCTTCAGTGGTTTATAATGAACTCTTTGTAGAGTGACTAATAGATTTCTTTTTAAACATCCTCTATATCATCCTTGCATTCTAGAACAATACCGGAATTTAATTAATGCGGCAACTTCCTTTTTTTTTCTCTTTTACCCTGCCCCTCCCAAATGTTGTGTAACCAAGAATGTTCATATCCCAGTCCTGCCTTAGCTTAAAACATGTCTTTATGGAATGCTATTATATTATAGCCCCACATAGTGATTTGTGGCTCTAGCTCATCAATTTTATTCAGAATACTTTGTGCATTTATGTATAATACAACTCAAATCTGCCCGTTTGCAATATTAGCTCTTTTGACCAATTCTTTATTACTTTCCTGTATTTCTCCTGTCCTGCATCTCTTAATCCTTTTGCTTTCCTTACTTTGTCCTTCCCTTGTTTTATCCATCCTGCTCTATTGATTTAAGTCCTATCCCATGGCACTCTGTTGCCAGCAGGAACATTGGCTCCAGTCCTGTTCAGGTAAAACCTGTCTTGTCCTCAAACTGGTCCCAATGTCCAAGGAATCTAAACACTTTATTATGCCATCTCTCCAGCCATGCATTAACCTACATAATCTTGCTATTCCTCTATTGTTGAGTACAAATGTAATTCTGAAATTACATAGTTACATAGTATTTACAGCATGGAAACCGGCCATTCTTCCTTTGCAGGACTTCACTTCTATTGCTTCCTATGTCATTGGATCACAATTCTGGCTGTTATCCACCCCTGTCCGAAATCTTTTGCACCTGCTCCAGTATATCCCTCATACTGCCACTTGGGAGGCTATATGCATTTGGGACTCCAGCTGCACCTGCAGCAGTGCCTGTCTATTCCCCTGACTATGAAGTCTCTTTAGTAATACTTTGTTTTTGTGCTGTGCTTCATATCTCCCCTGCCATCCCCCAGATAACCATTTTCACCACGGTGATTTGGATGGTCACCCATTTCCCTTCCTCACTAATTCACTCTGCTTGCGGGATAAAAACCTCTTGGTATGTGCATTCTAGCAACCTTTTAGCCTCCTATGTGGCCAAGAGTTGCTAGCTACTCCTTTTTCTTCCTTCATTGTGACTGGCTAATCTGACTGTTAGGAATGTACATTTTGTAATCCTATATTGCCTATATGCCAAGGATGAATTCTTGGACATGGAATTAAACACTTGCTGTTTGTTAAAATTTAAATGTTACATATTCACGGCAAAGCACCTGCAGCAAAGCATCCTTTGTAATGCCGAAGATACACACATTACAGTTGGTTGAGCTCAACCTTCCAGATGTCTCCCTCCTTCCTCTCCCAAACTCATTACAATGGCCTTGCTTTTAAGCTCGGCTAAAAGGCTATTACATCACCTCCTCCATGACCTTCACTCTTAGTTTTACATTGGGTATTATTAGCATACCAAAGATTCAAAAAGGCTCCACAGTATGATTTCAGGACATAACATAAACTACCTCATGTATTTACCTTTACAGAAAAGAATAAACTTATAGATGTATCCATGAGAAGATTAGAACTATCCATGGGTATCTTGCATGACAACGGTTACAGCCATACACATTTGTTGACATTCTATAGACATTGCCTGTCAGCTACATTTGCAGGTTTTTTTATTCTAAATGTTTTAACTACAGAACTAATAAAATCAGTACAAGTGATTTTTTTCACATAAAATGGATTTCTTAACTATTTCCCAATCTTAATGTCTAACATTGACCATCGACCTTTGTACAATGTTTACTGACTTTCACCACGTTTTCTGTTTTTTGTGCGTGTGTGTATATATCTTGCAGGAACCAGATTTGAAAGCTCAATCGCAACAGGCAGCAGTCAACAGAGAAAAAGCTGAGCAGAGGCACAGAGAAGCACTAAGGGATTTGAAGCAGCAAAGGGAAAAAGAACTTGAAGTCAAAAATAGGTTTGCTATTGTTCTTGTATTTGTTTGATATGTGGATCCTGCATATTGAAGCTTATTGTTTCTATTTGTCAACTTTTTTGTCTTTAGTCACTTCAATTTGTACTTTTGTACTTTTCTTCGCTAACCTGTAACAAACTCTCAAATATTCAGTTACTCATTGTTTGCTTCAACTTTCTCTCTTTCTCCCAGTCCTTCCACAAGCAACATGATTCACCATAATGGGCCTCCAAATATTCTAGACTTTTGCCTGCCCTTCCTCTTCTCCTTTCAACAGACAGTTGGAACTTCCCTGGCACACAACTGGGAAAAGATTAGCACAGGTTTATCTGCCGGCATCCCAGGACTACAGTTCCAAGACCCAATGCAGCTATCTTTAGTAGAGGAACTCTCTAATTCCACCATGTGGCCATTTCTCCTCCTTTTCTCCCCACCCCTGCATTCTCTAGATCTCTTCTGCTTTTTCTATAGCTGCTATCGATATAGTTTCATAGTAGACTAGTTTCGGGTACTACGAGGGGGCAGTTACACTACAGCTGAGATGGGGAGCTGCATTTTGGGTTGCAGCCGAGCAAAACTCTATTTACACTGCTGGGTTTCTGTTTGGCTGAAACTTTAACTGCCCTGTTTAGGAGACAGTACTCCCAAAAAATAGAAATGTGAATGTCTGCAGAGGAGGATGGTCATGTTGGTTTACAAAGTGCCTAGAGAGTTCAGTGGACATCTGATTAATTTGTAAACCTGGGTTTGACGTTGTACTGTAGTTACACTTAATGATGTGTCAAACTGAAGTGGTCTGAGACGACGCCACCACCCACCCACCCCCCATCGAGGGAATGTCCCACTGCATTGCTCTGGAGTCAGGCCAGCCCTGTCAAAGTTGAAATTTGCCTCATACTAATGCTAAATTGCACCTTAAGAACACACCTGAATGGGTATAGGTCAGGAATTTATCAATCGGGAGGAAGAAAAAGTTGCTTCATGAACATGAATTCCTAATACTCTGTCACTGGGATAGTAAATTGGAGTGGTGTTGATTCAAGCAGAAATATCAGGAACAAAATAAATAGAGGAAATCTGAGCAGAGATGCAGCATATTTGTGGAAGAAGTATGGGTAGAGAGTGAATGTATTGGATATAAGTGAACACCGATTGACACTAGGGGGGAGTGAAGGAACAAATTGCACTGAATGATGGAAGTTGCTGCTAAGGGGGGAAAATACGTGAAATGTATTGAAATTTGGCAAAAGAGTTTTTTAAACAAAAAAACAAAGCTAGAGATTTTTTTAAAAACATCTCCATGGTGGAACTGCTAAATAACCAATTAAACTTGTGAATTTTGAACCGTACATAGTATTTTTTAATAGGATTCAATGCCTCTCCATACAATATATTTTCTTCCATTCATCTCTGGTTACATGCCACGAATTGGTATGCAAGTCTCTTGCATTGCTGCATTAAACCAGTTACTCACAGGCTCATGAAGCAACTTTTTCTTCCTCCCAATTGATAAATTCCTGGCCTATATCCAGCGTATCCACACAGAAAAATGAAGCTTGATGTCATGTGGGATTAAATTTGCGTCTCCCCACTAAGGTACAACATGTTGTCTAATGCTTTTGTTACACTTAATTTAGTGACATTTTGTGATGCTGCAATATATGTAAGTTAGAAGTGAAAACACCACAGAGTAGTATATGATGAAAAATTAATTAAAGTCAACAACCTACATTAAAAAAATCAGTTAAAATTGTGCTCAAACAGTGAATTTAAGCTTTATAATAAATTATTTTGTCGTCTTGGAATATTTTCAAAGATGACCTTTTCTGGTGAGTTTGCATTTTAAAAGGTTTAATTTTTTCAATTTCACGCAGGTGCATTAAAACTCGCAAAAAAGCACTACTCGTTGAGAAAAAAAGGGCTATAACAATTGCACATCTTCCACCGCCTCCACCAAACCCCCTTGCTGTAAGTACTCTTACAAAACATAATGCCTCGTTCTGGTTTAATTTGGATATGCATTCCAATTTGACACTTCTTCCCCAGTCCCTTGCAATCTGATTATATGCATCCAATTATCAACCAAAGTAATGAAATTTAAACTTGTAATGCAACTCTGTTATAACAAAGACACCTTTTCAAGTGAAAAGTCCAGTCAAAACAATCTGGTCAACAGTAGATATTGCAATAGAATGCTGTTGTACTTAAAAATGCAAACAATTCCATTTATAAACAGATGAATACAATTTGCACCAGAAAGATTTTTTTAAATCAGCTTTCCTTGTTCTGAAGAAGGCAGAAGTAACTGACCAATAGCTTTCTGTAATAAGATTTAAATGTATTTCTTCCCTGCCCTTTTCCTTTTATCCTCCACATGTGATATGACTGCAGTGTTGCCCTCCCACTGAAAAATGAACAGAAATCCTGCCTATTGGTCAAATGCTTTGTCGCTTGGGTGGCCATATTGATTTTGCACTTTTTGTGGAGGTTGGGGGGTGGGGGGGGATCTCAATTCCTCAAATAGGAAACTGGGTTATGATTTTTTTTTTAATTGCAAATATCATCTGAAATACTTCACATTGTGTGTTATCAGAGGGTCTCTAACCTTGATACTTGAATAGCACTCATTGGACTTTAGGGCAGTCTTTGGTAAATAAGCTGTGAAGTTGCAAGAGAAGCTTAAAAAAAAAAAAATTATCCCTGATGTTGGCTTTATTACTGTTGCATTCCCCCCCCCCCACTAAAAAATTGGGACTGTTTGAACTGAAAACTTTTAAAACTAGTTTGGTCTAGAATTATGGGAGTTTCCCTGAACCTGCTGCTGGTCAAAAGATTTATTGGGACTGCCTACAGCTGATGCTGCAAAAGTTAAAAGTGATGTGGAGCAAACAAACTTTTAATTTCAATAATCTAATGCATGCTTTTTAAAAAAATTATCTAATTGCAATTATATATCATTACTGTTTAGGAACAATTTTACAACTTTTTTTTAAATTGTAGGATCTTGAAGTTCCAAAATATCCAGCAGTGAAGATGTATGATATTGACAGCTTCTCTGTCACACACTACCATCTGCCTGAGCCTTATGTGGACAGGGAAATTAACACAAAACAGGTATCTGAATGATTTGATTACAAACAGATGCAGTTTATTAATTAAGTAGAAACAAGTCCATGCCGGTGTTTATGCTCCCAGTTGAGCCTCCTCCGATCCACTCGAGCCTCCTCTGATCCTTCCTCATCTAACTATCAGTATAACCCTCTCTCCCTTCACCCTCATATACTTATCTAACCTCCACTTAAATGCATCTAGACTATTCACCTCAACCACTCCGTGGCAGCGAGTTCCACATTCTCAGCACTCTGTGTAAAGAGTTTCTTCTGATTTCCCCATTTGATTTCTTGGTGACAATCTTGTATTGATGGCTTTTAGTTTTGCTCTTCCCCACAAGTATTTCTTATCATTCGTTCACAGGATGTGGGTGTCGCTGGCAAGGCCAGCATTTATTGCCTATCCCTAATTGCCCTTCAGAAGGTGGTGGCCTTGAACCGCTGCAGTCCGTGTGGTGAAGGTATTCCCACGGTGCTGTTGGATAGGGAGTTCCAGGATTTTGGCCCAGCGACGATGAAGGGACGGAAATATATTTCCACGTCAGGATGGTGTGTGACTTGGAGGGGAACTTGGAAACACTCTCTGTTTGCATGTTTCTTCCTCCACCTCCCTCCCACTATTGGGTGGTCTGTTAGTGTGAGATCTTTTAATTCTATCCACATGGGTTCTATTTCTGTCTTACTGATGGCTGCGTTACTTTTTCTGCTGCCATTATGTTATCTCTAATAAGTACAGCTATTCCGCCTCCCCTTTTTCTTTCTATCTTTTCTAAATATGTTACACCAATGTATAATTCCCAGTCCTGATTTTTCTGTAGCATTGTCTCAGTAATCCCTACTATATCTGGGTCCACGAAGCATTCCTGAGACACCATTAATGGCTATATTGTTGTGACTCCTACAATGATAATTAATGCGCCAATAAGCGCTTTTCTTGTAGCTATCATCTTGTGAGAATCTGTGGCCTGATACAAATCTGAAAAAATAACTCCAAAGCTGGAAGTTTCTCTGGAATTTCTTCAAATCGTTTCAGCTTGGTATCATTGTGCTGCATGTCACAACTGAAGATGAGAAGTTTGGGAAATAGAGTGAAATACACTACCTTCTTAAAAATTGCATTGGCTGGGAACACCGTAACAAATCAGAACACTCCTGGTTTCTCAATTTCTGAAAAATCCGTGAAGGGCCAAGTTCCATAGGTGCAGAACACCACCAAGGTTTAAAAAAAATAAACAAGTCGACAGGTAAATATTTTCTATTGAACTTAATGGGTGATGCTCGTAAGTTACTGAGCCACCTATTTAATATAGCGTGTACAGTATTAATTACCACACCCTTTAAATAGGTAGGTAAGGGGACATAATTTACCACTAGATATTCTAAAGCTCGACCTGCACCTGGTCTTTCTCAATTATCTTCACAGATTTACTGTATATTGTGTGTTTGCTTTTTAATTATAAAAGCTATCCCTTTCAATAGGTTAGTGCTCGACTGACTGCTGAAGAGGAAGGAAAGCGACTGGAGGAATTGCAACAGGAAGCTGAGATGGAGAGGCAAGAACAGCTGGAGAAAGCTAGATTGAGAGGCAGTCGTGCTCTCCAAATGGTTCATTTGGTGCAGGTAATAAAGGCACTACCATCAACTGAGTGAGCAAGTATTCAACAAGTGAATAACACAACACCGTACTAACTTTTTTTTAAAAGTATAATCTATTTACTGTAGTTACATGCCACATTGGTATGTGGATGTGTGGTATTTATGTTGTAGTGCTAGTAAGTTTTTAAAATCTAGTTTAACAATGTTTGTTTTTTCTTGGATTTGTGACCTGGCTGCATTAAACCTAATATCTGGTTTACAGCTATGGCAGTTTGATATGAGCCTAGTAGTCAAAGGAGTAGGGGTGTTGTGCTAGATTCTGCTGTATTATTATAATCAAAATAACTCTAGTTACTGCGCAACTGTTAAGAGTAGGGCTTGAAGCAAAATATAAAATAGCTAATGTATTTCACAAGTTACTGTTGCTGTCGTCCTTGGTAAAGAATAAAAAGTGAAATGGGCAAATATAGATTCAAAGTATTTTTTCACCTTCACCTCCAGGATAGAGAGAGACTGATGAAGGAACTGGAACAAATGCAGCATGCTGATCTGACACATAGAAGGCAGACTGTGGCTCAAATGCCACCCCAACTGTTTGAGCCACCGTATAGACGTGTGGAAGTAAAAGAGGATCGGCAGAGGGAGATGGAATTTGCCTTTGAGGATATGTATGCTGGTGATAAAAGTAAGATCAAAAACATATGGTTGTAGTTGGTTTGAAGGTTGTTGTAATGCTAAACATTTTTCAGAAACTTGGAAATTATTGGGAATTGAGTGGTAAGAAGATAGGCCTGGAATTTGCGGTCAGGATGACTGTGAACTGGCAGTGTTCGCCGTCATTCTGCCTTTGAAACTGGCGGCAACTTCAGGATTTGGCACATGCCAAAATCTCAAAGTTGCGGTCTGTCAATGACCGCTTCGAAACTGGCTGCGCTGTGCCCACCCCTCTTTCCCCCCCCCCCCCCAACAGAGCCGGCAATCAGTGAAATCTCGTAAATCATTGAAACTGAAGAAAACTTCAGCTCTTCCATAGTAAGTGCGCTGTTAAATTCCGCACTAAAAGTTAGTCCCAAAGGGATTGGGTGTAACTGAAGTTTTAACAGCGTATTGACTGCTAAACAAATGTTAAGAGCCTGGAAAACTAATTTTACTTTTGTGCAGTGTGAAAGAAACTTTTGAAAAAACATTATTTTGAAGTTTTTCCATCTTTACTTCAGGTTTGTCTTTTCCCTGTGTGAGAGCCCCAATCTTTCTTTTGCTCTCTCTAACTATTTTAAAAAGTTCCTTGTTCGCTGTCTGAAAATTCTGCCTTGTTTGCTGTCTGAGAATTATGCCTTATGATTGGCTGCTTAGACAGCCTCTTGACATCACAGCAATTCGAACAAGGGAATCCCCACCACAGTCAATTGAATAGAAGGTTGAAAAACCCAAGCTTGTCCACCGGGATTGCAAGATGCTTGTACTTTGGGACCTTTGCTTCGCTGCTGACTGCAAATTCCAGGCCATGATGTATGAAATGTAGTTCTGGAAACACTTTGTGTATGTGCACATGCATTGTGCTTTAAACATTATGAACATTTAAACTATAAATGGGTAAAATACAAAGTTTAAAAAAAATCTGAACAGTGCAATTGAAAGCTGCAGGGTAGACTAATGGGAATTTTTACCTGAAAAACACGGGTGGGTTTGGAGCGTGGGGGTAGTTAAATTGTTAAAAATCAGAATCCTGACCTGAACCCACCCACTTCCAGTTTTGGGGGTGTGTGGGGGGGCGGGGGGGCAGCAGGCAGCCAACCTGCTGCTAGGAGGCGGGATGTCAATTCAAATATTAACAATGAGGCTGGAAGCCTCTAACAACCATTTTGTTTTTAACTCCATCTGGTTGGGTTTAACAATTGTTTTACAGCAAGGCGAGGACTGCTGCATCCAGGAGGTGTAAGTGCCTTTATACCTACCTCCTGGGTCCAGGGTTCCTGCCTAGCCCACCCCCTACCACACTCTCCTCCTCCCTCCCTCCCTCCCTCCCCTCTCTTCTTTCCCCCGGGCGATTGGAGACCCCCTCACGAGGCCTCCGATCGCCTTCCCGGATGCCCACCCCCAACGATGATCTTGAGGCTGGCCACAATCCTCAGTTGACAACCAGATCTTCCACACCGGCCCCCACCTGATCCCTCCCTCCCTCCTCTGTGCGACCTAATCCCCCCCCCCCCCAAGCTTACCTACCCCCAGCCAGCCTCTCCATCTGGCTGGCTGTGGACAGGAAACTGAGGCTTCAGATGTAAATCAGGCCCTGCCGTTAAAGTCGGGTTTTCCTGGGTTTCCCGCCTGCGTCGGAGCCCCCCCCACCCCCAACCCGTCTTTCCCCATGAAAATCCAGCTGAATTTCTATTTCTATGGGTATTAAGATCCATAGACAGCTATTAGCATTACAAGTAAAAATAATTCATTTGTGGGGGGTGGGGATCGGCAACGGGAGAGACAGCAACTCTCCAAGGTGGTGATGTAAAACTTGCCTGGTGCTCTTCAGTTTGCTATCTGAATTTGTACTGCAGTGGAATTGAAGACTTGTGATTTGAGAAATTTTGCCTATGTAGTACTGTACCACTAAACGATGAGGTAATCCTCTATTTTGATAGTGGATGTGAAGCATTAACACTAAACATTTTTTTTAAATTTGTTCTTTGGATGTGGGTATCCCTGGCATTTACTGCCTTTCCCAAGTTTGATAACCGAGTGTCTTACTAGGCCACTTCAGAGGGCAGTTAAGAGTCAACCATTGGCCAGACCGAGTAAAGGAAGGTTTCCTTCCCTAAAGGACATTTTCTATTAAGTGAAATAAGGTGCAGGGCTGTGTGCTAAGATAGGATACCTGACTCAATTTTTAGGTACCGATGGGTGACGCATGTTTCCCCCACCAACTTCTATCCTCTGGTTGGGCTCCACAGAAGAGCCATTGGATTTCTTGCCAACACCTCCCCAAGTGTGAGCTGCCTGTGAGTACTAGTTCAGCGCATGCAGCTTGCTAATTCCATGCAAATGAGGTCTGACATTAAAACCGCTTGGACCTTTCACCAAAGATATTAGGTGGGTGTGATTGCTGCGCCACTGCCTGCCGAAGTCCACCAAAAGTTGAAATTGGCCCTCTGGTAAGAGAACGACACCACAAGATGGATTGGGAGACTAGTATTCATCTCTTTCACTACACATTTTTTTAATGCGATTATTACAACCCCATGGAGAGATTTATTTACTGGTATAAAGACTGAGATGTATGTTGAGCTGGCAGGCTGTACAGAAGTATGCAGACTTCCATTTCTAAATGGTTTTATCAAATGTATCCAAAGTCCTTGAACATGTTGTCACCTCCCAAATCAGTGCCCATCTTTCCCGCAACTCCATGTTTGAATCGCTCCAATCAGGCTTCCGCTCGTCACAGTACCGTAACTGCTCTCCTCAAAGTCACAAATTACATCCTTTGTGACTATGACAAAGGTAAACTATCCCTCCTCGTCCTTCTTGACTTGTCTGCAGCCTTTGACATGGTTGACCACTCCATCCTTCTCCAACAGCTCTCCACCATCATCCAGCTGGATGGGACTGCACTCGCCTGGTTCCATTCTTAATTATCTAATCGTAACCAGAGAATCACCTACAATGGCTTCTCTTCCCACTCCTGCATTGTTACCTCTGGTGTCCCCCCAAGGATCTATCCTTGGCCCCCTCCTGTTTCTCATCTATATGTTGCCCCTTGGCGGCGACATCCGAAAACACAGCGTCAGTTTCCACATGTAGGCTGACGACACCCAGCTCTACCTCACCACCACTTCTCTCGACCCCTTCACGGTCTCTAAATTGTCAGACTGCTTGTCTGACATCCAGTTCTGGATGAGCAGAAATTTTCTCCAATTAAATATTGGGAAGACCGAAGCCATTGTTTTCAGTCCCTGCCACAAACTCCATTCCCTAGCCAATGACTCCATCCCTCTCCCTATCATCTGTCTGAAGCTGAACCACACTGTTCGCAACCTTGGTGTCATATTTGACCCTGAAATGAGCTTCTGACCACATATCTGCGGCGTAACTAAGACCGCCTATTTCCACCTCCGTAACATTGCCCCTCTCTGCCCTTGCCTCAGCTCATCCGCTGCTGAAACCCTCATCCATGCCTTTGTTACCTCTAGACTTGACTATTCCAATGCCCTCCTGGTTGGCTTCCCACGTTCTACCCTACGTAAACTTGAAGTCATCCAAAACTGCTGCCTGTGTCCTAACTCGCACCAAGTCCTGTTCGCCCATCACCCCTGTGCTCGCTGACCTACATTGGCTCCTGGTTAAGCAACACCTCAATTTCAAAATTCTCATCCTTGTTTTCAAATCCCTCTGTGGCCTTGCCCCTCCCTATCTCTGTAATCTCCTTCAGCCCCACATACCCCTGAGATATCTGCGCTCCTCTAATTCTGCCCTCTTGAGCATCCCTGATTATAATCGCTCAACCATTGGTGGCTGTGCCTTCTGTTGCTTAGACCCTAAGCTTTGGAATTCCCTGCATAAACCTCTCGACCTCTCTTTCCTCCTTTTTAAGATGCTCCTTAAAACCTACCTTTTTGACCAAGCTTTTGGTCATCTGCCCCAATTTCTCCTTCTGTGGCTCGGTGTCAAATTTTTTGTCTTATAATACTCCTGTGAAGCACCTTGGGATGTTTTACTCCATTCAAGGCGCTATATAAATACAAGGTGTTGTTTTATACTGTAAGAGCAAACAGATAATCGTGTATGAAGATTTGCTTCTAAATTGCATGGGTTCAAAGAGCAACATTTTTGCTTTCCCTTTCCCCCCCCCCCCCCACCCTGCCACTTTGTTTTGATGGAGGATTAGATCAAAATATCTGTTACTTTCCTTGAATTAATTATTTCAGTAGCACAATCTTGTATTGATGATATTTTACAAATAGTCTGGTCAAAGATGATATGAAACATGTTTTTTAAATTCGCAATTAAGACCAGTGTGAACAGAATTCCTACAAAGTAGGCTTGTGTGCCACTGGAGTTTTCTAATAACTTTGTTTCTTGGATTGCACAACAGAATCTTCTGGGATATCCAATGTGTACTGATATGAACTATCTTTCAGTATTTGCTTAGAAAGCTACTGCTGCTGTCCAAAGTCGTCTTGGAACACACCATAACATAACTACCCCATGGGATATCACACTTCATTTTGTCTAATCTCATGGGATGTAATGGCTGTTTAATAAATTCAGTTTTTAATTGTGTTACATGTTTTCAAGATTATTATGATCATATTTCTAGGTGTAGTTACAAATTCATCAATCTGTTCTAGGAAGCTTTTCATGTGTAGGGCTATTTTTCTATACGTTGTGGGGTTTTTTTTCTAGTCAAAATGTTGCAGATGTTTTAGTCATAAAGATCTTTCAGTTTTGTTTTTCCACTTCAACACTTTTTAGTCGTTCAAGTACTTTCTTATGCAAGGGACATCAAGGCCCTCGCTTCTGAGCCTTGTATCCATTGAGTGCAGACTGCAACAAGTTTTTGGTGTCCAGTTACTAATATTCTTTCTAATCATTTCCTTTATTTTCCCCCAGAGATCAGAGGTGACATGATATTGCGTCTTGAGCCTGAGCCTTTACCAGCCCCATCTGTTGGAACGCAGGATGAAGATTTAGACCTTTCTGTAGAGCCAGAGGGATTTCAAAAGGAGGAGCAATATGCAAAGGGCAGCCAGGAAGAGCTGGAGATACCGCACTTTAGTAAAACCCAAGGTAACAGAATCCATGAAATGTGAATATTCTCCTTTGTAGAATGTAGTGTATTTGGATCAGGCGAACCATTAGCTATTTTGAAATAATGGCAGATTTTGCTGGAGCGGAGTATCTTGTGGCCTGCCCTGTTAGTTAGACTTGTTCATGGATGTTTACATTCTAAAAATGTTGCACACAGTTGCTGGAAGTGCGAGATGATAATGGCACGGCGAGGGCATCCTATCCCCATAACCCCACATATTTAATCCCCCCTAACACTAAGGGTCAATTTATCATAGCCAAATCAACCTAACCCACACATTTTGGGACCTTGGTAATCAACGGGACAAAGTGTATCTCCTTAACCAATGAGTTTTAAGTATTGAGAAAGAAACTGTTAACGACTGAGCAGGAGGGTGAATTAGAATGGGTGAATTTAATGCCAAATCAGGTACAGAAAGAGAAATAAACAGGAAAAGAAAGATTAGATTAAGAGAGAAAAAAAGAGACGGAAAGGAAAAGTAAGAAATTGATGTTTTTAAAATCTCCAACAACAATTCAGAACCTGAAGTAATGAGACTCCACACTAATTGTTCACTTTCTGGGCAAAAGAGGTTGATTGGCAGTTATTAACAATTATCACATCATTAAAAGGGTACTAGTACTTAATTGCTAGACTTAACGTTCTCTGGCGTGTTTAATGGGTAATTAACGTGCAAATGCAGCAACTTCATGAAAATCACGGGGAAGTTAAGGGCAAGATGGCGTTTTCGCAAAGTTAATGGCGGACTACATTCCCTTTAAGCTGCGCAGCGCTTTGCAGCTCCTGTGTAGCTGACTCACCGGCACTTAATAGGAAAAACCGCGCATGCGCAGTATTTTGAATGGGCTGCACACCAGGAACATTGATGGCTATATGGCGCAAATAGGCCTGCAACTTGTGGCGCTTTGCAATTCGGAGCACCTGTGAGCAGGAGAAGCTGGGTGAGAATTCTGAGGAAACTGCTGTCTCTCCCGGATGAGACAGAGCGACTGTCTTTGGTTGAGAAACCCAAGGAGCAAGTTGTCGGACCAAATCTTTAAAAGATCCACGATTTAGGAGCATAGATCTCATGTGCACGTAGTGGAGATGGTCTCTTCTTGTGTTACAGATTGTGGATAGGTTGGCTAACCATGATGGAGAGATTTCATGACATGAACACGCTGATGAATGTGGCTGTCCAAGAGATCTCTGCAACATCAACATGTCTGGTGTGAGAACCTAGGAGAAATGACTGCTTCCATAGATGCCCCGAAGAGCACCCTAGCTCAGGGCTTTCTGCACTTAATTAGTACTATTTGGCCTGTTCTCTCTCAGACCAATTACCCAACAGCCAATGCCCAGCACTATTGGACTACAAGCTGTGGTCACAAAAGTTGCCATTTCTCATGACCATGAGAGTCTGAATTAATGCAGCCATCTCCAATGCCAGTACGAGGGAGCTTCTGGTTTGGGCCCAATAAGCAGGTCCTACAATGGTATAAGCAGCACTGAGATGAGTGCCACCAGTGTGCTAGAGTGCCACCATTGATGCACTCACAGCTGCAAACCTCAACCTCTTGATTCTGAGGCAGTGTCACATAGGGGTAAGAGGTTAGGGTCCTGTATAATTCTTGAAAACCATTGCTCGACTCTATTGTAGTTCCCCCGCCCCTTCCTATCTAGTCAACAGAAATAGGACTTGGTCTGCTCAACTATTATTCATATAGTACTCAATGGGTCATTATACCTGTTTTTGGCCTCTGTCCTCAGATGACCGAAAGGAATCATGTCTTGGTGAAGTGGATACTTCTGGTCTCCTTTAGGCCATTCTAACATACTACTTTGAGCAATACAGGTGTCTTGCCATGAAATTGGAACTTTCAGATAGGGTCTTTGTCAGGTCGCATCTCTTGGAGAAATTCAGTCACTTGAAAGAAGTTGATTGCTTGCTCTCATGGGAAAGTTAATGGAATCAGGAGTGTGCCTGAAGAGGGCATCCGCAACCATGTAGTGTACTGCTGATTGACTGATGTGACTACATCACCAGAGGAAGCTTGGCAATATCTAGATGCATAAAAATTTAGTGCAACGTGTCACCTTCACGGCCACTGACTAGGTTGTGCTCCTGGGAAAAAAGAGACTGCAAGAAGTCATGTTCCAACAGCTTACATATCTCAGTTACTGTATCGGAGGAGAGAGAGCATGCAGATTTTTCAAACATCCTCTTAACCCAGATCAGACCTCCTTGGTCTGCACACCTGTGGTATGGATATCTGCAGGTCAGGTGTTGCCTTTGTGCATGTGCTCTTGGCTGATATCCTCTCCTCCTCCTTGTCCTTTAAAGGCAAGAACAATGAGGACATGAACAATGGAATCACAAGAGAAGTCTATTGTTTTCCTAAAGAACTTTAAGTTGCCTATAAAATTCAGCAAATGCCTTTCAATTGATGTTTTGCGGCTTTTATGTATTAGAATCATAGTATCTTACAGCACAGAAGGAGGCCATTCGGCCTGTCATGCCTGTACCAGCTCTTTGAAAGAGCTGTTCAATTTAGTCCCATACCCCAGCTTTTTTCCCCATAACCTTGCAAATTATTCCTCTTCAAGCACATGTCCAGTTGCCTTTTGAAGGTTCCTGTGGAATCTGCTTCCGTCACCCTTTCTGGTAGTGCATTTCAGATCTTGACAACCCTCTGTGTGTAAAAACTTCCTCTCATTTTCCCCTCTAGTACTTTTTACCAATTATTTTAAATCTATGACTTCTGGTTACCGACCTACTAGCCAGAGGAAACCGTTTCTCCCTATTCGCTCTATCAAAACCCCTCAATTTTGAATACCTCTGTTGAGTCTGCCCTTAACTTTCTCTGCTCTAAGGAGAACAATCCCAGCTTCTGCAATCTCTCCACATAACCTGAAGTCCCTCATCCCTGGTATTGTGATGAACCTCCTTTGTACCCTCTCCAATGCCTTGGACATCTTTCCTAAAGTGTGGTGCCCAGAATTGTGCACAATACTCCAGCTGAGGCTTAACCAGTGATTTGTAAATGTTAAGCATGACTTCCTTATTTTTGTATTCAATGCCCCTGTTTACAAAGACAAGTGCCCCATATGCTTTCTTAACTGCCTTATTAACTTGCCCTGTTGCCTTCAAAGATTTGTGAATATGCACCCCCAGGTCCCTCTACTCTTGCACACCCCTTAAGATAGTACAATTTAGATTATACTGCCTTGCCATGTTGTTCCTCCCAAAATGCATCACTTCACTCTTATCTGCATTAAATTGCATCTGTCATGTGCCTGCCCACTTCACCAGTCTGTCTGTTCTCCTGAAGTCTGCTACTATCCTCTCACTATTTACTAAGTTGCCACGTTTTGTATCATCCGCAAACTTCAAAATTGTACTCGCTATACCCATTTCCAGGTCATTTGTTAGAAAAACATCCGTTCGCCGCTACTCTCTGCCTCCTATCCCTTAGCCAATTACGTACCCAAGTTACCTCCATCCCTTTAATCCCATGTGCTTCTATTTTTCTGAGTAAATTTGTTATGTGATACTTTATCAAGTGCCTTATGAAAGTCCATGTATTGGATGATTTAGACTTCAATGTAGGGGGCATGATTAAGAAGTTTGCAGATGATACAAAAATTGGCTGTGTAGTTGATGGTGAGGAAGAAAGCTGTAGACTGCAGGAAGATATCAATGGACTGGTCAGGTGGGCAGAAAAGTGGCAAATGGAATTCAATCCGGAGACGTGTGAGAATGCATTTGGGAAGGGCTAACCAGGCAAGGGAATACATAAATGGTAGGATTCTGAGGTGTAGAGGAACAGAGGGACCTTGGAATGCATGTCTACAGATCCCTGAAAGTAGCAGAACAGGTAGATAAGGTGATTAAGAAGGCATGCAGGATACTTTCTTTTATTAGCCGAGGCATAGAATACAAGAGCAGGGAGGTTATGTTTAAACTGTATAAAACACTAGTTAGGCCACAGCTAGAGTACTGCGTACAGTTCTGGTCACCACATTATAGGAAAGCTGTGATTGCACTAGAGGAGGGTACAGAGGAGATTTACGAGGATGTTGCCAGGACTGGAGAATTTTAGCTATGAGGAAAGATTGGATAGGTTGAAGGTGGCAGGGCAGGTTGCGAAAGTGGTTAAAAAGCATACGAGACCCTGGGCTTTATAAATAGAGGCTTAGAGTACAAAAGCAAGGAAGTTATGATGAAATTTTACAATACACTGGTCCGACCTCAACTGGAGTATTGTCTAATTCTGGGCACCGCACTTTAGGAAGGATGTAACGGCCTTAGAGAGGGTGCAGAAAAGATTTACAAGAATGGTTCCAGGGATGGTACGTGGATAGACTAGAAAAGCTGGGGTTGTTCTCCTTGGAGCAGAGAACATTGAGAGGAGATTTGATAAAGGTGTTCGAAATCATGAGTCTAGACAGAGTAGATAGAGAGAAACTGTTCCCATTGGCAGAAGGATGGAGAACCAGAGGGCACAGATTTAAGGAGATTGGCAGAACCAAAGGCGACATGAGGAAAACCATTTTTACGCAGTGAGTGGTTATGATCTGGAATGCACTGCCTGAGAGGGTGGTGGAGGCAGATTCAATCGTGGCTTTCAAAAGGGAATTGGATAAGTACCTGAAGGAAAAACATTTCAGAGCTGCGGGGGAGTGGGACTAGCTGAAGTGCTCTTGCAGAGAGCCGGCATGGGCTGAATGGCCTCCTTCTGTGCTGTAACCATTCTATGATTCTAGGCTGGGATTGTTTTCTTTGGAACAGAGGAGGCTAAGGGGAGACTTAATTGAGGTGTATAAAATTATGAGGGGCCTAGATAGTGGATAGGAAGGACCTATTTCTCTTAGCAGAGAGGTCAATAACCAGGGGGCATAGATTTAAAGTAATTGGTAAAAGGATTAGAGGGGAGTTGAGAACTTTTTTTCACCAAGGGTGGTGGGGGTCTGGAACTCGCTGCTTGAAAGGGTGGTAGAGACAGAAACCCTCATCATATTTAAGAAGTACTTGGATATGCACTTGAAGTACCGTAACCTACAAGGCTACGGACCAAGAGCTGGAAAGTGGGATTAGGCTGGATAGCTCTCTTTCGGCTGGCACAGACACAATGGGCTGAATGGTCTCCTTCTGTGCTGTAAATTTCTATGATTCTATGAAGTCACTTTGAGCCAAGATAGTGTTCCAGGATCTCTACCACGTGTGACCTTGCTGATTCTTTCCCACCTCTGGGACACTACTGGACTGAACACAGGATGATAAGGGCAGAAAGTCTGGGAAATCCTGGGGATGACACAGACACACCCCCAAGCTTCATCTGCATGCACCTGAAGTGTGCCTCCTGTGGGCAGCTCAGTGTCATTGGACAGAAATTTGTGGCAGTCATTATTGGAATGGAGCATTGGTGGAAGGCCTCTGCCTCATTTTACTTCATGCTGCCTCTATACTGCCCAAGAATGGGTGGTTTCAGCAAGAAAAATCTAGGCCTTACTCTTTCAGTTTAGCATTTAGCCAGGTAGACAACGTAGTGGCCGATGCTGTTGCACCATGTAATTCACCTGGAGCTAACTCAGGACATTTGCAGGAGTTCAAGGTGTCATGAGATGGACCTGTTTGCCTCTCTGGAAAATAATCAGTTTATGTTCAAGGACTATGGTTTTGTCAACCTGGTGGCTGGACAGTGTCTCCTTTTCCTGCACATAAAGGTTTCTGTTTGTGTTTCTTCTTCCTGCTGATCGCATGTAGAATTCAGATGATGCAAGCAAAGCAGCCAGTGAAAATTGTACTGGTAACTTCTTATTGGCTTTTCAAACCTGGTTCTTGGACATCATGGTTATAAACTGAAGCAAGATTCTATTACCTTGCAGGAAAGATTTCTTCTCATTTGCTGGTATCAAATATTTGCACCTGGACGCAGGCAATTATTGACTGTCCATTGTACAACAGTTGCAGCATGTGATTAGTCTGCTCTGGTTGCACTGCCGGTGGTCATTAATTTAGATTACTACTCACACTTAAAGCTCCTTTTTAATGTAGCAAACTGCTTCAATCCAAGATATTTCATCCAGGGGGGTGCGGTGCAGCAGGGGCATTCACCTGAACCGGAATGTGGGAGAAGAAGTAGGGTGGGTACACAAAGGCTGGGTGAAAGAAATCGGTTTGAGAAGGCTTTTGAAGTTGTGAAGCAAGGGCTGTGGGGGGAGACGTTAGTAAAGTATTTCAGCGAGCAGGGCCAGAGTGGAGTGAGCCCATGAAAGGATTTGTGCAAGAAGCCAATATGTTGGTGGGGTGGAGGGTGAGGGAGGGAATGGGGAACCGTTGATAACTCAAATTAATCCCCACCAAACATCCATCAACAGAGTTTATAACACAATGGAAAAGGTTTATGCAATACAGGAATCTCTCCCCAACCGCGGGGGATACGTCCCTGAAAGCCCCCGTGGTTAGTAAAACCGCGGTTGGCAAATTCAGTATAAATGTGCATAAACACAATAAAAAAGAATATAAAAAGCATATAAAAATCATGTTATTTACCTTATTCCTAAATTAAAAACCGCGGATACGTTAATTTCACTGCTGTGGTTGGCGAAAATAGTCGCAGAGTAGAAACCGTGTATACGTGAAATCCGCGTATGGCAAAATCGCGGTTGGGGCAGAATTCCTGTACTGTACTACTAAGTTCATAGTTCTATGTCCTGTATGTTTTGGAACATCTATCAGACAGTGGTATAAAACCTAGTTTGTTTGGGTTCTTGTTTGGACGCTTGGCTTTCATGACCCATTTGTGTTTAGTGCAATAAAGGATTATCTGTTAATGCCCCATTTTAAGAAGCTATTTGGAAATTGTGTCCATTTTGACCTTTCTCTGGTTTCCCAGTTTGGACCTTAACTTTGTTATTCTTAAGATTTACAAACCAGGTCTTGTAGGGTTACAGGTTGGGATGTTTGTGTTAAGTCGTTAGTTTCAGATTGGCTTCAGGTCAGAATGAACTGGTACAAATGAGCAGATCCTGCTATTTTATTCCCGTGCATGTGTGGCACCATCTACATGCAAAATCATGGCAATATTTTCTTCTCAATGTTGAGGTAGATTTTATGAACTGGTGTTCATGGTGGAGAGACGTGCATATCAGGAATTTAAGCAAATTTGCCCACACTATTTTTCTAGCCATTAATTTTAACAATGCAGGAGACTCCACGAGAAATCTATTTTCATTCACTGTCATAGGGTTCAATGCAGGGAACATAAGTAGGGGTAAGAAATTAAATTGTGTATTTTCACTTTGCGCAGAGGGTGAAATGTTTTGGAATAAGTTGCCAGGGATGTCTGTTGAAGCAAATACAGGAAACTCTCGTTTAAACGGCACCAAAATATCCGGAATTCTCTATTAACTGGCAAAATTCATACTCCGAAAACAACACCTCAATAACCGGAAATGTTGCCGAGTCCGAGTCTCCCGCGGTGGCCGAGTTAGTCAGTGGGGGTAGTTCTCCAAACTGCCACTGCTCAGCTTCTTGGCGCTGTCGGAAGTCCGAACACCTCAATAACAGGAGTCTGACTCTTTTTGTTAAAAATAGCCTCGGTAGATAACCCTCTCCGTCATCTGGAATTTTTAATCAACCGGCACCATCCCTGTCCCATCGGTGCCGGATACCAAAGAGTTTCCTGTACAACAAATGGGTTCAAGAGGCAACTGGATGTATTTCTGGAGGTGGAAGGGATTCAGTGATCTGATGAGAAGGCAGATGGGGTAGGTTTGATCAGTCAATAAGGGATGGGTTTATTGGGTCTGAAGGCATTTCTTTAACCCTATAAATAAAATTGTCGTTCTCATGCTGTATAGTACAACATGTTGTATAGTGCCACTAATGTATTACATGTTTGCATCATCCATATGCTTGTATTCATGTTTTGTTCTATAGATCATCAAATTTTTAGGATATTTTTGTTTAATTTTCAGTAAGGTAATGAAGCAATTAGTAGAATGGTTTAGCAAATGTTTGCACATTGCAACTAATTTTACCATTTTTTGCTACTGTGAAGTTCCACCGTTGGTAGTATCTAGTCACCCTTCTGCAAGCCCATCTAAGGCAGCCTTAAAGAAACTATTTACCAAGATAAGGACGCAAAGGAACCATTGTACATCAAAACCCGAACCAAAGGATGTAAACAAAGATATGACCATTGAGTCTGGTTCTATCACTAGTGAAGAAAGCAAGCAAAGAACTTCAACAAAATCCACAGCCAACAGGGATGTAAGCGAAGAGCATCCAGAAATGCAGCCAGTGCTAGTTCATGCCAATAAACGTAAGTGTAGTAAGAAATGTTAAATTTGTATTCCCTTTTGTAGACTGCACTTTCATCCAAACTAATTTTTAACTCAAGATCTGTAACGTTAGCATTTTAGAAATTTGGTGTTTTAAAATCAAATGTTAGAATAGAATTTCAAACATTCAACTTGATACACTGTAGGTGTGCTGGAAATTAATTAATATGTTTATATCTTGCATTTGTGAAGCATAATCCATGCTGTTGTGCATTTATAGAGCAAAACGAAGTCTCTGAAGATACCATAATGGCTGGAAATACAACTTTATGTCATCCGAAGGAGCAAGCGAGTAGAATTCGATCTGAACTAGACAGAAGGAAACAAGTATGTTTGTGGAAACTCAAAAGAAAAACATTAATGCTAAGTTAAAGTCATATTTTTGTGTATTTTCTTTGTTCTATCTCTTCCCACCCTCAAAGAAAAGTAATACTCTTCCGGCATGCTACCAAGTGCAAGTTAGCACTGCTGCATGCCCCACTGTTCTTGCTATTTGAAATTAACGTGTCAGTTTCTGATCACTTAGAACTAAAATTGTGCCTCTTCCCAGATCAAGATTACCGCAATTTTCACCATACTGAGTTCCTCAAATACACTTTATTCTCCTCTATATGGGAAATGTCTTGTGGTTTCCATTAATGCTGATGCTTTGTGAATTGGTCATCTGGATGAGTCTCTGGCACTTAACTACACTGTCAATCTAGCTAAGAATTTGAAAAAACAAAGCTGAAAATAAACATTTTAGGGCTGGATTTCCCTCTAGGTGGTTTTGCTACCAGTGTGGCTCTAGACAGGACTTCTACCAGCCATTCCGGCCCCACCACGTACCTGACTGATTTTCCTGGTTCAAATCACCTGGAAGTCATTTTTTAGCTTTGCAGATTTTACCTTCCCACAGCCCTTGTGGAATTGCACAATTGTACAGGATCCACTGAACAATTTCCTCTCCTTCAACCAACTCCAATTTTATCGACCAGATTCATGAGATGGTCTAGTATCTATCTGCAAATATTTTGGCTATTCTTATAAAACCCCTATCATGTGTTAGGATAGTACCAGCAGAGCTGCTGTTTTACTTGAGGGATGTTGGAATGAGCACTTTTTTATTGCTATCTTAGAGTTGTCTTCATTCTTGAAATGGAAGCTTCCTTCACATTTCAAGATCCCCTAACATCCAGCTATCCAAGGGGCTGCTTTCTGTAAAGGCTACATTGTTACTATGTTCACCCCTATGCGTGCTGACCTACATGGGCTCCCTGACCAGCAGCGCCTCTTTTATATAAAAAAAATTTCATCATTGTGTTCAGATCCCTCCATGGCCTCGTCGTTCCCTATCTCTCTAACCTCCCCCAGTACTACAACCCTTCGCTATCTCTTCACCAATTTCCTTCACACCACCATGGTGTGCCTTCAGCTGCCGAGACCCTAATCCCTTTAATTCCCTTCCTAAACCTCTCTACCTTTCATTTCTCCTTTTAAGTCGCTCCTTAAAACCTGTCTCTTTGACCAAGTGTTTGGTCACCTGTCCTAATATCTCTGTGGCTCGGTGTCAAATTTGGCTGATAAAGCTCCTGTGAAGTGCCTTGGGACGTTTTACTACATTAAAGGTGCTATATAAATGCAAGTTGTTGTATCACATTTTATTTTGTTTTCTACCTTCTTTGGAAAAGAACTGATTGGCAATGCAGGGAAATTGCTTTTATGTGGTGTAAGAGCAATGCCTTGACATTGAAAGGGCTTGCATTCTCTGCGATTTATCCTCATTGTTGCTCTGGGTGTACTCCTGTGGTATCCAGAGTGCAAATATTCTTTTAACAAAGAAAAAAAGTTTTTGGTAGGACACAAGGCTGGAATTTGTGCTCATCAGTGTGGTGAGCAGAACATTTTCCCCAGTAATTGCATCGTCAACATCAAGCATGTTACAGTATGGTTAAGGTGCAATGCTCTTTCCGTACATCCAAACCTCAGAGTTACAGAAATGTGGTAGTCAGCTTCTGAGTCCCAGTTCTAACCTGCTGTGTCATCCAGTCTTTCCTCACAAAGTTTTTCATGAAATAGGTACAGGGAGAAAGGGGTGGGAATTGAATTCCTTAATTAAAATCTGATGCATTACCTGTCTCCACTTTTGGTTTTTTCATTAGTTGCATGAATTAGAGCAACAGAAGCAGCAACAGTTGGCTTTGCTATGGCAATCTGAACAGCAGAAACGGAACCTAGAAGCTCATTTGCAGAAAACTCAGTTACAGCAGCAACACGGAGAAACTCAAATGCAAGTGAGACTGAGTAGCAATTTGGAAAAGCAGACACTGCAGGAGCATGATCCGATAAAAGACCATTTGGGACATCAGGAGGAGAGGAAAGATAACGCTGTGAGTGAACAAGGTACTTGGAGAGCTCAAGCTGCGCACACAGGGCGCCCACATCTGGATGATGAGGTAAGTGAATTGGATTTCTGCTGCAGGCCTTAAAAACCTGCATTTATAGTGTCATAAAATAAATGTTTGCATTATATAAAGGGTGAGGAGAACAAACTTGACCTGACATACCTTTTGCAACATTTTGAATACCTGTCATTCAAATGCAAGTAATAATGGTTTGCTGATCATGTTGGTTTAACATGAAACAGCAATTAATAGTTTTTGTGATGCTGTGTTCAGTATGTTACCAGCAATGGTATGTTATGGATGTTAAAAGTGTAAAAGGCCAGTGATTGAGGATGTGGTGTCACATGTGAGAGATTTTAATTAGTTTGTTTTGAAAGAATCCTTTTGGATTGCTCTCAATG
The DNA here is from genome assembly GCA_030390025.1 of Squalus acanthias. Taxonomy (NCBI): domain Eukaryota; kingdom Metazoa; phylum Chordata; class Chondrichthyes; order Squaliformes; family Squalidae; genus Squalus; species Squalus acanthias. The sequence goes on from CM059431.1 coordinate 69,329,063, forward strand.
GCAGTAGCCCACTGCTTAAAAAATAAAGACTTTGTGTGAAGTAACTTTTTTTTCTTATTGCACTATGTGGCTCTCTCAGAAGTGACTCCATGTCATGGCCCCCATACTTCCCCTCCCCCCACCAAGGCGAGTGTACGTTGAGTGCTCTGGATCTCCTAGCTGATGCCTTCACTGTGCTGGCTGGCATATGTGCTCTATTCGGAGGCCTGCTTGTCTCCGTTATCTGTGTTGCAACACCTTTCAGACATCTACCTGATCCTGGCAGTCATCTCTGACCTGGTACATACATATTGGTTCCTATATTGTTATATACTCTGGACTTTAAAAAAAAAAAGGGAGAAAAAGAGATGAGGATACAAAGAATGTTCCTGTATAAATAGGAATGTCTTATTTTGTACAAAAATCTACCCTGTTTTTCTTGACGGGGGAGGGGGGTGTGGCAATTGAGTGCAAAACCATTAAGCAGGTAATCCAGTATTTTGACAGGAAGAGAACAGCAGAATTGATTTTAAGAACATAAGAAATAGGAGCAGGAATAGGCCACTTGGCCCCTCGAGCCTGCTCCGCCATTCAATAAGATCATGGCTGATCTAAGGCTTAAAGCCACTTCCCAGCCCGCTCCCCATAACCTTTCACTCCCTTATCTTGCAAAAATGTGTCTATCTCCACTTTAAATGTATTTAATGACCCAGCCTCCACAGCTCTCTGGGGCAGAGAATTCCACAAATTTATGACCCTCAGACAAGTTCCTCCTCATCTCTCGGTTCTAAAAGGGCGACCCTTTATTCTGAGACTGTGCCCCCGAGTTCTAGATTTACCCATGAGGGGAAACATCCTCTCTGCATCTACCCTGTCGAGGCCCCCTCAGTATCTTATATGTTTCAATAAGATCACCTCTCATTCTTCTAAATTCCAATGAGTATAGGCCCAGCCTACTCAACCTTTCCTCATAAGTCAAACCCCTCATCTCTGGAATTAACCTAGTGAATCGTCTCTGAACTGCCTCCAATGCAAGTATATCCTTCCTTAAATAAGGAGACCAAAACTGTACGCAGTACTCAAGGTGTGGTCTCACTCATACCTTGTACAGTTGTAGCAGGACTTCCCTGCTTTTATACTCCAACCCCCTTGAAATAAAGGCCAACATTCCATTTGCCTTTTTGATTACTTGCTGTACCCGCATGCTAACTTTTTGTGTTTCATGCACAAGGACCCCCAGGTCCCTCTGAACTGCAGCATTTTTGTAATCTCTCTCCATTTAAATAATAGTTTGCTTTTTTATTTTTCCTGCCAAAGTGTATAACCTCGCACTTTCCCACATTATACTCCATCTGCCAAATGTTTGCCCACTCACTTAGCCTGTCTATATCCCTTTGCAGATTCTTTGAGTCCTCTGCACAACTTGCTTTCCCACCCATCTTTGTATCATCTGCAAACTTGGCTACATTACACTCGATCCCTTCATCCAAGTCATTAATGTAGATTGTAAATAGTTGGGGCCCCAGCACCGATCCTTGTGGCACCCCACTAGTTACCGTTTGCCAACCAGAAAATGACCCATTTATCCCGACTCTCTGCTTTCTGTTAGTTAGCCAATTCTCTATCCATGCTAATATATTACCCCCAACTCCATGAGCTCTTATCTTCTGCAGTAACCTTTTATGTGGCACCTTATCGAAAGCCTTCTGGAAATCCAAATACACCACATCCACTGGCTCACCCTTGTCCACCCTGCTTGTTACATCTTCAAAGAACTCCAGCAAATTTGTTAAACATGATTTCCCTTTCCTAAAACCATGCTGACTCTGTTTGACTGCAGTATGTTTTTCTAAATGCCCTGCTTCCTTAATGAAGGACTCCAGCATTTTCCCAAGGACAGATGTTAGGCTAACTGGTCTATAGTTTCCTGCTTTCTGTCTCCCTCCTTTCTTAAATAGGGGTGTTACATTAGCGGTTTTCCAATCCGCTGGGACCTCTCCAGAGTCCAGGGAATTTTGGTATATTGCAACCAATGTATCCACTATCTCTGCAGCCACTTCTTTTATGACCCTGGGATGCAGGCCATCTGGTCCAGGGGACTTGTCATCTTTTAGTCCCATTATTTTACCGAGTACTATTTCCTTAGTGATAGTGATTGTCTTTAGTTCCCCACTCCCTGTGGCCCCTTGATTGTCGATTATTGGGATGTTGTTAGTGTCTTCTACAGTGAAGACAAATGCAAAATATTTGTTCAGAGTCTCTGCCATTGCCCCGTTCCCCATTATTAATTCCCCAGTCTCATCCTCTAAGGGACCAATGTTTACTTTAGCTACCCTCTTCCTTTTTATATACCTGTAGAAGCTCTTACTGTCTGTTTTAATGTTTCTTGCCAGTTTACTCTCATAATTCATCTTCTCTCTTTTTTAGTCATCCTTTTCCTGCTTTTTAAAAATTTCCCAATCCTCTGGTCTCCCACCAATCTTGGCAACATTGTATGCCTTTGTTTTCAATTTGATATCATCCTTTACTTCCTTAGTTAGCCACGGATGGTGCTCCCTTCTCTTAAAATCTTTCTTTCTCACTGGAATGTATTTTTGTCGAGAGTTATGAAATATTTCCTTAAATGTCCGCCACTGCATTTCGACTTTCTTACCCTTTAATTTGTTTTTCCAGTCCACTTTAGCCAGTTCTGCCCTCATGCCATTATAATTGTCTTTGTTTAAGATCAGGACACTGATTTGGGATACAACTTTCTCGCCCTCCAACTGAATTTGAAATTCAACCATGCTATGATCACTCTTTCCTAGAGGATCCTTTACTATGAGATCATTTATTAATTCTGTCTCATTACATAGTACCAGATCCAAGATAGCCTGCTCCCTGGTTGGTTCCATTACATACTGTTCTAGGAAAACATCCCAGATGCACTCTATGAACTCCTCCTCCTCCAGGCTACCATGGCCAATTTGATTTGTCCAATCAATATGGAGATTAATATCACCCATGATTATTACCGTACCTTCTTTACAGGCCTCCATTATTTGTTGATTTATACTCTGTCCAACATCATTGCTACTGTTCGGGGGCCTGTAGACTACGCCCACCAGAGACTTTTTTCCCTTACTATTTTTTATCTCCACCCAAACCGATTCTACATCATCTTGATCTTCTGAGCCAATATCACTTCTCGCCACTGCACTGATCCCATCTTTTACCAACAAAGCCACCCCACCTCCCTTTCCTTTCTTTCTATCCTTCCGAATTATCATATACCCTGGAATATTCAGTTCCCAGCCCTGGTCGCCTTGCAACCACATCTGTGTAATGGCGATTAGATCATACCCATTTGTATCTATTTGTGCCATCAACTCATCTATCTTGTTACGAATGCTGCATGCATTCAGATATAGAGCTTTTAACTTTGTCTTTTCACCATTTTTCCTTGTTTTGGCCTTTTTTTCTGTTACACACTTATTTTTAAACATTCTGTCCCTTTCTGTCACACTCTGGTTATTATTTCCCCCATCGCTAGCCTGCTCTATTGCTTTCTCATTTCTCATTGACTTTTTATTTTCCCGCTCACCTGGATCCTCCCCCCCCCCCCCAACTATTTAGTTTAAAGCCCTCTCTGCAGCCCTAGTTATTTGATTTGCCAGGACTCTAGCCCCAGCATGGTTCAAGTGAAGACCGTCCAAACGGAACAGCTCCCTCTTATCACAGTACTGGTGCCAGTGCCCCACAAATCGAAACCCATTTCTTGCACACCAGTCTTTGAGCCACTCGTTCATTTCTCTGATCTTATTTACCCTATGCAAATTCGCTCGTGGCTCAGGTAGCAATCCAGCGACTATTACCTTTGTGGTTCTGCTTTTTAATTTAGCCCCTAGCTGCTCATACTCTCTCAGCAGAACCTCTTTCTTTGTCCTACCTATGTCATTGGTACCTACGTGGACCATGACAACTGGATCTTCCCCCTCCCACTCCCAAGTTCCTCTCCAGCCCAGAGGAGATGTCCTTAACCGGGCAGGCAACACAGCCTTCGGGACTCACGCTCTCGGCTGCAGAGAACAGTATCTATACTGTCCCCAATCACTACAACATTTCTTTTTGCTCCCCCCCACTTGAATGCCTCCCTGTACCACGGTGCTGTGGTCAGTTTGCTCATCCTCCCTGCAGTCCCTGGCCTCATCCACACAGGGAGCAAGAATCTCGTACATGTTGGACAAGGGCTGAGGCTCCTCCACCACTACCTCCTGGATCCCAATACCTGCCTCGCTTGTAGTCACACCCGCCTGTCCCTGACCATGGGCCAAATTGGAAGTAATTATTCTAGTGGTTGTGACTGCCTCTTGGAACATAGTGTCCAGGTAACGCTCTCCCTCCCTAATGTGTCGCCGTGTCTGAAGCTCGGACTCCAGCTCATCAACTCTGAGCTGAAGTTCCTCGAGCAGCCAGCATTTGCTGCAGATGTGGTCGCCCTGGACCTCAATGGTGTCCACCAGCTCCCACATGCAACAACAACAACGCATTGCCTGGTCTCCCATCTCAATTAATTAATTAGTTTTAAAATTTGGAACACGTATATCTTTTAATCTACACCAAGGCACTTAAATTTAGACGCTCACGTTTGGGGGGGAAAAAAGCGAGAAATAGAGAAATACTCACCAACCAATCACTTACCTGCTTTCTGGTGACGTCACACTTCGATTACTTTTTACTTCTTTACACTTCTTTGTATCTCAGCCTGCTCCCGCTGTTTTTGAACTCTCCCAGGTTTTGGCACTCTCGCTCTGTTCCCGCTGCTTTTGAACTCTCCTGGGTTTTGAAAATTTTAGTTGAGTTGATTCAGTATGTTTTAAAATTTATGATTTTGAGTGTCATTTGTCCTTCAAACTCCCCTTGCAGATACCCCCAAATAGTTCTGTCTAAACACTATTCCCTGCATGTACGAGGTCTAATTTTAAATCTCCAATGTTGTGGAATATGTGAAATGGAACGAACGGGAAACCAGGATCCTCCATGAGGCATGATCAGCCTTGCAATTATCACTGTATTGGATGTGATGTGGAAGGAACACTTTTTTTATAGGTTAAATAATGTACATCATTCTCACCTAGCTATGTTGGAGAGGAAAATATTGGCAGAGGGGTAGAACATTTGAACACTGAAAGTCAGGACTGAGGGATCACCTGGTTATTGCTCAAAGACCAGTGAAAGCATCATGCCTAGTTGCAAACCCAGTTCTTGAATGTAGCAGAGTGAATCTGGTGCCCTTGTAATCAGGGGTGGGGCGGGGGGGGGGGGGAATTAGGTATCCCAAAGCTGTCTAAAATGGCAGTAATAGATCAAAATCTTTTTCTTTGCTTTTTGAGGTAGATGTTGCCAATTGTTAATTGACTGTCTTCATAAAATGTAGTGAGAAAATAGTTTGAAAACTTTTTTTTAGTAAATGGGAGATTTGAGCCAATCAGTATGTTTTCATGCTCAACAGATATCAAAAAAATTTTCCCACACGCCACAAACACTTTTTGCCCTATGGACATCGCAGCACAGCTGCAAATGTCTAGCTGATAGTATTGGGCAACTTTGTTCTATCTTTTTCTTCCTCAGTTCCTTAAACCAGATGCCATGGTGTATTAACAGCCTCGATGCAGTTGATGAATGAGTATCCCTGCTAAAGGATTGATGGTTCTAATATGATTGGAAGTTGATTACCAGAAAATATAAATTGTTTCCGATCAGTTAATGCAATACTCAAAATTTCTGTTGCAATGCAGTATAGAATTGACTCCCTGATCTGATTAGCGTTTAGTAAAGCTAATTTCTCATTCTGCCAGCTTTTTAGGCAAACAACTGTAGTCCTATCTTTTAGTATTAATCATTGCCTTTTTACAGTCAACTTCTCATGAAATTACAATTTTTTGGAGAGATGTAATATGTGATACAATGGGACAGTATTTAATGAAGATAAAGATTGTTTTATAAGTCCCTTGGTAATTCTTACCAATGATGTACAGTGCAAAAAGCGCATTTTTTAACTGGGACCTGAAGCAGCTCTTTGCATTGATACTAAAAAATAGTGAAGCATTGTGAATACAATCTATTTGCTAATACATGTCTGGAGATTTTAATATTTTATTTCCACCTTTGTCAATAGTTACTACGCTCTCCTTATTACAATGTACTTGGCTTGCTCTCAAATAGCACATTGAGCATACTATGTATAAACAAAATTTTAATGTTTCCTGAACAAATGTCCAATGCATTTTTCTTGTGCTTTATATAATCCTATTGCTGAGCATTACAAAGGACAAAAACTTGATTTTTTTTTTAACATCACTTGGTTTATTTTGTGTTCTACACAGTTTGAGCATTGCGAGCTTTTCATGTCAAATGAGCTGTCTCCAGAAGATGAACATAAGCATACTATTCATCAGTATCAGCAGCATCTTATTGAGCAAAACAGGCAAGCAGTTCAATTGGTTTTTTTCCTCACTTGCAGAAGCTTGGTTTTTGTGCAACATGCATTTTTAGCACTTTGAAACGATGAGTGCAAATTATATATTTTGACTCGTGGTAGATTGTATTTACTGATGAAATTATTTGAATCTGTGTGTTGTAATGCAAATGTCGACAAAAACTTTGCTAATGTAACAATCTATGCAATGCTGATTTGATGCCTGTATTTGGACTCTGCAATTATGGTGCTTTTTAAAGTGAGCTGCATGAAACTGCACCGACCCAGTCATGTATGTTTATTTATTTAAAATAAGCGGTCAGCCAGGTTGGAAGAAAATGGACAAATGCAAAAAGCACAAAGTGAGGGTTAAGTTGCTATATATTTCATGCTTGCCCCCTCAACCAAGTTGGGCTGTTGGTCAGTTGGTGCACCATCAGCCCTGACACATGCAAAAATATTATTGTTAAAGTCTATGAAGTGCCTGCACAAGTTCGATCAAAATGCCCATCTGCCAAGACAAAATCATTAAAATGGTGGTGGGCACTGTTGATGCCTAAAGAGTAGAACATCAACAACCAGTGTTTGACCATCACACCTTAATTGTTGATTTTAGTATATTCAAGTTGGCATTCAAACGTACCTGGGGTAGAATTTCCTTAGACTGATTGCCTGAAGCAAACGGTACTAGAGCGCAAAAGCAGTAATGCCAACATCACCGTCTCCTAAATCACGAGACAAGCTCTTACAACAATCATGAGATTTGGTAAGAAATCATGAGTTGCTATTTTTTTTCAAACCTAGACCAATACAGATTAACAGTTTGTTTATAAAATGCATTAGTGGTTTCATTTAATCTTTGGGTAAAACTTTACTTTTTTTTTATTCATTCATGGGATGTGGGTGTTGCCAGCATTTATTGCCCATCCCTAATTGCCCTTGAGAAGGTGGCAGTGAGCCACCTTCTTTAATTAAATTTAAAATAATGCAGTTGTGCAGCGCTTTTTAAAAAAAAAATGTGGCAAAGGCTGGATATATTTCGGTTAAATTGCAAGGTTTATTACATGCCCGAAGTATGAGCAAAGACGCTTTAAATTTCAGGAGCAGAATGCCTTCCTGTACTTGGCACACCAAGATAGTGGAGGGTTTTGCTGCCAAATTTTAATGATTCCACTGCGGCTGGGATGAAAAAAAATGAAAAACATTAAAATTTTAATTTCCTCAAAATTAGACGCAAGGGGATATATTTTCAGCCAATCACTAATTTAAGTGAAAAGGCAGATATGAATTTAAGTTGAAAGATGCATACATACTTTATACTCCGATCTATTAAAATTAGCAAGTGAAGAAAATATAGACCTAGGCAGTATATGAGAACAGCGTGGAGATAGCTGTCCCTTTGATTCCACCTATTTGTGGATGTGTCTAATCTCCGCTAGAGTCACTGTCTGTGATATAGATGTGATTAGAAACTCATGAGATTACAGATCAAAATTTATATCCATCACATTCAATCGCAGAAAACCTATCCACCAAGGCACGGTTATGTTCTCTATGAATTTAAATGTGCTTGCCGGTCTAAGTAATGCGGACTAACAACAAATAGCGTTCAGGAATGGTGAAGTGGGAATTTGGGGGAGTAAAACCTAATGGGGTAAAAATTGAGTCGCGCCCCATTTGGGGCGCTAACCTCGCTGGGGCGCGACTTTTAGCGCCCCGAAAAAATTAGCGGCCCCGCGCCGGAACTTCAGTGGTTGCGCCCCAAGAGGGAAGCGGGGCGCAACTGGAAGCAGCCCGCATCCCTCTTGGGGCGCTGCGAGTGAATATCCTGGCGCTACGTGCCGCAGCGCCACGCGCTGCGGCACGTCGCGCCGTGGTATTGCAGGCCTTCCTCCCCTTCTTAAAGGGGAGGGACCCTGCGCAGCGCGAACCGGGGCCCAGCTGGGCCCCCAGGGATCGGGAGTGCCGGCAAAAGAGCCCGGCACTCAAGAGAAGTGCCGGGCTCATGGAGCGCAGCCGGCACTTCACGGTGGGGGGGCTTCACGGGGGCCGGGGGCAGGTGCTGGCAGGCGGCCAGCAACAAAAATGGCCGCCTGCCACCTCCGCTTTAAATATCGCCGCCCCGGCCGCACGTACGCCTCCCTGAACCCGTCGGACATAGCGTCTGGCGGTAAATCAGGGGGCGCGACTGAAGATCACGGCCGGGGCGCGAGCGGGGTGCTGCGCACGGCGATGATGTCATCGCCGGCGGCGCAGCGCCACAGGGCGCTACCGGCTGCCGCCGCCGCTAACCTCCCACTAAATTTTTCGGGAGGCGTGGGCGGCGCTGCGCCCGGGCGTTAGCTGCTTTACGCCCCATTAGCGCCCACTTAAGGCGCTAACGGGAGGCGCAAGCAGCTGAATTTTTCCCCCAATAGGTTTGAATGGGCGTTAAGCTGTTCTTTGCAACAGTTATGATCAGTGGAAACCCAGATGTACAATTGTTCCGAGCCACAGAATAATATTCCCAGAATAGCCTTAATGGGCAACATCTTACCACATTAAAAACTTAAATGCTTTGAGGGGAATATTTGCTAGCGACCACTTTGGGTCTCAAACATCACCTGGGCGCTAAATTTAGTGCCCGGGGAAAATATCGCCAGCGATTCCCTAAATTCAGTTTTAGCGCCCCAAGAGGGAGGTGGAGCGCTAATTCAAGCGCTCCACTTCCTCCTTAGAGCACTAACCACAAATATCAGGACAGTGCGTTCTGCAGCGCTACGCACTGGGCCACGTAGCGCTACCACATGGAAGGGCTCTTCCCCTTATTAAAGCGGAGGGCCCAAGCCCACAACTCTGTGGGGCCCTACCTGGAAGCGGGGGTGCCGTGCCAGCAGCCCAGCACACAAGAGGAGTGCCGGGCTGCCAGATTGCGGCACGGACCCTGCGTTCAAAGACGCAACGGGCCGCGACAAGTAAGTCGGCCGTTTTTTTCCCCCGCCCGCCACCTCCCCTTTACTTAGTGCCCCACGCACCTCCTGCTGCTCCGTTCCCACCCCCCTGAATTGGTTGCTGTCATCGCCCGCCGCAGATTCAGGTGGCGTGGGCCAATTTTGCAGGCGGGGCAAAAACGGGGCACTGCGCTCGGTGATGTCATTACCTGCGGAGCGGGGTTACTGCTGCCGCTAAACTCCCGCTGAATTTAGCGGGAGTTGTTGGCGGCGCCGCGCCCGGGTGAAAAGTCGTTTGCGCCCCAGGGGCACTAACGAGAGGTGCAAATGCACCGAATTTCTAGCCCTTTTATATATTTATTTCAGTTGGGGACGTAGTGTTGAATTTCTGTTGCTATTTTCGAATGCAGCCGATTTAAGAGACTCGATAGGGTCGAAACCCTTCATTTATATGCAAATCCCTTTGTTTCTTGCCACGTAAACTCAAAGCATTTACACATTTAATGCTTTCAAATCATTTCTACTGACAAAGTTTCTGCAAACTTTCTGAAGAAAAGTTTATACCAGCCAAGTGCAGAAACTATAGGGCAACGGTAGGTGGGGGCGCATTTACTGAAGTAGTTTAATGTAACTTTGTCCCATTCCTGACTGTTACCGAAACATCACAATAAAGTCGAGGATTTTTACTGATGCATGTTATGGTAAATTAAACTAGCCTGCCCCATACCTTCCTTTCCATTTGCACTGATCTACCGAGTATTTAGAATACACCATTTTCAACGGCGACAGTAGGAAAGTGCATGTGCAAATCGCGTATATTTTTTTTTAAATCAAGATTTAGGTATTCCATTGGGAAGCTTTGTTTCATTTTGAAATCACGGCTCTATGGAATCGCGAGAGCTGGCAATACTGCAGAAGCAAAAAAAAAAAGGGGGCAGAGAAGCTGCCACCTGAATATTCCTCCACCCCTCTGGGTACAGATGTCTTGAGCCACTGCACCCTTGTTTTGCACATACAAATGACAGCAGGTGGGGCATGGCTTTGCTGTGCGAGTCCCATTTCCCTCCCCAGTCCATTGGCCACTGCTGGCAACTGATGCCTCAAAGCGGTGTTGAGAGGCACTCCATAATGCCACAAACTGGTAAGTAAATTTTCTTAATTTTCTTCATTAAAAAAACCGCTAAGTTTCTGTAAGTTTTTTTTTTAGTATTCAAAGCTTGTACGGTTTTCATAAGATCTATAACTTTCTTTAAAGGTTTTTAAAGTATATAAGGATATAGTTAACTCAATTTAAGTATATTTAAGAATTCTAGAGTATTTTTAAAGGCTTTTAGACTTTTTTTACATTCTTTTACACTGGGCCATGGGGACCAATGGAGTCTCCCTTAGCCTCCCCCTGTTGTTCTGGATTGAGAAGGACAAGAGCAGCAGGCGCATGGAAACACCATCACCTGCAAGTTCCCCTCCAAGTTACACACCATCCTGACTTGGAAATATATCACCATTCCTTCATCGTCGCTGGGTCAAAATCCTGGAACTCCTCCCTAACAGCACTGTGGGAGTACTTTCACCACTCGGACTGCAGTGGTTCAAGAAGGTGGCTCACTACTATTTTCTCGAGGGCAATTAGAGATGGGCAATAAATGATGGTCTTGCCAGCAATGCTCAGATCCCAGGAACGAATAAAAAAAAAGGGAAAATTGGGTGTCGGGCTGAACAGGCACTGTAGGCAACCTCTGGCCCCTATCTGCTGGTACCCATGCCTTTACTGTAACCCGATGCTTCAGAAGAATGTGCCTTCCTCACAAGGCAGTAAGAGTTGTTCTGGCAGGCGCACAGTACATAAAGGAGACCCTCAGCTGACTAAGATCAGGGTCCTCTGTCAAATGAGTCCTGCCATCACAGTCGCTATTTGGTAACAAACTGAACTCGGTTGCCTGTAATTTCCAGCCGTTCCGCCCCCCCCACCCCCTCCCCACCCCCACGCACACACAACTTAAACAGCTCCCATTTGGAGATCATTCCTTTGTGCAGGCAGTCCACCACGTTGTCCCAAATTATTCTGCGCATAACCGGTCAATGACAAAACATCCCTTGACAAGAAAAATCTGACAACGTTCTGACAACTTGTTTAAGGCCACTGTGCCACCCCTTTGCTTGCTCTTGTGTGCCATTTTAGCCATAGCCTCCAACTTCTCCTGCAATGGCAGGAGGTTCTGAGATGGCTAGCTGATAGTTTGTGATGATTGAGGTGGTCCTTCATTGTCTTTGGTTCTGGCCATTTTCCCCTTTTAAGAAGAAAGTAGAGCGAAAGCGCTCTGCATGTCATCTTGGAGGATGCATCCCAGATTTAAGAATGCATTCATTAATACAGGTAAGGTGGCACTTGCTGCCAAGGCCTCATTCCATGGCTTAGATTATACTATCTGCAAGCCTCTTTCCCTTGGGGCCAAAAAGCTGAGTCATCCTTTTGAGTATTACAGACACGAACACATCAACTGAGAATTCTGCAAATTTGTGTATGCGGTCTCCTGAAGAAGCACCAGCCTCAGCCGTTGCCTTCAGCAACATTGTTAGAGACACAAAATGGCTGCTTTGGCCGTTTCAGCTTTTATTGCTGCACTGGAACTCTTGTGTCCTCATTGCCCCTCTACCAGCCCCAGAGAAGGGCTGCCTGTAGAGGATGTTAATGGTGCCTAGAATCAGAAGAATAATGAGGAAGGCGCATTGAGGAAAAATTGACAAGATCCCATTTGGGGGCAGGGAGAAGAGAAGGAATGGCATCCAAGCTAGATACCCCTGGATGACTAAAGATATAGGCTGTGAAATTTGACACCTTGGTGCCGGCAGTTAAGGCTGGTTTCGAGGGGGCGGGGTGGAGAAATGGCAGCTGCCTCGCTTCTGCCCACTTCCGGCATGGCCTGCGCTGGTTGCCACCTTGAGATGAGGGCGATAGCGCGGACGGCACTGGCAATATGCAGAGTAGGCAGATTGTGAAGTCAGTCAGTGTGCAACGCTGATTTGATGCGCAACCTACCATTTTCAATGTCACCGTTCCAAACAACGCCCTCTCCTAAACACGTACAGCTAAACGTGCATTCAGCTGCACGATGGAACCTTCACCAGCACTATTTAAAGGGATACATCCAACTTGCGGGTAAGTTGATTACTTCTCTTGTACTGGCTCTTGCAGAGTTTATATGAATACTAGCTTGCTGGAAGACATTTATAACATTGTTAAAAGTTTGCAGGGAGTGCTGCTGGATGTTGAGAAGGCATTGGTTGCTACTGGAAGGCCTCTAACTGCACCACTTGCTCCCAGTCATGGGGGCTCGACTTGCAGTCCCCCTTGCGCTGCAGCATGACCGGGAGATGGAGCAGAAGCAGCGGAGGGAGGGCTCTCCACAAGAGGCCTTATCCACCCAGCATCTTCAGGGAGAACTTCTCCTACCTGCACCTAAACCAGGAGCAGTGTTTTCAGCAGCTCCGCTTCACCAAAGAGCTGGTCACAGAATTCTGCCACCTCTTGCAACCAGACCTGCAGCCTCAGAGCAGGGTGACAGCGGTGCTGCCAGTGGCCCTCAAGGTTACCGTGGCCCTGAATTTTTTTGCTAGCGGATACTTCCAGGTGGGAACCGGCGACATAGCAAACATCTCGTAGTTCGCCATCCATCACCTCAACCAGGCGGTCACAAAGGCTCTATTCTAGGAGAAGGGACTTCATTGTCTTCTCTCTGAACAGAGAGAAGCAGGAGGCGTGTGTATGTGGCTTTGCCAGGATATTGGGCTTCCCCAGGATATTGGACTTCCCCATGGTGCAGGGTGCCATCGACTGCTTACATGTGGCTTTGCGGGCGCCGCATATCAATGCTGAGGTGTACCGTAACTGCAAACGCTACCACTCGCTTAATGTGCAGTTGGTATGTGACCATGCCCAGAACATCATGATGGTGAATGCCCAGTATCCTGGCAGCAGTCATGAACCCTTCATCCTGTGCCAGTCCGCTGTACCATCAATCTTCCAGCCACCATGTCGAACCCAAGGTTGGCTGCTCTGAGACCAGGGCTATCCATTCGACACCTAGCTGATGACTCTCCTTTACAACCCCATCACTCGTGGCCAGCAATCATTAAATAACAGCCATGCTACCATGAGGAAGGTCATCGAGCAGACCGTCGGGGTGCTCAAGCAACAGTTCCGCTGCCTTGACCGCTTGAGAGGAGCTCTCCAGTACTCACCGGAGCGGGTGTCCCAATTCCTGGTGGTCTGCTGCATCCTCCACAACTTGGCCATCATGAGGGCACAGCCCTTGCCACTACGGGTTCTGCAACCACCTCAGGAAGAGGAGAAGGAGAAAGGGAGGAGGCAGTCTGCAAATCCCCGTTCCGGACAGGCTGTCCGTGAGCGCATCATCAGACTCCGGTTCCCCTGAATGAAACCCCAGATCCCTGTTGCGCAGCACTTCCACCCCCCACACACTCACTTACCATCCCTCTATCACGGAACATCACAGCGTCCTTCTCGCCATAATGCTGAAATGAAAGCCACTCAAACAAAAATTCCATAATTTATATATGATTAGTTGACTTTGTAAAGTAATATTGGAATTAATCACCCTTGTGCATTCCCTTAGTATCTGTCTTTCGTGAGCCTTTGCCTATTCTAGTGCTTCTATGAAGTGCTACACAGTGGCTGCAGCATGGCTGGTGGAAGGCTGCTGACTTTCAGTGGGGGAGACGGCAGATGGCTTTGTAGGATGACCTCAAGCAGCTCTAGGCCTAGAAGGCCCGCCTGTAGACTGCACCACCTCCCCATGGGCAGCAGCAGTCTGAACTGGCTGGCAGGCAACTGCAGTGGCAGTGATGGAAGTGCAAACCTCTTTCCACACTCGTAAACACTTCCACGATGGCGGCAGTCTGATCTTGCATGGCAGCAGGCTGAGCCTTCATTACAGAAGTCTGAGCTTCCACTGCAGCACTCAGATATTTGGTCGCTTCCGCTTATGCTACAATGGAAGCTGTGACATCGCTCATCACACCCAGCTTCATGGTTGGGTCCACAAGTGCTCTAATGAAGCACTGGTTAGGCCCCAGCTGGAATATGGTGTTCAATTCTGGGCACCACACTTTAGGAAGGATGTCGAGGCCTCAAAGAGGGCGCAGAGGAGATTTACTAGAATGGTACCAGGGATGAAAGACTTCAGTTGTGTGGAGAGACTAGAGAAACTTTTATTTGTTCTCCTTAGAGCAGCGAAGGCTAAGGGGAGATTTGATAGAGGTGTTCAATATCATGAAGGGTTTTGATAGAGTAAATAAGGTGAAACTTTTCCCAGTGGCAGAAGGGTCAGTAACCAGCGGGCACAGATTTAAGATAATTCGCAAAAGAACCAGAGGCGGCATGAGGGGAAAAAAGTATATGCAGCGAGTTATGATCGGGAATGCACTGCCTGAAAGGTTAGTGGAAGCTGATTCAATAATAACTTTCAAAAGGGAATTGGACAAATACTTTATTGTATTTTTAAAAATTTGCAGGGCTATGTGTAAAGAGCAGCAGAGTGGGACTAATTGGGTAGCACTTTCAAAGAGCCGGCACAGTGGGCTCCTTCTGTGTTGTATCATCTACGAAAGAAAGAAGGACTTGCATTTATATAGTGCTTTTCATGCCCACCGGATGTCCCAAAGTGCTTTACAGCCAATTAAGTACTTTTTGAAATGTAGTCACTGTTGTAATGTAGGGAACACGGCAGCCAAATTGCGCACAGCAAGCTCCCAGCAATGTGATAATGACCAGATAATCTGTTTTTTGAGTGATATTGATTGACCAGGACACCGGGGGAGAACTCCCCTGCTCTTCTTCGAAATAGTGCCATGGGATCTTTTACGTCCAACTGAGAGCCGATTGGGGCCTCGGTTTAATGTCTCCTCCGAAAGATGGCACCTCCAACAGTGCAGCACTCCCTCAGTACTGCATTGGAGTGTCAGCCTAGATTTTTGTGCTCAAGTCTCTGGAGTGGATCTTGAACCCACAACCTTCTGACTCAGAGGTGAGGGTGCTACCCACTGAGCCACAGCTGACATTAGTAAAATTCTTGAGATCATAGAATCATAGTTTCATGAATGACCTTGGGTTTCTCAAACCCTGCCAACATCCTTTCTGCTCCCAAGATGAACCTGCAATATGAATATAATATTTATTAGTGGGGTGGATGTATTCCTGGTCAGTTCTCTCGTCCGCGTCCTGTTTTTGTGAAACTCTTGAACACTTCACCACAGTCTTGCTTATTTTAACATTCATTTAAATAGCTTTATTTTAATAACAGAAATATAATTATCTTGAAAGTGTGAGTGCAGATGGATAAATGCTAATACCATTTTTAAGTTCGTAAATGGCATAGAATAATAGAACAAAGAGGTTATGATACATTTGTATAAGGCAATGGTTAGAGCACAGTTGAGGGTTATTGTGTGTAATTTTGGGCACTCCACTGTAGAAACTACATTAAAGTCAGTGTACATTTACCAGCATGGATGAGAAACTATAGTTATGAGGAAGGACTTGAGATATTGGGACTATTCCCACTGATGTAGAGAAAGCCAAGAGGAGATCTAACAGGTTTTTGAAATTAGCAAAGGTTCTGATGTGACCAGGGAAATACCATTTCCTCTGGTTGGTGAAGCATTGACGAGAGGCAGTTATCAATTTTAGATTTGCACTGAGTGAGAGGTTAGGAGAAATTTCCTTAGAGTTGTTGAAGCATGGAATGTTTTGCTACGGAGTAATTGAGGCAGAGACAATTACATCTCTCTTAAGGGAAGAGTAGATAAACATTTGAAGGGATGAAAGATACAGGGTTTGTGGAGAGAGCAGAGCATTAGGATTAGTTTTGGAATACTCTAGGGAAGAACCAGCACAGACAAGATAGGTCAAATAGCTATTTGTGTGCTGTAAACTTTTAGAATTGTTCCAAGATCTGTATGCTACAGATTCCAGAGCCACTTTGGATCTAGAATTTATCAAATTCAGTGAGTAGAAGCTGATGTAAATAGCAAAAAGGAGGAACAACAACAAAAAGAGGGCAGGGGGAGAAGGAAAAATAGCAAACGCCATTTTTATAATGTGGAATTTGACCCAAACCAGCTTCAATTGCGGGGAAAAGTGATGGTCAAGACCTCAACGCTGATTGGTTTGCCAGAAAGAGAATTTTTGAGACCATTGTTCAGTAAAAATTGTAATACTTGGTCTTGCTTTGATATTCATACCATTTAATTTTAAATACTTTAGCTGTTAAAACAGTGGTGCATTTTAATATGGGCATTTCCTTTATTTTGGTTTGAGTATAGCAGGTTTGCATGTTCATTGTTGGCATTTATGGCTTTTCTGCTATCAAAGAAAATGATCTGTAATAAGTCTTCATTTCACTGCTCCATTTTATTTAAGGTTGCATAAAAAATCAGTGGAAGAAACCAGGAAGCAATTAGAGGAGTATCAGCTGAAAAAAGGATGGTCTTCTGTTTCTACTGCAGCAAGGCACTTGTCTGGACAGCACTCGGTACCTCAGATAAGCCATTATGATATATCTGCTGGATCTGAGCTCAAGGTTAATATATCCAGCAGTAAACCTGAACAGACTTTTTATGTCCCTTTTGCTCAAGATCCAGGTCTTGTGAATCGATCTAGAACTCTGGGCCAGTGGCCATCCACGACAGTACCATTTGTTCACTTGCAGCCAGCAGGATTATCACACACCAGTACTGGTCAATCACAAGCCAATCCAGTGATACCTTTGTCTACAGAGAACAAAGTACCAGTTCGCACCATTTGCTTACCAAAGAAGTCAGAACATGTTTCTATCTTTTCACCAAGACATCAACTTTTATTAAGCCAAACTTTGGATTCAGCATTGCTCAAAACACAGTTTATACCTGCACAGCAACATGCTGCTACTGCTGAGAACACAATGACACTGCAACGACAAATAACTAGAATGCCTGATGATGGATCAAGTCGTTCTAGAGATCATGTCAATGTTAATCAAAACCAGTCTGTTGTGTACAGTGAAAGCAAAAATCAACGTGATCCACCAAAATCTAAAAGACACATAATGCCCTACAATGTATTTGAAGTGAATGGTCCCGAGATATCAGAACCTTGCATTAGGACTTTAGATTCAGTTGAGCCACAACAAGGGCTGACGCAAGTAAAATTAATGGAGATGTTGCAGATCAATCAAAGCCCATACAAGTACAGCTAGGAGCATCAGAAATTTCAATGGGAACATTGAAACGCTCAATGCATTCCACAACCTTGACAAAACCTGCTGAAGCCTTGAGGAATCAAGAGAGATTGTGTGCTTCATCAGTAGGTATTCAGGTCCAGCAAGAACACTTGAAAGAATTGCAGCAACAGCTGTATAGGCAGAGGGAGGATCTCGTTGCCACACAAATGTTACAGGAAGAATTCATCCACAGACAAAACCAACCGAAGGAACAGATGCAACAACAGCAGCAAGCCCTAGAGAAAATTTTTATTGAAAATCAGGTACATGGTACAGATATCTAAGTGCTTTTATTTTGCATGTGTAGCAGTATAGGAGTATCAAGGGGAAAAGGGTGACTTTAGTGTAAACCTTTCATATGTTAATCTAACTCAACAAAAAAGTGATTCTTGCCTTCACAACACTTGGAGACCATACTGAGAGCATAGGATTGCTAACCAGAGGTGATTTGAATATTCTAATTGGTCTCCTTTGAGTATAGAGTTTTGCCAGTGAATATCTATTGTACTGCATTGGTAGTACACTGTTGCTATATTTTAAAGATGTTATCCACTGAAAGATCTAATGCAATACAGGGCCCCAACCCGCTTTCAACCAACAGAGGCGGGACAAAGGGTGGGCAGCCAACCCACTCCCAGGAGGTGGGTTGGCAATTTAAATATTTTAATGAGATTGGCAGCCTCTTAAACCAGCAAAGCAGGTTAAATCACAGTGGCCGGCCAGGTTTCCCAGGACTGAGGAAACCCGGCAGCTGAAGGGAGGTGAAGACAGCTTTCAGGGAGAAGGTAAGTGCCTTTGCAGCGCCACTTATGGCCCAGGAAAAGCAGGAGTGCTTCCAGGGTTGTGGTTCGGACCTAACTGCTCCTGCGGCCTGCACCAGCGTCCTCCCCACCCGACTGGAAGCCAAGCCTGTCAATCACACTGGCGGGGGACCTGTCAAGTACAGAAGACACACGTGCAAGGAAACATGGACTTCCAGGTTTCCCGTCTGGAAACCCTCCACCCCCCTGGCCTGCATCACCGCATCGTTAATATCCAGGCCACAATGTTTTATGCTGGAAACTAGTATTAATCCAAGCTTTGAATGGATATGCACACGGTCACATCCTATTGATCTGGGATGTTTTTCTGCCAGTGTACACATTTGGGCATTTCAAAAACAGTTAGTGTAGTTAATGTATTTTTTTGTGTTTTTAGGCAGCAAAATTAAGACCGTAAAACCATAACTCCTAGATGTTCTTAATTCTAGCCTGGACACTTGAAGCTGCATGAAGTAACACCTGCAAATGAAAATGTTGAGCAGCTCAGTTTCTTGTCATCCCTGCTGCAAACCTTAGAGGATTTTAATACTGGATCAACTAATAAGAATCTCCAGTTAAAAAATGATCAGCTTAAAGATCCGGAACCAACAATTCAAATAAATGGAGCATTATTGCCTACATGGGGCTATGATTCCAAATCAATACAAGCTGGTAATTTTAGCTATAAATCTGATTATTTTAGTTCTGTGTGACTAAATTTGTGTATTTCATTTTTCTACTAAATAATTAAGTTTAGAGTCGTGCACCCTTGCACAATAAATCTGCAAGCTTTTCTTTAACTACCACTCCACCTGTTACATTGTCTGAACTTTTTATGAAGGATCCTGGCATATAGTTTTTTGGCACTGTTTAAACCAGCATACTGCTGCTGGAGTGATTAAACAGCAAGAGATGTTGGCAGATGGTATTTTCACCTGGTTTTGAATTTGATGCAGCATTAAACAGGAGAAAAAGCACCCACTGTAGCTTGTGAACACAGTCCCTTTTATTGAAAATCAATTTTCTTGTCCACGTAAATCATAAGTAATTGAATAGTGTCAAGAAAACTAAAACTGCCTTGGCTTTAGTTTCAAGTCACAAGTGTCTTTTTCAAACCAGCATTTCTATGTTGGTGTAAACCTGTTCAATTAGCAACTGTTTGAATCACATGCAACAGTCTTCCATGTCTGAGTGTTTCCATGACTGACATGGAAGACTGCTACATATTGGAAATGACCTACAGCCCTCTGGACTCAACATAGAGTTCAACAATTTCAGATCATAACCTCAGCCCCTATCACATATATATATATATTTTTTATCCACACTTTTTGTTTGTGCCTTTTTTTCTTCCCTCCCACATGGCAGCTGTCCTTCATTCTGTCAGCGCAACTCACACTTCATCTAGAGCCATCCTTTGTTCCTTAACCTGTCCCATTACCATCTCCTCTTGCCTTGAATATCTCTTAATGCCTCTTTACTTCCTATCACTGACCTTCCCTTTTGTTCTTTCATCCCCTCCCCCATTTCCCAGCCCTAAACTTGCTTTAAAATCTGTTCCCTTTCCTGCTTTTTTCCAGTTCTGACGAAAGGTCTTCGACCTGAAACGTTAACTCTGTTTCTCTCTCCACGGATGCTGCCTGGCCTGCTGAGTTTTTCCAGCATTTTCTGTTGTTATTTCGGATTTCCAGTATCTGCAGTATTTTGCTATTGTATCTTGTTTCAGTGCTTTGGTTTATAAAATATCTGCACTATTAATAATCTTGTACAGGAAACTCTCTTTTTACCGGCACCCAAATAACCGGAAATCTCTCTTAACCGGCAAAATTCTTGAGTAGGTAACCGTGGTTTTCCTTCATCTCTCCTTTAAAAATAACTTTAAAAAAAACCCCGAGGCGTTTGCCTTGTATCGGAGCATGTAGATTGGGAGGGGAATGTGCAGCCCGGGTAGGCAGCGGACACGACAGATGGTCAGCTGGCGGTTCCCGGGGAGACGGAGCTCCGAATGCAGGCGCATGTCAGTGTGTACGGGGCTCTCGTACGTTGGGAGATATAACTCTCCGTTATCCGGACTTTTTGATTAACCGGCACCACGCCGGTCCTGTCGGTGCCGGTTCATAAAGAGTTTCCTGTATATGATGTGAACTTTGTGTCTACAAACCTTGCTTCATATGTCATTATTTTGAGTCACTTTTTATGTCAACATTTAACATTAAAACTGTCTGTCGATATTTATAACAAATCTGTATGTCAGCATGTACAATGACAAATCCCTATCCCACCATGTCAACTTCTCTTGTTGATAAACCAATGGAGTAATTCAAAAAACTTTTTTGAAAAATATTTAATTTACTGAGTTTTTTAGTAACTAAATCACCATGAGCAAATACCACGGAAGATTTATTATATGCGTCCACTACTGCATTTGCAACCCACAGGGCCTTAGTTTTCACAAAACTGCCTGTTACTTCATGTAGCACCATTCCATGAACAAGTCATAACATATTAAGCAGTTCACCTACTTCAATGAACTGCTTAGCCTCATCTTAGAAACATAGAAGATAGGAGCAGGAGTAGGCCATTTGGCCCCTCGAGCCTGCTCCGCCATTCGATGAGATCATGGCTGATCATCAAACTCAGTACCCTGTACCTGCCTTCTCCCCATATCCCTTGATACCTTTAGCTTTAAGAAATATATCTAACTCATTCTTGAATATATTTAATGACTTGGCCTCAACTACCTTCTGTGGTAGAGAATTCCACAGGTTCACCATTCTCTGGGTGAAGAAATTCTTCCTCATTTCTGTCCTAAATGGCTTACCCCTTATCCTTAGATTATGACCCCTGGTTCTGGACTCTCCGACCATCGGGAACATTCTTCCTGCATCCAGTTTGTCCAGACCTGTCAGAATTTTATGTTTTGATGAGATCCCCTCTCATTCTTCTATACTCCAGCGAGTATAAGCCCAGTTGACCCAATCTCTCCTCATATGTCATTCCTGCCATCCCAGGTATCAGCCTTGTGAATCTTCGCTGAACTCCTTCCATGGCAAGAACATCCTTCCTCAGATAAGGCGACCAAAACTGCACACACTACTCAAGGTGTGGTCTAACCAAGGCCCTGTACAACTGCAGCAGGACATCCCTGTTCCTATACTCAAACCCTTTCGCTATGAAGGCCAACATACCATTTGCCTTCTTCACTGCCTGCTGCACCTGCATGCTTACCTTCAGCGACTGGTGCACAAGGACACCCAGGTCTCGTTGCACTTCCCCTTCTCCCAATCTATTGCCATTCAGATAATAGTCTGCCTTTCTGTTTTTGACACCAAAGTGGATAACCTCGCATTTATCCACGTTATATTGCATCTGCCACGCTTCTGCCCACTCACCCAACCTGTCCAAATCATCCTGGAGTTTGTCAGTATCCTCCTCGCAGCACACACTCCCACCCAGCTTTGTGTCATCTGCAAACTTGGAGATATTACATTTAGTTCCCTTATCTAGATCATTAATGTATATTGTGAATAGCTGGGGTCCAAGGACCGATCCCTGCGGTACCCCACTAGTCACTGCCTGCCACTCGGAAAAAGACCCATTAATTCCTACTCTCTGCTTTCTGTCCGCCAACCAGTTCTCTATCCAAGTCAATACCTTGCCCCAATCCCATGTGCCTTAACTTTACACGCTAATCTCTTATGCGGGATCTTATCGAAAGCCTTTTGAAAGTCCAAATACACCACATCTACTGGTTCTCCCTTATCTATTTTCCCAGTTACATCCTCAAAAAATTCCAGTAGATTAGTCAAGCACGATTTACCTTCTGTAAATCCATGTTGACTTTGTCCGATCCTGTCACTGTTTTCCAAGTGCTCAGCTATTACATCCTTTATAATGGACTCTAGCATTTTCCCCACTACCGATGTCAGGCTTACCGGTCTGTAATTCCCCGCTTTCTCTCTACCACCCTTTTTGAATAGTGGGGTAACATTAGCTACCCTCCAATCCATGGGTACAGTTCCAGATTCCATCGAATGTTGGAAGATGATCAGCAATGCATCTACTATTTCTAGGGCCACTTCCTTAAGTACCCTAGGATGTAGATTATCAGGCCCTGGGGATTGATCGGCCTTCAATCCCGTCAATTTCCCTAACACCATTTCCCTGCAAATACTGATTTCTTTCAGTTCCTCCCTTTCATCAGACCCTATGTTCTCCAAGATCTCTGGGAGGTTATTTGTGTCCTCCTTTGTGAAGACAGAACCAAAATATGTATTTAATTGATTTGCCATTTCTTTGTTCCCCATTATAACTTCCCCCGCTTCTGACTGCAAGGGACCTACACATGATTTCACTAATCTTTTTCTCTTCACATATCTATAAAAGCTATTAGTCAGTTTTTATGTTCCCTGCAAGCTTACATTCATATTCTATTTCCCCCTTCTTAATTAATCCCTTTGTCCTCCTTTGTTGAATCCTAAACTGCTCCCAATCCTCAGGGTTACTGCTTTTTCTGGCCAATTTATATGCCCTCTCCTTGGATCTTATGCTATCCCTAATTTCCCTTGTTAGCCACGGTTGAGTCACCCTTTTTGTTTTATTCTTATGCCACACTGGGATGAACAAATTCTGTAG
This sequence comes from Squalus acanthias, assembly GCA_030390025.1. NCBI lineage: Eukaryota > Metazoa > Chordata > Chondrichthyes > Squaliformes > Squalidae > Squalus > Squalus acanthias. Next base: position 69,352,140 of record CM059431.1, read on the forward strand.
TTCATCCATGCAGTCTTTGAATGTTTGGCATTGCCTATCCACCGTCAACTCTTTGCGTGACATTCCCCAATCAATCCTACCCAATTCGCGCCTCATACCATCGTAGTTTCCTTTATTTAAATTCAGGACCCAAGTCTCTGATTCAACTACTTCACTCTCCATCCTAATGAAGAATTCTATCATATTATGATCACTCTGACCCAAGGGGCCTCGTACAACAAGATTGCTAATTAATCCTTTCTCGTTACATAATACCTAGTCTAAGCTGGCCTGATCTCTGGTTGGTTCCTCGACATATTGTTCCAGAAAACCATCCCGTAAACATTCTAGGAATTCCTCCTCCACAGTATTTTTACTAATTTGGTTAGCCCAATCTATATGTAAATTAAAGTCACCCATGATGACTGCTGTGCCCTTACTGCATGCTTCTCTAATTTCCCTTTTAATGCCATCCCCAACCTCCGTATTACTGTTTGGAGGTCTATATACCACTCCCACTAACGTTTTCTGCCCCTTGTTATTTCTCAGTTCTACCCATACAGATTCCGCATCATCAGAGCTAATATCCTTCCTTTCAATTGTGTTAATCCCCTCTTTAACCAGCAATGCTACTCCACCTCCCTTTCTTTTTTGTCTATCTTTCCTAAATATTGAATACCCCTGGATGTTGAGTTCCCAGCCTTGGCCACCCTGGAGCCATGTTTCTGTAATCCCAATCAAATCGTATTCATTTACCTCTATTTGCGCAGCTAATTCATCCACCTTGTTCCGAATGCTCCTTGCATTAAGACACATAGCCTTCAGGCTTGTTTTTTTAACGCTCTCAGACCTATATGAATTATTATTTACTGTGACCATGTTTGATTTAAACCGTTGGATTCTTTGCCTTCTACTTTTGTCTTTCTCCTTCCTGTCTTTTGCTTTTATCCTTGTTTCCCTTTCCTCTGTCTCCCTGCTCAGGTTCCCAATATATCTTTGTATATTTGTTTCAAGTCACGAGTGTCTCTTTCAAACAGACATTTCTATGTTAGTGGAAACCTGTTCAATGGCAACTGTGTTTACATCACTTAGATTAGTCTTCAGCATTATGAAAAAGAAGGAAAAAATGAGAAATAATGAGTTCTGATGCATGGTGCTACAGCCTCCGTACTGCTTGCCAAATGACAGTTCTACCAATTAGCTCATTTTGAAACCATGTGTGAGGAGGAAGAGGAGAAGGAGGGAAGGAAGAGGCAGAGAGAGAGACTGTTTTGGACCATCAGCCTTGAAGCATTTTCAGTTTGAAGCATAATTGTAACTTTATTTAGTTTGATGAACCAAACAGATGTTGGTTGATATTGTACAATTGCAACGTGCGTGCTTGTGCAAATAAGCCACTTGTCCTCTGTAAATGATGCAAAATTTACCTTGTTGGTAAATGTGCAAATTGGTGGGCACAAAACAAAAGGTGACGTAATGGCCCTGAAATTGCGGTCGGCGGCATAGCTAAGGAGTGCGCCGCTGCCCTCTGAAAGAAATCTGCACTTGCCTGGTGCGAGGCCTCCTTCGAAAACTTGTCGTTTGGCTGCAGAGTTGAGCACAGCGTAGTGGCCCATGGATCCCAGGGGCACAGCGTGTGCCTGTTTGCACCAACCGTAAAATGTTACTGTGTAGTTGATGGGCAGTTAGCCCAACTGCGCTAGCAATAAGGATTTCCCAGTCAGAGCGGATGATCTGTCCAGTCGAAACTTGACATTGCAAGTTCGGGGTTTAGCGCTTGCAGAAATCCCTAACTTGCTGTCCATTTCAAAGGCAGTATGACTGCGTACTCTAATATGCCATGATACCGACTGCAAATTCTGCCCCATAGTGAAAGTACATAATGCGCCCCATAACAATTAAAATGCTAGTTTTGGTGGCATTGTCACACCACCTACTGCATTGTCTGAGCTCTTTCTGAAAGTTTTTAGCACATAGTTACTTCGCATTATTTAGTCAGCAATGAAACTTGAAGATCCTCTGCTGACTTAGCTATTTAAGGTTAACCATCAAGTCTACTGATGCTCACTGTTTAATCTTTGGAAAATAGCCACTTGAGCAAGGCCTCAAGGGTGCCATTTGAACTTTAACCTAAAGAAATCAACACCCTCGAGGAGGAAAAAGAGCAGAACTTTATATCCGAGTCATTGATACAAAAAGATAACTTGGAATATCACGTATCTTCAGAATTTTTCTTTTAAATAGTTTTCCATTTGTGTGTATTCTCTGTATTTAAAAAAAAAACCCACAGAGCCTTGGTTTTCACAAAACTTCCTGTTATTTCATGCAGCACCATTCCATTGTCATAATCTGTTTGTATCTATTGACCCTATACATTTAAGGAATCTGAAATTTTGCCTGATAAATTTGATTCAAATTTTTTATTGTAATTTTTTTCCCCTATTTTCTAAGGTAGTCATTCCTCAGAATCTCCAAATATTAAAGATGTCCCAAGAGAGGCTCAACATTGGAGGCCTTCTAAACCACCTGTAACTAAGACAAGGTTGGGACTTTTTGGACTAATTGAACAGCATGAATTAAGTGCAATTCAGGAAGTGGAATCGCCTAAAAGTGACAGACTATCTACGTTTGGTAACTATTTTTATTCCCTTTCCAGTCTCTCCTTTCTTTCTGCAAGTCTGACTCTTAACAAATGCTAGCAGCTTCCACTACCTCACACCAGTGGTCCTTCTTCATGTGTAAGCTTAGACAGTTGAGTTTTGGCAGGGTGCTCAATCACGGGGGCATCACACCTGATCCTGTTTCTGCCTCACTTGAGTTTCACACTTAATTTTTAAACCAGGATCCATAGATGTCAGCTGTGGCTCAGTTCGTAGTACTCTCGCCTCTGAGTCAGAAGGTTGTCTGTTCAAGTCCCACTCCAGAGACTTGAGCACAAAAATCTAGGCTGACATTCCAGTTTTCATGCACGTTTTGGGTGGAAGTTGAAAATTCCTCCCCCCCCCCCCCCCCGCCCCCAACCAACTCTAGTGGTGGAAAAGCCAAACTTAGAAGCCAATTTCATGTAGGACACAGCAGCATGCAATTTAAACAGATGGCAGAGGATAAATGTTAGTCAAAAATCAGTTTAAAGGATCATAGCCGTAGAAATTCACACCATTTGCGCTGGCCTTTAGGGCCCGTTACGGGGGGGGAAAAAGGCGACAGCCTCACTTTCGCTCGCCTCTGGCTGGGACACAGCGGCTGCCATTTTGGTAAGGGCCATAGCCCCTGGAATGTAAACGAGCAGAGCGTGACATCTTTTGGTGTGCAACACTGACTTGAGGCCAAGTCTGCAAACTTCGACGTTTTTGCTGTGTTTACGGCCGGGTCCTAAGCACGCTCACAAATATGCGAGAAACAGCCCTGCAGAGATGCTGCCAGTGCTTCTTAAAGGGACACACACATCTTTCAGGTAAGTTTGGATTTAAGCTTTTGGACTTTTTTATATTTTATTGAATTAATGGTTTGGTGCAATAGATTTAAAAGTTTTTAAAGTGTGCAGGGAGTGCTGCTGGATACTTGCAAGGCTTCGGATGGTAAAGGAAAGCCTCTGAGAAGACAGAAAATGCTGGAAATACTCATTGTGTCAGGTAGCATCTATGGAGAGAGAAACAGAGTTCGCGTCTCAAGTCGAGATGCTGCCTGACCTGCTGAGAATTTCCAGCATTTTCTGCTTTTAATTCAGATTTCCAGCATCCGCTCTCTGGGAAGGGGACGCAACCCAGACAGCCCCTTTATGGCCGGGATATCCGGGATGGAATCATCCGAACAAGTGACCACAACCCCAGTTCCCCTTTTTAACATTTGTCCCACACCTTACCTTCCCTCTGTCACTGACCATCACTCTTGGCCACAATGCTGAAATAAAAGCCACCACAAAGCAAACTTTCCAATCCAACTACACACATCTTTCCATCCAATATGACATCAAGAAATCAACTCATCACCCTTGTGCTTTCCCTTAGTGAGTCTCTTGTGTGTGCCTTTGCCTATCCTACTGATATCACACAGTGCTACCCCAGAGGCTGCAGCATGGCTGAAGGTTGCTGACTTTCAGTGGGGGAGATTGCAGATGGTCTTGCAGGATGATCTCGAGGAGCTGGTGGCTGGGAGTGTGAAATCAAATGAGTGTTTCTTCTTCTTCACTCTCCTCTCCTTCTTGGTCAACCACTGGCTGGGCAAGCTGGATTTCTTGGGTGTGTGAAATGAGGAAGGCACAAGGGTAGGGTTGTAGTGAGGGGAGGTCGGAAAAGCAAGAGGTGCATTTTTACAGCATGCGCACCTTGTAAATCAGAAGATACTGTGGGATGAGGGGGAAATTGGATGCGAGAAGGAGGATAGCATATGAGGATACCAGCATATTGAATCTTTTCAGCCCCGCTGCTGGCCAAGGACTCAGCCATGCTCCTGCCAAGAAACATAGAAGATAGGAGCAGGAATAGGTCATTCGGCCCCTCGAGCCTGTTCCGCCATTTAATGAGATAATGGCTGATCATCCAATTTCAGTACCCTGTCCCTGCTTTCCCCCCATATCCCTTGATCCCTTTAGCCTTAAGAAATATATCTAACTCCTTGAATATATTTAATGAATTGGCCTCAACTGCCTTCTGTGGTAGAGAATTCCACAGGTTCACCACTCTCTGGGTGAAGAAATTCCTCCTCATCTCAGTCCTAAATGGCTTACCCCTTATCCTTAGACTGTGACCCCTGGTTCTGGACTCCCCTGCCATCGGGAACATCCTTCCTGCAGTCTAGTCCTGTTAGAATTTTATAAGTTTCAATGAGATCCCCTCTCATTCTTCTAAACTCTAGCGAATATAAACCTAATCGACCCAATCTCTCTTCATACGTCATTCCTGCCATCCCAGGTATCAGTCTGGTGAATCTTCGCTGCACTCTCTCCATGGCAAGAACATCCTTCCTCAGATAAGGTGAACGAAACTGCACACTATACTCAAGGTGTGGTCTCACCAAGGCCCTGTACAACTGCAGCAAGACATCCTTGCTCCTGTACTCTAATCCTCTTGCTATGAAGGCCAACATACCATTTGCCTTCTTAACTGCCTGCTGCACTTGCATGCTTACCTTCAGCAACTGGTGCACAAGGACACCCAGGTCTCATTGCACTTCCCCTTTTCCCAATCTATTGCCGTTCAGATAATAATCTGCCTTCCTGTTTTTGCCACCGAAGTGGATAACCTTGCATTTATCCACGTTATACTGCATTTGCCATGCATCTGCCCAATCACCCAACCTGTCCAAATCATACTGGAGTTGCTCTGCATCCTCCTCACAGCACACACGCCCACCCAGCTTTGTGTCATCTGCAAACTTGGAGATATTACATCTAGTTCCCTCGTCTAGATCATTTATATATATATATAGATATAGATAGCACCGATCCCTGCGCATTTTCCCCACTACCGATGTCAGACTATAATTCCCCGTTTTCTCTCTACCACCTTTATTAAATAGTGGGGTTACATTAGCTACCCTCCAATCCATGGGAACTGTTCCAGAGTCTATAGAATTTTGGAAGATGGCCAGCAATGCATCTACTATTTCTAGGGCCACTTCCTTAAGTACCCTAGGATGTAGATTATCAGGCCCTGGGGATTTATCGGCCTTCAATCCTGTCAATTTCCCTAACTCCATTTCCCTACAAATACTGATTTGATTTCAGTTCCTCCCTCTCATTAGACCCTATGTTCCCCGACATCTCTGAGAGGTTATTTGTGTCCTCCTTTGTGAAGACAGAACCAAAGTATGCATTTAATTGGTCTGCCATTTCTTTGTTCCCCATTATAAATTCCCCTGATTCTGACTGCAAGGGACTTATGATTGACTTCACCAATCTTTTTCTTTTCACATATCTATAGAAGCTTTTACCGTCAGTTTTTATGTTCCCTGCAAGCTTACTCTCATACTCTATTTCCCCCCTCTTAATTAATCCCTTTGTCCTCCTTTGCGGAATCCTAAACTGCTCCCAATCCTTATGCTTGCTGCTTTTTCTGGCCAATTTATATGCCCTCTCCTTGGATCTTATGCTATCCCTAATTTCCCTTGTTAGCCACAGTTGAGTCACCTTTTTTGTTTTATTTTTATGCCAAACAGGGATGAACAAATTCAGTAGTTCATCCATGCGATCTTTAAATGTTTGCCATTGCCTATCCACCGTCAACCCTTTAAGTAACGCTCCCCAATCCATCCTAGCCAACTCGTGCCTCATACCATCATAGTTTCCTTTATTTAAATTCAGGACCCTCGTCTCTGAGTCAACTACTACTTCACTCTCCATCTTAATGAAGAATTCGATCATATTATGATTGCTCCTCCCCAAGGGGCCTTGCACAACAAGATTGCTAATTAATCCTTTCTCATTACATAATACCCAGTCGAAGATGGCCTGATCTCTAGTTGGTTCCTCGACATATTGGTCCAGGAAACCATCCCGTATACACTCTAGGAATTCCTCCTCCACAGTATTGTTACTAATTTGGTTAGCCCAATCTATGTAGATTAAATTCACCCATGATAACTGCTGTGCCCTTATTGCATGCGTCTCTAATTTCCCGTTTAATGCCATCCCCAACCTCAGCATTACTGTTTGGGGGTCTGTATACAACTCCCACTAACGTTTTCTGCCCCATGGTATTTCTCAGCTCTGCCCATACAGATTCCACATCATCAGAGCTAATATCCTTCCTTACTATTGTGTTAATCACCTCTTTAACCAGCAGTGCTACCCCACTTTTTTTTCCTGTCCTTCCTGAATATTGAATACCCCTGGATGTTGAATTCCCAGACTTGGTCATCATGGAGCCATGTCTCCGTAATGCCAATTATATCATATCCGTTTACATCTATTTGCGCAGCTAATTCATCCACCTTATTACAAATGCTCCTCACATTAAGACACAAAGCCTTCAGGTTTGATTTTTTTAAACTTAGTCCTTTTAGAATTATTATTTACTGTGGCCCTGTTTGATTTACACCCTTGATTTCTCTGCCTTCCACTTTTGCTTTTTTCCTTCCTGACTTTTGCTTCTATCCTTGTTTCCCTTTCCTCGGTCTCCCTGCTCAGGTTCCCAACCCCCTGCTATTTTAGTTTAAACCCTCCCCCAGAGCACTAGCAAACACTCCCCCAAGGACATCGGTCCCAGTCCTGCCCAGGTGCAAACCGTCCGATTTGTACTGGTCCCACCTCCCCCAGAACCGGTTCCAATGTCCCAGGAATTTGAATCCCTCCCCCTTGCACCATTCCTCTAGCCACGTATTCATCTGAAATATCCTTCTATTTCTACTCTGACTAGCACGTGGCACTGGTAGTAATCTCAGGATTGCTACCTTTTGAGGTCCTATTTTTTAATTTACCTCCTAACTCCCTATATTCAGCTTTTAGGACCTCATCCCGTTTTTTACCGATATCGTTGGTACCTATATGCACCACGACAACTGGCTGTTCACCCTCCCCCTCCAGAATGCCCTGCAGCCTCTCCGAGACACCCTTGACCCTTGCACCAGGGAGGCAACATACCATCCTGGAGTCTCGTTTGTGGCCGCAGAAACGCCTATCTATTCCCCTTACAGTAGAATCGCCTATCACTATAGCTCTCCCGCTTTTTTTCCCTCCCGTCCTGTGCAGCAGGACCAACCATGATGCCAGGAAGTTGGCTGCTGCTGCCTTCCCCTGATAAGCCATCCCCCTCAACAATATCCAAAGTGGTATATCTGTTTGAAAGGGGGATGGCCACAGGGGACCCCTGCACTACCTGCCTGCGCCTACTACTCTGCCTGGTGGTCACCCATTCCCTTCCTGCCTGTGCAGCCTTTACCTGCAGTCTGACGAACTCCCTAAATGTGCTATCCACGATGTCCTCAGCATCGCGAATGCTCCAGTATGTATCCATTCGCAGCTCCAGCACCCCAATGCGGTCTGTCAGTAGCTGCAGCTAGATACACATCCCGCACACATGGTCGTCAGGGACACGGGAAGTGTCCCTGATTTCCCACATAGTGCAGGAGGAGCATGCCACGGGGCCGAGCTGTGCTGCCATGATATACCCTTTAATTAATTCAAATTAAATCAAATCAATACCACTAATTACACTACAATTAAATGATATACTCAAGGGCTCTTGTTTACCAGCACTCCCCGCTACACAACAGAGACCCTAGAAACTATAAACCACAAAAATTAAGTTTGGAAAAAAGCGAGAAAGGCCAGCACAGTTTCCTCCAAGAGGGTGAGGCAAAGCTCGGAATGGAAGATGTGCCTAGTGTTTGGTACAGGTTGTTGATAGGTGAGTGATGGAAGACGGGGAGGAGGCGGTCGTGTAATGAGCAGTGTGTGAGGCTAGTGGTGCAGTTGGTAGGAGATGGCTTTTGAAGATGCATTCACTGGTCTGAGGTCATGAAGCTTCTTTGGGCGCTGGAGCCAGGTCGTGGGCCGACGCTGCTGGCAGTGACGGCCTCGGTGATCTGGTCCCACATCGTTCTTTCTAGAGGGCTTCCTGGCCCCTATGGTAGAGGATCTCTCTTGCCGTGTTGACCCCTTGCACAAAACTGGAGTGCCATGTGCGAGACCCTGGGTGCCCCTTCACTGGCTTGATGAGCTATTTGTGTTAGTGCTGAAGCATGTTTACCTTTTTTTAGGTGCAGAAGGCAGTTCAGCTTTAAGGGCTACTGCCATTTGGAAATTATTTTTAATGTGTTTTTTTTTCCAGAAGGCAGTTGAGCTCGAAGAGCTAAAGACTGCCTATTTTTAAATGATTTTTATTTCATTTTAGAAGGCAGTTCCCCTTTAAGGGCCTGACTGCTTTCTAAAATGACAGCCTTGCTTTAGGACAACGCTGCTCTTGCACCAGGGATGCGACGGCCACGCTACATTGGGCCTCCTGCTGAGAGTAGCACCGGAAAATCAGACTTGCATGGTAGGTTTAGTGCTGTGCTAATTTAAATTAGCAGGCAGCACCAAAATACCAGTGCTGCCTGTTATTATTTCAGGCGGCCATTAACTTCGGCCTGCGGTGGCACTGGCAGGTTTCCGGCTTACTCCAATTTCTAGGCCATACTGTTTGACTGAGGGCAGAAATACTGAAATTGGACTGTTCTAGTACAAGCTTTAAGCCATAAAGATATGAAGTAACTGAAAACCAGTATTGTAGAAAACACTTGCAGTAGAAGCTTATTTTCATAGAACATCTGATACTGAAAAATACCTAATTCCTGCATAGTTAATACTGGGCAGCTGAGTTATAGCCTTAATTGAGGTAGTCTGTTCTATGTCAGTCAACAGGAATAAATCTTCAAATAACGGCTATTGGTCAGAAGACAGAGAGCTAATATCCAGTAGGATCGATCCATCCTGTTCCTCTGAAATAGAAATG